>JAMPIT010000583.1:3825000-4425000 GCA_026261815.1 Monarcha castaneiventris obscurior | reverse complement strand
AATACCACATCCCTCTGGTCTAATGGCAAAGTGATTGGGGTTGAGGTGTGGAGTTGAATGGGCATGTACCAGCTGGCATTTGAAAGAGCTCTGCCTTCCATTCCTTTGGAACTGAGTGACAGTTATGTATTGGTGTTTTCTTATTAAAAAACAAACTACTGCTTGGATTTCTGAATAGCTAAAATATGATGTTACGCATTTTGCACAAAATAGACTTATTCGTACAAGCAGTTGTTTTGGAATCTTCACATTTGCGTGTCTCATCACTGAGGTGATGTTTTTATCTAACTCAGATCTCTCTCTGAAACTAAGGTTTAAGAAACTGCTCAAGTAATGAATTGTTCTTAATGTGGTGTGTGACTGTTAAGTGTGACCTTTTTTTTTCCCCTCCCTTTTAGATTAAAACAACTTCAGTATTGAAGAGCTCTCTTGCTTTCTTCAGTATTGTGTGACTTGATCTCAAATTTTTGATCTCCTCCGTGATGGTAGATCAATGGTGTATAATGTGAAGCACTATAGATACAGTATTCATATTGAATTTCTTTGAAAGTAAATGTGCATGTGTTTATGATGTTTCATGAGTTTGAAATGTATGGATTATAGAACATTGAAAAGACCCCTTTCTGGGCATAATAATCTGAAATACTGCAGGCTCTGTTTTCATTAATTAAACAAAGCATTTTAATAAACTTTATTATTATAAATAAGTTTTGTATAGTGATAATTTTTTATGCCTAGGACGTCTAAAATGCTGGAGAGTAAGTTTCAGTCTGAGTTAAGTTAGGAAGTTAAAACTAAAGCAATGTAAAATTTTTATTGGGTGCAGGTATTTTTATTTAATCTAATGCAGAATTTCACATTGCAGTTTTTGAGTATCCAGCTATTATTTATGCCTCTCCAAATTGTATAACATTTACTATAGCAGCTCTAAACCAATAACCTTTGATAGAATCACAGAATATGCCAAGTTGGAAGGGACCCGTCAGGATCATCAAGTCCAAGTCCTGGCCCTGCGCAGTTCATTTCACACAAATTATTACAGCTAATGTGCTAAAAGATTAGTACTATGATTATAATCTGCCTCATTTTATGTAGCTTCAAAGAAAACTGTTCATGCTACTTTTTGTCTGCAATTGTCATATTGCAGAATAATTTAAATATGAACCATGAAATAATACTGAGCTGCCCAGAGGTGGTGGGCAGCAGCTCTGGGGCCAGCTTGGAGCCCTGGCAGGAGTTGCTCCTTCAAGTGGTCTGGGAAAGGCAAGCAGGCTGGGGCAGGCTGGGCCCCACGCCCACGGGGAGTTGGGGGGCTGCTGCCAGTCTAGGGATGAAAAGCTTTATGTCACTGTGTGTGGTTAATGCTTATGGCAGCTGGTGTTTGTTAGTTCTGTTCACACAAGCACATGCTTGACAGTCATGAGCAAACTCCCAAATGAGTGAAGACATGACTTTCCAAAATATCTTTGCCAAAAATTGTAACAGTCTTTGCTAAAACATGTGGCCTAAGAACTTGATATGCTGCGTTTTGATGGACCAGAATCAAAGAAACAAGTGTTTGAAAGACTTCAGAGACTTCATGAGATTTAAAGGTGTTTTTTTTTTTAAGTGGAAGAAGAGTTGGAAAACAAACCAAAACAAACCTCCAGAAAAAAAAAATGCAATACCCATCCCTCAACATTTTTTTTTCTCAACCAGATTCAGTAAATCTCCAGGATGTGAACTTTGCTCAGTCAAGTGGAATTTAGGATACATTCTCCTATGGTTCCTGCTTTCATACTCCCCCTCCTGGACTAAACTGCCAAAAATAATCTCAAGGAAAACTATTCCTAAACATTGTTTCTTTACAGATTCCATCCATTTAAAATTCTGGGAGGACACAGTGATTCTGTGAGCTCCTGCCATTGTTGCTTTGAAGACACAAAAACACTTTCATGTTCTTAGGCAGTGAAGCTCTTCGTGTGTTATGAATGCAGCAACAACAACTATATGTATGTATAACAACACAAACAAACAACAATAACTATGGCAGTAACAGCAAACAGAGCCACAAGCCCAGTGTGGCCTTCTCGGCTGTAGGGCCCTTTCCCCTGGGTGCAGTTCCGCTCACGGCCGGCAGGGGCGCTGCTGGCTCCCGGTGAGCAGGGCGGGTGCGATGGTTCCCCCGCGGCTGCAGGGGGCGCTCCGGAGCGAGCTCGGGGAGCACCCAGCAATGGCAGCCTGGGGTCCCGGGAAGGGATGGACAAAAAGCTTCACAAACCCCCTGGGCAGCCAATCCCCGTGCCGGGCCGGACCCTCGGGAGCAGCAGGCTGGGACAGCAGGGTCGAGCACAGATCCCGGGTGGCAGGCGAGGTGTATCAAACTCTGGAGCTGCAGCAGGAACCTCAGGAGATTTTGGCCAGCAGGGCGTGCGGGGATACGATGTAGCGAAGGATCGAAGCAGATGGTGGGGGCGGAGCGGCAGCAGCCCGGCTCTCAGCGGGGCAGGAAAAGGTGGGCTTGGGAATCCTGGGGTTTCTCCTGCAGAAAGAAAGCAGCCGAAAAAGCAGAAGCTTGCAGTGCTGACGAAAACCTTCCACCACGATGGCAACTCTGTCTCTGTACCCCAAGAGCACCAGCCAGCCCGAGGTGTACCCAACCCCCCAGGTGAAAGAGAGTAGACCCTTGGACCCCTCCCTCTGTGGCCAGCTCTTTTGTTTTTTCTTAAGCACCCAGTAGTTAGTTGCCCTGGCAACATATATGGGGAAAAATTCCTGAAGAGAAAAAGAAAACAGGACGACTCCTGAAACCCCAAAAGGTGACTATTGTAAGCACATGTTGCATACACTAAGATCTCTAGTTTATTAATATTTTAAAATGTGGAAGTTGATACACAAAGGATGCTTGTTATCATGAAAGTTCCTTTTTCTGTCTTGTTAATGTACGTGACTGGGGAGTAGAAGTCAGGGGTGGGACAGTTTGTTACCACCATGGCCTTGTTTTCATACTTGCCACTGGCTTTTTCCTTGTATTTCAGTCTCAATTGACACACACTTTTTTCTTGCTCCTTGTGAGTTTTGTGTAGTTGGCTGGGTTTCTCTTAAAACTCCATTCACCCTAGGGAGAGGAATGGTGAGATCTGAATGGGGAAAGTGTACACATTCCAGGTAATCAAATCTAAATTAAGTCTGTTAAGATAGCTTGGAGACATAGAGTTATGTGAACCTGTGAGTGCTATGCAAGAAAATGACTGTATCTGTGCTAAGCAGATTGCAAGTGTTGAGATCTGGCATACATTAAGCAGTCATGACTTAATCTAAGAATTGGAAATTAGTAGTAGTGCATTAATGTCATATGAATTCAGATGAAATAGTTTAATAAAGTATCTAAAATTTTGATTTCCTGCTGTGCAGTGCTAGGTTTCTCCCATAACCGAAAACTTTTTCCAGGCATACTGAAAAAGCCCAAGAAGCCCAAAAGCATAAAAAGTCCAGACAAGGTTCAGCTTAGCAGCATTATGTCATCCAAGAGCTGTGGATGGCTAGCTCAAAGAAACCAGGAAATCTAGAAGGAAAAAAGTCACATCTTTTAATGATAAGATCCGAAGTAAATCAACACGTGGCAGCTGTAAGCATATATTGTGTAGATTGGAGATATAAAAATAAGTGTCTCTGTGTTAGTCATGACATTTACAGTTTAATAGCTGTCAGATTGAGAGTTCCAAACTTCCCTGCTTTGTCTGAACTCTGGAAGTGGAACTTCCATTTTTCTGTCTTTAGCAAAATGCTATTCAGCTCTCTTACATATAAGGAAACTGAAATCAAGACCAGAAAATAAGAAGATAATCCATTACTTTTTTAAAGAACAGTAGATCCATGAATGTTCTTTTTGCTGGAAAGATAATGTACCACTTTCCCGAAGCATCTAATTTCTGTTAAAGAAATTGTATCTTTGTAATTTTTATCTAAGGAAGTTTTCTTTAACACTTGTTGAGCAATACTTATTTTTCAGAATCTATCTAAAAGTATTTGCATCAGTATTGGGAACTTTCTGACAGCAATATATAGGCAAAATCATGTAAAATTTATTAAGACAAGCCTAATTTCCTCCCCTACCGGAACAAATGAAGCAATTAGAATTCAGGAGAGTATGGTTGATTTGGATCATGGAGGGCTAGGCCAGCCCTGACAATTTGCACTCCAGCGTTCTCCTTTTTACCCTTTGAAAGAGTAGGTACCAAATGACTGGATGTACTAAGAAAGCATTTGAAGTTCTTCTTGACAACAAACAGTGTCTCTGTGAACTGACAGTCCACATACCTTTTGGAAAACAAAGATTAATAGTGCATGCAGCAGACAAAGACTGTGTAAGTGTAGAAGGGTAGTTTTGACTTCAAGACTTTTTTGAACACACAGTAGATTTGATCTATTTTTTTTCTTTGATCTTAGAGACATTCCTAATAATTCTGGTGTCAGTAAGAACATTGACACACACTGAAAAAATAAGTGAAAAAGTGAAAAATAAATTTACTTTCAAGTTTTGTCTGTTATCAAGAGCTGCCAAGTTAGCAGGATAGCTCTTTCCAGTTAAAGTCCTTGTGAGGGAGCAGCTCTGCATCTGAGACTTGGTGTCAAAAAGGGCAGTTGTAGTCAGAGGTACATGACTTTATTCTCATATTGAAGGCAAATGAAAGAACACATCATGAAGGGAGTTTACATTGCCTATTTTCTAACTGATTCTAAAATCTCTTTGTACGTAGGCAAACAAAAATCTGATTGAAATAATTGGGTTAATCATGGAAATGGAAGATGGTTTACCTAGCTGAAGGTATGGTGACTCTGTGATATGATCTCTGACTGTGATACTCTGAAATGTGAGTTACTCCGCGTGTCAGCAGTCCTCATGGGTTTTTGTCTTAGATGCTTACAGTCAGGTGGGCACCATGATCCATTTGTAAATCTTGATTCTTATTTTTAGTCGTTTTACTAAAGAACTTCATAGAAATATAGAATTGTTTGGGTTGGAAGGAACCTTAAAGATCATCCCATTCCAACCCCCCACCATGGGCAGGGACACCTTCCACTATCCCAGGTTGCTCCAAGCCCTGTCCAACCTTGCCTTGGACACTTCCAGGGATGGGGTGGCCACAGCTTCTCTGGGTAACCCAAGGGCCAGGGCCCTCAGGGCCAGGGCCTCATCAACCTCACAGCACAGAACTTCCTCCTAATAGCCAATCTAAACCTACCCTCTTTTAGTTTGAAGCCATTTTCCCTTTTCCTGTTGCTTCAGGCCCTTGTAAATAGTCTCTCTCCATCTTTCTTGCAAGCTTGCTTCAGGTACTGGAAAGGCACAATTAGGTCACCCCAAAGCTTCTCTTCTCCAGGCTGAAAAATCCCAATTATTTCAGTCTTCCTATATAACAGAGCTGCTCCAGCCCCCTGAGCATCTTGGTGACCTCCTCTGGACCTGGTCCAACAGCTCTATGCCTTTCCTGTGCTGAGGCAGTTCTCCAGGTGGGATCTCACCAGAGCAGAGTAGAGGGGCAGGATCACCTTCCTTGACCTGCTGGTCATGCTTCTTTTGATGCTTTACTTCAAAGCTTTATTTATGGGTTAGGATTGCATTATGTTTTGAATGTCATACAGATACAACAAGAAGATAGCCCTTTTCTTGAAATCACTTAAAACTCTGTGTGTAACAGGGTAAATAGATAGGAGATGATGGGGAAGTACAATGGCCTCAGGTTTCCCCATGGGAGGCCTAATTTGGATATTTGAAAAAAATTCTTCATGGAAAGACTTGTCAAGCATTGTAACAGGCTACCCAGAGCAGTGGTGGTAGATATCCAGAGGGATCTAAATGGAGGGATTGTAGATGTGGCACTAAGGGATGTGGTTTAGTGGTGGACTTGACAGCAGTAGATAATTGGTTGAACTTGATTACCTTAGAGGTCTTTTCTAACCAAAATATTTCTGTGATAAATCAGCCAGTAATTCAGTATGGGTCATCAACTAAGCACTTCAGCAATCTGTTGATTGCTGCTGTATCAAAACAAAACAGACGTTCAAGTGGGATTTTCTATTATGAGAGAGATTTCCAGATATTTATAGGTGAATCCTTCAAATCATGATGGACAGCAAAGGGAAACTCATAGATTTTGAAAATGTAACAACTAAGTGACAAAGGATGGCATCAGAGGTAAGGCAGAAGGGAGATGAATATCTGAGAATAAATCACAGAACTTTGTATTTGAAGACAAGAGCTTGTGACTGAGAATGAGGAATCAATGAAAAAAAATGGGAAGGACATAAAATAGACATTGGAGGGGAATCTGTGTGTTGGAGGTTAAGATTTTTCCTTATTTTTTCTTTCTCTTAGGGAATTTTGTCCCATTTGTTGCTAAGAGGGGATAATGACTGCTACTTAAGAGACAAAAGATGTGGCCAAGGTGGGGGGAAGGGTGCAGCTGCACTCTCGTAGCTGAGGAGTTTTCTCTTGGAAGGGCAGAGATACTGTGAGATTTTGGTGGGGGGGCAGGGGAGCGCAGTGATAAGGGGCTGGGCTTGGCTCCTCTCACTCTTGGGATCGGAGGGAACCGTTAGGCTGCTGCTACTGCGGAAGAATTCACTGCCATCGCGGAGTCCAGCCCCTCACTTCTACCGCGAGTGAGGCTTTTGCTCAGAAGAGCAGCTGTTGAACCGTGTGGAGGCCAATTAACTTGTGGTATAAGAGACAGAGAGTGTTCTTGGTAAGACAGTCTCTGGTGCCAAATATCTATTGGTTATGGTGAGAGAAAGAAGCCTCTCCCAGGATGCCTGTTCAGTGGTGGTGATGTACCCCAGTTCTGATTCCCTGGTTGGCTCTTGGTGTTAGCCACTCCCCTGTACTTAAGATCGACATGTTCTGGGTCATTTGCCTCTGGAAACTGTTACGAGTTGTAGCAATAAACTTCTCTCTGTGGAACTCTATGCAAGGACCCTTCTCAGCTCCTTGCCATCGGATTCATTTTACTGAAGTCATCCCTGCATCTGTGCATTTGTGCATCTGAGCCCACAGAACCAGAAAGGACTCGGTAATAGTTGGCGCCCAACGTGGACTCCTTCGGACCTCCACGACAGCGTCTCCAGAGTTTCTGGATTCAAGCTGCATTTGGATCTGCCAATTCCCTCGAAAAAGCCTCTGAGTTCTCTCAGAAGTTTTAGAGAGGGAGACCGATAATTTCCTTAGAAGAGGAGACCGGCCTGCAGCTGACTGGACCACCTCGAGAACATTATTTGACCCTCTGGTGAGATACGGGTCACCTCTTATCCTTTTATTTTTCTCTTTTGTCTCGGGGCTGGGAGGAAAGGGAGGTGGACGGTGAAATACTCTGTCTCCTACGGAAGTCGTTCCCCAAGTTCTAAAAACCCTTATTTGTGGGAATTTTCATTTTTCAAGGGACAATTTAATGCTTTTTCTTACTTTGTTGCTTAATGATTTTAAAGGGAATTTAAAACTGCTTGTCCCTTGGCTGTTTCTGTTGGAAAAAATTTATTTGTTCTACCAGCTAGTTAAAAAGCTCTTAAAAATGTTAGAAACAGTTTGAAAACCACTCCCCCCCGCCATCTGCTCCCATCCCCCTGCATCCCTTTTCCCTCTGCCCTGATTCAAGGGGGACCGAGAGAAGGACCCTGCCCCACGGCACAGGTTTGCCACCGTCTACCTGCCTTTTCTCTGTCTCCTTTGTCCCCTACCAGGGGTGGTGAAGGCCAAGCCATCCCCGGTCCTACCCAAAACCTCTTTCCCGAACCTAATTCCCCAGTTTTTCCCACTTTAAATTTGTTCCAAGATGACGGCAGGGTGACCCATCTTACAAAGCCAGCTGCTGCTCTCACTTTCGATTCTGCCGCTTCTCCCCTTCACCCCCAACAGGACAAAAGCCACGTGCTGGCACTGGTGAGCTTTTCGCCTGCGCCCAGCCCCCTCTCTGCATCTGCCCCTCCGCCTCTCCTGCCGGCGCCTGCTCGTGTCACCGTGCCCGACTCCCCCTCTGTCCCCTGCCCCCCTTCTCTCCCGCCTGATCGCGTTACAGCGCCCAGCCCCCACTACCCCCCTTCCCCTCCAGCGCCAGCTCCTGCTCGCGTGTTCGCGTCGGGTTCACCTCTCTCCGCCGGGACACCTCTGATAGCCCCTGCTCCTGCAACCCCCTCCTGTGTCCCTGTCCCCTCCATCGCTAGCCCTGCCTGTGAAACCCAACCTGCCCTAGACTCATAGGCTGCTAAAACCGAGCTTGGATGCGAAGGATGCTGGACTGCACCGGGTGGCCCTGGCTCGCCAGAAGCCGTGCACCCCTGCCAGGCTCTCTGCCTCCAGTTCGGAACAGGAGAGCAGCGATTCCTCAAATTCAGACGCTGAATCTAGGGATTATTGGACTAAAGTGAAAAAACAGGCTGCCAAAGATGGTAATTGGGACATAGCGAATAAGATTATGCCATACGCTGCCCCAGTCACTTATACAAGAGGAGGCAGGAATGCTAACTGGGAACCCATACCTTACCAACTGTTAAAAGGGTAATGCAAAGCCAGCAAGGACTATGGGTGGGGGTCACCTACTTTAAAAACCTGCTCCAGGTTTCTCTCTCCACTGTCACCCTAGTGCCTCACGATATCAAAAATATTGTATCATGCCTGCTCTCTCCCGCAGAGAATATGGGAAAGAACATGGAAAAAAACAGTTAAAAGGGCTCCTACAGACATATCAAGGAATGGGAAAGAACATGGAAAAAAACAGTTAAAAGGGCTCCTACAGACATATCAAGGAGACCCCACTAAGGCTCATTTAACTATTGAACATCTGTGTGGAGAGGGTGACTTTGAGCGGCCCCAAGACATACCTGAGGCTGTCCTCGGAGATATTAAAAAGGCAGCAGAGGCAGCCCTGCTTCAAACCCCCGATGATGCCACCCCCACTTTGAACTTTTCATATGTTAGACAAGGTATAGAGGAGTCTTATATTAAATTTATAGATCATTTAAAGAACTCTATTGAAAGGCAGGTCGAGAATGCAGAAGCCCGCAAAGAGATTTTACGCAGTTTGACAATAGCCAATTCAAATCCAGACTGCAAAAAACTCCTAAGGGCCCTGCCTCTCGACCCTGAGCCCACAATAAATCAGATGATTGAAGCCTGTACCAAACCAACATCTACAGAACACACTATAGCAATAGCAGTTTCAAAAGGGGTGGCTGAAGCCTTGGTGGCATCACCCAAAGATCAGCAAAGATGCTTTAATTGTGGGGAGTTTGGACATTTTCTTAAAGACTGCCAGGAATACCGGGTAACCAAGGACTTTCATTGACCAGTGAGATGCCCATATTTGAACTGTCCAACTTGTCAATCCACCACCACCACCACTCAAAAAATGGGGAGCCAAGCGCCGTGCTTCGGGGCGCTACGATATCAAATGCCAAGCCGCCTTGTCCTGCCTTGCCTGCTATCCCGAGGCTTCAGAAATAACTCCTGACTATGCCTATGCGGGCCATGAGCTGCAAGTCTCCAAGGCATCCCAACAGGTCCAGGTGGGCACCCGACAGGAGCTGGTGAGTGCCCTTTCCATTCAGTTTGATAATGAGGGCATGTATAAAATCCCCACAGGACAATTTGGGCCCCTGGATGGCCCAAGAGACATTTTAATTGCAGGAAACGGACTTCATGGGCCAGACGAACTTTATGTTACTCCAGAAGTCCAAACCATTGGCCCTCAAGATGAAGTTTTTGTGACTGTTTCATGCAATAAGCCCCCTTGGTTTTTATACAAAGGAATGGCTATTGCACAATTCTTTCTTCTACCACATCATAGAGGCTGGATCCTGGAGAACCCGATGGCATGTTGGGTTGAAGTTGTGGGCCCAGATAAACCTATGATAGACTGTGGTCTGCTTAACAGAGGTTCTAAGTTATATCTTCCAGGTATGGCAGACATCGGAGCTGATGTCACCATTATAGCCTGCTCTGAGTGGCCATGAGACTGGAAGTTGACTCCAGCCAACGGAGTCATCTTGGGAATTGGAGGTGCTGCAGTCTCCATGCGCAGCAAAGATAATATCATTGTGGAGGGACCCGAAGGTCAGGTAGCCACCATCAGGCCTTTCATGGTCAGGTCAGGTATTACGTTGTGGGGCAGGGACCTGTTGTCTCAGTGGGGAGCTAGACTAGAAATCCCCAAGCCACCTCAGGATTTTTGGTTGGGGCCACTGAAGAGGGTGCCACCCCACCGTTGGCATGGAAAACTGATAGCCTGCTGTGGACTGATCAGTGGTCCCTATCAGCTGAAAAGCTGCACGCTTTAGAAGTCCTTGTGGAAGAGCAGCTTTTCAAAGGCAATATAATACTGACCAATAGCCCTTGGAACTCTCCTGTCTTTGTTATTAAAAACCTGGCAAAGACAAATGGACATTGCTCCATGGTCTTCGGAAACTGAACAAAGTTTTTGAAGATATAGGCCCCTTGCAGCCTAGCCTGCCTTCACCCTCCATGCTGCCACATGAAGGGAGACTCGCAGTCATTGATACCAAAGACTGCTTTTTTAATATCCCCCTCCATCCTCAAGATGCACCCCAGTTTGCCTTCTCAATCCCATCTCTAAATAGGCAGGCCCCTCTGAAAAGGTGCCACTGGTGAGTCCTCCCTCAGGGGATGAAAAACTCACCTTCAATCTGCCCGTGGTACGTGGCCCACATCCTTTCACCTATCAGAAAGACTTTTCCAGATGCCGTCATCCTGCATTACGTGGACGATGAACTAGCTTGTTCCCGAGATCAGTCCTATTTGGACACTGTTCTAGCTAGTACAGTAAAAGCAATTGAAGATGCCGGATTTGAAATCCGCGAAGACAAGGTCCAGCGAACCTGTCCTTGGACCTACCTGGGACTCCGGATCGGTGAGCGGAACATTGTACTCCAGCATCTCTCCATCAAAGACAACCCAAAGACCCTCTGCGACCTCCACCAGCTCTGCGGGTCCATCAACTGGGTGCGTCCACTGCTGGGGATCACAACAGAGGACCTCACACAGCTCTTCAATCTCCTCCGAGGCAGCGACGACCTCAACTCACCCCGTGCCATCACTCCTGAAGCCCAGGAATCCATCACGAAAGTCCGGGAAGCATTATCTTCCCGGCAGGCGCATAGGACTGACCCCACTCTCCCATTCCAGCTCATCGTCCTGGGTAGGTCACCCAGGTTTAATGTGTTAATTTTTCAGTGGGACACTGAGCAAAAAGATCCACTCCTCATCATCGAGTGGGTCTTTTTACACCATCAGCCTACTAAGACCATTACAACACTTAAAGAGCTGATGGCTCAGCTCATTATAAAAGCCAGGGCACGCCTCTGTACCCTCACAGGGTGTGATTTTGCATGCATTTACCTCCCACTGACCACTGGGGTTCTGGACCATTTGCTCCAGAACAATGAGCACCTCTAGTTTGTGCTTGACAGCTACACAGGCCAAATTTCCATTCACCAGCCCAGCCATAAAGTGTTCAATTCGGCTTTCCATTTGGCCCCAACATCACTCCAAAGTCAAACACCTCTAAAGGCCCTGACCATTTTCACAGATGGCTCGGTGGGGTCACACAAGTCCGTGATGACGTGGAAAGATTCAAAAACGCAAAAGTGGGAATCTGATGTCCAAACTGTTGGAGGGTCCCCTCAGATCGCAGAACTACCAGCCGTTGTCAGGGCTTTTGAGAGATTAAAAGAGCCAATTAATCTGGTCACCGATTCGGCATATGTAGCCGGCGTAGTTGCTAGAGCAGAACATTCCTTGCTAAAAGAGGTGTCAAACCCAAATTTACACAAGTTGCTTTCAAAGTTAATCTACCTCCTCTCCCACCAAAAGCAACCATTTCATATAATGCATGTGAGGTCACACACTGACCTCCCAGGGCCCACTGCAGAGGGCAACAGAAAAGCAGATGCCCTGGCCATGCCTGTGCAGACTGCCAACATACCTGACATCTTTGCACAGGCCAAGATGAGCCACAGCTTTTACCATCAGAATGTGCCAGCCCTTATGCGCATGTTCCACCTACCGCGTGACCAGGCAAGGGCGATAGTGGCCACATGCTCCAACTGCCAGCAGCACCAAGTTCCACCATTGGGCTCCGGGGTTAACCCCCAAGGACTCGACAGCTGCCAGTTGTGGCAGACAGATGTGACCCACTACCCAGCATTCGGCAGGCAAAAATACATACACGTGTCCATTGACACATTTTCAGGAGCAGTGTTTGCTTTGGCTCACGCAGGAGAAAAGGCCAAAGATGTCACAAGGCACTTCCTCCTGGCACTTGCCACCTTAGGCATCCCAGAACAAATTAAAACTGACAATGGCCCTGCCTATACCTCCCACAAACTTAGGGATTTTTTCAACCAGCGGGGGGTGAAGCACAGCCCAGGCATACCACACTCCCCTACAGGACAATCAGTTGTTGAAAGAGCCCATGGCACCATTAAGCAGGTCCTTGATCAGCAAAGAGGAGGAACAGAGACCAGTTCTCCTATTGAGAGGCTCCGTAAAGCCCTTTTCAAGATAAATTTCCTAAACTGCTCATCCACAGAGCCAAACCTGCCTGTATTCCAGCACTTCTCCAACTCGGCCCAAGCTAAGCTCGATGGAAAGCCGCCGGTGCTGATCAAAGACCCTGAGAGCCAACAAATACTGGGCCCTTTTCCTTTAATAACCTGGGGGAGGGGGTATGCCTGTGTGTCAACACTGTCAGGCCCGAGGTGGCTTCCAGGCAAGAACATAAAGCCCTACATCGGCCCAGCCAACACTGCTCCCAAAGACACAGCCGTGCCTGGAGGTGGTGCAGAGCAACCCAATGACCAAAGAAGCGCAGCCTGGAGACAAAGACGACGTAAACCTCCACCGCAGGCACTGACCTGCCGTCCCACAACCAGAGCTGCAACCACATAAATTTACACCACCTATGTGTTCCCATACCCCTGTTCCCATTCCATTTTTTTTTTCCAGCTTCCTGGTTAATAAAGAAAGGGGAATGTGAAGAGGGAGGGAATGGAATTGCAGATTTTTAACTCTGTTTAAAACTCTAGCAGAAACACCTGCCAACCGACACCCCACCAGGAAACCCAGCATTTGTCCCATCACCACCCTCTGGATGTTCCTGATACCACTGGCAGCGGAGGCTTGAATTGTACTGCAGCCAAAAAGAGACCCTGGCAAAGACTACCCCCCTCTGCGAGAGCATCCATACCAGTGTCCAGAGAAAAAAATCCCCTGAAGGATTTGAGGACTTGTTGGGACGATGGGTTGTGGGTGTTTCTGATTGTGTTTGTTGTTTTATGTATGTTTGGTTGCTTGGGGCGTTTGGTTCTGGGATCTCTGGGACAGGCCTCTTTAACTAATACAGAAAAGAGGAGTTGTGGTGGTCGATTAACCTGTGGTATAAGAGACAGAGAGTGTTCTTGGTAAGACAGTCTCCGGTGCCAGAGATCTGTTGGTTATGATGAAGGATGGAAGCCTCTCCAAGGATGCCTGTTCGGTAGTGGTGATGTACCCCAGTTCTGATTCCCTGGTTGGCTCTTGGTGTTAGCCACTCCCCTGTACTTAAGATCGACCTGTCATGTGTTCGAGGTCATTTGCCCATGGAAAACTTCACAAGTTGTAGCAATAAACTGCTCTCTGTGGAACTCAACATAAGGACCCTTCTCAGCTCCTTGCTGTCAGATTCATATTACTGAAGTCATCCCTGCGTCTGTGCGTTCGTGCATCTGAGCCCACAGAACCAGAAGGGTAGTAAGAATGCTGGGCCAGATTCACTGTCAGTCTGATTAAATTTGAGTCTAGGTATTTTCTTATGTTAGGTAATACTTAACTGTTACTCTGATAAGTTCTGGATACAATTTCACAGAGCAATCTGGCTATGGAGCTCCTGAGAAAATTAATAATCACAACAGCAGAGGAATTAAATATCTTCTGGAGCAATTCTCGCACTTTGTGAATTCTTTAAATTGCAAGATTCTGGGTTTCTATTTCACCACTTCATATTTTTATATAAATACTAAGCTGCTAATATATTATTTCACATGCTGTTCTTCCATAGCATCTTGATAGAATCCCAGCAGCTGATTCTCAAGAACAGGTTATTTTTGTGCTCCTAATTCAGCTATTAACCAGTAACAGATACAGATCACATTCTGGCAACTGTCTAGGGTAAAAGCTTATTAAAAATATACCTACCAGGATAACTTAAATTGATTACTCTACAGATCCTTATAGGTACTGCATAGGCTGTGATTAAGTCAAAGAAAGTATAGCAATGGATCATTTTTTTCCACCACCTTATGTGCAACTTATTTAGAAAGTGTTCACAAAGTATATCAGTTAGACACCAAAAGAGAAAACCTGCAGCAGCAGCAGGTGAGAACAAAGCTAGAATCTAAGTTGACACCTTTTAAAATTTAATTTCTGGGCTTTAAAAGTCATTTGTCTCAATCCAGGGCTCTATGAAGCAGTTTAGTCTCCTACTGAAAAAAATAAATATTCTCATTAGAACACATTTTCCAGTGATGCACCTGCTGTTAGACAACAAGAGGAAACATACCTTATTTTCGAATAGACAAGCAGGCAGATTCCTTGCTTTTCTCTCATCTCAATAAATTTGCCACCATTAGGATAAATCGTGAGAAGCTGCTAGAATACAAATTTCTCTTCCAGTTACATACATAAAAAGATCTTTTATTTATTAATCCCAAGCTAATTTGTAAGGCTTTCATAAAAGCTTGGAACTGTGGTCTTTTCTATTCCAGATGGAAAATGTTTTATTAGACTAACTCAAGACAAGACTTCACTTTCAACTTGTAACACATGAGAATGTCACATGAAAACCAATAAGCAGATTCTGGCCAGAGCACTGGTATACCTGGTTCAGGCTGGAGTCACCTGACTAGGTTCTTTTGGCATGTATTTTGAGTGTCTTGCATTTAAACCATCCAAGAGCAAGTCAAAGGCAGGCATTATATAAATAACTACTGAATACATAAAGGTAACATATTTGATTATAAAAACTCTTTTTTCTAAGTCAAAAATCTTTTTGCTGGGCTTGAGACTGCACTGTATGACATGTGCAGCCTCACTGTATGAGGCTTTGGTCACAGATTATGTATGAACAATCCAGAAACTCCTGACTTCTTCATGAATTTGTGTCTTATGTATTTTGTCCTTGCCCACACAAGCTAGAAAATGAAGGAAAACATGCACAACTATTAAGAAAACACAGTGCAATTTAGGAATCGTTCAAGAAAACTATGGTTAAATTACCTATGTATTATATCCAGAGATTGCCCAAACAATTACTGCTGAAGAACTTACACCATTAACTTTATCACAAACTTTCAAAGGCAGGTGGATATAGTCTTCCTGCTCAAATAATTTAACAGGATTCTTGCTACTGGCAATTAAATTATTTGGTTCCACCTTAATATGATTTCAGAGATTCATTATAGCTCTGAAACTGTAGAACACTGTGTGTTCTGTGGATAAAAAGACCAGAGAATGATTAACAATTCTAAGGATTTGTGTCTATTGTATAGATTGACCAGGGTAATATGTGAGCTCCTATAAAATCCTTTTACAAAAGGTTATAGTTTATCATACTTAATTTGAAAGGATTTCCTGTCTTTACCAGGTGTTAAATCCAAAGAATCAGAGAATCAATTAGGTTGTAAGAGACCTCTGAGATCATTGCATCAAACTTTGGAGCAAACACCACCTTGTCAACCAGACCAGGGCACTGAGTGCCATGTCCAGTTGGTCCTTGAACACCTTCAGAGAGCCACCACCTCCCTGGGCAATGCCTTCCAATGTTTAAGAATCCTTTCTGTGAAGAAATTCCTCCTGATGTCCAACCTAAGCCTCCCTGGCGCAGCTTAATACTGTGTCCTCTTGTCCTGTCACTGGTTGTCTGTGAGAAGAGAGCGACCCTCACCTTACTACAACCTCCAGTGAGTTGTAGAGAGCGACAAGGTCCCCTCTGGGCCTCCTTTGCTCAAGACTGAGCCCTCCCCAGCTCTACCTCAGTTCTCTCAGCCACTTCTCATCAGACTTATTCTCTAGACCCTTAATCATCTTCCTTTCTCTTCTCTGGACACACTCCAGCATCTCAATGTCCTTCTGGAATTGAGGGGCCCAGAAATGGCCACAGCATTTGAGGTGTGGCCTCACCACTGCCCAGCATAGAGGGACAATCACTGCCCTGGTCCTGATGGCTACACTACTGCTGATACAGGCCAGGTGTCATTGGCCTTCTTGCCCACCTGGGCACACCTGGGCTTAGGTTCAGCAAATGTCAATCAGTATCCCAACCACTTTCCACAGCTGGGAGCTGCAGAGGGTTACTGTGGCCAAAGTGTATGACCCAGCACTTGGTCCTGTATAACCTCATGCCAGTAATCTCAGTCCATTAATCCAGCCTCTAAAGGTCCCTCTGCAGCCTTCCTGCCCTCCAGCAGATCTGCACTCTGACCCAGCTTGGTTTCATCCATGGGTATACTCGATTGCCTCATCCAGATCATCAATAAAGATATTAAACAGCACTGCCCCCAATACTGAGCCCTGTAGGACTCCACTAGTGACCAGCTGCCAACTGGATTAACTCCATTCAGCACCACTCCATTGTCCAGGCCATCAGCCAGTTCTTAACCAAGTGAAGATGCACCTGTCCAAGCCATGAGCTGCCAGGTTCTCCAGGAGAATGCTGTTAGAGACAGTATCAAAAGCTTTGCTGAAGTCTCAGTAGACACATCCACAGCCTTACTCTCATCTATTTGGTAGGTCCCCTGGTCATAAAAGAAGATCAGATTAGTCAGGCATGACCTGTCCCTTCTAAATCCATGCTGGTAGGTAGGGTCTGATCCCCCGGCCATCCTGTAGGTGCTGTGTGATGGCACTCAGGATGATCTGTTCCATAATCTTGCTGGGCACCAAGGTCAGGCTTACAGGCCCAGAGTTACCTGGATCCTCCTTCCAGCCCTTCTTGTGGATGGGCATCACATTGGCCAGCTTAGTCATCTGGGCCCTCCCTGGTGAGCCAGAACCAACAATAGATAATGGAGAGCATTTTAAGCTTCCATTTGAAGGAGGCAGTCATTATGGGAACAGTCATAAGAATTACAGCATTCACCCTACTTTCTTACAGATTGCGGCCATTTGATTTACATTTGGCATCAACAAACACTACAATTAGAAAGATTCTAAAGTGTTTCTTAAATACTCATCATATGCTACCTAAAACACTTAACCCTTCTCAGGTAATATCAATCATATATTGATATCGTAATCACACACCTCCATGTAAAATGTTGCAGTATTTTAAGAGATTGAAATAGGAGAAGTATGTTGTCAGAAAAATACTGGCTTGTAAAAGCATGTATTACATATATTTCTGTGGATAAACATAAAATAATCTTAGCAGTTAATAAGCCCCTTCAACAAGAAGGCTAAAACAGTCCTACATGCTAAATTTTCAATGAACTCCCTATTTAATAATTTTTAAAGTTTTATTTGCAAATTGATTTTCTGTCTTATCAATGAGATGAAGTTAGTCGGGCCCCTTTTCCCAGAAACAGTCTAAATGCATCTGTGAACACTGCCAGCATTATTAAAAAGGTTTAGTCCCAATATGACCTGAACTCACTGAGGAGAAAAACAAAAACATGATTTTAATAACATTGATTTTATCTGAAAGCTCAGAGTGCTTCATACTACATTCATTAACTCTCCCAGCAACTCTGTGAGAGCAGTAGGTATTATTGTAATTTTGCAGATTGCAAAAGAGATGAAAAGTTAAGAGCAGTTTGTGCAGAGCCAAAGGGCAGCTGAGGGGCAAGGACAGGTCTCTTGATGAACAGGGCTACTCTGACCAGGCGCTCTTGCTCATTGGAAATTAAATAGATCACAGTTGAGTATATATGGATTTTCAAATATAACCTTGCAAATATCAGTAGCATAAGGGCCAGGGGGCCTATAAGCACAACATGCTGTATTTTAGAACAGTTGATAATATAATTATATAGAGAATGCAACGGCTTTACCTCACTGGATATTGATGTGATGACATAGCATTTGGGTGAGGAGTGGGAGAAGGAAGCTTATTCAGCTCCCATTAAAAATAAAAAAGCAAATATTTATGCAAAGACAGCTGTTACTGACTGCTACCTGGCACACCATGTACAGCCTTTAATGCAATGTTAACAATATTCACAAATTTGTTACTACAATCCTACTTTAAATTTAAGCAACCTTCATCTGGTCTGTTCCCACATATAAATGCAAAGGAAAAAAAATCCCATATATACTCAACATACACATTTAGCTTAAGAGTTAGTGATTTGTTTAGCAGTTTTAAACTACCTTAAAAAACTTTGTAGAAACTCAAATGATAAATAATACAGAATCTTTTTGGCATGAGTAGTATTTTGATAATTTTAACAGAGGTTTTTTTAATCATATGCATTAAAGCACTTTACACAATCCCATTGGTATTTTCCTTGGATTCTTCCCTCTACTCTTATCTTAGGAACTAAATATACCTGTAACAGAAGGAGGACACCTGAAGCCTTAATCCTGGGGGGGAAAAAAGTTGTCAGGGAATGGTTTCACTGAAGTTGGCTGGACTGACGGAATAGTCCAGTTGTCTACTTTGGCAAGGAAAACAAGTGAGTGATGTAGTGCTCAGCCAAAATCAAGACCAAGTTCAACAACCATAGACACCATTTCCATTTGCAAATTGAAATCTGCCCATATTTTCCATTTCAGGATACTCAAAAAAACCAGCCTTCTTGGAGACAATTGAATTGTGCCATTCGTTAGACAGCACTTACCCTGTTGTAAGGCATGAGAATCCTGGCAGAGGGGCTCCAGCCAAGTTATGTGCAGTTACCCTTATCAGGGCCTGAGGAATGTAAGAAGTGCTAAATTGGGAAAGAAGACGTTGGAAGACAGAATAACAAGACAGCAAGAAAGTAGATAAAGAGGGACTGTACCATCCTGGACTAGAACCAATCAGGTTCCCTGAAAGGTGCATGCAGGGCGCGTGGACAATACGGAGGATCCAATCGAGTCATGCGTGATCGTGTGAATGACAGTTACACAAATGCGTAAGAATGGAGTAATGTAAACAATAAATGGACTCTTGCGTAATCAACTTGATTCATTGTTCAGGGGTCCCGTATTCCCACATTACCGTTCCAACTCACGATTTGCAAAACGGTAATGTAAAACATTGGAAAAAGTGAATGAAGAAAGCAGATGGACTTACACCTTTTTAGGCTGACATATTGCCATTTGAAAGGATCCTTTTCCCCTCCAAGGAAAAGACTGGTAACAAATCTTGGAAATAACTGCACACTGAGATGTTACTGTCAGCAGAACAGGCACATTGAAGTGAGTGTCACATTTCTTATTAGTGTTGATAGCTAAATAAGAAATAAAGCAAATTTCCCAGCCCAGCAGGCCCTTCAACCACACACTCCAGGCAGTCAGAAAAATCTCAGTGTTCAGATGAAGGGATTTCATAAATACATATTTAAAATATCCAAGGTTGAGCCAAAACAAGCAACTGTGTGATGTTTTTAGATATCCTTCAATCTAGGCAAAAAAAAAAAAAGCCTCAGCTCACTCAATTTGCTTAAATATTGTCTTATAGGATTACTTCCTGTGTAAGTATACAGATCATCCTTGGAATCTGGGGATTTTGGGATGTGGGGCTTTACAGAAGCTGGAGCGCCATATTTCTGATTAATGTATAAAAACAGAGTTTTGCAAAATCCAGACAAATCAGGTCTGTGCTCATCAACTAATTCAAATTCTGATTTTGCCCTTCTTCCTCAAACATTTTCATAGAATTATAGAATATGCCAAGTTGGAAAGGACCCGTCAAGATCATTGACTCCAACTCTTGGCCCTGCACAGACACCCCAAGAATCCCACCCTGTGCCTGAGAGGATTATCGAAACACTTCTTTATCTATGACAGGCTTGAAGCTGTGACCATTTTCCTGGGGAGGCTGTTCGAGTGCCTGACCATCCACTGGGGGAAAAATCTTTTCCTGACAGCCAACCTAAACCTCTCCTGATTCAGCTTCATGCTGTTTCCTCAGGTCCTGTCCCTGGTCACAGAGAGCAGAGATTGGTACTTGCCCCCGTGCTGCCCCTCGGGAGGATGTTGGAGAGCTGAGTGAGGTCTCCCCTCAATGTCCTTTTCACCAGGCTGAACACGTCAAGTGCCCTCAGCTGCTCCTCATAAGGCCTCTGCTCCAGACCCTTCCCCATCCTCATGGCCTCCTTTGCACACTCTGTAATGGCTTAATGTCTTTCTTATGCTGTGCCTGGTGATGCTGGGCCTGATGCCCCGAGGACAGGGATGTCCCTCCTGGCTGCCATGGCACTGCTGACTCAGATCCAACTGGCCATTGACCAGGACCCCCAGGTCCCTTCCCACAGCTGCCCCCCAGACTCTCATTCCCCAGTCCATCCACACAGCCAGGGGTGCGCCATCCCAGATGCAGAATCCAGCACTTGCCTGTGTTAAACTTCACATGGTTGGGGATTGCCCATCTCTCTTATTTCCCTAATTTGTCAAGATCTCCCTCAGGGGAGTCAAGTTCAAGTTTTCAGGCTTTTTTTAGGGTGCTTGTGTTAAAGCAGAAAGTGACAAGCCCCTTCCGGTACCATCTTGGCTGGCTCATCATATCCTTCCTGCTGATGCATCAAAAAAGAGCATTAACAATTTTGATACAAGTGCCTAGAACTCCTTAACATTGGCGGTTCTCATCTACAAGCCAAAGAACAACCTAGCTGGAAACTAGCAGAGTAACAGCAGGTACAAATATTCAAAGTAAAGGATGCCTAAGTAATCTCTCTCCTGTGCAAGAGCTGAGAACAAATTTGTTTCATTGGCTGCATTCACTGCAGCTTCTTCTCCCAAATCTTCCTTAATTTGCATTTTCCAGTTGTCTAGTTCTTCTTGTTTTCTTTTAGATAATGTCAATCTATGGGAGGTTAATCCCAAGATACTTCTAATTTTTTAAAAATATATCACAGTTTGCAATTATGGTTTACTTATATGTATGATGTATTCAATACTATCTAGCCTGCATTTTTACAGTAAGTGCTACTCAAAGAAAGATTCCTGCAGGTAAACATTATAACCAAAGCATTCATCCTAGGCATTAAGCCTTATACATTACATTTGAGGCTACTGACAACTGTGATTTGGATGCTGATCTGAATCCTGAAAACCTGACCCCCAAATGTGGCTGCGAATCCATTTACTCCCATCACTGCTGTATGAGCACAAAAAAAGCATCTGAGGATATGGTTGCTAGACTGGAAGTCATATTAATGGATTCTAAGCCTTTTATCTTTAGGTTTAGGGATGGATTCTGCCTTTCTTTAAAATAACACAAATTTGGAAAATTTTCACTGAACCTAATTCCAAAGACTAACAGAGCAAGGTCTGGCCTTTGATTTTTCAAGATTTCTAGGAAGACCCTTTGTCCCTCTGCTGTGTCACTAATGACATGGTAGCACAGAGTGCTTATTGCAACTTTCACTTGGAAAAGCCAGACTTAATGTGACAATAGCAGGAAAGAGGCAAAAGCCAGGTCTCTGTGCTGATGGGCAAAGAAAAACCTCAGCAGCAAACACCGAGTCAGCGGGTACTCCAGCTATAAGAGGAGGGAAAAAAGGCCGTAATAGCTTTGTTTACCCTAGGGGCTAATGAAGATGTGGAAATAAGGAGAAAAAATTGTGGGAGGCGTTTTCCTGACTCTGCGTAAATAAATATTCTTTAAGTTTGGGAAAAAAGCTCCCCTGTAAAGCACACAGAAGACAGCCTGAATTGGCGACTGCCAGATATTTTTGTGTATACATATTTATATACACACCCACACGCACACCCATCGGATTTGTGTCCTCTGCGCCGCAGCGGAGCCTCAGCCACAACCCCGAGCAGGGGCCGCCCCGGCCCGTCTCCGAGCAGGGGCGGAAAAACAGCGCTGGGGATAAAAACAAACCACGCCGCAGGCACCGCTGGGATTCGAACCCAGGATCTCCTGTTTACTAGACAGGCGCTTTAACCAACTAAGCCACGGCGCCGTGCGGTGAGCACTGCCTCAGAGCACTATTAAGAGAACTTTCAGCGCGGCCTGGGCCGTGCTGCTGTGTCTTCTCCGGCCCGACCGGCCCTGCGGAAGTGCCGGGGAGGGCGCGGCTTTGGCTGCGGTCGCGGCTCTGCTCCGGCGTGACTGCCAACCGCACATGCGCCCGCATTGGTTTTGGCACAACACACGTAGAGAGCGGAGGAAAATGCATTAATGTCGGCCTTTGAGACATTTAGGCGAAACTGCCTTATCCTGCAGTGCCTCGATTGGCCGAGGTTCATGGCACAGGATACAAAGGGAAGATCGGGTCTCAGACTCTGCAATCATCTATGATGATGAAAAATTAAACCACGATATACACATGCACACTCTGCCATGTGTTTCATGACCTGTGCACACACACCGGCACAGTGTGGAACCACGTGCGTTTTACAAGCTAAATAACCAGAAAAAGTGGTTTGGGTAGTTACTAGAGAGCTGGTAAGAATGGTAGACACAGAAGTGGTGCTGCTCCCAGTTACACCTTCCCTGGGGCCAAGCCCACAGCCGGTACCTGTGCAGAGCAAATAAACCCTACTCCGAGCAGCCTCCAGCAGTACCAGGTGGGCCAGCCCCTAACCCAAGAGCATTGGGAAAGGATCCCATCGGGAATAGACCTGTGGCTTTCCAGTACCAGAAGGGAGCCTATAATAAAGATGGAGAAAGCCTATTTACAACGGCACGTAGCGACAGGATAAGTGGGAATGCCTTCAGTCTGAAAGGGAGTAGGTTTAGTTTAGATACTAGGAAGAATTTATTTCCTGTGAGGGTGGTGAGGCCCTGGCACAGGGTGCCCAGAGAAGCCATGGCTGCCCCATCCCTGGAAGTGTCCAAGGCCACGTTGGATGGGATTTGGAGCACCCTGGGATAGTGGGAGGTGTCCCTGCCCATGGCAGGGTCGTGGAATGGGATGAGCTTTAAGGTCTCTTCCATCCCAGGCCATTCCGTAATTCTGTGATTACTCACTTGGAGTGTAATCAGAACCTGCGAAGCACAGAGATTGCTGTGGCAATTTAACAGGGATCCAAGGCATATCTACAGCCAAATTATAGCTGTTATTCTCCAAACAACTCCTAGAGGGAGAGCAGCCATCCTGGCTTAGTCCAAAGCAGCCTTACAGCTTTCTCATGAGGTACCTAAGAATGGGGACTGGGATAATTATTCAAACTACAGTGGTACAAAAGCCAGAAAAAATGCAGATAAATCTCCATCTTATGAATTGTCCATAATACCTACACTGCACACAGATGTGAGCCCACTGCTGCAGGTGAGACCAGTGCAGGGCTGGAAGAAACTCACATGGCACCCAGGCATTAAACTGGTGATGGTAATGGACAGAAAAAAACAATAAATAAAACTTCCATCTTTTATTAAAACCAGAATGTAAGAATTAACATTTCCTTGTTTTTTCTCAATTTGGAAAATAGAGAATTCATTCAAAAGAAAACTCTCAAACTAGTCCCACCACTGATTCAAAATGAATCAAACCTCTAAAAAACTACTGCTTTTTCCGTGTTTCAATGGGAAAAATGGAGCTTTGGTTTTTCTAGCTGCAAAGAAGAAAGAAAGAACACTTCCAATTCCGATACAAGATTAATTATTCTAGTACGATATTTTCTAACATACAGAAATTACTTCTGTATTACTAACTACATTAAAGCCTAATTAGTTAATCTATAAAACATGCATATTTTATGTGATCTGCTTTTAAAAAAACAGCATGAGGAACATAGGCATAGCATTTTCTTTTAACCTGTGTAACAAAACAATAATATTTAATAAAGGAGTAAAGAGGGGGAAGAATGCTGGAAAATAACACAGTTCATCACCCGGTACTTATTCAAAGCCATAAATCGGTAAAAAAATATAAATATTTTTCATTTAACCTTCACATAATTTACACAAGGGAAAAAAAATCTGACTACTAAGATTTCTTTGTATTCCACAGCTTAACTGCATTCCAGGCTGTCACCTGCCCAAAAATATTTGAAATATTTTCCCCACTTTAAGTTCCCATTAGAAGGAAATGTTGAAAAGGTTGAAATCACTATTTTTAGGAATAATGCCTCCAAAAATTTTGAAACAGTTAATCTTTTATTAACTGACATTCTCACATATACTGAATAGATACAATCCTCTCAGGGTTGGTCCTAAGAAAGGGCAGATAAAACACGACACTCCTTGTTGGAGGAAGCCTTTACTACACAAAATTATTTTGTGCTGCATCATGCCAGATACAAGCTTACTCTCAGTACCAGAAACCTCCTTCACAAAAAAATTGTAAAGGGTATGACAACAAGATAGATGAAAGTTCATGGTTATATTCATGGTTTTACTCACAAAACTCTTCCTGATGTCAACTGAAAGCAAAGATTGTTGTTTGTCATAGTGAAGAAGAATGTGTCATCTAGAGAACAAAAGGAAACCTGTCAATAATTTGCATCTAAGTGTAACTTAGTATGATTGGACTAGTGTATTTATTTAAAATTGTTTAATGTTTCCCAAAGGACAAGTAAGAGATTTTATTCTCTGGTGCCATGCAGAGTAAGTAGTATTTATATTCCTGGGGATTTTATTCTTTACCTGATACTATTACCGAGTCCCTTCTGGTTCTGTGGGCTCAGATGCACGAACGCACAGACGCAGGGATGACTTCAGTAATATGAATCTGACAGCAAGGAGCTGAGAAGGGTCCTTATGTTGAGTTCCACAGAGAGCAGTTTATTGCTACAACTTGTGAAGTTTTCCATGGGCAAATGACCTCGAACACATGACAGGTCGATCTTAAGTACAGGGGAGTGGCTAACACCAAGAGCCAACCAGGGAATCAGAACTGGGGTACATCACCACTACCGAACAGGCATCCTTGGAGAGGCTTCCATCCTTCATCATAACCAACAGATCTCTGGCACCGGAGACTGTCTTACCAAGAACACTCTCTGTCTCTTATACCACAGGTTAATCGACCACCACAACTCCTCTTTTCTGTATTAGTTAAAGAGGCCTGTCCCAGAGATCCCAGAACCAAACGCCCCAAGCAACCAAACATACATAAAACAACAAACACAATCAGAAACACCCACAACCCATCGTCCCAACAAGTCCTCAAATCCTTCAGGGGATTTTTTTCTCTGGACACTGGTATGGATGCTCTCGCAGAGGGGGGTAGTCTTTGCCAGGGTCTCTTTTTGGCTGCAGTACAATTCAAGCCTCCGCTGCCAGTGGTATCAGGAACATCCAGAGGGTGGTGATGGGACAAATGCTGGGTTTCCTGGTGGGGTGTCGGTTGGCAGGTGTTTCTGCTAGAGTTTTAAACAGAGTTAAAAATCTGCAATTCCATTCCCTCCCTCTTCACATTCCCCTTTCTTTATTAACCAGGAAGCTGGAAAAAAAAAATGGAATGGGAACAGGGGTATGGGAACACATAGGTGGTGTAAATTTATGTGGTTGCAGCTCTGGTTGTGGGACGGCAGGTCAGTGCCTGCGGTGGAGGTTTACGTCGTCTTTGTCTCCAGGCTGCGCTTCTTTGGTCATTGGGTTGCTCTGCACCACCTCCAGGCACGGCTGTGTCTTTGGGAGCAGTGTTGGCTGGGCCGATGTAGGGCTTTATGTTCTTGCCTGGAAGCCACCTCGGGCCTGACAGTGTTGACACACAGGCATACCCCCTCCCCCAGGTTATTAAAGGAAAAGGGCCCAGTATTTGTTGGCTCTCAGGGTCTTTGATCAGCACCGGCGGCTTTCCATCGAGCTTAGCTTGGGCCGAGTTGGAGAAGTGCTGGAATACAGGCAGGTTTGGCTCTGTGGATGAGCAGTTTAGGAAATTTATCTTGAAAAGGGCTTTACGGAGCCTCTCAATAGGAGAACTGGTCTCTGTTCCTCCTCTTTGCTGATCAAGGACCTGCTTAATGGTGCCATGGGCTCTTTCAACAACTGATTGTCCTGTAGGGGAGTGTGGTATGCCTGGGCTGTGCTTCACCCCCCGCTGGTTGAAAAAATCCCTAAGTTTGTGGGAGGTATAGGCAGGGCCATTGTCAGTTTTAATTTGTTCTGGGATGCCTAAGGTGGCAAGTGCCAGGAGGAAGTGCCTTGTGACATCTTTGGCCTTTTCTCCTGCGTGAGCCAAAGCAAACACTGCTCCTGAAAATGTGTCAATGGACACGTGTATGTATTTTTGCCTGCCGAATGCTGGGTAGTGGGTCACATCTGTCTGCCACAACTGGCAGCTGTCGAGTCCTTGGGGGTTAACCCCGGAGCCCAATGGTGGAACTTGGTGCTGCTGGCAGTTGGAGCATGTGGCCACTATCGCCCTTGCCTGGTCACGCGGTAGGTGGAACATGCGCATAAGGGCTGGCACATTCTGATGGTAAAAGCTGTGGCTCATCTTGGCCTGTGCAAAGATGTCAGGTATGTTGGCAGTCTGCACAGGCATGGCCAGGGCATCTGCTTTTCTGTTGCCCTCTGCAGTGGGCCCTGGGAGGTCAGTGTGTGACCTCACATGCATTATATGAAATGGTTGCTTTTGGTGGGAGAGGAGGTAGATTAACTTTGAAAGCAACTTGTGTAAATTTGGGTTTGACACCTCTTTTAGCAAGGAATGTTCTGCTCTAGCAACTACGCCGGCTACATATGCCGAATCGGTGACCAGATTAATTGGCTCTTTTAATCTCTCAAAAGCCCTGACAACGGCTGGTAGTTCTGCGATCTGAGGGGACCCTCCAACAGTTTGGACATCAGATTCCCACTTTTGCGTTTTTGAATCTTTCCACGTCATCACGGACTTGTGTGACCCCACCGAGCCATCTGTGAAAATGGTCAGGGCCTTTAGAGGTGTTTGACTTTGGAGTGATGTTGGGGCCAAATGGAAAGCCGAATTGAACACTTTATGGCTGGGCTGGTGAATGGAAATTTGGCCTGTGTAGCTGTCAAGCACAAACTAGAGGTGCTCATTGTTCTGGAGCAAATGGTCCAGAACCCCAGTGGTCAGTGGGAGGTAAATGCATGCAAAATCACACCCTGTGAGGGTACAGAGGCGTGCCCTGGCTTTTATAATGAGCTGAGCCATCAGCTCTTTAAGTGTTGTAATGGTCTTAGTAGGCTGATGGTGTAAAAAGACCCACTCGATGATGAGGAGTGGATCTTTTTGCTCAGTGTCCCACTGAAAAATTAACACATTAAACCTGGGTGACCTACCCAGGACGATGAGCTGGAATGGGAGAGTGGGGTCAGTCCTATGCGCCTGCCGGGAAGATAATGCTTCCCGGACTTTCGTGATGGATTCCTGGGCTTCAGGAGTGATGGCACGGGGTGAGTTGAGGTCGTCGCTGCCTCGGAGGAGATTGAAGAGCTGTGTGAGGTCCTCTGTTGTGATCCCCAGCAGTGGACGCACCCAGTTGATGGACCCGCAGAGCTGGTGGAGGTCGCAGAGGGTCTTTGGGTTGTCTTTGATGGAGAGATGCTGGAGTACAATGTTCCGCTCACCGATCCGGAGTCCCAGGTAGGTCCAAGGACAGGTTCGCTGGACCTTGTCTTCGCGGATTTCAAATCCGGCATCTTCAATTGCTTTTACTGTACTAGCTAGAACAGTGTCCAAATAGGACTGATCTCGGGAACAAGCTAGTTCGTCGTCCACGTAATGCAGGATGACGGCATCTGGAAAAGTCTTTCTGATAGGTGAAAGGATGTGGGCCACGTACCACGGGCAGATTGAAGGTGAGTTTTTCATCCCCTGAGGGAGGACTCACCAGTGGCACCTTTTCAGAGGGGCCTGCCTATTTAGAGATGGGATTGAGAAGGCAAACTGGGGTGCATCTTGAGGATGGAGGGGGATATTAAAAAAGCAGTCTTTGGTATCAATGACTGCGAGTCTCCCTTCATGTGGCAGCATGGAGGGTGAAGGCAGGCTAGGCTGCAAGGGGCCTATATCTTCAAAAACTTTGTTCAGTTTCCGAAGACCATGGAGCAACGTCCATTTGTCTTTGCCAGGTTTTTAATAACAAAGACAGGAGAGTTCCAAGGGCTATTGGTCAGTATTATATTGCCTTTGAAAAGCTGCTCTTCCACAAGGACTTCTAAAGCGTGCAGCTTTTCAGCTGATAGGGACCACTGATCAGTCCACAGCAGGCTATCAGTTTTCCATGCCAACGGTGGGGTGGCACCCTCTTCAGTGGCCCCAACCAAAAATCCTGAGGTGGCTTGGGGATTTCTAGTCTAGCTCCCCACTGAGACAACAGGTCCCTGCCCCACAACGTAATACCTGACCTGACCATGAAAGGCCTGATGGTGGCTACCTGACCTTCGGGTCCCTCCACAATGATATTATCTTTGCTGCGCATGGAGACTGCAGCACCTCCAATTCCCAAGATGACTCCGTTGGCTGGAGTCAACTTCCAGTCTCATGGCCACTCAGAGCAGGCTATAATGGTGACATCAGCTCCGATGTCTGCCATACCTGGAAGATATAACTTAGAACCTCTGTTAAGCAGACCACAGTCTATCATAGGTTTATCTGGGCCCACAACTTCAACCCAACATGCCATCGGGTTCTCCAGGATCCAGCCTCTATGATGTGGTAGAAGAAAGAATTGTGCAATAGCCATTCCTTTGTATAAAAACCAAGGGGGCTTATTGCATGAAACAGTCACAAAAACTTCATCTTGAGGGCCAATGGTTTGGACTTCTGGAGTAACATAAAGTTCGTCTGGCCCATGAAGTCCGTTTCCTGCAATTAAAATGTCTCTTGGGCCATCCAGGGGCCCAAATTGTCCTGTGGGGATTTTATACATGCCCTCATTATCAAACTGAATGGAAAGGGCACTCACCAGCTCCTGTCGGGTGCCCACCTGGACCTGTTGGGATGCCTTGGAGACTTGCAGCTCATGGCCCGCATAGGCATAGTCAGGAGTTATTTCTGAAGCCTCGGGATAGCAGGCAAGGCAGGACAAGGCGGCTTGGCATTTGATATCGTAGCGCCCCGAAGCACGGCGCTTGGCTCCCCATTTTTTGAGTGGTGGTGGTGGTGGATTGACAAGTTGGACAGTTCAAATATGGGCATCTCACTGGTCAATGAAAGTCCTTGGTTACCCGGTATTCCTGGCAGTCTTTAAGAAAATGTCCAAACTCCCCACAATTAAAGCATCTTTGCTGATCTTTGGGTGATGCCACCAAGGCTTCAGCCACCCCTTTTGAAACTGCTATTGCTATAGTGTGTTCTGTAGATGTTGGTTTGGTACAGGCTTCAATCATCTGATTTATTGTGGGCTCAGGGTCGAGAGGCAGGGCCCTTAGGAGTTTTTTGCAGTCTGGATTTGAATTGGCTATTGTCAAACTGCGTAAAATCTCTTTGCGGGCTTCTGCATTCTCGACCTGCCTTTCAATAGAGTTCTTTAAATGATCTATAAATTTAATATAAGACTCCTCTATACCTTGTCTAACATATGAAAAGTTCAAAGTGGGGGTGGCATCATCGGGGGTTTGAAGCAGGGCTGCCTCTGCTGCCTTTTTAATATCTCCGAGGACAGCCTCAGGTATGTCTTGGGGCCGCTCAAAGTCACCCTCTCCACACAGATGTTCAATAGTTAAATGAGCCTTAGTGGGGTCTCCTTGATATGTCTGTAGGAGCCCTTTTAACTGTTTTTTTCCATGTTCTTTCCCATTCCTTGATATGTCTGTAGGAGCCCTTTTAACTGTTTTTTTCCATGTTCTTTCCCATATTCTCTGCGGGAGAGAGCAGGCATGATACAATATTTTTGATATCGTGAGGCACTAGGGTGACAGTGGAGAGAGAAACCTGGAGCAGGTTTTTAAAGTAGGTGACCCCCACCCATAGTCCTTGCTGGCTTTGCATTACCCTTTTAACAGTTGGTAAGGTATGGGTTCCCAGTTAGCATTCCTGCCTCCTCTTGTATAAGTGACTGGGGCAGCGTATGGCATAATCTTATTCGCTATGTCCCAATTACCATCTTTGGCAGCCTGTTTTTTCACTTTAGTCCAATAATCCCTAGATTCAGCGTCTGAATTTGAGGAATCGCTGCTCTCCTGTTCCGAACTGGAGGCAGAGAGCCTGGCAGGGGTGCACGGCTTCTGGCGAGCCAGGGCCACCCGGTGCAGTCCAGCATCCTTCGCATCCAAGCTCGGTTTTAGCAGCCTATGAGTCTAGGGCAGGTTGGGTTTCACAGGCAGGGCTAGCGATGGAGGGGACAGGGACACAGGAGGGGGTTGCAGGAGCAGGGGCTATCAGAGGTGTCCCGGCGGAGAGAGGTGAACCCGACGCGAACACGCGAGCAGGAGCTGGCGCTGGAGGGGAAGGGGGGTAGTGGGGGCTGGGCGCTGTAACGCGATCAGGCGGGAGAGAAGGGGGGCAGGGGACAGAGGGGGAGTCGGGCACGGTGACACGAGCAGGCGCCGGCAGGAGAGGCGGAGGGGCAGATGCAGAGAGGGGGCTGGGCGCAGGCGAAAAGCTCACCAGTGCCAGCACGTGGCTTTTGTCCTGTTGGGGGTGAAGGGGAGAAGCGGCAGAATCGAAAGTGAGAGCAGCAGCTGGCTTTGTAAGATGGGTCACCCTGCCGTCATCTTGGAACAAATTTAAAGTGGGAAAAACTGGGGAATTAGGTTCGGGAAAGAGGTTTTGGGTAGGACCGGGGATGGCTTGGCCTTCACCACCCCTGGTAGGGGACAAAGGAGACAGAGAAAAGGCAGGTAGACGGTGGCAAACCTGTGCCGTGGGGCAGGGTCCTTCTCTCGGTCCCCCTTGAATCAGGGCAGAGGGAAAAGGGATGCAGGGGGATGGGAGCAGATGGCGGGGGGGAGTGGTTTTCAAACTGTTTCTAACATTTTTAAGAGCTTTTTAACTAGCTGGTAGAACAAATAAATTTTTTCCAACAGAAACAGCCAAGGGACAAGCAGTTTTAAATTCCCTTTAAAATCATTAAGCAACAAAGTAAGAAAAAGCATTAAATTGTCCCTTGAAAAATGAAAATTCCCACAAATAAGGGTTTTTAGAACTTGGGGAACGACTTCCGTAGGAGACAGAGTATTTCACCGTCCACCTCCCTTTCCTCCCAGCCCCGAGACAAAAGAGAAAAATAAAAGGATAAGAGGTGACCCGTATCTCACCAGAGGGTCAAATAATGTTCTCGAGGTGGTCCAGTCAGCTGCAGGCCGGTCTCCTCTTCTAAGGAAATTATCGGTCTCCCTCTCTAAAACTTCTGAGAGAACTCAGAGGCTTTTTCGAGGGAATTGGCAGATCCAAATGCAGCTTGAATCCAGAAACTCTGGAGACGCTGTCGTGGAGGTCCGAAGGAGTCCACGTTGGGCGCCAACTATTACCGAGTCCTTTCTGGTTCTGTGGGCTCAGATGCACAAATGCACAGATGCAGGGATGACTTCAGTAAAATGAATCCGATGGCAAGGAGCTGAGAAGGGTCCTTGCATAGAGTTCCACAGAGAGAAGTTTATTGCTACAACTCGTAACAGTTTCCAGAGGCAAATGACCCAGAACATGTCGATCTTAAGTACAGGGGAGTGGCTAACACCAAGAGCCAACCAGGGAATCAGAACTGGGGTACATCACCACCACTGAACAGGCATCCTGGGAGAGGCTTCTTTCTCTCACCATAACCAATAGATATTTGGCACCAGAGACTGTCTTACCAAGAACACTCTCTGTCTCTTATACCACAGGTTAATCGGCCACCACACATTCTCTCTAATAAACATGGCCAACAGCACATATCTAGGGCAGAACATAACCACAGGGCAAACAGGCAGCAATATTTTGCCAGAATACCCTACCAGCCTCTGGTGATTTCCAGCTTAGGGTCTTGAACTTTCAAATACAGACCTGATCACATTTAATTTTTCATTCTTCCATGTCTGTGAATAGGAAAAAGTGAAGTGCCTCATGCAGGCAGATTTGCTTATTGGAGATATCTTTTATCAAAGTGGCAGTTGCCTAAAGAAGGGAAATATTAGAGGCTGCCAAATGTTTAGTGGCTGTTTATTGCAACACTGACTATAGGCTTAGGGGAAGATATCTCCAGTTTGCCTGGGAGCTGGCATTACTGCCTGCACATTATTCACGATTTGGGTGGAAACATTTGATAAAAACGTCAAGTGAAGCAACATTGCCTGTTAACCCCAGTTTGTAGGACTGCTTTTTTGTCTCTCCTGACATGCTCTGCTGTGATGTGTCATTCTTCAACAGGCATGTTCAGCTACATGGTGTCATGACTGTATAATGTGATGTATGTACCGTGAAAGGATTTGCCACAGTGTCAGCTCTGAATTTTGGGGGAGAGGGAGGGGGAGAACTGTTTGGGATACTGCAGTCTGCATATTGGAAAACAAAGACATTTCCCAGTGATTCCTTTCCTGCTTGTAGAAAATATTGATATGGATGGTTTAATTTGTAAGTAATTTGCAGAACTTACATGTATTGCTTGTGGGCTTGTTTTAAGGTTTTCATTGTCTGTTCTTACAAAGTAAGCAATGACATCAGACTGTCTTATTGCGAAGAAAGTGACTTGCCTCCATCACCCAGCAGAGAAGTCCCTGATGCATTTTGCTATTGATATCTGCAGCCTAGATGTTTACAGAGATAAAACTGGCCTGTGAACTTGGAGATAGGTATGGTAGATATCCCATAGTGTCACCTAAAAGAAAGAAAATGCAACAGAGGTCAGGAGGAGAGAGAGCAAGAGGACACTGAGGAATTTAGATTCTTCCTGTTTAGGGTCTGTGCTGCTCCATTCTCCAGGCAGCCCAGCTCATAAGTACACCGCATTAAAAAAAAGGGTTTTTTAAAGTTTGACTGTATTTTGGTTCATAATGAAACACAAGTTTGTTCAAGCAGGGAGCATAGCTGGCTAGTAAATTGAAAGTTGTGTGCCTTCCTGCAGCAAAATAGAAAATTTTTCATCCAAAAGACTGAAATCCACAGCCACAAAACATGGGGTTCTGTGGGACTAATGGGAGAAGTGAGGCAGTTTTGAAGGTGTTCTTTGACCTCTCTGAAAAATGTTCTTTCATTAGCTGTGCTTGGCTCATGTACAGAATTTTGCCTTTGTGCAGGTGTTTTCACTTCTTATATTTTAAGTGTCTAGTTCCCTGTCTTGGCAATATGTGTTTATATTTTTTTAGATGGTGAAGCCATTACAATTCAGTTTATTTTCAGTTTATTCTTGTACTTTTTTTCAACAGGGAAGTACTCTATAAGGATTCAAATAACAAGCAGTCCCCTACAGATCCAGATGAAGTCCAGTGTACACAACTCATGTGGCATAAGTTTCTACAGAGTGCACCATTGTCATATGCCAACTCATTGGTGGTGATGGCACAGACAGAAAGAGAACAAACAGTGGATAATTTGGTTTCCCACCTCTGGCAAGATGAAGAAAGTTTCTCTCCTCCTATGGGCCTGCATCTCAGCTGTGAAAAGACCGTCCAAGTATGTCCAGCAGTTTAAAGAAGTGTCCCATGCCCTGCCAGTACAGACCAGTCCCTGGTATTGGGAGCAAGTGCTTCCCTGTGCCAGAGAGAGGGAACACACCATGATGTAACCTGTGGTTTTACCTGCATGATCACAGAGAGGACACAGGGAAGTGGGATGGAAACCCCACCTCTGCCCTGGGAGCACAAGTATGGGAGTTGAGAGGAGGAACAACCACCACAGGAAATTCTTCAAGGATGCCATCGAGATCTGTAGGGGTAGAATCCATCTATTTCTGGGGTGACGGGGTATCCCAACAGCTGATGGTACTGGAAACTGAAGTGAGACTGAGTGGTTATTGTTGGGGTAACAAATGTTGCTTTGAGGCATGTTAGCAGGGAAGAGTTAAACAGAAAAGAACAACAGTGCCAGCAGCAGCAACAGCAGCTGACCCAAGCTTCGGAACAGGTCGAATAGGACACCGTCTCCACTAGTGCATGAAGAAACATGGAACAAGACGCTCCTTTGCTATGGTTTTGGAGAGAACAGTAGAAGATGTCAAGAGGACAAAATTATTGTAGAACTGTGATTAAGCCTGTAAACTGTAGATAAAAAAGCTCTTAGGAGTAGAGATACATATACCGAGCACTTCTGAATAAAAACTTAGATTCACCCACATCTCTGTTGGTGTCTCTCATCCCTTCATGTATCACAGGGAACGAATGGCAAAAAGCCCCCATCGTGACTGGTCCAGAAGCCCTGTGTGTATCCTTGGCATTGATTACCTCAGGAGAGGGCATTTCAAGGACACAAAAAGGCATCATGGGGCTTTTGGGAGAGCTGCTGTGGAGACAGAGGAAATGAAACAGCTGAATCCTTTGACTGGTCTCTCCCTTCTGCTATGGGATTGCTGAGGCTTGAAGAACAACAGGTGCTGATTGCCACCCCAACAGTGCCTTGTCATCAATACAGCACTGACTGGGACTGCGGGATGTCATGCATGGGATGTCTCCATGAACTGGAGAGCTGGGAGTGCTTAGCAAGACTTACTCACCCTTCAATAGCCCCAAATGGCATGTGCATAAGTTCAGTGGAGACTGACAGTGGACTGTTGTGGTCTGAATGAAGTCACACCATCACTGAGAATGGTGATTATTCCATTCAGGAATACTGTGGCCAGCAGGACGAGGGACGTCATTCTTCCCCTGTACACAGCACTGGTGAGGCTGCACCTCAAGTACTGTGTCCAGTTCTGGGTCCCCCAATTTAGGAAGGCCAGTGAGATGCTCGAAAGCGTCCAGAGGATGGTAACACAGCTGGTGAAGTGTCTGGAGCACAAGCTCTGTGAGGAGCAGCTGAGGAAGCTAGGGTTGTTTAGCCTGGAAAAAAGGAGGCTCAGGGGAGACCTTATCACTCTCTACACCTCCCTGACAGGAGGTTGTAGTCAGGTGGGGGTCGGTCTCTTCTCCCAGGTGACCAGGGACAGGATGAGAGAACACAGCCTCAAATTGCACCAGGGGAAGTTTAGGCTGGCTATTAGAAAAAAATTCTTCACAGAAAAAGTGGTTCGACATTGGAATGGGCTACTCAGGGAGGTGGTGGAGTCACCGTCCCTGGAGGTGTTCAAATAAAGACAGTGCCATGCTTTAGATGATAAGGTAATTTTAGGTCACAGGTTGGACTCGATGATCTCAAAGGTCTTTTCCAACCTAGTTTATTCCGTGATTCTGTGATTCTGTGAGAGTTGCTGTGCTGGACATGCTGGAGTTCCAGTATGAACTGGAGTCAGAGGCAGCCAAGTGGTGTCACCGCCAACATTACCTATGTGTTTTTTCCATCCCTCATGCAGTAGCGTGCAGGCCGCAGTTTGCTTTCACCTGGAGGAGTGTGCAGGACACCTGGAACTGACTGCACCAGGGGTGGGAACACAGTCCCACTGTTTGCCATAGACGGATCCACACTGCACTGGAAAAGGGCAAGGCTCCAGAACATCTGAAGTACATTGATGACATCATTGTATAGGGGAACACAGCAGAGGAGCTTTTTGAGAAAAGGGAGAAGATAATCCAGATCCTTCTGAGGGCTGGTTTTGCCATAAACCAAAGTAAAGTCAAAAGATCTGCCCAGGAAAATCAGTTTCTAGGAATGAAGTGGCAAGGTGGACATCATCAGATTCCAATGGACATGATTAACAAAATAGCAGCTATGTCCCCCCCCAACCAGCAGGAATGAAACACAGGCTATCCTAGGCTCTACGGGTTTTTGGAGGATGCATATTCCAGATAAGAGTCAGATTGTCAGCCCTCTTGTCTATCATGTGACATGGAAGAAGAATGCTTTCAAGTGAGGTCCCAAACATCAACAAGCTTTTGAACAAATTAAACAGGAGATTGTTCATGCAATAGCCCTTTGGCCAGTCAGGACAGGACAGGGTGTAAAAACTTGCTGTACACTGCAGCCAGGGAGAATGGTTCTTCCTGCAGCCTCTAGCAAAAAAGTACCTGGGGAGACTGGAGAACGACTCTGGGGTTCTGGAGTCGGGGACACAAAGGATCTGAGGCCTGCTACACTCCAACTGAAAAGGAGACCCTGGCAGCTGATGAAGGGCTGCTTCACAAGTGATTGGCACTGAAGCACACCCTCCTGGCACCCCAACTGCCAGTGCTGGGCTGGATGTTCAGAGAAGTCCCTTCCACACATCCTGGCCCTGATGCCATGTGGAGTAAGCTCACACAGCAAGCTTGAATAGGAAATCCCAGTTGTCCAGGGATCTTGAAAGTTACGACGAACTGGCCTGAAGCTGAAAATTTCAGATTATCATAAGAGGAGGAGCAGAAGGTGATGTGTTGAGGAGGCCCCACCACATAATCAGCTACCAGGAAAGGAAAAGCGATGTGCTCTCTTCACTGCTGTGTCATGGAGATACACTGAAAATGGAAAGCTACTGTATGGAGTCCTACGTGATGAGTCGCAAAAGCTCTTGAGGAACAAGGTGGATCAAGTCAGGTTGCGGAACTGAAAGCCTCCAGATGGCCTTGGATATCACTGAAAGAGAGAAATGGCCAACACTACCTCCACACTGACGTGTGGGTGGTGGCAAATGACTGATGGGAAAAGATCAATTGGCAGCACAGAGGGAAACCCATCAGGGCTGCTGAATTGTGGCAAGACATCACTGCCTGGGTAGAGAACATGGCTGTCACAGTCCTTCATGGGGGGCTGCCAAAGGACATCAACAATAGACAGGTGGATTGGGCTGCCCAGATTAAAGTGTTTCCAGTGGATCTGGACTGGCAACACAAAGCTGAGTCATTTCTGGCTTGATGGGCCCATGACACTTCGGGTCACCAGGGCAGAGATGCAACCTCCAGATGGGTTTGTGATCGAGGGGTGGATTTAAGTACGGACACCATCTCCCAGGTTATCCATGACTGTGAAACATGCACTGCAATCAAGCAGGGCCAAATGGGTAAAGCCTCTGTGGTGTGGGGGACAATGGTGGAAATATAAATAAGGGGAGGCCTGGCAAATCGATGGCACTGTGCTCCTGCCAAACCTGCCAAGGCAAGCACTGCGTGCTGACAATGGTGGAAACAACCACTGGATGGCTGGAGATTAATCCTTTGCCTCACGCCACTGCCTGCGGCACAATCCTGGGCCTTGGAAAACAAGTCCTGTGGTGACATGGCACCCCAGGAAGAGTTGAGTCAGACAGTAGGACTCATTTCTGAAATAGACTCATGGACACCTTGGCCAGAGAGCAGGGGACTGAGTGGGTGTTTCATATTCCCTGTCACGGACCAAGCTCTGGAAAAGTTCAACAGTGCAATGGACTGTTAAAAACCACATTGAAAGCAATAGGTGGTGGGACCTTTACACATTGGGATCTACATTTAGCAAAGGCCACCTGGTTAGTTTTCACTGGAGGTTCTGCCAACGGAGCTGGCCCTGGTCAGCCAGAAGCTCCATGTACCGTAGCAGGGGATAAATTCTCTGTGGTGCATATGAGAAATGTGTTAGGGAAGGCAGTGTGGATTTATCCTGCCTCAGGCAAAGGCAAACCCACGTGCAGGAATTGCTTTTGCTCAAGGACCTGGGCGCACTTGGTGGGTGATGCAGAGGGATGGGGAAACAGGATGTGCACCTTGAGGGGATTTGATTTTTGGGTGAGAACAGTTTGTAATGTTGAATTGTATATTGGTTGCTGAATGACACTGTCACTGTGTGCCATTACTACCATGGACAGTGCCTATGGATTGCTCAGATAGCAGTCCTGTGTTGCAGTGTGGGGTTGGATGGTAAAGTGCCACGACTTTTCCAAAAGGAGCTCCAGGAGGAAGCAACTCGGTGAGACCACCACACTTGCACGCACGTCCACACACACACTCACACACACACAGAGATAGCTCTGTGGATCGACAGTAAAGAGCCAGGAAGGGTCTTCGTATAGGGTTCCACAGGAGAGGTCTAATGCAGCCATACATGTGAACAGGTCCAGGGACAAAGACAAAAAACATGGGAGGGTATAGATTTATATACGGGACCAGAGCGAGCATCAGAGACCAATGGTCAGAGGACCCAGTGACACGTACACAGGCGGGACTAGGGAATAGGAGCCAATAGGGAGCTCTGAGGGAGTGGTGACGGGGCAAGGGCCAATGAGGGAACAGGGAGTGGAGAACTTTCTAGGGCAGGGACATATCAGGTAACAATGGCGTGGGGAGGCCAAGGGGCCAACCGGGGAAGCATAACTAGGGTATATTAACATAATGGCACAAAACCTCCTGGGGTAAGAGTTTTTGGACACCCTAACCTGGGGATGATCTCTGGACTTAGGGATGGTCCCACCAATGGATTCCCTTTGGTCTGTAGGCCCCCCCGGACCCCACAGTCATGAGCTCCTGCTGCAGCTTGCAACCACCAGACAGCACATATTCTTTCTCTCTATCTCTCTCTTTCTCTCTCTCTCTTCCCCCCTCCACATATATGCATAAACATATACACCTACAGACACACAGACATGTATATAGTTGGAAGGTGTAGCATCTGGCCATGATGTCAATGCTGTAGACAATGTCCTGGTTCCTGCCAGGAGGGTGTAACTTTTGCAGCAGGCCAGGACCCTGGGGTTATCCAATACCACCTCACACCATGTGCAGTGGTGGTGTGTCTTTCTGGTTTTCTGGAGTGCGGTTGGGTAGCGCAAGGTTCTGTGTGGTAAGTGATTGCGTGTGAATAATTCATCTGTTTTGTACATGCTCTTACTGGTATTCTTGTTGTTACTGTTCATTTACTTATTTCATTGCTTTCTAGTAAATAGTTCTTATTTCAACTCTTGATCTTTACATTTCTGTGCCTCCAATTCTCCTCTCTGTCCCATTGCAGGGGGTGGGAGAAGTGAGTGAGCAGCATCTGGTCTGGGATGTTTCACTGGGAACACTAAATTAGGGAATATCATTTCTAAACAATGACATAGGGCCTCCTCCTTGTAGCATTTCTTTTTAGCCAAAGAACCTTTGAATCCTCAAATAGTTTAAATTTAGTATATTTTGAAGGCATTTATTAATGGCTATGGTCTCTCTGCAGTCTCTGTACATGTCTTTCATTATGATAAAGGTAGAGAGGTGCTGATGGACTTGTGGAACTTGGAACACAATTCTTGTCAACTTAGGGATTTTTTCTAAACCTGGAGATGTGAGATTGCACAGATTGCATGGGCGTACATGTGCTGCTAGAGTGGTTGTGGGAAGCTCTGTTTCACATACTGTAAGGGCCAGCATGCATGTTACCAAGCATTCGGCAACCATCGGAAAGCCAGCAGCTTCTCTCTGTTTTATGTCATTTGAAAGATGACAACTGAGGGAGGCATCTATCTTTTTTTTGCAACAGGACTTTTCTTTCTTTCTTCCAAAAAACTGTAGTTAAGCTATGATTAAGGTTTCAATATACAAGGTTATTTGTAATATTATTTGGAGGGGTAATCAAGCAGTGACCTCACTTGATGTCAATGGCAAAGCTCCCACTGACTGTGCTGTAGTGAGGTTTTCATTCAATAAAAAGGCAATAAAGAATCTAATTCATAATGAAGGGAGGAAAAGATGAATCAATTCAAATTGTGTGGGTAGGTTGTTTCCTGTGCTGTTAACTGCTCAGTGCCATCAAAACAACAAGGACTGTCCTTATCTCCTGTAGTATTTATGGTTATTCTTTACTTACAAATGACTAAACACAATTAGCCCTTAAATTAGCTGTTTGTTGTCTATGGAAACTATTGAGTGATGACTTTTTCTGAAAAAACCCTTTTTAATATTTTAACACAAGAAATACTTTGAAATGGTCTGAATTACAGCTTTTTAAAAATGATGTAAGGGTTGACGGGGTATTGTTTGTAGATGTTTTTTAAACAAATGCATTTTTTAGTATGTATACTACGTACATCAGAAATCTTTCTTTTTGTTCAGTGATAAAATAATAGTTCAAAATATCATAATAGTTATAACTATCATAAGAGCAAATAATATGACCATTGATCCATATTATTTCATTCGACATACCTTGCTGAATGAACATGCTAGGGAAGTCATAGCTCAGAAATTATTTATTACAGTGTCCCCAATTACTACTAGTATGGCTTAGTATTTGAAAAAAATTACTGATATAAACTATTCAATTAACTCTGCATGTTTATTTCTGATTAATTACATTATATATAGTGCTTCTCTATTAAAATAAATACTTACTGTCAGTAACAAAAATAGTCAAATAATATGCTAACTCAGTTCTGCTTGGGCAGCTCTGAGTGGCTATTTTTTTCAGTACTAGACTTAAATTTTTTTAAATTAACATTTTCATTTGCATGTCATTTTCAGGCAGAACAGAATCACTCTTTTTTTTCCTTCTTACGGGTTATGCTCTTTAATTATGTGCGTCTCAAGGTAGTTTGAGTTATCTTTACATAATAAATATGTTTTGATGCACTGTCTTAATTGATCAGGGTACCAATATCCTGTTATTTTCCTACTTTTAAAGCAAATGAAACCCAATTCTTATACTGTATTATCTATACTGGCTAAGCTCTAAAGTTTGCTCTTTTGTATTCTGTAATAGAATGAATGTCCTTTAAAGTGCAAGAGCTCGATGTTCTTAACCACCATGACTGCCCACCTGTGATGAAGATTGGGATTTTGCAGACTGCCCAGGTGTGATTATCACATGACATCTTTTTCTTTTGCCTCAGAAAATGTATCCAAGGTATTTCTAGAAAATTCCTTAAATGAAACTTCAGTACGTAAGGTTTGCATATTGAAGGAAAAAAACCCCTCAAGACTTTTACTTCCCAACTCTAACCAATGAAAAGATACACAGGTCTCTGGTCTACAGTTCTTTGACTACTCAGAAAACTGAAGTATTGGGTGAATAGCTAACTTGAGACACCTGGTCAAAATGAGTAAACTGCGTTGGTTGCCATGGCCAGAACCTGCTGCCCCTCTAAGAACAGGGTGAACTTCATGTGCTCCTTAATATGGTTTTCCATGAGGTCAATTGTGATTTCTTCTGGTATTCTCTCTGGCTATGGTCTGTGGAAACAAAACCTGGAAGTTTAAGGGAGAATTAATGAATTAGTAGTTGCAAACACAAATTTGGAATTATTAGAGCCCAAGGCTGTTATGAGATAGCACATCTCTCAAAAAAGGTGGTAGTAAGATCCCTAATACTGTTGTTTAGATATTGTGGTCCAAATTCAGTGTCACATGACTAGAAATAAGAGAAAGATTTAGTCACCTCTTTTGACACTGTCTTTGAATCTCTGACTTAATAGTTTCCAAATGTTTTTACATAAATTGATTATGCAGCTGCTGTTGGTTTCTGTATTTCATGAGCTCTAAGTGTGGGGCCCTCAGGAGAGCACAAAAATAGATTTGGGGCTGCCTTGGCACTACTGGTTTTAGGTCTACCTGGCAGTGATCATAGCTAATGCGGCTGCAGAGCTCTTGGTTGGTACTGTACTGTACGGAAATTGATCCACATATTTGCTCTGCATCTACTCTTCCCTGTGAAGAACTTCAGGAAGAATATTAGTAATGATCTTGGGAGTGAAAATAAGGAGGAAGAGCATACTTTACACAGTAAATACAAGTATTTCTGAAACAAAGTTACAGTGTGGGAATATTAAGATGGTGAATGCTTGCACATCAAGATTTACATATCACTGATGGGTTTTGTGTTAACTTTTTGTGCCCTTGACTCTGGATAGAGCTTTGCAGAAATCTTACTGAGCCCTTCTGTGCTGGGATGCGTCAAGTAAATTACCAGCAAAAACAGTGAGACTAGTGCCAAACTAAATGTGGACACTGCAATGAATATTTTGTAATTGTTTCCAGCTGGGATTAATGTACTTTCAGTAGATGTATAGACACTGGATGAAATATTTAAAATTGCGTGACAGTTAAATATTTGCTAGTGTGGCTTGCTTTTGAGAAGTAGGAAGCCTTTGTGATTTTCCTTCTATGTCTCTGTAATCAATGGACACTGCTTTGCCATTAAGTTCAGCAAATGTAGGATTGAGAACAAATTAACTCATCACTATACACCAGTTCTTTGCAATAGGGGAGGCAATAGGAGTTGAATTTGTGATTGCTGCACCTGTGGCTGTGGAAATGGATCAATGCCATGTTGTCTAATGAAACAATGATATTACATATCTCTTTGAATCACTACCTTTATTCAAGCTAGTACAACGCCATTTTTATGGGTACAACTACTACTATTTTTTTGTAGTTAGAGCAGAAGAGCATGGAATAAGTAAGATAAAAAAGTAAGAATTTTTGTAATTACTGTCACTTATGAAAGTTGGCAAATTACTATAGTAAAGGAGTATTTTAAAAGGAGTAGGTTTTCCTAAGTTACATGACAATTACATGTGAGCTGCCATATTTCTGGTACTCAACAACAAAAATGCATACACATATTTTTGTTCATTTGTTCCAAGAGTGTCTATGAATAATGATAGATGGATAAAAGCTAATTACAGTTAACTTCCAGAACAACTGGTTGGGTGAGATAGTAACTGAAAAATACACAAATATCTGAAAAGTCTATAAGTGAGTCTGACAACCTGAATACAAATTTAAGTGAATAAAAATTAATAAATAAATACTTGGGTATTTCATTCCAATATGTTTTAAAACTGGTTTAATCTTCACAGCACCTCCCCTGACATGGACAAAACAAGTATTATGCTGCCATGGGAAAAAATGCTCTGATGAAGGATATTTGAACCATGATCGCTGTAGATATATACACCAATCTGGGGATCATGGGATTTTCTGTGCTATGTATACTGTGTTACCCTGGAGTCCTCTCAAATCTGTACAAGATCAAAGAACTTTTCTGTTAGCTACTTTTAATTTAGAATATGTGACCCCACTGGTTCTATCAGTTTGATTGCTTTCTGTTTAAAAGAAAACGTGTAAAATATATAGAGCATCATATGGAGGAATATATGTATAAATTGTTTTTTATTATTGTTGCCTGCTGCAGGATTCTCCCCTATGCCCTCTGGAGTATGATTGGTTCTGAGATTTCCCAGAGTGAGAATTCTGTACAAAAATTATTTATTTAGAAAAGTTATAGTTACCTTCATGTAATTCTGATTTTAAGTAGGTACTATTTTGCAACATGACTGTTCATTTGCCACTACAGGCACTGGTGGATACTATCTTAAGTGGTTTCACTGCAGTTTTCTTCAATTTTATTTCCTAATTTTTATTAAAATAATATTTTTCATTAATTTAGTTGGCTTCTTTATCTGGCACCTTTATCTTCAACTGAGGAAACAACTCGAATATTTTGACAGCCACATGGATATTCTGGGAGGGGATGCCCTCTTGGGGAGTAATGCATGCAGCCATGCTACTGCTGCCCTCAAGGATAAATAAATGAATGTCAGCTCAGGGGAGCACCATTGATCCTGTGTGAGAGCTTGATGCGTATGAAAGAGGATCTCAGATGACTCAAACCTTCAAAAACATGGAAGCACAAGGGCAGAAATTTTCTCAATTTTGTCTTTCAGTTTTTGACAAATATCTTACTGCTCAGGCATCGGGTTTACATATGATGTTGTATCATAACAATAGGTATGGTTAAAGCCTTGCGAAAACAAGTACCAGTGCTCTCTTAAAACAGTTGTGATCCTCTAAATCACTGATTATCCTTATAGTCACTGTCTATTCTTTTTTTTCTTTCTTCTTTCTAGGCATATTTACAGCCTGTATGTATATGAATCTCAGGGCTGCCGGTCTTGTTCACTCACTGTTCAATTGTTGAAATGATTTTCCCTTCTCGTTCTTCAACACATTTACCACAGGCTCTCCTTTTATTTTCATGCTTCAGTTAGAACATACAACGAGGATCCACAGCTCTGCTGCATAGACTGTCTTAGTTAAAGAGTATATTGGATTACAGGGTTTTCTTTATGCAAAGGAAAATCTGACTTTTCACGGTTTTAAACTCCATTGAAGATTGTAGCAGCTTTGATTATTCTACAAATCTCTGGCAGTGGTTTTGTTCCATCGTTTATGTTTATTTTCTTAATTTTTTTTCTCTTCTCTTCTCTGTAATGTGGTCTGAATTAGCATGCTCATTTGTGAAAACATTACTGGGTTTTATATTAATCAGATTTCACTTGCATGCTTCAGACAGATTTTACTTTTTAGAAATTTTGTACAATGTGCAATAATAAAAACAGCCTGGGCAGCATGGAACAGAGATGAAAACATTACACCTTCAGGACAGGTATAATTTCCTATCCCTAGCTGCAAGCCCACCATCCTTGATGACATGCTACCAGTTTTTACCATTCTAGCTGCTACTGTCAATAGTTGGCAGAATCAATGAGGATCCAGAAAGACAGTGTTTGTTTATCCAGTGTGATAAACCAAAGAGAGCAGAGCATTTTGTGTCATGGAAATCCACCTCATGACTTAGTAGCGATGGACTTGACATGTTCTGTGTCTTTTCCCTGGTAGGTGTTGACTCACAGCCTGTGTAAAGATCTGACATCCACAATTGAGTACAGGTTGGCATTTCTCCTTTCCTAGTGCTTTAAACTTGTTTTGTGTTTTAGTGAAATTAGCTGAACAGATTATTGTCCTGATGCACCAATACATTGTCATTGTTATGTCCTTTTTAATACAATACTAAGAGTCTGACTGTGAAAAGTAGGTAGATTTTTTAGGTGAGCTCATGTGTTCATTTATATCCCTTTTCACTCTTTCTGTGGAAGAGCTTCACTGAGGCACAGTTCCAAATTCTTGCTGTGTTATGAGTCTACGGATGTTAAGAAGAGCTTTGGGAAATAAGCTGTAATTCACCCTTTTATGAACCCAAAAATCACTGTACTATGAATATAGTACATCAATAAGAAAATTTAGAAGAATTGTCAGTAATAATGATTTTAGTTGATTGCAAGGATACTCTCATACTGTAAAATCTTTAGGACTTTTAAGACTATGTGAGGTATTACAGTGATAAGAAGTGCAATGCTTCACATGGAATGGGTTTAAGAGAAATTTATACTCGAAAACATACCATTGCAACTTTAAAAATATAACTGTGGTAGACAAAGGAAACAAAGCCATACATCAGTCTTAGTGACAACCCGTGAGACACGTGAAACACAAATTGCATTTTCTATGACCAAATAAAACCTTTAAGGAAGTATCTGGGGCAAATTTTAATGAAGAGTAGCCAGAGGCACTGAGTTTTAGTTATTGGTAACATGAGCAGTAGGAAAAAAATTAATTGTCAATGAAACAGGAGAAGCCTGGTTATCCTTACCCTCTATTGTGCTTTTCCTGCTGAACTGGTAGTTGGATGCAAGTAAAATGGCAGTCTATAGTAAGTATACTGCATAGCTGCAGTGCATGGAGTCTGGTTCAGAACTGTACTGTCAGTATTGCTGTGATTTTTAACCCAGTGCTTGTTGGTGAAACAGCAGAGCACCAGCTCTGAGTTACTTGCTGCACCATTCCTTAGACATCGGCTTGCTGAATGGCATACTCTGGCTAATTTATAAGTCTTTGCACAAGTTTCTCAGTCATAAGAATGGATGGAAAACAGCTCTAAAAGTTATTAGTGTTCCCAACTAATGGGTAACATTACACCAGAGAGCATTTTCTGGGCTGGTAGTGGGAACACTACAGGGTGGTGTGATGGGAGCTACCCTGCAGCCTCTGCATATGCACTGCAATGGTTTACAGCCCTTCTCCACAGTACAAAAACCAGTCACTGAACTCATTTGAAGGTGTCTGTTCAGTCCTAATGATATGTTTTGCTTTTCAGTGCATGCTCCATTTTAGATAAGCCTGATTGTATGTAACACTTTAATTAATTTTTTTTCTTTCTTTATAACAGAATTGGAGGCTGGAAGCACATTGCTGAGCAACCTCAGGTGGCTATTTTCATCTGCTCTGATAACAATATGCATTCTGAGCAAAGATATTTGTTCTCTCCCTAGGAGATAGCTTTAATGCGCATTCACTGAGTTAATTCTGTGACTTAGAGGAGCTTTCGTGCTTCTATTCCAATCTGTTTGATCTCCTACTTAAATTCTAAAATAAGTCTAGTAATTTATGCAGCTAGTATATCTTGACTAAGAACATATTGATAGTTTGTTCCATTTCCTTCTGTAGAAAAGAAGTAAAGTAGTAAAGTAATAAAGTAATAAAGACAACCTCAGGCCCCACTGAGCCTCTGAAATTCTGTAGGTGAAGGGGAATCTGAAAACACATTAATTCACCTGGAATGCAATTCAGCTTTATTTTGGTACTGCTCTTCTATCATTTACAAGCAGAGACTTCTTGAGTTACCGTAGCCCTCATTTACCAAACATTTTGTATGTCAAGGAGAACAGTAAATCCTTTGAGACTCCAGCTACCAGAGAGCGTAAGCCCCTAATATAAGCACAAAATGATTTATCATAAACTAAATTAAATAATCCAAACTCATCTCATCAATAGATATGAAGGAACAGGCAGAAGAGAGCAATCAGTTTAGCATCTTAGTAGATATGGGGTCTCACTATTGTCTTGCAATGCTTTTTTATTATGTAGATAATAAAACCCAGCATCACCGCAGTTTAAATCAATCCAGATACAGTTATATTAAAAGATAAAGTCACCAGGGAGGTAGGAGATGTTGTGTAATGTTGAAATAGCATTTCACTGTGGCATCACAAGCGAAATAAATGTGTAGAAATTCACTGTCCTTGTGTAAACTGCAGAATCTCTGTGCTGTGCAGTGCGAGTGGGAAGACGCTCAGAAGATTACAGTGTGCTTCAGGGAACGAGTGTGTGTGTTGGCCTGCCTCCTGAAACAATTGACATAACTACTGATAAAGCAGCAACTTGAGGTTATACTTTAAAAACTGAATCACACTGAAAATATTTAAAGCCAAAAAGAAGAGAGAAATAAAACAGTGCAGGTTGTGGCCTGGCTTTTTCTTTCAGGTATCTGGAATGACTTGCTGTCCAGTGGAAACTTGTTGAAAAAGTGCAGCTTAAAAATTTGGTTAAGAAACCCTGATAAACTTCCTCCAATTATTTCTGTAAGTATTTGAAATGCAGACAGTTCTAATCCTCTTCTGTAATTATGCTGCATGTTTCAAAAATCTGATCTCAATAACACAATTAAACACAAACAAGGCATAATTTACTTAATGGAGCAGGTCATGTGGACCTTCAGTTTTGTTGAGAGCTAAGTTACAAGTATAAAAAAAACTAATATGCAATTAATGATGCCTTGATAGGAGTTACGAAGATAACTGAACCTTTTCAAGAGAGAATAATTTTATTTTGTTTTTCAAGCAATTACCCTAATGTAATTGCTGCTCATAATCTGGTCTGCTTGATACAAACTTAGGATTTCATTGAACGTTCAGAGTGCCATAGAGGAATATCACAGCTTTGCACTCTCTTTGGAAAAATGCCTATACATTGGTGATATTCTTACAGTATTTCTCCATCAAACAATTTGGATTTGGCTTCCTGTGATACCAAATTGCTCTTATTAATTCCCATCACATTTCATAAAATGAATGTGAATTACAACAGGGTTTTTTCAGCTCTACACAGAATTAATGAATAACAAATTCCTAAAGAAGAGGAAGGAAAATAGATCACTGTGAAGTTCAGAAATGATTTATAATGGATCAAGGCAAGAATAGTGTTAAAGTTGGTGCAGCAAAATACCCTTGAGAATTTTCTTCTTTCAGGGAGAGTGTAGTTGTCACTAAATGTAAAACCTTATTAAATGCAGCCAGATAGTGCTGTGCAGTGATGCAATAAAACTAGAGATGCACAGTGTGAGGCTGAGACAAATAATGTATGTTACCACACCTAATGTTCTCTAACCAACTTTTCTTTAATGCCAGCTGTCAAAAGAGAACAATGGTGATTATATGGGATCGCAGTCTTGCTGATCTGCACAAATCTGTACATGCATTGAAACTGGTATATGCTGAAAAAGAGATAAATGCATATAAATTACTTGTGGAACTTGTAAAATTACAGTCTTAATTTAAAGAAATCTCAGTCAAATTAATCCATAGATAGAGATGTTTGTAAAAGAAGCATAAGCTTTTATTAGTTACAAAAACTAGATACAGGGGGAACTGATGTGAATAATATAATAAAATTACATGTAATCAGAGTAAATCAGGTATTACACACATGGACAGGATAAGGTTCCAAGTTATTTTAACGATTTTAGTACTAACACTGATGGAACCCATAATCATTGTCAATATTGCTGTATCATTCTGTCTTCATCTTTCTACTGCATATTTTAAAAAAATTTACTATCTTTTGATTACACTCAGTAAAACTTTATCAAAACTTTATTTTAGTGGTGTTATATGACTTTTTTGTGATCCAGTTCTGTCAAAAGCATTAAAATGAATGAACATACCTATAGCTCCAGCATATATAATGGATAATGTCTACAAATGAGATTTCTAGAGCCACCATACATTTTGAAATGGAATATGAAGGCTTGACATTTGGCCTGAGCAATGATTTCATTCGGTGCAACTCTTTTAAAGTTATTTTAGAATAATCTGCAGATCACCCTGAAGTAGAGCACCTAGGATGGGTTCTGCTGGTTATGTTTTCAAGGTGGATGTTGTGATGTGATGTGATAATTAATTCCCCTAGGCCAGCAGATGCTGGATCATACACATATGTACCTTCACATAAAGTTTTCTAATATATACATATATTTATGTGAACACCACAGTGTGTCACTGAAAATCAAATCTCAAAATTTCAAATCAGTCGCACGTGAACACCAAAGTATAACTCTAAACTGAGTGGATTTTATCTTAACAACAAGTTAGTGGCGTAGACAGAATCTGTTAAAAGAGTGTGCATTCATCATTTTGCTTTCAATCCTATACAGTCTACTGTTTGGGTGAGATGCAAGGGTATTATTTAACGAAAATGAGAGATGCCCTTTACTCATAATTATCATAAAAAGGGTTAATGCAGAATGTAGAGGTGACTAGATACATTTTCTTAATTACAATAATAGACTCACTGAGGAAAATTTCTTTTATGAAACATTCCATTATTGCTCTTACAGACCCATAATTTGAGGATTACTGCTCAAAAACTCAGATGAAATGATGTTACAGTCCCAGGCCCATTGAAGATTTAAGAATTGTCTGGTTAGATTAGGAAGAATTTAGTTGTGAAAAAGGTTGTGTGATTTATTATGCTATTTAAAATTGCAAGACACATGTGAAATAGGCTGTATCTGCAGAACAGACAGGTCACCACTGTGCTGAATGTGGGACCTTCTCACCTACAGGTAAACTTTGTTTGTACTGACCCACTTATTATTTCTGCATCTTTAGCACAGTAGAAGTATTTATTATGACATCCATTTCTCTCATCCTAGGTACACCTGACATGATACTATTGATCCTCAGGCCAATCATCCATTAGGTATTCATTAAGAGCCAGAGTGATAGGCAAATATGAATTACAATTATAATAATTCCAACAAAGGCATGGATAAGAAAATGATAAGGCTCAAGTCTGTAGCTCAGAGAGGGCAAGGATCTCCTCAACTCCTGACCTACTATTATAGCCACACTATACTGTTGAACTAAAAAGGCCTAAAGCAGTATCTCTGTGTGCTGCGAGGTGTCCTTTGGTGAACTGTGGTGTTTCCAAGCATTCAGTAAAGCATTCTGTTTCACCACTCTGCCAGACTTTCTCACTATCAAGTAAGAATCAGCAAAAGGGAACCTGGACCATTCCTATCTACATCCAGTGGGATCTGCTTCCTGTAGATGCTCCAAAAAGGAACTGTCATCACCACTGCCCTTAAGTAGCTTCAGCCTGGCCTGGTATTTTCTTAAACATTTCTGCCTTTTCTTTCTTATTTGGTGTTTCATTTCCCATACTATAATTTGGTCTTTTTTTCTATTCTCTTGGCTGAATCTGACTCTGAAACTTTCTGCTAATTTTAAACAAGATATGGTTCCATAAGCGTAAGAGTGTGAAATGGTTTTATTGTAGACATGCTTGAAAGTATTTGTTTAACTGAGCTGTGTGTTTGGTATTACACGCATGAACTTATGGGCAAATGACAATCACAGTTTAATTAATATTTTTAAACTGCATGTGACCCCATGCAAATTAGGTATGCTTTCCTCATTATTTTTAACCAAACTGACATTTAGAATTGCACAGCTCTTTTCTTTGATGGGGCACACGTAACTCACAAATATCTGAAATATCTGTCTGAATATGCACCTGGATGTGCATCAAATGGGCCTTTGGTATGAGAGGCCTCACGATGTAAACAGTTGTATGTCATGGGCTCAAGAAACCTAGCTCCCCCCACAGCCACTCGTTTCCCTTCCTGCAACCACTTTTGTTATTACACCAGCTTATGAGCATTCTTGGATGTACTATTTAACCTGGCTTTGGGCAGTACCTGATCTAAACCTGACTCTTAGATTACAACCCAAACCAGCATACTTTCAATGTAGTATAGAAACTGTAATTTATATTGTTGCATCTCTTTAGTGAGAATCCTAACTCATGCTGCTAAAAGGTCAGCAACTGCCTCACCTTTCCAATTCCTCTCACTGCTTTTCTTATTCTTCCTCCAGAATGCTGCCCATTCAATATGATTACTCCACCAGGTCCAGTCAGAGTGAAGAGCTGAACCTGGGCCTGTTGATGACAGAATACTCTTTTCTTAGCTAGATCACACCTCACCTTGGAGGCTGTGCCAGCCAGTGTTCGTGAGTATGCATGCATGTCATTAGCACAGTTAGACCTAAATGTTGGATGGAAACCCTTAAATATGAATTCTACTTGGGGATTACATCCCTTTCATGGGAAACTGAGTACAATAATGTGATTGTTTCATGATGTTGATTTTACCAATCAATGTTTAATTTGGTGATCAAAGAATTTCTAACTGCATGTCTCTGTGATACGGCCACAGAATGCAAAGATACAAATTTTTTAAAGCACATTGGGAAAATTTTCTGCGTTTATAGTGAAATGCAGCAAAACCTCATCTTTGCCCTGAAGGATTAAACTATGCCCTGGAGCACAACCCTCATTTGCGTAGTTTAAGCACTGGTGCTGTTACCGAGTTTTCGATCACTGTTGGTATTTGTAGCTGAATTAAAATGCTGCTAAGTGGGTTACAGCAATCGTGTTAAAAATGTGTGGCAGTGCCATCGAGGCTCTGTTCCTTGAAAGACAGAAGCTGTGCAAATGACAGCGGAGCTGGTACTGGTTCTCGGGGGCAGTATGTGAGCATCTGCAAATGGGAAAACAAGGAAAAGTTCAGCAAACGTGAGGTAGAGCTGGTTCACTGTAGCTGTTTAGGGCAACCTGAGCAGGGGTACCTGTCACTTTGCACTGTTTTGCAATTCTCTTCATGGAGTTCCCAGTTAACTTTTGTCGTCTTGCTGCTTGTAAATACATTAAGCTTTGTCCATTTGCAGTGAGACAGGATGGGTTTACGTCGTTTATACTAATCCAAATTGGCTGCCTTGCTGTGGGTACGTTACCTGTTGATGACCAGATGACTTGTTTCACGGTCGGCAGGGCCTGGAAGAGTCCGGGCCTAGGTCCCAACCCTCGGTACGGGTGCAGGGACTGTGACAGCCGGGTTCCTGGGGAGGCTCTTCTCCCTGCGCCCATCACCGATCACAGCGTTCACTCCCGGGAGCTGCAGCGGAACCAACTCCAGTAGCCGCTTCCCGCGCCTCCGCTGCCGCCCGGGGTCCGTAGCGTGGCTCCGGAGGGAACCCTGCCAGGAGAAGGCATCCGGGTGACCCGCTGGGCCGAGGCAGCTCCCGGCAGGGGAGGCCAGCGGCGGCGGCACTGGGCGCGGCCTCTCCCCATGGGACCGCAACTCCCTGCACCCGCCCGGCACAGGGGCGGCCCCCGCGCAGCGCTGCGCTGCACTGCCGCTGGGCCCGGCGCGGCGCGGCCCGGCCCCCCCGGCGAGAGGGCTGGCTGCGCCATGGCTACGGGGGCCGGGGCGCCGCGAAAGAGGGGAGACCTGTGCCTGACAGGAAGCCCGGCAGCCGGCGCTGCGCGGGCGCGCTCGGCCCTCGCCTTCCCTTCCGCCCGGGGCCGCGCTCCGCCCGTGCCGCCCACCCGCTGGCGGCGGCCCCTCAGGTGTGCGCCGAGCAGAGCGGGGCGGCGCTGCGCTCCCCTCGCTCTCTGGCCCGGCCGCCGCAGCTGCTCGGCGGGCCTGTCACGTGGGGCAGCGGCGGCGGCGCTGCGGTCTGTCCTCTGCCACCTGCCCCGGAGTGGGAGCGTGGGCCGGACATGGGGCCGCCGCTGCGGCGGGCGCCCGCTCCACTCCCGGCCTCCCGGCGGGCGGGAGCACCGCGGGCCGGCGGCGCCGCCGGCTCCTGCGGCTCGGCGTAGCGGCTCGGTGGGTGCGGAGCCGCCGCGGTTCCCCCCGCGGTGAAGGGCAGGCGACAGCGACCCGCCATGGAGAAGGCAGCAGCCGCGGAGCTTCGTCAGGGCGCGCTGGCGCCGCTCACTGCTATCTGCCTGGGTGAGTGCGGCCCGGCCCGCCGGGCACGGCGGGCATCGGCTGTGGGGACTGCTGGGCCCCCTCCTCCCCTACGGGAAGTGACTGTGGTTGGGGGGCGCGGGATGGGACGAGGCTGCAATACACCGAATCGTGCCGGCGGAGCCACCTCCCGTCACCCCGCTTCCGAACGGGGCGAGGGGCGGCGCGGCCACGGGTCCCTCAGGCACCCGCTTGGCGCTGCCCGGCGGTGGGGGGCCGCGCAGAGCGCTGCCCGATCCAGCGTAACCCATCGCCTTGCCCTTGGCTCTAGAACCGCTGTCATAACCTCGCATAGCCCTGAACAAAAAAAGTTCAGGAGGCATCGCCGGTTCTTCCCCGGACTGTGAGCTCGTGCGGGGTGGGCAGCGGCGCCGGAGCTCGGTTAGGGACTGCCCGGCGCTCGGCCCCGCTGCACGCCTGCCCGGCCCTTCTCTTGAGCGCCAGCGGGAAGAAACATTTTCTCTCCCTCCGTGTCTCTGCCGTATTCTGCTCTCCTCCCTCCCTTCTGCTTGAAGCCATTGCTCTCTGCTCTGCTTCTCAGCAGGTGTTAAGTTGTGGCTGCGTGATGAAGCGTATTACTGGTTTCCAGTCTGTCAGCCTGTTCTGTCAGGGGAGATGTTTTTTGTTAGGCAGAAACGTTGGCGCATGTGACTAGAACGAGCGAACGATAGGCCCCCCGTATTTAACAGGGGCACGTGAAATTAGGAGTTACTAGAGCTGACTGCTCCGTTCCTGTGCCCTGACAGAGGATTATGGTGGGGCAGCGTAGTCAGGCGCACCGCATGCAGCTGGGCAGTGCTGGGGCTGCACTGAGCCCACCAGACACTTACTTGGTAAACTGTCACAGCTTCTTGATCCAGAATGTGTTAACCCACATCTCTTCGCTAATGAGGTGGATTAGAGTTAATTTTTAATAATCCCAGGTGACAATTTGTTATGTAAACGATCAGAAAGGGATATCTGTGGCCAGAGTGCTTGTTCTGTTTTTATAAAAGTGCTTCCTTAACATCAGTGCTTGCCTAGAAAAATGTAGGAAGTTGAAGTTTAAAGGTTACTCTGGCTATTTCAAATGCATCTATTTTAATTAACATAAGTACAATGTAAAATGCTAGCTAAACTACAAAACAGTTTGAACATCCTGGTAGTACAACTCTTGTGTTTTGCAGAATCTTAATGGGATTTCAGAGATGTGCACAGCATGAGGATAATGTCTGCTGCATTGTTTATTTAAAGTTAGAGAAAGATACAAATTTTCACTGTATCTGTGAATTTCTTACAGTTTTTTGGGGGGATGTTTTGGGGTTTTTTTCATTTTGTTTAGAGTTTGGGGGTTTTTTTGTGGCCCAGTCAGACCTTTGTTGAACCTTTTGTTATTTGACAGAAATAGCAGGATTATTGTTAAAATGACTAATGAGATAATAACTGATCATGTAAATTCCAGAGCTGAAGTGAGAACACTTCTTGTATTTAGGTGTGGGTGATGTCAGGTTGAAAGTTCAGTAGATTTCTGCTTTCTATGACTTCTAGAATTTCACTGTCTGGCTCTTCTTTTCAGCTGGATTGTTTTATTCCTATTCCTTGCACAACTGACAGTAGTGGAAGTTGAGAAACATGAGAGGTGGGAAGCTTGTAAGGTATTTTGCTTCAGTGAACCCATAAGAATACAATGCTGCTACTTTAACTATTTTTGTGTTTTATTTCCTGCTTGTCTGTCCTTTCCTTTCATCCTTGTTTTTGGTTCTTGCTTCTTGCCATTCTTTTCTTGTTTTCCCATGGCCTGTGTGTGGGTGTTTGGTGTTTGTATCAATGCACTGCCACTGACCATTGCTATGTGACCTCATCTGTAAACTGCTGCTCCAAAGACTGGAACTGGGTTTGTTTCAACTGTTCTTCTGTGAAGCCATTTTGTTTATCATTCTTGAGAAATTCTGGAGGACATAGAAAGTTATCAAATAAGAAGGAATCAGTGAAGCTGATGTCTCTCCTGGCTGTGGGAAAAGCCTGCTAGCCGTCAGTCGGTTTGGAGGTGCCAAGATGTAAATTTCCCTTTTGATCTAAATAGCTGCTTTCCCAGCTGAAAACCTCACCCTGAGAATTATTTAGCAATCCAGATGAATGGCACAGTAAGTTTCCTACATGGAGTTCAAGCCAACTAAACCTTTTCTGGGTTTTTTTTCTGGCTTTCCCATAATTGCTCAACAGTTAAGAAAAAGAGCATCTAGAAAACTTTCTAATACCCTGGTCTCTCACCTGTTTTTATTTGGACAAGGTTTTGTTTTGACAAGAGACAAGAAAATCAGCAGGGAATAGCTGTTCTTTCTTATGGGCCTCTGACAGTTTTGAGAGCTGAGTGCTGGTTTACAGTGCTCTTGTGGTTTGATTTGATGGTCTTGAGTGAGCAAAATGGATATTGGAAACTGTAAGCTTATTCAGTTGCTTGGGAAAGTATCTGATGTGAGACACAGATTTTATTTTAAAGAACTGTTTGCTTATTTCTTGGTATAAAAGCGTTTGAGAGCAAAGAACTTGCAACTGCAGCCAATAAAAGTTTTTTGCAGAGATAAATGAGTATTTTTCAGGGTTCTCTTTCTTAGGTATCTGCCAGATGTGATTTGCAAGGCAATATAACTGTATTTCTGGTAGTAACTAGGGCTCTCTGTTTAAGTCTTCAGTAATGTAGCTCTGAGTTGGCTAGTTCCACTCTATTATGCCCCATGTCTTATCCTACTTATTTCCACTTAAAGGGCATAGGGGCCCCTTATAAGCCATGTGAGGAAACCTCTGCTTCAGAGCTTGTGTTCTCTTACGACTGTTGGGAGTATCAGGTAGGAAACATGAAGAAAGATTGTAGAACGGTAATATAGACCCAGACTTTTCCATACAATATATCTTCAAACAGTGCTCTCAGTTGTACTGATAATAGTTATTCAGAGTATATTAATGTACTTTCTTTGGAGCAAAACCAAGTCTTTTAATTCTCATGAATATAAATTTGTGACATAATCATGGATTAAATTCATCTCAGTCTTTGTGACTATATTACTATGTTTACAGAAATAGTGGCACTTTAATGTTGTGTGAGGAAATGTTGTGTTGCTGTTACTGCCACGATCTAGAGTTTCTCGCAAACGGATGTGCTGCTTTGCTAGAGTTAACAGTCATGTTGTTTCCTGGTACAGGATGGTATTGTTGCTCCTAGGTAGGCTTACTCACCTAACAGAGCAAGCTAGCAGTGTGAAAGAAGAAAAAATTACATGGCACATTGTTATTATCATATAACAAATGTTACTATACACTAATTATGTAATAAAATCAGTTCTGTTAAAGTCCTTTGAACATTCTATTAATGCTTATTAATGCAAATCTGTGGCTCAGATGTGTTTCTTCTCAAGCTATAGCATTACATACACTGCCATTTAGTTCCCCTCCTTCTTTTGTGTGTTCCTAAGAGCTCAGTCCCAAGACCACTTAGGAGGGAGATGTCACTGCCCTTGTTCCTGTGGTAGTGCCCTGAAGTCTGTGATGAGTGATGCCAGGAGCAGTCTTTCTGTGTTTTGCAGGGCCTGCCTCAGCCTGAGGTCTGCAGCAGTCCTCCCAAAATCACTGTCTGCAAAAGGTTCTGGCTTCAGGAAGGAGAAAATCCAAATTGTGGCTAGCTGGGTATAAGTCGGGAGGGACAGCTGTAGGCACCTGGGCTGCTGCACTGTGGTGACTGAAAAATGTGACTGGGCCTGAACTGGAAAACTAAGGGTTTGGGGTTTTTTTCCACCCCTTTAGTGTCTGGTACTTTTTGTACCTCTTGTGCTGGTTTGAGTTCTACCAGAAGGTAGTTAGGGCAAGGGTCATTGTTTTGTGATGTGTTTAGACAGTGTAGAAGACAATGGGGGCCCACACTCGGAGACATAAATAGTGTTAATTGTCAGCTGCTTCCTAAGTGACTGTTGGGAACAGGGACAGTTTCTCTTCCTCTCTTCTCCTATTGTTGATTTTTTAATGATGTTTTTAACTAAATTCTTGCCAGGAGATTACCTATTAAAAGATTTAAAACTTAACACGTACAAAACAAAGCCAGAGAGTGAGTGCTTGGGCTGAGATGTTGTAAGTTAAGTTTTTGGTAACATTTTAAACCTTTCTAATTCTTTTAAGCATTTGTCATTTTACTAATAGGCTATCTTTGTAGATTACAGATTACAGTTGAAATGAGAGCAGTCAGTGAAACATGCTGTAATTTTTAGAGAAGTGGCTTAAAGAATGTGTGGGGAAACTAATATGGAATTACATGTTAAAGCTGACTTCTGGAACAACAGTGACACAGGACAAATTTTTTTTTGGCAATAACTACTCTTTCACTTTTATGGTATATACACTGTGAGAGGAGACTTTTGAGAAAGTGAAGAGTCTTTGGAACTTAATTTGCAAGTCAGATATGTATTGCAAGTATTGCCTCATCCTGTTTTGATTGTATTAGTGGACCTTGTTGAAAACTTCATTGCCTTTGCTTAGGCAAGGCAATCATGTTAGCTTTAGCAGTTCATTTTCAAGGTGACATTTACCTGAGGGGAACAAACCTTGCTTTATTCAGAGGGGATATATTTAAGTAATAATCACATTAGTTATCCAGCATTTAAGCAGGTGAAGGTACTAGCTGTGATAATAAATGTTTTAGTGTGATTGTTCTTCTGTGTTCCTCAATTAAAAGAAATCCTGTGGAAGATAATTTAGAAGAGATTGTCAGTTGTTTCTTTTGGTAGCATGTTTCACAGATACTAAACTTAGATTGCTGGTGACTTGTTTTAGTTCACTGTAGTGAAGGATAATAATTGATTACATGACTTGCCTGTGCAGATAAGCAAAGTTCTTGTTGGAAAACTGCAATGTATTTATGCTAACACCTCAGCAAACACCTAGGAATGGTTAAGTGCTGACTGCCACCCAGTACCACTAGAACTTCTCTGAACATTATTTTTCTGTCTTTACACAGTGAATCTCTTCCTGACTGGGAAAATAGAAAGTGCTGTTACATCATTAGGTAAGACATACATTTCTTAATTGTATTTACTCTTAATTTGAGCTGTTACTGTTTCTTCCCCATGCAAAGAGATATTCAAATGAAAGAGTGACTTTTTAAATGATGCTTGTTTAAGACAGACTAACAATGACATCTTTAGAAATTTATGACTTTTAAGTCTTCCTAGGCTTTTTCCTGGTGTCACCAAGGCCAGCGATCCTTGTCCCATTGTCAGCCAAGGCCAGGGATCGCTGTCCCAGTGTCACCAAGGCTAGAGATCGCTGTCCCAGTGTCACCAAGGCCAGGGATCACTGTCCCAGTGTCACCAAGGCCAGGGATCACTGTCCCGGTGTCAACCAAGGCCAGGGTTTGCTGTCCCATTGTCAGCCAAGGCCAGGGATCACTGTCCCGGTGTCAGCCAAGGCCAGGGATTGCTGTCCCATTGTCAGCCAAGGCCAGGGATTGCTGTCCCGGTGTCACCAAGGCCAGGGACCGCTGTCCCATTGTCAGCCAAGGCCAGAGATCGCTGTCCCGGTGTCACCAAGGCCAGGGATTGCAGTCCCGGTGTCACCAAGGCTAGGGATCGCTGTCCGGGTGTCAGCCAAGGCCAGGGATCGCTGTCCCGGTGTCACCAAGGCCAGGGATTGCTGTCCCGGTGTCAGCCAAGACCAGGGATCGCTGTCCCGGTGTCACCAAGGCCAAGGATCGCTGTCCCGGTGTCACCAAGGCCAGGAATCGCTGTCCCGGTGTCACCAAGGCCAGGGATCGCTGTCCCGGTGTCACCAAGGCCAGGAGGGATCGCTGTCCCATTGTCAGCCAAGGCCAGGGATCGCTGTCCTGGTGTCACCAAGGCCAGGGATCGCTGTCCCATTGTCAGCCAAGGCCAGGGATCGCTGTCCCGGTGTCACCAAGGCTAGGGATTGCTGTCCCGGTGTCACCAAGGCCAGGGATCGCTGTCCCGGTGTCACCAAGGCCAGGGATCGCTGTCCCATTGTCAGCCAAGGCCAGGGATCGCTGTCCCGGTGTCACCAAGGCCAGGGACCGCTGTCCCATTGTCAGCCAAGGCCAGAGATCACTGTCCCGGTGTCACCAAGGCTAGGGATGGCTGTCCCATTGTCAGCCAAGGCCAGGGTTTGCTGTCCCGGTGTCACCAAGGCCAGGGATTGCAGTCCGGTGTCACCAAGGCTAGGGATCGCTGTCCCGGTGTCAGCCAAGGCTAGGGATCGCTGTCCCGGTGTCACCAAGGCCAGGGATTGCAGTCCCGGTGTCACCAAGGCCAGGGATCGCTGTCCCATTGTCAGCCAAGGCCAGGAATTGCTGTCCCGGTGTCAGCCAAGACCAGGGATTGCTGTCCCAGTGTCACCAAGGCCAAGGATCGCTGTCCCGGTGTCACCAAGGCCAGGAATTGCTGTCCCAGTGTCACCAAGGCCAGGAATCGCTGTCCCGGTGTCAGCCAAGGCCAGGGATCGCTGTCCCGGTGTCACCAAGGCCAGGAGGGATCACTGTCCCATTGTCAGCCAAGGCCAGGGATCGCTGTCCCGGTGTCAGCCAAGGCCAGGGATCGCTGTCCCATTGTCAACCAAGGCCAGGGATCGCTGTCCCATTGTCAGCCAAGGCCAGGGATCGCTGTCCTGGTGTCACCAAGGCCAGGGATCGCTGTCCCGGTGTCAGCCAAGGCCAGGGATCGCTGTCCCGGTGTCACCAAGGCTAGGGATTGCTGTCCCGGTGTCACCAAGGCCAGGGATCACTGTCCCGGTGTCAGCCAAGGCCAGGGATCGCTGTCCCGGTGTCAGCCAAGGCCAAGGATCGCTGTCCCATTGTCAGCCAAGGCCAGGGATCGCTGTCCCATTGTCAACCAAGGCCAGGGATCGCTGTCCCATTGTCAGCCAAGGCCAGGGATCGCTGTCCTGGTGTCACCAAGGCCAGGGATCGCTGTCCCGGTGTCAGCCAAGGCCAGGGATCGCTGTCCCGGTGTCACCAAGGCTAGGGATTGCTGTCCCGGTGTCACCAAGGCCAGGGATCGCTGTCCCGGTGTCACCAAGGCCAGGGATCGCTGTCCCGGTGTCAGCCAAGGCCAGGGATCGCTGTCCCCGTGCCGGGAGGGGCGGGGCTGGAGCCGTGTGGGCGCGGCTGCGGGTACCAGACAAAGGTGCTGTGTGGAGGCTGCGCCGCCATTTCTGTCATTCCTGTTCCTGTCCCGGGACAGGAGCGGCGAACGCAGCGAAGGCCGCGTCGCGTTGGGCTTTGTGAGCGCGTTGCGCGGCATCACCCTCTGTTACACGCTGTTGTCATTAGTGCTGTTGCTGTCACTGTTTGTTGTCTTACCTGGTTGCTGTTTCCAGTAGATTGTTATCTCAACTCGTAATCTGCAGTTTGTCTCTCACCTGACGGGGTGGGGGGACGGGAGAGGCTGCGTGGGGCTCATTTTCCAGTTAGGCTTAAACCACAACAGGGTTATAGACTGCATCATTGTCACTGTGGTAGATAAAAATGGTAAGCTTGAGGCTAAGGTCATAGCGCATGCTGATATCCCTAAACACAGGGAAAACTCTGTGTTTAGGAAATGTGCCTGGGAGTATCAAATGAGGGAGAGTGGCTCATTCCTGAAGAAGCTAAAACAAGAATATTAAAAATGTCTCATGAATGTCAGCGTGGCAATTCAACCAGAATCGCAGCACATTGTGTAATTTCCTTCTCTCTAGCAGTGCTATGACTTACTAACATGGGAGTATTGCAGTCAGGGTCCTCTTAGTGATAAGGGCCCTCTTGTGACTGTCAATCCACTGTCATATGTGTAGATGTACTTTATGCCCAAAGAAGCTGCAACTTATATTAAAACATAAAATGGCAAATAAGGGAGATGGGAGGAAAGGATATGGGGAAACAGAAAAATAATTCTAGGACAATAGATTGATTAATATGGGAGCTTGAGTGTTCAAGTCAAAACTAGGGGTTAAGAGAAAGTAGTAATTTTATGATTAGGTAACCTGCTTAAATTAAGCTTGGAGAAAGTGTGGATAAGCCATGCAAGATGTGTTGTTTGCAACACATTATTTTCCATTCTTTCATTTGAAAAAGTACAGAGTGTCAGTTATGTCCTAGTACGTTCTGCCTGGATGGTTCTTTAGCTTTTGATGGAGTCGGGCATCTGTTGGGTGTATGATACATGAGTTTACAAAGTGTAAATTAAGTAATTACACAGTGGCTTACTTAGACTGGTGATACTGCCTCAGCCTAAAATATGTAGAGCTTCTTCCAGTTGGCTCTGCTGCTTTCTAACACTTTTTTTTTGCTAGAAATAGAGTTGTGACATCTGGCTTTTATTCTTCCAAGTATGCTGAAGACCTCAGAGTGTTGTAGCCTTCAGGTGTTCTTGTCTTCGTACAGTTTTGAGTTACCTTGTGTCCTGATGGTGTAACTGGAGCTGGGGATGAAAATGATCATCAAAGGTAATTTCAACAGAGTGTCCATGTGTAGCTTCTCTTACCTGTGCTCGCAGAAAGCTAGGTTGGCCTGTTGATTGAGCAGCATGAGCTCAGATTTTGTCACGTCTGTGAGTTGAACCCTCACAGTTGAAGGACTGTGCCGTCGCTGGTTCTGATCAGGGGCAGAAGCAGCCAGCTGGAGACTGGACAAAGTGAAGGGGAGCCTTCAGTCTTCTTTTTCCACAGGTGTAAGGAATCTGCATTAAACCATGTGTCCAAGCCCTCCTTGAGGGAGCATTGCGAGAACCTGGGGAGATTTTCCTGCTGACTCTGAGACAGCTACTTGAGGAAATGTATATTGCCAAGCATTTGGTTTTGAGAGGAGGTTGCAATTTTGCAAGTGCAAAACATCTTTTATCCTGGAGCAGATGGTTGGGATGTGTTCCTTGTGACTGGGGCAGGCCCTAGTGCAGAAGAGTGTGAAGCTGCAGGATTTATTTTCATCTGGGATTTACTGAAAATTTATTCTGGCACAGCATAGTACCCTCAGTGCTGTCTTTTGGTGAAGCTCTTATTACAGTTGCTCTGGCAAAAATAGGAGTAATATTATTCATGTAAAGTTTTTGGAAACTTCATTGCACATATTCGTGGCATATTTAACTGGCAGAGGGAATCTACTGCTGTTTACAGTAGAAGAAATCAATTTGATTATTACAGAGAGAGCCTCATTAAGATTCATGCCCTCTTGATAGAAACTCTCTGAACTCCAGTATCTTCTGGCAATCGCTTAAATTTTGGGGTTTTCTTTTTCTTTGTTTTTGTTGTTGTTTGGGAGTTTTTTTGATTGTGGAAGATGTATTATTTTCTGGCTTCATAATTTATATTTTCTTCATCTCAGTAAGATTTTTGGTGGGTCGGTTTGCCTATCCAGGAACTGGTAATTTTATATTTCTTCAGTAATGCTAAATGTGGGAAGTTTAAGCAGTTTGGAGTTTTTAGTAAATTGGGATTTCACTTTTCTTCTAGGTTTGTGCAGAAAGGCTGTGGAAAGACAGAAGAATTGTTGAAAAAGTTATCACTGCTATTCTTCTGTGTTGTCACTGATAAGGCCTTCAGAATCCAGGACTGCACCTTTCTATTTAGGAACTTCTCTTTCCTTTAGATGTTTTGGCATTTTGAACAGGTTCTTGTTTATTTTTCTTAAGGAATCACAATGTCAAGCTGAAGCCCAGCTTAATAACAGGATTTAGGCATGTGTGTGATTTTGCAGACTTCATGGCCAGGAGCTGAGGAGGGAAGTGGGACCCTTTTATTGATACTGAAGCCCCAGCAGTATAAAATTCTGCCCTTGTGTGGTTTTACCATTTTGTTGCCAGCACTGAAGGCTGTGTTTAGTAGAGGTTTTTCTTTCGATATTTATGTTGGTGAAAAAAGAGCTGCTGAATCACCTTGTCTGCCTTGCAGCAGTCAGTGTACGAGGGGTGGAGAGGCAGGCGATTGCTTTAGGAAGGAGATCGATTGATGTTTGCAAATCCTATAGTAATGAGCGTTGGTGGAGGAAAAAAAGGCACCAAAAGCATGAGGCAATTAACTGAGGTTTGGGTAAACACTATAGTAGTTTTGGGAGGGGTGTATGTGTGTGTGTCCCCAGTTTGCTCCAACAGGTTTAGGGGACTGTGGACATATCGTTAAAACAGTGTAATTAAGTATTGGCAGTGGTGTTTTGCTATCGTTCATAATGATAGTGTATCCCATAATCATTTGTGCCCAAAAATCGTTACTGTTCCACGGCCGGAAATCTTGTGTGTGTCTCCGTGTGTGTTGTGTGTGTGAGTTTGCTTGGGCGCGCGCGTTTTTTAAAAGATGCCCGAGCCGCCCCTCTGCCCCTCGTGGCTGCGAGGTCGAAGATACCGCACGAAGGGAAGCTGCAGCGACGCCGTTTGCAGCCCCAGGCTCGGTCTCTCCTCTGGCGGTTCGGGACGTCGGAGGTACCGCGCCGAGAGAAAACAGCAGCGAAAAGCCGTTTACAGCCCTAGTCTCGGTCTGTCCCTCTCCTTGTGGTTTCGGGAGCTGGAGACACCGCTCCGGGAGAAAAGGGCGCTGAAACCCTCTCCAGTTCAAGCCGCCATTTAGCCGCGCCCAGCCGAGACGATCCAGCCTAGTTGCCCTGTCTTGACTGCCCCTGCTTCTAGGAAGACTAATTCCCTCCATGAGTTTCCAGCCCCGTGAATCCAAAGAATTTCAGTCAGAGCTCCAGCCGTCAGGAGGTAAACCAAGTGAGAGAGATAGGAGAACGGGGCGGGGGGGGGGGCGGTGGGGAAAAGACTGACATCATTTCCCCCTTTCTCTTTTTGACCCACACGCTCGAAATCCAGGGTACCACCTAGAGGGGTGTGCCTGGCCATTTTTGTTTGGTGTCTCTTTTTGTTTTGGGGAGTCCACGGGATTGAGCAGTTTTGTATCTGGTGGTTATTTTCTGTTGTTTCTGACTGTTGCTATTCTGCTTGTTAGTAAAGGGTTATTTTTCCAGTTAATCTACTTATATTCATTACTTGCTTGGAACCCTAAGGGAGATGGCTAGAACCCAGAGACTTCTCCTTTAAATTGTCTTAAACCAAAACAAATACGAATTCAGATTAGTGGTCCATTCAAATCAGGACCCTTTGCAAGAGCAGTTGTCCTTTTGATTTTGAGTAGGACAAGTCTGAAATGCTTGATATGTGTCAGAGGGGGATAAGACCGTGGTGAAGTATTGGCAACAATAGCCATTGTCAGATGAACTGCCCAAAATGGCATATAGTGTCAGTGCAGCCCTTACCTTGCTATGTCCTTAGATTTTCACAGCTACAATTTCTCTGTTGAAAGGAAAAATCTGTTTCTTTTGTTGGCTTGTTCTTTCCTTGCCTCGTATTTATATCAGATGTGCAGTGTTAATAAGAAAAAGTATTTCTCACCGAAGACCTGAACTGTGATGTTACAGCAGATCCTGTACATTAGGAAACTGTACATTATTCCAAAAGAAAAAATGCAGTGATATTACTTAAAAAAAGCTGGGATACTTCGGTAACTATTGCTCAGAGTCTTTGTAATTACTTCCTAAAACTGAGAAACAAGTATTTGAGAGAATAATAGCTCCGCTAACTACGCTGATAAATGTGTGAATGGAAGTGATCATGCAGAGCCATCAGCCTGTCAATGGGACTTCCTCGGAATGGAAACTAAGTAAGTTTTGTGTAATTTTGATTCTGTTCTATTGCAAATACTATGAATAAGGGATATTAATCCAGAACATTATTTGCTACAAGGGCAGCAGAAATATTTGCACAGGTGTTACTGGAAGCCTCTGGATAGTGCTGTCTGGTGTATTTGTTTTTTCACTTTGTGCTTTCCTTCCCATTTTGAAGTTAATAACCTGGCAGTTAAGAAATGCAGCCTGTCCAGCTCCTTTTTGTGTTTGCTAGCTCTTGGTCCTCTTTTGCTGCTGTGATAATGTTGATGCAGTAACAAGTATGTGGAGGATCACATTTATAAACCTAAAGAAACTGAGAACTAGAGTTAGAAAGTCTTGTGGATCTTACATTTGCTTTTATAATTCTATAATTGCAACTGGATCTCAGTATTTTCCAGCATCTAGCATGGAGCCTCCCTGGTTTTAGAAATGTGGTAACAAAAATGATCTTGTTTTTGTAACTGCATTACTGCAAAATACTTGTTTGGAAACAGATGTTTTCATGTATTTAAACATTTAAGTAACATTTCATTTAAGTATTCTATATGTTTTTATGGCCTTTGAAACTAGTAGGAATTATATGCATATATTTCAGTGGAATGCCCTACCTGAAGAGTGAAAATAATAGCATTTTTATGTTTTGTCTCAGGTAAGTTACTCGCCTCATGCTTTTTGTATGCCTGTGGCTCTCACTTCCAAAGTGCTTACTGTGAACAAACAGAATAGTGCTAGGCCTAGATTTCCTGGAGGGGACGTGCTGCAGCCCATCCCCTGTCGCCCTGGTTTTCACAGTGCTCCATGTTTTTACTTTTGTAGTAGAAGTTCTCATGCACTTTCTATAAACATAGCTCTTGTTTTCCTAACCGGCTAAGGATGTTTACTAAACTTTTACATTGTTGATCATTCCTTTCTCCAAGGCGGAGAAAGGTGATAGACTGTGTTCCTATCCTGTAAAATGCTAGAGGTGTTAACCTCATCCACCAATGTATGATTGTCTTAGAAAAGGTATAAAAGTGGATAATAAATGAAGGCAGGGCCCCTTTCGCTCTGCCCGGTGATGTGACCTGCTGCCTAGCCTGCTGAGTCTGCATGTTCGTGTCCGAAACTGCGACAATCCCCAACCAGGAGCTCTGCAGGCAGCCCTGCCACCTGACTTGACTGCAGCCAAGTAGCTTTGCTGGCACTCCTTCCTTCCATCCCTCCAGTACATCTGATCTTGACTGGGAATTGAAAATGATGTATTTATGTGGCTGGTTTACAAGCAATACCATAAATGTCTCATTTATAATGTAGTGTATTTGGATGCATATGTGTATGAGGTGACAAGGTATAGGCAACCTTTTCTTTTCCTTGCTGTGTTTTTCAGCTACAAGAATGTAGGTTTCTGTCAGGAACTGGAATATTCAGCTGCAGTCCACAGGTCATGCTCTAGACAGTAATTTGTTTTGAAAATAGTTCAAATAATATTTTTGGAGAATGTTCAGAATAGCTATTGCATTACAGAGAATTTTCCCTCTTGTAGTCTGGTAAGAGTACGTTTTCTTGTCAGAGCAGCTTTTCAACTTGTCCTTGGAACATTTCATTTTCATTTTTGAATTGCTTAATTACAAATTATAAGTATTTGGTGTAGCCTGCTGTTTTCCATAGGAACAACCAAATGTGCTTTGAAAATGCTGAGCTTTATTTGGCCTTGTTTGCTCCTTTCTCTCTCTTGAAAATTTTTCCCATCCATGTGAGTTCAGAAGGAATTTAGTAATGTTCAATGAAAGTATTTAACATTGGACTCCAGTTTACATTTTTGTGGAAGGGGTGAGAGGTGGGGGTGTGGTGGGTGGTGGTATTTTTTTAAGCCTTACAAACTCTTCAGGTCTGTCATACGGTTAAGAGAATAAATAACATACCCAGGAACATGTTACAACAAAATGAACTACTAGCTACTTTACAGTTAATGGATCTTCTTTACTTGCTGGGTCACCTATCTAGGCTTGGGGAAGCTGGTAAGAAGGATTTCTGTATTACATTCTCTTGGCAGATCCATGCAGTAATATTGATTGTAGCCTGTGGCAGATTAATACAAGATTATCAATTGGTCCTGCATTGAAATGCATGTAATGCTTGCCTACACTTGGTGTGGGTGTCTTAATTAAAAAACAGGGCAGGGAAGAAAGCAGTAAGAGGATAAAACTGTTGACTCTCATATGTCTCCAGTCTCCAGAAACTGATGAAATCTCTTGGAGCTAATATGAATTCTTTAATAGGCAAAGCATTAACAGTATTATTTTTCTCCCCTTATTAACAGCTGCTTGCAGTGGAGAACTGGAACAGCACACAGAGAGACGGGGAGTCATCTATAGTCCTTCTTGGCCATTGAACTATCCTCCAGCCGTAAACTGCAGCTGGTACATTCAGGGAGATCATGGAGACATGATAACGATTAGGTATGGTTTAGATATTTGTGGAGGTAAAGGATTGCTTTGCTGAAATAAAACAAAATTTGAGTTCTTACCTGATACACCAATGTGAGGCTGTCTTCAGAGGTACTGGATGATTGAAGAAAGCTGAAATTGGTTGCACTGGAACGTGGCTGCAGGTTGGGCACCTCTCTCTTTTTAAAAATGCTTCACTGTGTCTTGTTTCTGTAGGCTACTTCTGACATCTGTTATTATACAAGTCACTTGTAGTCTTTTAATGTATTTATCTTCACAATGCCTGTGTGAGAGTTCATATACCTCTGACAGATGAGAGAGTGGGAAACAGCAATATATTTACTCACATTAAATAGTCCCCTTTTCCTTCATTGCTTATAAATGAGAGTAGGTGAAGGTTATAAAACCTGGGACAGCCTCAGAGGGTATGTAAAATTCTTAGAGAAAAAATGGTATTTGCACTAACATCTTGAAATGGTGCCATGTTTAATAGACAGTTGAAGATAATTATTGTTTATTGTTGCTTATTTGCCAAAAGACACGTTATGTTAATAATTTTTTCCAACAAACCAAATAATAGTTAGCATTTGTGGTACAATTCTAGAAAAATGCTGTTCAATAAAGACTAAAATGTATTGCAAATTCTTTAAGAATGTTTAGGGTGTAATATGAGCATACTGTGAATGTGCTTAATTTCTCTGGGCTAATGGTAGAATCCTTCATGAACCAAGAATTTCTTACTTAAAAAATAAAACCTAAGAGAAGTTTTTTGGTGGGGGTTTAGTACTGTTATATTTGACACCATCTGTTCGTTCTTTGCTCAGCTGCTTAAAAAGGACTGCAAAACCTCTTCAACTGCAGATGCTTAGAAATTGAAAACAAATCTGCCACAGATAGAGTAATAGGAAGGCTTCACCATCTGTAGTTCAAAACAGGAACTACTCACCAAAAGTAATTAAGTAAATACCTGCCAGCATTTGAAATTCCTAAATAGAAACACTCTTTTAAACCCCATTACATTACATTAGACTTGGGGAATTTTTTTCAAAGCAGAGATTGTTGGAAACTGAGAAGTCATGCAAATGAGACACAGGACTTTACTCTGGAGAATAATGCTGCTATGAAATAATTGTGCTATGAAAGTGTCTCAGAGCTTCAGTTAGAATTAGGACTCTCTTCTGCAAGGATGAGTGTAACAGAGGCTAAAGAAATAAAGGAATGTGAGGTGTGGCAACTGGTAATAATGTGTGTACAGTTTAGATGTATGCACAGCAATATGACTTGAAAGACTTCTTAATGGGTTTGTTTTCTGTCACTGAATACGCAGCCATATCCTGCCCTTCTCTGCACATGCAAACAATAGAGACTATGTGTTTACATCCCAGGGACTAATGTTGTAGTGTTACGTTTCTGACTATAAATGTACTTGGAATGACTCACTCTAGTGTATGAAATGCAAAAATGTTACAGCATCTGAGGATTTCTTTACAAGGCTGTTGCTCTTGTAATGCAAAGGATGTAAAAGAAGGAGCTGACTTGCCTAGGCTAAGAGGTTTCAGATGCAAACCCATTTTCTGCTTACCAGTTGGATATGCTTCTTATTCTAACAGTGTGTTGGTAAGGGTATAAGAGTAGCTTTCTAAATTTTCCTAGGAAAATCTAACACAATTCTTGTGCTAACATCTGGATTTTGAAAGGTTTCAAAAAACCCCATCTCCTTTGTGTTGTTTTACACAGTATGCACTTGCTTTGTTCTTGAATTCTCATTGACAATAAGACAGCAGTGTTATGTAAGAGGTATATATAATGAGATACAGCAGGAGTCATTAAGGTGTAAAATTGCAATTGAAAGTATTTTGTATTTCCAAACTGTTTGCACTTGGTGGTTATTTTTTATAAACCTATTTTTCAACAGCTTTCAGTAGAACAGTGACCATGTCCTTTAGAAGCTATGTCTTAATGTCTGTCTTTCATGTGTATATTGATTTTCTTCATATCCTCACATTTCCATGCTTACTGTTTTGCTTTATAGTTTACTTTTTAGAACTCCTAGAAATCCTTGAGGGAGCTTTCCCATGAACAGGAAGTGTATGTTCTTTATGCTTATACCACTCTATGTGCACACTTCAATACTTTCTTTCAAGTTCATGTGTCTGATGGAATGTTCTGTCGAGACCTGGGAACAAGTCTGTAGCCACTGTTTTCCAGGCGTATGTTATGTCTCTTTAAATTCAGGTAATTCAGGTAATTCAGTTGCTGGTTACTGTTTTGGAAACTACTTGATTTTTCCACCCATTTTCTTTATTTTTGTGCTTCTTTTGACAGAGGATTACATAAAATCATGTAAGATCGGATAAAGATGTCATATGCAGTAACTGCCTTTGTACCATCGTCTACAGGCTTTATAGGTTTATGTTTCCTTATATCTAAGAAAAAGATGAAAAAAATTTTTGTTAAGCAGTTGCTGTTACCTGATGGTTAACCCTGGTGTAGGTGGAGTATAAATTTATTATTTTATTATTGGAATTCAAGGGACTGAGAGTAAAATGTTCTCCATATTCAGAATTCAAGATAGGAGTATTGAAAAGAGATCTACTTAATGACCTACTCAAGCTGTCTCTTATTAATTGAGATGAGGGAATCATCTTCATTGGCTTTCACTTCAGTGATTCATGACACTGGCTTTGAAAAAAGAAATTGTCAGATACCATTTGAGTTTCAATTTCTTCATAGAATTGAGGTCTGTTCATGTATTCCTGCTGGTCTGTAGTTGTGTGAAGAGTTAAAGGGACTGCTTCATAGTCTATTTACCAAACTCGTAGTGTTTCAGAATTTGACATTAATTGGAAAAAGCCTCATAATAGCCATTACTTGCTCAGCTTTTGAAGAAACAGTCCCAGTGTCTCTAACCTAAGGTTATGCAGTTAGCTGGTGCTTGGGAGCTGGAAGCAGAATAGAGCTTTCCTGACTTAGGTTCTTTTGCTTCAGTGGTTAAGCAGAAGTTTTTAATGAGCCAATTAAGTCATCAGTTGTTCACAGTCTACACTTTCTGTGAGAAGTTGGCAAATAGAAGTAACTTCTTGTTTAATTGGTTGGTTGATTTTATTTTGGGACTGTGCTCTACTGACCTATCCATAATATTTATTCTCCCAATTTTTAAAATGAGTTTAGAGGACATTTACTTTTTTATTTATTTACTAATTACTTTTATTCAGATTTTGCATCCCATGTGTGTCCTTTTCCAGTTACTAAGAAAGCTTTCTTTTTCTTTAATCTGTCATCCCTCGTGCCTAAATTGCTGAAAGGGTTCTAGAGAATTCCCTACATTATTTATAGAAGTACTTTTTTTCCTAGCTGCTGCTGTTCCTTTCAGTGCAGATGGCAAAAAACTAAGCTCTGCTAAGCATTAGTTTTGCAGGAAGCACATTTTTCTCATATATATAGACTGTTAATGTGTGTTTATGGTAATCTGGTTTAATGAAATACTTTCCAGCAACATAAAAATACTTGTCAGTTAACAGGAAGATACCATTGTAAGCTGTTACTTCATGTGAGTACATAGGCAAGAACTGATATATATGACCAACCCTGTAATTTTCTGTAAACTCCTGGAGTTCTGCTCACTGTTGGAGGTAACCTATTTTTCAGTAACTTGCCACTGAAAAAAGAATCAGATGAATTTACTGATTTCTGCAGAATTCAGTAAAAACAAGATTTAGTGCTGCATTTTTCAGTTCACACTGAGTTGTTCTGATCCTCACATTCTGAATACTTTCAGTGATTAATAGACTATTGTTGTACTTTTCTGTAAAAATGTGGAAGAGACATTTCAAGAACAAGACAATAGCATCTTTCAGGAGAGACAAAACCTGCAAAATTTGGTCCAATAATTTTGATCTTGTACACCAGTCTCCTTTTATATTCCTGTATTGTTTTGGAGATCTGCAGGTAGCAGTGAGAACAGCCTAAGGGCCAGACCATTTCAAAGGATGTTCTGTGATGGGTGTTGTATTTTGTTAACATTTTAATTCTAGTACTCGAAATACCAGTGTTTGGCTGCTTTTCCTCTCCCTGCCCTGTGAACTAGGGCTGTGTGCTCTGGTTGTGGAGAGGAAAAAAACCTGGAGGAAAGCCAGGTTCTCCTTCCCTTTATCACCAAGATGCCAAAGCAGGGGAGCATTGCCCTAGAAGTGAAGCTCTTGGGTGGAGGGAGATGTGTGGAGCAGGTGGGGTGCAGGGGGGAAGGCTGTAATTGAGGAGTGCCAGGGCCAGAGTTTAGCGCCACTGTGCACTGCAGCTTGCATGGTAGGATGGACCTCTGGGGTCCATGTTCCAGAACTGTGAGAGGGCTTTGCAGGAGAGGATTAATGACTGAGCAGACCTGTCTTCTGCTTTTCCTCTCAAATCCTGTGCTTCCCTGCCCAAGATGTTTAAAAATACTGTGGTACTGACTGGTGCTGCATGAGATATGGATGACATTATACATAAGCAAAGCACTCTCTGTTTCAGTACGGCTCTTGTTTCTTGTTTCAGTCACAAAAAATTATGTAGCTTTGATACAAAGGGTCTGAGACTTCCCTCAAGAACAGTAACTACAAACTTCAGTACTTTTCCAAAGACCATACAACGTCTGTATAGTCTTACAAGCAGTAAAAGCACGAGTCTTTGTCCCGTATTTCCACTGTGTACCAATACTCCTTCAACCACTGGACTAATCCTTTTGATAGAAAAATTTGCATTCTAGTTTGAGAAAGCTCAGCTGAATAAATAAATGTTTTGTGGGTAGCAGGATTAAATTATTCTTCAGAGGACTGTAACAGAGCAGCTCTAGATCTAATTACAGATGAAGAAAGAAGTGAAGTAGTAGAGGCTGAGTGCAGTATTCAAGACTCTTGGCTAAAATAAATCAGCTGGCTACTTAATGTCAGAGTAGTATGGCAGAAAGTTCCAACAAAAAACCATGTTGTCACAAATGCATTATAAAGTGAAGCCAAATTTTATATACTTTAAAGTGCAAACGTATTCATACTGTTTTCATATTTCTTTGCAAGGTAGTGTTTTTTGTGGTGATGTCTTGCTCAAGTATATCATGCTTTTGGTCTTGTAAAATCACCATCAATGTAAATGAGGAAAAATTTGCTTCTAGTGGGGGCAGTATAACTTAAAAGGGTGCTGAAATGGAGTGGCAGTGCCTTAATCAAAGGAAAATTTGTTAAAAATACATCTATTGATTAACCTGCATAAGGTGGAACGTAATTGCTTTGACTTTGCTTTGGCCCTTAGCAGAAGAAAATTTATAACTGCTGTGGTATCTATTACATATAAAATTTCATGTTGGAACTAGAACATATTTCACAGAAATTGTGTTTGAAACTCCTAGGCACTTGGGATTAAGATGTTTGTTTTTGTAAAACAGTTTGTTCTTGTGAATGTTCTATATTGCCCTTTTTGAATACCAGGGCATTTTTTTCAGTAGCTTGTGTATCTCCGAGAGGCATGCTGTTCTCAGGGAATATGTTAAGTGCGGTGTTTCCTTGCAAGTCTGTTCTGCCTCATCACCCTTGTACTCTGTGGCTAAAGTTTGGATTTGTTAGTGGGGAACTGTGGGATTCTGCTCTGAATCTGTCTTGAGATCCACAGCTGACACTCGGGAAAATCAGTTATCCTCTGTATGCCTGGTCTTCTGCATTGGAAGCTGGAACTAAAGGTTATTCCTCTTCCACAACCAAAAAAAGCTGGTTTTTAGCAATGTACAATGCTAGATTTTCAAGGTGCAAGTATAAGATATTAATTATACATTAATTCAGGCTCTTGAGATGTATTGCTGTCATCTGCAAAGGAGTTTGTAAGCAAGGTATGTGCATGTAGCTGACTTTTCTGTACTCTTCCTTTGTGCAAATCTTAAAAGTGTTAAGTATTTTCTTTCTAGAAAGAAATGCATTTTAAAGTAAGTTATGGGCAGCTTATTGTATAGGCAAATTCTCCCCTGGATTTGTGCAGTCTATGTTGTGTAACCACACTGTGGCTGAACTATTTACTTGATAGACAAAAGTAGCTCTTCTCAGCAGAGCGGGGAGCATGAGTGGCTGTGGGACCCAGTTGGAGTGGTGGGAACTGGGTAAGATAGAACAATTTGTTTTCGTCTTTAATGTTGATCCTGGTACATCTAAAATAACTACAGAAGTAAAGGATAAAAAAGATTTAGTAAATGAACTTGTTTGTATCACACAAACAGAAGTTTTTGTAGTAATATCCACCCTCCCGCCCCTTCCCAGTTTTGCGTTTCCATTTCTTGATTTAGTGACTCTTCCCTTTTCTTAAAAACTTTTGTTGTTGGCAAGATAGGTATTTCTAACACTTAGTCAAAAAGTTTTCGTTAAAAAAATCCTATGAACAATCCTCCAAGTAGATGGTAGAAACTCTACCTGATGTGTGGTGCCAAAATGAGTTACAGAGAACAAAATTGATGTGGTAGCTGTCTGTGGTGCTGTCTCACATCTCATGTAACAAACAAACTTCATATGAGTACCTATAGCTTCCCTTATGCTTTGGATAATTCCTTTTCATGATGCAGTGACTGTTTGCTTTCTTGGTCATTAAAAATATTTGATGCGTAACACCTGTAACAGATATACTCTGGTTTATCTTTGAATGACTGAGTACTTAAATCTTTATTTTGGCTGCACAGTTATTTAAAACTTCCTTGGAAAATATGCTGGTTTCAGAAGCTTGATGAGATTGCTTACAGCAAAGAATTAAGTGCTGTGGGACTATTTCTTCACAGCTGGGAAGACACACAGAGGTTGGTAGGAGAAAAAGAGTTAGAAGAGGAAGGAGATATTTCTGGGTGGATTGTCCTTGCACGTATGTTGTTTGTCATCTCTTAATTTCCATTTTAACTTACCACTTTCAGTGCTCTCTTACTTCTCATGCTCTTGCTGATAAATTTTATTTTGAGAGTTATTAAGCCAGTGTGTGTGGCAGAACCTACAGGTGTGGGTAGGCTGAGTCTCCTGCTTAAATGAATTAGCTAGTTTACATAGTTGCTGTTCTTTCCCTTTCAACTTCAAAGGTCAAGATCTGGTAGGCATTGACAGCCTTTTGTAAATACTCATTGATATCAGAAAATTATCTTTCCGTTTATCTTTTTCAAAGAATTTGTTTATGAAAAAGCCTTTATGGAAGAAGATCTGTATCTTGCAGCAGCTTTTCTGCCTTTATGAAAATTCTGTCTAGATATTTGCATGGAGTATGCACAAAATTCTACCGCATCAATTTGGTGTAGCTGAGTTACATAAAAGAGGACAAAAATTCATTTCTAAGTGTGCTTTTTTCCTAATGAGTGTGCTATTCTGTGCTGTCTGGAATCCACTATTGTCATTGCAGATTGCTGAATACAAATGCAATCTGTTTCATCAGAGAACAAATACCACATATGGTTCCTGAGCCACAGGTTAGGGAGTATAATCTGGCTGTGTTCAGTGTTTTGCAAACAGTCAGGGCACCTCTTTGCACCAGATAAGCTACTATTGAATAATCACTGGGCTTGTATCAGCAGAAGGGCTAGAAATTTGACTGTAAAAGTTATAATGTTGTTTGCTCTGCATTTGCACTCCCAGAACGGGAATATTTTAATCTTTGAATTAAAAGATAATGGTGTTAGAGTTTAGGTTCCATTTCCACCCTTATTCTCTTGTTCTCTCCTTGCCCATCCATGGTTCGAAGAGTGGATTTATGTCTCTCATACTTAGCCCTTTACGGTTCTTTGTATTGCTTCCCATTGTTCTTTTTCCAAGACAGTAGTCATCCCTGTCATCCCTAGTTTCATAGCTTTTACAGTTGGAAATGACTGCTGAAATTAATCTACCTTCTGTAAAATGTATTCCGGAATTTTGCTTTTCCTTTTATATGTATTTTAGGATGCAGTTTTATTTAAGGAGTGAGTAAAAGAGGAATCATTCTTTCAGCTTTTGGAGTTACTTTGGTATGATGTTTATGCTTGTGAGATGGGTGCTTTTCCAAATTGGGGGATGTGCTTTGTTTCTGTGTACTCAAAGTAGTATATAGAAGGTAGATGTTTCATTATCTTTGAGTGTGATATCTTTATGTCAGCACTGCTTGGTGCAGAAAGTCAGCTGTTAGAGTCTGTTCTTTCTCTCTTAGGCTTTATTCCAGATACATGTCCTCTTTGTAACTTGTGCTTTCTTTTGTTCTTAACAGTTTTAAGAACTTTGATTTGGAAGACTCTCAGAAGTGTGCAGTAGACTGGTTGATGATTGGCCCATCTTCCAAGAGGGAGGAGTACAAAGTGTGTGGATCTTCCATACCTCCATCTTTCATCTCTGCAAGGGACCACGTGTGGATATTTTTTCACTCAGATGCATCAAGCTCAGGACAGGCTCAGGGATTTCGCCTTTCTTATATTAGAGGTAAAATCTTACGGTTTTGTTGGCTTCACTTTATACTCTCTCTGGCAAAAATTGGAAGACAGTAGTACTTTTTTTTTTGGCAGGCATCTTGGGCCATTGATGACTGTAAAGTATTGGTGTGGTAACACTGATATTATTTGCATGTGGGTTTTTAACAGTATTCCTGAAGTGTACTGACCTGACTGATTGACTTATGACATGCAGGCTGGTAGATGTTGAAAAGTGATATCAGATAGTTCCAAAAGTTTTGATACTGTTTTTTTTCTCCTGTCCTCTTTCACAGGAAAGATAGGTCAGTCTGTGTGCCAGTCAGATGAATTCCATTGTGCAAACGGGAAGTGTATTCCCAGTACTTGGAAGTGTAATTCCATGGATGAGTGTGGTGATAACTCAGATGAGAAAAATTGCACTGTCCCTCCAACAGACCCTCCATCCAGCATCTGTCCCTCAGGAATGTTTCAGTGCAGCGCAGCCCACTCCACCAAATGTTTGATGAACGAGCTGAGATGTAATTCAGTTAAAGACTGTGGTGATGGTTCGGATGAAGATAATTGTCCTGATCTTTCCTGTGGCAAAAGGCTGGGTAATTTTTACGGATCTTTTGCTTCCCCAGACTTATTCCGTGCTGATCACAGTAGATCAGACCTTCGTTGCACATGGTATGTGGACACACAGGATAATCGGCATGTTCTGTTGCAGCTTGATTTGCAGTTAGGCTACAATGACTATGTAAAGGTGTATGATGGCATTGGAGAGAGAGGTGATAAATTAATGCAGACGTTTTCACACCACAACAATAGGCATTCGGTGAGCGTGGAGTCATCAAAGGGCCAACTCACTGTCTCATATCACGCCCACTCCAAGAGCACTGGCCATGGATTCAATGCAACGTATCAGGTGAAAGGCTATTGCCTTCCTTGGGAACACCCTTGTGGAAGTGATGAGGAGTGTTTCACAGATAAGCAGCATTGTGATGGCTGGTGGCATTGTCCAAATGGCAAGGATGAGGAGAATTGTCCTGCTTGCCAGAAGAATGAATACCCATGTGAAGGAAACAGTGGGCTTTGTTACTCAATACTTGACCGCTGTAATAACCAGAAGAACTGTCCAGATGGCTCAGATGAAAAAAACTGCTTTACTTGCCAGCCAGGAAACTTCCATTGTGGGACAAATCTGTGCATCTTTGAGACTTGGCGCTGTGATGGCCAAGAAGACTGCCAGGATGGAAGTGATGAACATAACTGCCTGGTGATCGTTCCCAGGAAGGTCATCACAGCTGCACTGATTGGGAGTCTTGTGTGTGGCTTGCTGCTAGTGATAGCACTGGGTTGTGCGTTTAAATTATATTCTCTGAGGACCAGGGAATACAGGTAAGTGTCTTGCTTTGTTGATGTTTTCATAGCTGTGATGATTTTTTCCATTTTGTTTAAAGGAAAAAAAAGTTGATTCTTAACCAGAGAATTTGCAAAATACTGTGAAATCAAATCCAAGGACTTGATGACCGCTAAATAGTAGTTACTGCATTAGGTTTAGAGAAGATTTCTGGGAGTAGTGAGGGAAATACCAGCTCTTCTGTGATCTGTGAGAAGTACATGTTTATTGTGTGGCATGGCAGAATCTGTATCTAAACTAATCTGTCTTGAGCGGTTTCCTTTTCCTTCTCCTTCCCATGTAACAAACCCCTTGCCCCTGCCAAAAACTGAATGCTGAACTGCTATAGTGAAGTCTTCACTGAATCTGAATTGAACAACCTTTCACTCCTCCCCAAATACTCTAGTTCTCAGTTCTGCTAAAAGCAATGTCCTGGTATGATGGGGCCTGTTCTGGGCAGGAGTTGTCCATGGTATAGCCTATACTCCTTTCTCCTGGTCCTGTAAGCCTCATTTTAGGTGTAGTGTGTGTGTTTCTTTGCCTGTGTTGCATGTATGTGCAAGTGGGGTTCTGCTTTGTAGGAGAGTCGTAAGGGACTTTCTGGTTCCCTCTTGTCATGTGTACCAGCTCTGTGCTATGCTGGTGACACTGTTTGTGTTTTAAACAGTGTGCTTTACATTCTCTCCTCATCAAATCTGCATGATTAAGGACCTGCAAAAGAACTGCTGTTGCTAAGGTTGGAACCTCAGTGCCTCTGTTCTGTCAGGACTGCCAAACCTCTCTGCAACTGCAAGCTGCCCCTGTTGTGTGATTGTTTCCAGTTCTTAATGTCTTTTCCAAAAATAACCTTTGGGCCCTTGCTGAAGAAGTTACTGCTGTTACTGGCACAACAGTTACTGGCAGGTTGAAAAACCTTCAGTTGCCACAGTGTCCAGCCTGAGGCTGCACTATAGAGTTTGCTGGTTTGATTCATTCATAGTTATACCCTGTACTCTTAGTCCTTTTGTTTATTTTAGCGTCCTGGTAAGATTTTCATGGAGATTAGTGGAAGGTTTGTGATTTTACTCCTAGTGCGAGCTCATTGGCAGTGCTTTTATACATTAATATCAGGGAGGCAGGACAAACTGTTACTTATCTTCCATGTTTTCTCTCTGGTTCTGTTTCCAGAGCATTTGAGACTCAGATGACGCGACTGGAGGCAGAGTTTGTGCGGCGGGAAGCGCCACCTTCCTATGGACAGCTGATTGCACAAGGACTTATTCCCCCAGTTGAAGACTTCCCTGTGTACAATGCATCACAAGTACGCAGACACAAGTGCTAATGAATATTTCAGCAGCCAAACTACTATAAATTAGATAAAATCAATCTGGAACTGTATTTCCATGGCTGTCCTTATTATATGGAAGTAATATAGAAATGTGTATGCGTTACATAGAGCTGAAGAACGCTGTGGGTAGTTTTGAACACATTAAATGTATTTGTTGGGGAACAGCAGTGAGATAAGCGCTTTTGCTGTACGTCAAGACAGAATGAATAGATACAGAGAGAAAGGTCAGAAAGCAAATAGAAAAAAAAGGCTTTTCAAGCTGAAACTGTAAATGCACCTGAAATGATAAGAAAGTCTCTAGCAGTATTTTTGGAAAATTCTTAATTTTCCAAAATGATTGTTTTTCATTTACAGATAAATTACACTGGCAAGCCGTTATGTCATTCTATTTCATTGCTGAATACTCAAAAGCTCCTGTACCCTGTCAGAAGTATTCTGCTGAGATACAGTTCCTAGTGTGATAAAGCACTTGTAGTTTGTTACTCCAGTGGAAAACTAACTTCCTGGGCAGACAAGTAGAGCTTAAACTCATAAAGGAAACACTGTAAGGGACAGAAGTTGTGGCTGCCCTTCCCTGGAAGTGTTCAAGGCCAGGTTGGATGGGGCATTGACCAACCTGGTCTGGTGGGAGGTGTTCACAGGAGAGAATTTGGAATTAGAATCGATCTTTAAGGTCCCTTGCAAGCCAAACCATTCTATGAATCTATGAGAGTCGTTTGGTACAGGCAGAGCTGTCTTTGGTGTTCTCAAATATTTTGTTAGAAAACAAGCATTTAACAAGGAAGCACAGGGATCAAGTCTGAGTACTGTGGTAAGGTAGAGATATTCCTGGGGACAGCAGGGTTTAGAAGTCTTTTGAGTATGTGTGAAGTACTAGTAACCTCTGTGTTACAGGCTTCTGTGCTGCAGAACATTCGAACAGCCATGAGGAGGCAGATGAGACGACACTCATCAAGACGGAGCTCATCTCGGCGGCGCTTGGGCAGGCTCTGGAACAGACTCTTTCACAGACCTCGGGTGAGAGGACAGATCCCACTCCTGACACCTGCCCGCACCTCACAGACTACACTGGGTGATGGAATCATCAGCAGTGCTGATGGGACTATTCGGAGTCCTCCACCTTCCCCAGAAGGACCTAGTTTAGAGGCAAATGGCCAAGCCAGGGGGCCACAGGAAGCTGGATGTAGCAGCTTGCAGCCAGAGACAGAAATTACAGAGCCATCGCCTTCTACCGTCATACACCCGAATATTTGCACAGCAGCACATGCGGAGCCTGAGGCTGGATACACCGATAAATCCTTAAATGCTGACTCTGACAGAGAGCTTAAGCAGTCCAGTAAAGTAGATACAGGAAAGGCTTTCAGAGATCCTTTATCTGAAAGTGTTTCAGAAACGATCCATGGCGGGTCAGTATCCAGAAGGACTGTCCCAGAGGACAATATAAGTGGAAGTCATCCACTGAGTGAAGATCCATGTAGATTACCCTTAAAAAAGTGGGAGTCTGGTTATCCAAACAGCCCTATGAATGTTCATATCCAAGTGGATGGACAAAACCAATGTTGCCCTAACTCATACTGGGAGGAGCCTTTGGGTGTTCATGCGGCTTGTTGCCATTCTGTGGAAGTGCCAATCTTACAGTCATCTACTTCGCTCTCTGAAAACAATACCAGTGATGATGAATCTTTACTTGTTTGCTAATAAAAATTTTTGTTTTGTCCATGTAAATTTTGTAACTTCATTGTTTAGGTGGCAATGCACTTTGATGATGGGTGGTATGTCTGTGCTCCCAACTTTCTCTCTTAAAACGAGTGTGCTTTAATCCTACAGTGAGTGCAGTACCAGACTAAAGGGGACAAGTTTATGTCACCGTTGCTGTTCCTGAAACTCCAGTGGGGCAGAAGTAGGCCAGTGTGTGATGTCAGGAGCTAGGAGAACAGGAATGTGTTCGGAGGCATCTCCATCCTCTGGTAGTTCTTCTGTACTTTTTACTCGTGCTACACTCAGAGTTTCTTTGCCTTTCAGTGGTCTTCCTGAACTAGAGAACTCTGTTGGAACCTTGGGCAGACACTGGTCATTGTAATTCTGAGTACTAACTCAGACAACAAATAACATTTTCTTTTTAGGCATAATAATTTAATTAAAATAATTTTAATTAAAAATACGTAGGAGGAATTAAAATCCCCTGTAGCTTCCCCTTTCTAGAAAATACTCGCTTCATTTGGTCCCTTCAGAAATGTTTTGATGGCCATATGCACCTTGAAGCATCCACTAAATCCGAAGTTTCTGTATGGAATACTCAGAATGAAATCAGGTGTCTTAGCTACTCAAGCTGTGTAATGAGAGTGTAGCAGTGTTCAGTGTAAGTGGAGTGCATTGAATTCTAGTTGCAGCAATATTTCTTTTTTACGTTGTCATGAGTTGCATTTTCTTCATAGTGATGTTGTGAGTGTTGCAGAATTGTTTCCTCCTTCTCTGCCCTCTTTCTCCTCTCCTCATATTTCTAGGGACTCTATGCTGATACCACTTTGAGGGTGCCTGAAGGACACTGAGGCTTTACAGCTCCTGGGGGCTGCACTGGGAAGCACTGAGCACTTGGTCAGGATCAGACTTCTCTTTTACTTTGAAATAAAATCTGTCTCACAAGTTTGCTTGTAAATCTGCTATGTAAGTGCAGATGTATAAGCCAGTGATTTTATCTTTTATTTTTAGAAGATGTAATTTTGCTTCTTTTATTTTTATTTGCTTTTTTTTCTTTGGAGAGCTGAAATAGATCAGTGCCATTTTCAAAGCTGACACTGTGTGGATTGTGCACACTTAAATGTAAACTGGTGCCTTTTTGTTTTTTTAGAGTGTAAGTAAAAGCAAGCAAGTTATTTACCTGTAAGAAGGTGGCATTGCAGAAGAGGAGTCCGTGCAGAATGACAGAACTCTGCTGTGTGATAGCTTGGTCCCGTTGCGATGGCTGGGGTGGTGGCCAGACTCTCGCTACTCTAACGAGCTCTGCTTCAATTCCCCCATGACACAGTGACAAAAATGCTTTATAAAGGAGTTAACAAGGAACTTGATGCTGCTGCTCTGTAAACATTCGAGTGCTCCAAAACCTGTTTGTTGTAGGAATTCACGTTGTCCAGAGTTATTAACTGAACTTGTGAAATTGGGGTCTTCGACATCTGTGGGCCTGAGCTCTGCTGCCCATAGGACGTTCCTAGTTGTAAAGGCAAACAGGCTTCTGCAGTGCACAGTGAAGTTTACATCAAAGTGTCAAAGATTTTTTTCCTTTAAATGGGCTATGTTTAGCCCTGGATCTTTCACTAGGACTCCTTTTGGGAGAGTGCCTTGAAAAGAATAAGGAATAAGACTTTGGCCTACTAAAATGTAATATGGAAGAATTAAATAGAAGTGATTTTTTTTCCTCTTCTGTTGCAAATTGGTTTCCTACTGTGCGTTCCAGAGTTAGAAGATTTAAATTCTTTAAGGGCATTAATATCAGGAAGGGCTTGTGGCAGAATGCATAACAAGAGTTGTAGTTGCATTAAATAAACACTGTTCAGTCATTTTTTCCTTCTGGGATCAGAACTCTTTCATCAAAGAAAATGTAGTTTTGAAAGAGATCTTGCTTTCATAGCATTTGTAAACATTTTGGGTACATTCCACCTTTGCAAGGCCGTGTACTGTAGTCATTGCACTGCCAGAGTAGTTGTTTGCATCAAATGCTACAGGTTTTAGTGTCTTTATTTTGGTTTTTTTTTGTCTCAGGGTAATTTAAAATACATAGACTTGTATGTGTAAGGTAGTTAAGTATAGTTAGGAGACAGATTAAAGGTTTATATTGTGTGGATATGGAAGGACCTTAGAAATACATGTGTATTTATTTCTGTTACAGAAAAATATTTCTGTAATAAAATAATGCTGATCATGCCATGCCTTAAACCATCACCATCATACGGCTAATGAAGTTGAAATATGTACTCTGGAGTACTGCTATATTTTGGGAACAACCCTGAACAGCTAACACTATTTTAAGATGTGTAACTTCACATAATTTCTTACATGTATCATACATATTTTGTGTACTGATGCATTTGGTACTTTTCGAAACTTTTTAAAAAGTCCAGGTTAATGAAAATTTGATGTTGAAGCATACAGAAGTGTTCACAACCTTCATTACTGGAGTATACAGCTTTGCATCAATGAGAAATACAAGCCTGGTGCTCTTTGTAAGCACTAACTTCTGTATGCTGCGGGGCAGTTTTCTCTCCTAGCTCACTCCTGGTGATGCCTTTCTTGGTCTTAAAAATCAAGAGGCGAACATGGTTAGAAGGGGAAAAAGGGTTTTACCTTGGTATTTATTGTAAGGATCCTTAGGTGCACCACGAACAGGTCGAACACACCTCTGTGCACCCCCTCATTGCCACCGCAAAGTCTCTCTCTTCAAGATCTGGTCTTACATTCTAGGTCTTACTAATTAGCATATTTATCAAATATTCCCCAATGAGAGGCTCAAATGAGCCCCCGCTCCCAAGGAACCTTCCCCTGGATGGTTCTATCTTAGTTTACAAAATGTGTTCTGGAGAGGACCTTGGGGTCTGGGCACCCTGGCACCTTAACTACGAAGCCTCTAAAATGTTTAGTCTCTTAGCTTAACAAACAAGTCCAAGAATGTAGGCAAAAAGCACCAAGAATACAGAAGTTGCAAAAAGGTGTAACGGGTATAAAAGAAAAGACAAAATTCATCACGGCATCACTGGAAGGGAAGAGCCATAAAGTTTAGTATTAGTTTTACAGAAGAAATCTCTGTGTTTGCACTGTGAGTGCAATGAGGTGCAGTGCAGTGCCCTGGAATGTCAATACCTGGATAAATCATAAAGTCTGCCTTAGTGTAATGTCTGCCCTTACTCCATCTCTTGTAAACATTAAACAGGGAATCACCCTTCCTTGAAGGCACCTTGGTTCTGATTCATATAAACTGCCTCCTTGTATTCAGAACTTCTTAAAATTAGAAAAAAGGAAGAAAGTGGAAATACAACACTTTAAAGATTATACAACCTTAAGTTAATCAGCTAGTAAATTTGGTAAAATTTTTGTTACTTTAATAATGCTTTTCTGCACTCTTTAAAGATTTTTATAGACGGGAAACAAAGCATTTGTTTGTTTGGCTTTTGGTTTTTTAAGATACAAAACTCCCCTGTCCAAACAAACCAAAAAAAAAACCCCTTCCAAAAAACCCTCTGAATAAAGAATACCTACTGGTTTAAAGAGAATGCAAGCTCATAGGCAGCATAAAGGGGAAAAGTGATTCCCTTAATATTTTTCTCTGCTGCTATTAAAGCAGGGAGTATTTATGTTAGAAATTCTGGTGCCTTCCAGCTTGTCTATCACTCTACAACATCCCTTAAATGTACTTGTTCTCTATTTCTGTTCTCTGCTTTGTGGCTTGTTTGTTTGTTTGTTTTTAATTTGTGTTGTATATATTAATTTAGTTACAACATTTTACCATGGCATGTGTACAGGCATATGGTTCAGGTATGGTGTCGTGTTTACCTGTGCCTACTACTGCTTCCTGGACTGAGCAAGACACTAAGCAAGAAAGATGCTGGCATCATCATACCTTGCCTTGTTTTGGATCTCTTTAATTTTTAATAAAATTTCATGTGCCCAGAGCCTGTGGGTTTCTGACCATCACTCTTAACACCAAAGCCTGAGGATTCCTAAATTGTACTCCCACAGTCTTTGACTCTTGACTCTTAAGTGCCAACCCATGAGTCCATGTGTTGACATGAGTGTGAAGGGGAGTGGGTGTATTTTGGTTTGGTTTTTTACCTTTGGGGTTTTTTAATAATCTGCTATCTTTTCTGGTAGCTGAAGCTAGTGGAAAAGATACCACTTTTTAAACAGTACATGTGAAATCTTGGCACTAGCAATTCACTGTTGTATACAGCCGCCTTTAAAATGTGTGTATGCATATATGCCAACTAAAAAAAAAGAAGCCCTTAAGTGTATGACTGTAAGGGTGGTTAAAAACGTAATTTCTGAAGTACAGCCTCTCCCATTCCTGAGGCCAGTGCTTGTTTTGCTGATGCTGATGCTTCTCCTTCCCCGTCTCTTTGAGGTACTGCTGGCTCTGTCCTGCTCTTTTTCAGAAGAAGGTGAAGGCTGAGGTATTTTGTGTTGACAGTGTTCCTCAGACTTGGAAGTCTTTATCTGTATTGAAGAGAATTGGACAGACTTCATGGTGATCCCAGATTTATCTGTAGCCATGAGAGATGGAAGGACACAACTGAATGCAGAGGGATAATACCTTCTAGCCTAGCAGAAAGGCTTGGCTTGGCTTGGCTTGGCTTGGATTTGCTTTGCTTTGCTTTGCTTTGCTTTGTTATGAAATGCTCATTCAGCTGCAGTGGCAGCAGCAGGAGCACTAATGTTTCAAACCATACCATCATACCCTGAGGTGAGGCTGAAATGAGACTAACCCGTGAAATGGAAATAGAGTAATAAATGATACTCGAGTGTTTGCAAGTTTTTTGACAGCCTGTGCAGTTTAATAGGTACGTCTTAAAACAAACCAAGGGGCAAGCCTGGGAGGAATTTGGTACTTTTGAATCAGACCCTTTCTCTGAGAGGAAAAACTGCTTTTGCTTATTTAAGATTTTTGGACTTGGCCAGAAATTGAGTTTTAATCTCCCAGGCGGGTACTAGGATTTAAAATCCAGTACAAATATCTGTCTGAACCTGAACCTTGCAGGCAGCACGCCTCATGTCCTGTCCTTTGTCAGTCTGTCACCCTAGCAAACAGTTCAGTGAGCCATTCTTCCCTTTTCAGATTCTGGCTCTTGTGGTCTTGGCTGCAGGGATTAAATGGTTACCAAGACTGAGGTGAGTGGTGGTGGTTTACATTTTATTCCCTTTCATTCTATGTGTTCCCTGCTTTATGATGCCTTCTGGAACTTCCTGCCTTCTATCGCTGTGTCTTACTGTAGGACTAAGACAAATTTGGTTTTGGCCTCTCAGCATCTTCTTACTCACTTTCTAATCCTTTTTGTTGGATTTTCCTTTTCCATTTGTCCAAGTGCAGAAGTTTCTCTTTGAAGGTAGAGCACTGTTGAGAGGTGTGAAGGACCAAGGAGGGGTAGTTTAAAACAGAGTTTTGTTTGCCTGTACTCACAGTTGGAGGTGGTTACAGGAGACAACTGTCTGAACTCTAAAGCTTTAGGAAAAGACAAATTCCAAGCAAAGTTCATCCTTTCTTTTTCTTTCAATATCTCTCATAGAACTCCTCAGCAGCTGAATAACTGCTAACAATTTCTTATTTCGTTCTTGGCACAAAGGGGCTGGAAACCAAATGTTTTTTTTCCAAGGTTTAACAAATTTACAGTAAGTGAAACCTGAGAAGTACCTTGACAAAGGCCTCTGAATATGAAGCGTGGGACAGCATGTCTGCTGGGGGCTGGTTGGTTGTTCAGTTGTCATCTTTCCTTTGAAGATGAATTACTCTGTTTAACTTCAGCTCTCCGGCATGTTTCTCTCACAGCATTAGCTTGTTTGGAGGTGGGCTGTGGCGGCAGCTCTGTCCTGGGCTCCCCAGCCCACCACAGCACCTCACCAGACAAATGTGTTGATCCCCCGGGGCCACCGACCCCTGTCCCAAGGTCAACGGCTGCATCAGGGCTTGTGCTGCCAGAAGTGATGGATCATAGCTAATGAAATCGTCTGCGTATTTTTGGATACATGTTTTGTAAAGATGCTTCCAAATCAAATGTATTATTAAATACACAGGGACTCATCTGTCCTTCTTGAGTTGGAGGAAGGCTCTGAACTGAAACAGCATGGTGCTGAACCCAAGGTTCAGTCCCCATATGGGCCAATTTCTTAAGAGCTGGATTCGGTGTTTGTTGCAGGTCCCTTCCAGCTCAGAATATTCTGTGATTCTGTGAGTCTCTTCCCTTGACCCTTCTGAAATCAAACTCTTCTGGTTTATGTACTAATATGAATGGAAAAAATTGATTCCTTTATCAAGTTTTTGAAAGCCCTTGAGGGTAGCCAAGCCAGCAGAATACCTCTACCTCATTCTCCGTGTGCTTCCCAATGGTGCCCACTCAACTCCTGGAATTTTATCTTCTCCACTTCTGTCTTGCAAAGCAGGTAGCACAATGATGACATATCTGTTGCCACTTTTTTCAATACTGTGAATATCAGATAAGAATAATCCAATCCATTTTTTATTGACTTTGCTGTAGGCTGACTTACAGGTGATACTCCCTGAGTATTTTTCTGCATTACAGCCTCTAATATTTTATGCTACATAAATATAATAGCACATAATTTATGGGCTTATATAGTATTGCACTGCTATTCAAGCTTTATTTAAACTCCTTTCTGCTGGAAACAACTTGCATTTCTGTATCAAGTATCGCAACATTCTCAACATGCTGATATTGTCAGCTGTTTCAAGGTTTTTCTTTTGTTCAGTGGGCTTTAAAATACTAGTAATTATGTCTCCTTTGAGGCTAGTTGCTTTGTCTTTAGGAAAAATCTCTTATATGGATTGAGTGTGCTGCTAGATTTCATTTAGCATGTGAATTTATCTTTCTAATTTTGTACATTGATTTCTATGGTTAGAAATTTTACACATTAGGCACTGACCTTTGCAAAGCCTTTAACGTATGTGATATTGGGAGGACAGATGAAGCTATTCCTAAAAATGAAACATTGTGGAACACTTTTTGGGGATTGGTATCTAATTCAAAGATGAGGTCTAGTAAATAATCCTGTTCTAAATTAAACCGTCTGATTTAAGGCCAAATGTTGTTACTTTTAAAGCATGTCAGTATAATCAGGGAAAATTTGAGCCAAACTCAATTAACAATTAAGAGGAATTTGTTCTTTAATTTTGCTTCTGATTTCCTTATACAACAGCCAAGAAAAGCCTTGGTAGCTGTTGCAGCATTACTACTATTACTATTATTATTACCTCTCTCCTTACCATACAGACTTGTCTCAAGAGCTGCAAAGTTTCCATCCTAGCTCATTTCCATACCTTAATTGTTTAAACAAACAAAAATAAACCCACGCCAAAACTTAGCAGTTCTGAAAGCAATCAGTATTCTGATGCTGTAGTACATTTAGTTTTCCCACTAGCTAATAAAGGTATTGAAGGAGTTAATCTGTTGGAATTATACCACAGAAAGTGGATTTTGAGCTACGGAAAAGGAGACTCAGCCAGGAGAGCCTCTGACATTACTTAAAGGTTCAGGTGCTGCTTAGCCACAGAGAGGTCTGCTCTGAATTTTTTTTTTTAAAGCAAGCTGAATATTTATGATTTCCATTAGCAAACAATATATTCATACTATTATTTCAAATGTGGTATCTTTCTTTACACGTGTGCATATATACACACAAAACCACACCTTTTTTCCCTAGCTAAATATATATTTTAATCTCTTACAGTTAGCAGCTTTATACAAAGAGAAGAATGTAAACTGTGTTTCTTTTTAGTGTCTACCATCTGAAAGTTTGGAGAGAGATTAATATAATTTTAATATATAGATATTATTATTATTCAAAATTATTTCTGAATAATTAACTAAGAGATAATGAATCAGTAATTTTTGTGCCAGGGCCATAGAAAGATACTTTTAAAATTACATTCACATGGTTGTTACCAAGGCTACTGAATGTGATAGTTTTTGTTTTCAAAAACCGTGAAAGAATAGTAGCTCAGAGCTGTTCTCACATTTTGCATTTTCAGAAGATTCCCTGGTGTAAAAGTGGCTATATTGCTACAGCAGCAAATCTCCGTATACTAATTAAGTGCACGAATGAGATTTTTTCCTGGTGTATGGCACAAATAAAATATGCAAAACACTTTCTAAGGAGTATCTGATGTGTGAGTGATTTAGGTTCGTTACTTGGTTGAGCACAGCTGAAATGGGGAATTGGTCTCTGAAGCAATGTGACACCACCTGGCGCATCAATAGACAGGAGGAACATCAGGCTCCTTTCCCATGTTTCCTTTGAGTTCCCACTGCTGAGCCTGCTGCAAACCTCTCCATGTCTCCATCCTCCCCAGCTGGCACCTGGATTATGCTGAGCTTCACGCAGGAGTTCTTGGGTAGTGCAGTGAGCCCTGTCTCATCTGGGATGCAGGAACCCCCCTCCACCTTTAGAATAATGTTTCAAAACTGAGATACTTGAGGTTTAGATCACTACTGTATCTTTTTTTCTGTGTCACAAATGATGCTGGAACTGTCCAGATCATTGTTGGCATTGTAGCTTTTACTCTGCGGTCCACTCTCAGTGCAGTCACCCTGCCTCGGTTGAGCTGGTCTTTGGAGCTGGGATGGAGATGCTGTGCTCCTCCAGTTCTGTGAAGGGGCGATCCTTTGGATTGTAACTTTGATACCTCATGTTATGTGGGCATTCACCCCACCCAGGGGCAGCAAGAGGTCTCCTTGCTTTCTCTTGATTTCTGTACTTTGATTTTCTGTTGGGAACTGCCCTAGTTTTGAAATGCCTAAATTTGTAATCTCTGGTGGACCCTCGTGGTGACTAAAATCAATATTCCAGAGCTGTGTCTGTGCTGCTTTCCCCTGCTGAGCAAAAATGCTGCCAGAAAAAAACCCCAACCAGCACCTTATTTGACACTTTATTTCTTTTTTTTTCTTTTTTTCTTATTTCTTAGGGAATAACTAAAAGCTACAGAGGCCATAAAGGATGTAGCTCATTTTATGGGCTTTGCTATTGGAGCTCTAAAACCATTTTTTTTCCAGAAAAACTTTTTTCAAAAATCAGCATGTAAACAAGCCACTTCAGCCTCAAAGGCCACGCTGTTGTTATTTCCTCACTGCTGTCTCACTCACCAGCTGCCAAGAGTGGGCCGAGGAGGCCTCCTCCTCGGCGCTTCCACACTGAGGGTATACCACAAAACACAGCTTCTGCCCCCAGCACGTCATGGACTCTGCAAGGAGCAAATGGCCAGTGGTTAATGGGTGGTTAATGGGGATGCTCGAGCTCTTCTAAACAAATATGTGATGCTGGAGCAATGCCACATGGGAAGGAGGCTTCACAGCCCTGCTGCCCCACTGACCACCCCTTCCAACCCTTCTCAGCTCCAGCTCAGTGATCAAAGAATGTTTGTGAAGCAGGGGCAGATTAAGATTGAACAGCTTTAGGGATACCTTTCTCCAGCCCCTCACAGAGCTGTTAGTGCTGCCCATGGCAGGCTGACGGGATTGGGATGGGATTGGGATGGGATTGGGATGGGATTGGGATGGGATGGGATGGGATGGGATGGGATGGGATGGGATGGGATGGGATGGGATGGGATGGGATGGGATGGGATGGGATGGGATAACTGCCAGCTCTCCTGGCACTGTGTCAGCCTAGCTGCAGTGACCACTGGCCTTGGGGAGCTGCTGGCAGCAGAGCCCACTGCAGCTGACAGAAACCCTCCAGTGAGAGCAGAGGGTTGCAGTGTGCTTGTTTGAAAGTCCTTGCCTTGGAGCAAAGTGATTAAAAATCAAACACAACCAAAACATAAAAGACTTATTTGCAGTTTTAGTTTTATATGAGGGATAATGTAAGACTTTATAAGAAACTTTTGAGTATGAGATAGTTCGTCATGTCACACAGGGCTTGTGTGACATGACGTGCTGGTGGCACAGTGGGAGAAGGCAGGGCAAGGGTCAGACAAACTCCTCGGTCCCTTTGTGATTGCTCATTTAGTCTCCATGTACATAAAGTGACACCCTGGTGTCACTTTGCCGCAGGACAGGCTGCTGTGAGCAAGCTGAGTGGATGGGCACAGAGGCATGAGAGAAGGCAAATGTACCCAGGAGTGAGCAAAACATCTGTTCAAAGAAAAGCACTGCCTGGCCACTTTGTGCCCAGGTGCTGCCCATGGCTGAGAATGGTGGCTGACCTCATACAGGGCAGTTTCCTGGCTGTTTTGGTGCCAGTGTGTCAGAGTTTAAGCAGGGAGGGCAGCGAGGCACATAGTGCTGGCTTACCTATCAGCCTATTTACACACTTTGGTTTATTTCTCCAGTAGACTCCAAGGAAAAACACTGGCACTCCGGTTAAAATGATAATTAGTCCAACCCCACAGACGATCGGCTCAGAGTATAAGCTGAAGATCAGCAGAAATGCCCAAAACGCCAGATAAGTGATGGGGATGAGGAGGTTCACCTACCAGGAGAAAGCAGAGCAGAGCACGACTGTGCAGAGCAACAGCAGTGGCTGACTGTGGTGGGCTGCAGGCAGTGCAGGCTTTAGGCCCCCCATAAATTGTGTCCCCCTTCCCTCTACTGCTGTTGTCCTCTCTGCCCATCCCAACAAGTTCACAAGAGAACTGCCTGTGTATCCCTCTTTTACACTAATGGCACTTTGGGACATGGTTTGGGAGGTGTTCCCATCCCACCCTTTGAATCACTATTGCAACCAAGAAATTTAGCTTTAACAGTGTCACCTTGATAGGTCTGAAGATTTTGGGTTTCTTCCAGCGTAAAACAATCAGGCCTATAATTGTCACTCCATAGCAGAGGTAGTTAATAAATGATACGTAGTTGATTAGCGTGTATGTATCTCCAACAAGCATGATGATAAGTGTGGCCAAACACTGCAAAGAGAGGAGCATAGCCTTCCTGAGTCATTACTAGAAAAGATAGCGTAAAAACAACAAAACCAAGCAAAAATTCCATTAAAGCATTAAAAATCCTTTTGTTTATGGCACCTGCTGGGCATGTGCTGCCTCTTGTGGCTCTGTGCCTTATCCTCAAGCTATGCCACCAGGGCTGGGGCTAAATGGGTATTTAGGGTGATTTGGGGCACGCTGAAGTCAGAGACTAGAGGGTCTGTTTATAAATACCCTGGGGTGCCGGCATAGGTGTCTCTGCTGCCCATGGCTAGGCAGGCAGGGCTAGGAAGGTTGGCAAAGCTCCCACTCCATCTACTTCTGTTAAGTGTTTTATAAGCTATTGAACCTTATGGTGAGGACTCCAGGTGAAAGGATTTCTTAGACTTAACGTGTTTCAGGCACTATGTTGTTGCAGGTGCTCTGTATATTATAAACAGGTTTGCCCTTTCTGATGCTGGCTCATGTCACAGCTGATCAGCATCTTTAGAGCATTACTAATGTTTGGAAACTGGCAGATGGATGGTGGAAATTTCCACGCTTTTGCTTGCTTTTTTGAACTCTGCATCTGCTTAATACTGATACCGAATTGATTTTCACCTTTTTTGCTTTTATATATTCTCTATATTCTTTACACATACATTTGTAGCATTGCAGCCTATTATAGTATTTGTTACTAGCTTTTTACCTACTCTATTATGAAGAAAGCCAAAATAAATTCCCCAGTGGCTCCAAGCTGGGGGTCCAAGGTTAGATTATCTGGAAGCCATGGTTGAAACTAGCTCTCCAAGACACATTTTCATTACCAAAGTTTAGTTCCTATCTAAGTGGGGGAGGGGGGGAGATTCAGAAAGGGTTGAACTGAGGGGGAATTACCTCATCGTTTATGTCTCTAACTGGGGATTCTTGTCAGTTATGCTGATTTGCTAAACATATAAAAATTGTATGCACTTTATGTTACATGTGCATCTTCAGCGCTTTCCACCTAGTGAGTTGTGCACCTACGGATCCTTATAAAGGTAACCCTTTTTATCACCCAAGTATGTCTATCTTGTGATTTTACGACCAGCAAAAAGGCATCAATACCATAGAGCCAGGAGAGCTGACTTAAGGGCCAGGGTGCCGCTCCTCGAGCCCCCCACCCTGCTCTTTGGTAGCACAGGGGCTGAGCACTCACCTGCACCAAATACCAGTCCAGTGAACACTGTCTGCTGGGGCCCAGAGCCGAAGGGAAACTAAATATCCAGATTCCTCCGGAGAGTGCTCGAGATTTTGGTCTGTGTTGATCCAGGCTCCCTTTTTGCCTTTGTCCCTTTTTTCTTTAATTAGCTGTTTCAATGTAAATTCCTTCCAGGAGGGAAGGTTTCTGCACCTCCAGCACCAGGAATTAAGCACCACCACAACCAAATGCCCCATTGGTCCCTCTGTTCCCCTATTCAAAGCCTTGCAGGCTTGGCAGGGGGATTTCAACATCTTGAACAATTCCACCTCAGAATGGATTTAAAATTGGACACTATCTCATATCACTGATATATAACATGGTCGCTGCTCTCCCCTGAAGTGTGCACCGTGTCATATGTGTGTGCAGCTCTCACTGCCACTGGTGGGTTTTGCAGTGATGTCGCTTGGAGTAGCAAGATTCCATGTGTAGGTGACACTGATGTGTCAGATCTGCTCACAGCATGGATGTCATCCCCAGTGGCTCGTGGCTGAAGAGGGGGTGCTGCCCTCCCGATGGCCCGGCCATAGCCACATGGCTAGCAGGGGGGCCAGCTACTCCCCACCATCTTACGAAAAACCCCAAGTCTGTTTATTTTACATTTAGCTTGGCCCCTTGATATTTGGAAGTAAAATAGTAAATCAATAAAAATAAAGGTCTCACTGGTAGTGTTGAAATAGCTGTCCTCTATGAACAAACAAACCTCTTTTCATGCAGAGAGCCAGGTGTGATTCAATGGAAGAGAAAAGGAGCCTGATGTATTAATTAGGCTTGCCTAAAGTGTGGCCCTGTTTGCTGTTGTAGCTGCCTACACTATACTATTATTATCTTTCTGTTTGTTAAGAAATAAGTATTTCTGAGCTGCATTTGATGTGCACTGAGCTGCATTAAAACACCTTCAAATGATGAATTGATATGCCATGCTTGTTCTGTCATTTGCACTGTGATTCAAGGGGGATGGCGTGGCATGGATCAGTCAGCTTGACAGGCAGCTTGCCCTTGTTGGTGCTGTTCCACAGAGAAACAGCCCCCGAGACTCAGTGTGTTGTTTCAGCTGATGTGTTTTTAAGGACAAAGGAGTTCTGCCTCATGGGCCCCAATGGAACACAGGATCCCATGATGGCTGCCCAGGGCAGTTTACCCAAACCTTCAATTGGCAATAGGCAAGATGTTTGTGATGGGGCACTAAGCCCCAGGAAACTTCTGGGGCTGTAAAACCTCAGCAAGACGCATATTTTGTCATAAAAGGGGAAGGAGCAGGAGGCTTATTCGGTGAAATTTTGTATGGGTATATTGTGCCAGCGTTGCTGTTAGAGCTGGGAGACATGTAAACATGCATCTTTCTAGTGCATCTGGGGTCAACCCCTCGTGGTTTTGGTATCAGTGGCAAATCCGCAGTTGGCAGCCATTGATACAGCCATGCCTTCAAGCAAATGCCCTTTGAGGAATTCCTTTGCTTGGGCCCTGCAGCCATGTACAGCAGCAGTGCAAATCATTTTCTTCTTGATCATCTTCTATGCCACTGTAAAACCCATCATACATTCTTGTTTCACTATTGATAAATGCATATGAAGCTCTTTGTTTCAAATAAAAACTTCCCTAAGTCATTACTACTGTGGAAATTTACACTGTCTAAAAAGTGAGGGGAATCTTTTTCCCATGGGAACACATCAGCAACTGGACCAGCCCCTGACACTCCTCACAACTGGCTCGTTTGTGTCTGATCTTTGCCTGATGTACCATTCAGCAGACAGATTACTCAGGGCCACTGTAATCATTGTCCCTACTTAATTTTTTGGCCCGTGAAAGAAATACCTGTGGCCCTCAGAGAACTGCCTGATGACCCCTCACAAGATGTCTTGGTTGTTGAAACTAATTATAGGAACACTTTGTCCTTTCCCTGGGACCCACCATAACTCTGGCTTTGGTGGCAGGACCTAATGCAGCCTTGCCTGAGTGGGATTAGCAGTGACCATGGAGATTTCCAAATGCTTGTGGGAAGCAGGCAAAATTGGTCTAAGGAGCTCATCTTTTCTTAAATGAAGTATCTCTGTTTCAAAAGCCAGTCCCTACCTCTTGCTGCAGGACAAGGGTTAATGAGCTTACACTGCAAAGCAGGTTATGAGGAAAACCCTTCAGGTGTCAGGGGATTGGAAGAAGGAGGAATTATTTCCGAGGCTGAAGGCTGCTTCTCTCTGGGACAGTAGGAGCTGCTCAGCTGGCACCTACCAGCTGCAATTCAGGCTGACCCACTGCTCCTCTTCTGGGGTAAAACCACCATTCAAGGGTTTTCCCAGCTCTTCTCTCTGTGATTTAGTGTTTCTAAAAGCAAGTTACATGGTGATAGAGCAGGGATAGCAACACTTACACAGACAAGAAGGGCAGGAATGGGCGTGCAGTGCTCGACGTGGATCATGGCAAGCAAACTTGGCAAGTGGCCTTCTCGAGCACCAGAGAAACATAATCTGGAAATAAGAAGAGTAATGATGAATCCACTGGGTATGCAACAGCCTCTCCAGGCCCTAGTCATATAACACCTCTTATCTCAACCACCTGTTTTGGTCTTCTCATGGAAGGGAGCTGTGGCTGCAGAGCCAACTCAAGACTGTGTACCCTGGCGGAAGGTATTTAAACTAAACCCTTCAGTATACAAGGCCTTTAACAGCTAATGTCACCTGGGAAAAACCTGCTCTGAGATGCCGAAATACCTCTGAGGACTATCTGCTGTCCAGTGTTGTCTCTTTACCCAGTGAGGGATGAATACTCTGAAGGTTGTGTGGGTATTTACAGTGTCAAAAGGTTTTGGATAAGGTTTAACATGCCTTAGCATTTCACTTTTAAGTGTATACCCTGTTACATATGCACTGTGATTTGTTCCATATCATACTCATGAAAGTGCTGTGATAAATAACTTTCTGAATATACTGGAGCAGCCTCCTCAAAAAAACTCTGTAACTTCTAAATTAAATTTAGACACGTCAGTTATTATAAACAGGCTTTATTGATTGCAATCTTACAGGCTTTACCGATTCTGGTCCAACTATCCATGCAAACCATCTTGCTTGAAAGGTGATTTTCCAGCATGGGCATGAAAATGCCTGTGACTGAGTACAGCACCAGGCCCTAAAAGTCCTCTTTGAGCAAAGCACAGTTTAGCTGGGAGCTACTGGAACTTTGTTGATAAAATATTACTTTGGTTTCGTGCTGAAGCTGTGTTTGGCTCTCACTGTGAATTATTCCACATCTGAAAACACTTTCAAAAACTCAAGAGGATTAATTTGCCAGAAATTTCATGGTTCAGTATTACTTTTGCTAATTTGAAACAGAATAATTCATAACTGATTGTATCCAACACACCAAACAACCTCATGCTCTACAACATCCAAAATGTCTAGCTAGCATTTCTTTAGCAAATGCAATTAAAACAGCCCCTCCCCAAATTAGATAATGTTCATAAAATTGTACTCCATCTAACCTTGATGAGGTAAAAAGGTATCCATTTATTCCTCCAAATGTAGATAGGGCCACTGAGACTGGCATAACCCAGGAAAAATAGCCCAGTAACTTTTCACCAAATGTCTAAAGCAACAGAAGGCAGAGAAACTGAAATACACTGCAAAGCACAGTACTGAAATCAAAGTGTATTTTAGACATCCAGGGAATGGTTTACTTACTACCGCCACAGCGTTGGAGGACAAGAGCTCTTGGGGTGACATGGCAGTGAAATATGCAATGTTGGTGAACGTATACACAAATGTCACCAATGGGATGGATATGAATATGGCACGAGGTAGATTCCTAATAAAAGAATTAGGAGGGTAGATAAGAAATTAAACAAATCATGCACAGCCAGGTCACAACAACTGTGTACGGCCTGGCAATGGTCACCCAGCTTGGTGGGTTCATTGGCTGTTTCTTTGGAGGGAAGCAGTGCTTCCATCAGCTCTCTGACTCACTGCACATTAGAGAAGGCTAAAAGTGCAATGAAATGCTGTGTCTGCAGGGAGTTTCCTGGGACAAAGATACCACAAGCTCCATTTGGGCTCTTGATTGGGATTGAGACAGACTGTTACTGAAAAATGAAACATCCGTTTCCCAAAAGCCCTATGTACGGGCACCATGGTGGAATAAAATGTCTTGCTTTGCTTTACCTTCGCCTGTTCTGAAAAGGAAGGGGATCCTGTTGTTCAGCTGCTGCCTTGGGCCGTTGTGTACCGTAAACCTGGTCTGGTCATACAATACTGTGGCAACTTACAGTAGTACAAATGTACTTGATCTCAAATCCAGAGACCTTCTTAGAGGTGGACACCTGAACTGTTCTGTATCTAACATAATGTACTTTTCTCTGTGTGTCAGATTTGGAAAAAAGATTTTAGAAAGCATGTTTAACATTGTGAATTTCAACAGATTTAGGAAAGTAGGAAGTGGTTTTGGTTATCCAATTTTTTTTATACTTTAATTTCTCCTCTAAGGCTGCAACAATAAAAAAAAAAAGGCCATTCACTCCATTCTCTATTTATTTCTCAACTAAAGCCATATTTATCTTATTTAAGTAATAAATTTTTTATTATTCAGCTTTGAAATTGTGGTGGCCCATTAAAATACTGTTGCTTATTAAGGAAACACATTACCACACTTTGTTTATTCCTGCCGAGATCTCTGGACATGCACTTTGCCACTCACTCGTGTGCAGAGATGCTCATAAGGCTGTAGCTTTAAGTCTTTCTCATCCAAGCTGTAATAGCTTAAATTTCTTCTTGCTTAATTGCTGTGTGCATTGGATGTCCAGAAATAACTCATGCTCCAAGAGCTGCTCTTGACATTTGTTATTCCACTGTATTAACTCAGAAATGTTGAACCATTTGAACTTTGCTAAACTAAAATTCCCTTTCCCTCCAGCCTTCTCAGCTCGCTTGTGATAAATCATTTCCAAGCCCCTTTGCGTACCCCGGATCAGCAGTGACCCAATATAAGTTCCCTCGGCAGGCTGGTGCCGACAGCTGTGCTGGGGCAGAGAGTGCCACTTTCACTGCACAACTAATCTCCTCCTTCAGGTGTCTGTGGGAGACCTTTGGGTGAAAAAGCAAAGCAACTTCCAGGATAATTCAACTTTTTTATGACAAGGATTCTCCCTGTAGATACTTGTGCGGTATCTCATCTATGGTCAATTTTCTGCTATGGAAGATTGACTATGATTGAACAGTGATATAAAGATACTGCCTTGTCTATAGGCTACTTTGATTCAGTTAATACCTTGTGCAATATTTTTTTTAATTTCAGTGTTTCTGTAACTTGCTTGCTAGCTGTTCTAAAAAAAAAATCTCTCTCCTTTAGAAAGACCAGTCCCACTGACATGGAATGACATTGCAGCATCTTATGAAATGAATAATACTACCAGAGAGCTCCACTGTCTCAGCCTCTTCAAGAAGAGTGTCATGGAAATGGATACTTGCCTGCGGGGATCAACCAGCTCTTCCGTTACATAGTTCAAGAAGTTCCAGCCACTGAATGCAAAGGACCCTTGAAGAAAAGCTAATGCTAAATGCCCCACAGATGGAGTCATCCAAAAATTGAATGCATTGCTCGGTGTCAACTCTTTGTAGTTTCCTGCATAGAGAGTGCAAGCAAGATGTTAAGCCATGCCTGCCTTCCTCACACACTTTAAAATAGGTAAACTTTCGCTTTTTACTCTTTTATTATTTTTTGGAACTGAGACTTCATGTTCTTCATGTCATCATGGGATGCTGTAGCAATTGCAGTGCTTTCTGCAGGACAGTGTCCTGGTGAGGCAGCTCACGGTGTACAGGCACCCTTCACCACCCTCTGTGCCGCAGCAACTCATGAGACCCTTTGTCAACCTGCACTGTCTGAGGGTGGATCCTTGGCAGTGTAAATTCCTACCTGCTCTTAATGCAATTTTCTTTTAAAGAGTTTGGTGTTGTTTAGTAGAAATCCTTGAAAATAAAATGTCTATGGGACTGAAAGATTTGTCAAGACTATAGGACAATTACCACTGAGAAAACAAGTTTTCTGCTCTCTATAAATGTCATATTTTTTTGTCCTTTATAAGACTCATCATATGCATGATAAAAATATTATAAGTCTTTTGTGCTTTCTGCTTTCCAATAACTGGTGAATCAGTGAGACTTTTTTTGCCTATGTTTAATCTTATGAGTCACTTTTTGTAGGAAATTGGACTAGTGCTTGAAATGAAGCAGATATCTTCCTGCCCTAGGCAAAGCATTGCTTATTTGTTTTACACCCAGAGCATTTCAAATTCAAGGAATGCACAATAGATTAAAAACTTTAAGTAACTATTCCAAAACATTGTGAGCTGCTCTCCTTTATTCTATCAAATCCTACAAGGTAAGCTTGAAAGGGACTTTTTTAAGGGGATACAGCTGATTTTTCCCTTGTGTCATACTTTCCACAGCTGTGTCAGTATGCAACTCCCCAGCTTGGCAAAACCCAGCACACCTTCAGGTCAGTTTGTAAGGAGGAAACAGTGCAGTAAATGGGAAAAATCAAGTCTATCAACAGTACCATACCAATGTTAGAGCTGTCTTTCAGAGTACCTTTAAAGATCTGTATGAAGCCCACAATAATGATAAGGGTCAGGGCTAAGAGTTTTCCTGCTGTAAATATATCCTGAATGCGCGTTGCCCATCGCACACTGGAGCTGTTCACCCAGGTCAGGAGGACTGGAGAGCAAAAGACTGAATTCAGTGAAATGAAATTATGTTTATTTAAGAGCATACAGTCAAAATACTGAAAAACACACACATGCTCCTGCAGGGAGCTCTAGCGTGGCCAGAAACGAGAGTGAAGAGGACAATTGCCTTTCCCAAGGACACTCCCAGCTGCAGGGGCATCCCTGGCAGCCATCAGGCCTCACCCCTTGGCTGCTGCCCTTGGGGCTCTCCCCAGCTCCAATAACTGTGCCTGAGTAGCGCTCAGCATGCAGGGATCATTGCATCCTCAGAGAAACAGTGAATGTCTTCAGTCCTGGAGCTTGGGTTCGCTTTTGCTGGCTCCAGAAGTAATTAATGCAGAGCTGGCTGCACGCTGCCTTCTGCACACTCATGTTTGTAAATGTGAAAGAAGACTAGGAAGGGGAAGGGCTCAAATGGTGATGGGTCACCTGTGCCAGGTGCCCATGCCTCTGTGTCCCATCCCACATGCTCACCTGCCGCCACTTTCCCTGGACCCACAAGGATTCAGGTGCCTTTGAGCCTCACTCCAGGCCATTAGACTTGCTGCAGGCAAGTGGAAAGAGACAGAATATCCCACACCAGTCACAGTGCCTCTCCTGGGACGTCCCCACTGGCCTTTGGAGTTGTGGCCCTGACTCCAGCCTGGCTGGAGCAGCCCCTCAAGTGGTCTCTTGTAAAACCAGGGCAAGATTTCTGTGTGTGCAAGAAGCAAATACTCACGTAAACACACCATGGAGAGGATCCTAGAGGCATTATAGGGGGGGATACAGTTAGGGAAGATGGGTTGCAGGACATAGTTTGAGAAGGTCAGTGCAATGACAGCCAGACTAGTTGGGTACATGATAAGCACTGCGCTCCACAGCAGCAGAAACCTGGAAAGACAAGGAAAAGCACAAGAAAGCAGTGCTGGTGCTGTGCTGGAGGAGATAACACATGCTCAGTTGTGCACGACCCATCAGAGCTGAGCACCTTCGTCCTGGTTACACATAAAAGTCACTTACTCGTGACTCTCCTTATCCCTTTTTCCATGTTCTTAGCACAATCTGGATTTTAAATGAAACAAGCATGGTCTAGGAATGTGTGGAAGAACAAGGATTATGATCAGTGGGCATGCTTCGATTTGTGTGTCTAGATGAAAGGAGCTCTGTTGCTCCTGGACTGACATGTTACCACAGCAGACAGTAACTGTGGTACTGTGGACAGGACTGACATGTACCACAGAGGAGCAGTCCCTTAATTGAAGGCACCTCAAAAGGGTTTTGGCAGGGCTTTCAGCCACAGGCAGCGGCTGTACTCTTAGGGCTGCTACCAGCTCCCTGCTGGTCAGTAGGGGGGTTTCTTGTCACTGCTGGTGTCAGGTCTCTGACCCAGGCCAGGGCAGATTAGTGCTGCAGTATTTTGTGATGGATCACACAACCACTGAGCTGGCTGGCTGCCTCCAGCTGTGGCTTAAGGTGATTGCACCCAACAAGGTATCTCTGCAAATATAAAGTGTGAGATATTTTGATTTCTCATTCTGTGCAAAGGAAAAAAAACGTTAAAAAGGCAGCAGTGGACCTGGTTAGTCTTTAAAAATATTTGAAGTATTATTATTTCTATAGTGAGAAGCAGTCATTGCAAGAAAGTGAAGTTTTTCTTGCCATGTATATGCGCACACAGATACACACACAGTCATTTGTTCACATACATGCACAAAAGTAAGGTGCAGGGATGCCCGACACAAATGAGGATTTGAAAAGGTATTTCCAAATAAGAAAATATAATTTCTATATTACATGGGCTTCTCTTTAAGGGGCTGCACCCACCCAGTTTGTTCCCTGCTTCCAGCCCTGTAAATCTGGCACAGCTGAGGGAGTCCCTCTCTGTGCCATTAACCTGGAGGGAGTACTGCTTGCTGGGTGCTCCTCAGCTGAGGTGGTAAATGTCTCATCCTTCACTTTGCCTTCTTATTTCTGAGAAGTATGGTGCAATTACTAGCTATCACAGTTAATTTGGCAAACCAAACTGATTCAAGAACTGGGTACCTTCCTAACTGGCACTGTAGATTTTGACAATAAACTCAGCAGGGTTTTTTTCTTTCTCTTTATTTTGTTGTGTGACTTTTTTCCCCCAATTTCTAATATTTTTCGTTGTGGTTCAGAGCAGTTTTCTCCAGTGATTGCTTTGTGATATTTGGTGGTGTTGATGATGTACCCACCTTGGGACAGCTCTGCAGATCCTGCTTGCTGAGTTAACTCAGCTGGTCCACACTGAAGAGTAAATAGGACCTAAAGACTGCAATAACAATTTGCTGAATATGATTAAGATACCGGTTCTGACTGAGATCAAGTTGTTTTGCATGGCTGCCAACTGGCAGGGCCTTTGCAGAGGCTACCAGTTTTTTCCTGTCATGTTTGCCTTCATCCATACAAATTATGTAGGCCGAGAATTGTGTAAAACATTCAGTGGGGAGAATGACTCTGAAAACATTATTTCAGGCAAAATTGGCCCTTGTTTCTATATTGTAATATGGAGTGTGCTGTATGGGTAGAATACGGTTTAATGGGAATGGATTATTTATGACAGTCATGAAATTGAAATGCAGGATTGATAATGAAAATTAAAGCAAGTGCATAATTTTAGCAGAGAGGGACAAAGTTGCCCTGTCAAATGTGAAGCTCAAAAGAGAAACGGCAGTAAAACAAGAAGGAAGATTGCCTAAGGTCTAAGCCCACTTTTATCTTGTTTCTACAGGTAAGTTTTAATCAAAACCCACTTCTGAGAAAAAGATCTCCACACTGGTCACTCAGATCACGTTCACATCCCTAAACAACCAGCTATGGGGGCCAGGGTGCAACGCTGGCATGCGCCTTGTTCTCACAGTGCCAGTGGCTGCCAGGGCAGGATGAGGACCTGGAGGCCCAGCTGGCTGGGAATGGCTGCTCCTGAGTAAAATGGCTTGTGGAGAGGGGGTGTTTGCTCGAGGCAGGGAGATGACAGCAAGGCATACCTGGAATTACTTTGTTCTTCAGATGGAAAGTGGTGGAATTATCATCCTGAGGGCTGAGCTATGGCACTGAGAATGTTGGAGATGGAACTCCACCCTACAGCCTTTCAAAGTTACTCTGTAACTGTGATGACAAGAATACCAAGTTATCTCTTGTTGCTGTCTGTGAAGTGATGAGATCTTTATAACAGGCTTGAGACAGCTGAATGTAAAGAAAAAGGAAGATGTAGCTATTTGGCTGGTTTTGGTTGTTTCGTTGGGATTTTTTTTCTGAACATCGGAGTTTGCATGAGAAATCTGAGCTCCTGCACTTGCTGGTGGTGAAAGACCTGGTAAAATAACCTCCCTGCCTGTATTCTAGCTACTGGCTGGATGGCCTCTGCTGTGTTTGGTTGTTGAGTCTGATCCAAAGTTCATTAAAGTTAATGGCACACACTCCCATCAGTGTGTATATGAATGAGACAATATCTAATTAGAGCCCATCCCCCATTTTAGAAACAGGCTGGAGTATGTGGTGCCATGTGCTACTCTTGGGAAAGTGTGGCATTCGTGTGAACTACCTGGACTAAAACTGATTTTTATTGCAGAAATATCTGCATACTAATTTCCTCACCTGTGGAAAGAAATAAACAACATGGTTTGATCTGGGACATAAATAGTCTAGTGGAGTTAGTGAAATCAGCTCACAAACATCTATTTGGGATGTGCCTGTACTCCCATGAGGATCTCACACAGATATTAAATGTTATGGACTCAAAGCATCCTGTGAAAATATAAAATTCTATTGTACCCTACTTATGCATCATTAGCAAAAGAAAACAGTTTGAAACAGGTGCTGTAGTACAACTCACCTTAGTACAGTTCAGGAAAAACTGAAGTGGTTTAAGTAAGTTGGAGCCAGTTTGAATACTAATAATGCTATCCTACATTGCTGAAAGACTTACAGCCTTTAGAAAATTCAGATTTTTGCAATAACAAAAAAGAAACATAGAAGTATATTTGAAGCATGTTATACTTGCAGTTTAGAGTGACACTTATCAAAGCTTCGGCTGAAAACTCTCTCCTGACTGATTTTAATAAGGACATATCAATATGTCTGGACTGGACAATAAGTCCAGTCACTGGTCTCTGCTGGTGAAGCAGCTGTGTTAGCTGCAGCATTATTGCTGAGCATTCAGAAGAAGTTGTATTGATCAGAAATGCACTGGAGGGTTTTTCATGAAGCTGAATTTATTCATTGTCTTCTGCAAGAATACATATTAAGCCTTTTATTTACTCTTTGGGGTAATGTTCTTTTTATGACCTGTACAGACTTGCAAGCCCATTTACATGTAAGAAGAGCTGTCTCAGATGGCTCCTACAGCACAGGTTGTGACACATTCTCTGTAGTTTGTGTGCTTGCACACAGATGCTATTTAAGACCGAAATTATTTCTAACTAGAGATGAAATCAGGAGTCTTTCTCTGGTACCAGACCAGAGCCTAGTAAAACTGGAACCCTTCCTCACCTCTTCCTTCTCCCCTGGCCAGAGGAGCTGGGGAGTGTCTCTGCTCAGGGTTGTCTCCAACCAAAGTTTGCCATCACCACCACTGTTCAGCAGTTTCATGCTGTCCTTGAGTGGGACTCAGAGTAGGGCTGCTGCTCTGCAGCCATAGCTCCGGCCAGCTCAGGAGATGGCCCTGTCCTGCCTCTGTTATTCCATTCACCTACTTGCATCACACCAGCAATATGGCTTTTTGAACTACAAGTTATGCAACCAGTTATCAATACTTTCAGACAGAAGCTGGGGCATGTAGGACTCCAATGGCTGTTACAATCAAATAGTATTTCTTTGTGCCTTATATCCATGGAGTAAAACATAATAAATGGGAGGATTTTGGGAGACAGGGACAAGACAATTGAAGTGGACCTGTTGTTGTGGTCTGGGTAGGTACAGCATGTGCTCTTATAAGAAACATCTGTGTGAATAGACCAAACCATCCAATTGGTCATTGGGAAAATCAGATGCACTGGAAAGGCAGATGCACTAAAGCTTTGTGTGCTGAGTTTGATGTACTTCGCTGAAGAAGGAATAAATCAAAAGAGAGAAGCAGTGGTTTTTATCTCAGGGAGGCACAGTGCAGACCCCTTCAAGCTCAGACCCCGTGTGCAACTGCCAGTGGTGAATGGGCACTTCCCAAGTGGGGAGCTGAAGGTGCTTTTAAGAGTTCCCCAAAGCTACAGGCTTTAGGTGGTGGCTCAACAAAGTGCAGCAGGGCATAATCCCAGTTTGGCTTTACTGGAAAATATGACCGAATCCCCCCTTTTTACACCAAAACCTACCTGAAGATTTTTGCCTAATGCCATACTTCGTCATCCTAGTGGGACTACTTCTTTTCTTGAGAGAAGAGCTAAAGTCTCTACACAGCAAGAATGGGAGCACTGCTTCCCTTCAGGTGACGGGTTGTGCTTTTTTGATACTGCTTGTGCATTAGAAGCCTGGACACCAAGTATGTGCTGCCCAAGCAGAACTTCTTGCCTTGGAAGGTGAGACTGTCCCCAGGTAAATGCTGGGCAGTGATCAATCAACTGGTGTGTGGTTTGTTACAGCAGTTGGATAGCTTGGTGTTTGCAGGGACCAGGCAAGTTCTCTGAATGTGGAAGAGTGAGCTGAGGAACAATTTAAAGCTGGGTTTAGTTTTACTTGATTTCTAAGTAGTTTCATATTCTGCCCTAGAAAGCACAATTCTTTTGGTTTTGTGGAACTCTGATGTTTCTGGCCTCCTTCAAAGTGATGTTCCAGGCATGGGACTTGTGACTGTTTGTGGGGTTCTATGCTCTCATTTCCCTGGTCCCTGCTGGCAGACACTGTTCCTGTGAGTAGGCAATGGGGGAGCTGCTGCCTGCGTGCTGCAGTGCCCTGGGGAAGCAGGAGCTTTGCTGTGCAGCTCCTGCCCCCATGAAAGAACAAACTTCAGCGAAGAGGAGTTGAGATTTGGTTAACCAAGCCAATGTTGTGGTTACTTCAATCTGTTCTGTGGTGTCAGTGTAATTTTCTGTGCAAAGTGGGACAGCAGTCAGAGGAGAGATTCCATCAGCTGAAGAAACACAGACTTCGTGAACCAGCATAAGGCAATGGCTTAAGTCTGACAAGCATCAGAAATGTACCATATGACTAAGCATGTCTGTAATGTGCCCATTGCCTGTGTGGCACTGAGCTGAGGCAGGCATGAGAGGACAGCCTGTGAGATAGAGTGACAGACTGCCTGTGTTATTCCTTTTCTGATTTGTCCTTGCTCAGCAGCCAGCTCAACTGTTATGAGCTCATTTTCCATCTCACATGAGAAGGAATACTCTGGTATGGTGGTTTTTTATTTTCCTTACTCTTTCTCTAGTTTTATGTACTGGTGCTAATTTTTCTTAACTACACCACCAGCACGTGGTATGGCCTCTCTACTTGCAATGAGAGAGCTGGTCAGAACATTCTGGTGCTTCTCTAGTAGCCTGTGAGTACAGGCTGACAGCTTAATTTATTGTGTTGACTACTTGAAAAAATGTACACTCAAATAAAAAAGATAACCTCCTCTCACTTGTCCCTTCCTCCCTTAGCCACACTACCCCATTAGTAGTATTTTCAAAGAGAAATAATTTCCTGAGTTAGCATTTCCCGCCCCCCCCGCCCCCGTATTTATAGCACTTGGTTATTCTGTACAGCTGCAGTAAGTGAAGCAGCTTTGCTTTATTTCTAGTAAGTAGCTCCAGCCTGGCCTCCCTGATGGGTAAAGCTCTTCGAGACAAGGTACTGATCATTCATGACTGGCACATAGGAATTATCACTTGGACACACCATCACTCTTTTCTGTCACAGACTTTACTGAGTCAGTGAGGGAAGTGAAAGCATCTGTCACCTTCCCTTGCAAAGCAGCACCGAGGGGTCTGTGTAGGGGCAATTTGGTATTTCTAACAGAGAACAGAAAGATTGATTTTGCTAAAGCATTTTTATTGATAAATATTGTCTCTTCCAAGTTAGATGGCTTTCCCACACCAAATACATAACATAAATGTGTTTTCAAATTAGTTTATAGAGATAGGGTACTTACCCAGCTAACCCACCAAAAATCTCTGTGACATAGGAATAATCCCCTCCTGACTTGGGGATGGTGACTCCCAGTTCAGCGTAACATAGCGAGCCGAGGGCAGCCACACCACCGCCAAGCACCCAAATAATGAGAGCAAGTCCCACTGAGCCGGCGTGCTCCAAAACTCCTTTTGGGGAAATAAAGATCCCAGAACCAATTATATTACCTGGAAAGAACAATAGGTTAGCAGTGAGGTAAAAGAAAGTAAATATTTTGCTTTTATTTATTCAAAAAAAGGCAAAAAAGCCCAAAGCTCCCACTCAACCAAAAAAGACAGCTGTGCCACCCCTGCACCCCCCTTTTCAGATTTTGCATTTTTCTGATTACAGCCTGACAAAAGTGTTGCCATTTATCAGCAATCAAGGATGATAAGTGTGTGCTCAGCTCTGCTGAAGCATGGTAAGTCTCAGCTGAGGATTCGTGAGTTTTCTGGCATGAACGTGCTCAGCTTGCACAACTGCCTGCCCTCACCTGCCATGCCCAAGTGTACTATTGAAAGGAGTTAGAAGTGACTTTGTAACGAAAATTTTTCATCCACTACTAAGAGGAATTTGAACAAATTAAGGTCCATTTCCAGGGAGGTTAGGAGGTCAAAAAACAAAAGAGTAGCATTGTCTATAACGATGGGCCCAAAAGGTGTGCTTGTCCACCAAGGATAGATTTAAGATTATGCTTGAAAAAGTAATCTCAAAGTCTGAAATACTAGAAATCCATTAACATTTTGTGCTTGCAATACCTGTGCTGCTTAGTCATCAGCCATAAATTTTAAAGTTATAATGTGGTATGACTAAAATATTGGACAATATGAGACAACTGAGATGATGTGAGTTGAGGCAGTATTGGGTATTGTCGTGGGTTAGTCAAAAATTGACAGACAGCCCTCTAAGCCAATGCGCTTCTCGAAATTTTACATATTTAAGCCCCACGGAGGGCGGGAGTTGGGAGGAGTCGCAGTTTTCCGGGCCCAGGTGGGTGGAGGGCCGGGAGTAAAATGGAGAGGGGTCGGCCCCGTTCCTGGAGCCTGTGGGCCCGGGGATGGGGCGCCCCTGCCTCCTGCCTCCTCCCCTCCTTCTCCCGGTGAGGAGGGGGGCAAAGTTCGGGGGCCCCCGGCCTTCCGTTCCGGCTCGGTGCGGGGACGGCAGAGACGGAGGGGTGGCCCCCCTTCCCCCGGCCTGCGCGGCTGGGGACAGGGCTCCTGCCTTCTGCCCCCTGGGGATTTCCTTGCTGCAGCATGGACTCAGATTTATAAGAGAGGAGTTATTCTCCTGAGCTGTGGAGATGGCTGCGGGCTCCAGGGCTGAGGTCGTCCGAGACAGAGCCTCCGAACAGCTAATAAACTTCGCGGCGAACAGGAGAGACACCCTCTCTCTACACGGTGCAGCGCGGCAAGAAGAAAACCCTGCAGAGAGGCAGAGGAAACACCCTGGACATGGCGGGCTTCAGAGCCAGGGAGAAGGAGAAGGCGGAGTCACGTGAGACGGAGCTGCTGCGGCAGCGCTGTGGGTGTGTGACTCGCGCGGGAAAGCTTAAACATTTCCCTGCCTTGCTGTGGGATGAACTATTAATATTACAAACTGTTACGTCTCTTCAGTTCATGTTAAATGGGGGGAATGGGCATTTTCATCAAATGGCTTGTAAAGAGGGGGGAGAGTGCCGAATGCCAGGATATATGTGAAAGCAGGGGAAGGCTTTCAAGACCTGGTGGCAGAGGAAACCCTTACGTTCAAGCCGAAAGGGAAAATGTTTCATCCTTAAAAACCCATGTAAAAGCCTGTTGTATTAGCAGTCACAAGGGCTGTGAGGGCTCATGAAAAGAGATGTGTTACACTGTAGCAGAGAATGTTTAATTGTAAGCAAATCTGCGAAAAATGGCAGTTTGGAAACCCACGTAAGAAAGGGGAGACCCCTGTTTCCCCCTTTCCTAGGACTGTGATCCTGATTTTGGGGAAAGGGAAAAACGGGGGGGTAAGCTCTGAAGGTTTGTCCTGTTCTTGACCATCTGGGTGTTGATTAAACTTTTTTTCCTTTTCTTTCAAGTTGTGTGCCTGCTTTGCTTTGCCTCCTACTAGCTTATCTCGCTGCAAGGACATCGGGGAGGGCTACTGCCCACAGTTAACCCTTAAACTGCTGCACGAATTGGTGGCCCATACGGGGAACCAAATTCAACCCGCTACAGGTATAGAAAAGGAGCGCCGGATACCAGAGCTGCTCTTTTTTCATGTGGGGCCAGGGTGTGGATGGGTGAGCAACTAGCTCACGAGCTGGGCACAAAGAGTTGTAGTGAATGGGGTGATATCAGGATTGTGACCTATTGCCAGTGGGGTTCCACAGGGCTCCATCCTTGGCCCTATGCTCTTCAGTATCTTCATTAACGACTTGGACCCAGGTCTCAAAGGAACACTAAGGAAGTTTGTTGGTGACACTAAATTAGGAGCAGTTGTTGACTCCCTTGAGGGCAGAGAGGCCCCGCAGAGAGACCTCAACAAATGAGAGAGATGGGCGATCCCCAGCCATGTGAATTTTAACACAGGCAAGTGCTGGATTCTGCACCTGGGATGGGGCACCCCTGGCTGTGTGGATTGACTGGGGAATGAGAGGCTGGAAAGCAGCAGCGGGAAGGGCCTTGTTCAATGGCCAGTTGGATCTGAGTCAGCAGTGCCATGGCAGCCAGGAGGGACATCCCTGTCCTGGGGGCATCAGGCCCAGCATTGCCAGCCAGGCCAGGGAGGGGATTGTCCCACTCTGCTCCGGGCTGGGGCGGCCTCACCTCGAGTGCTGGGGGCAGTTTTGGGCACCACAATACAAAAAAGACATGATGCTATTAGAGAGTATCCAAAGGAGGCCACGAGGATGGGGAAGGGTCTAGAGGAAAAGCCTTATGAGTCTTTGGTAGTGCTCTGTGCCGCAGTTTTAACAGTTGTACTCATGCATATGGAGAAAGGCCTGAAGTTATAAAAGCCTCTTTAAAATGATCTGCTACCTGCCAGCATACATAGCTGTGTATCTCCAGTTTTCATAGATCAACGTACCTGAAAACATTACACTTCTGGGAGGAGTTGGTGGTATTTGGGGAGCATGCTAAAGTAAAGACATAGTATTTTTTACCAAGATAGATCTGTAAGTTTCCACTGCCTCTTTGGGATGGAAACAAATTCCTTTCTGGCCACTCCAGAACTGAACAAATGCCCAAAGACAGAATAACAGCTAAAGGGTCCTCTAGCTCCTTTCATGCCATCTCCTCCTGCTCACTACCCTTGTCCACTTTAGCTCAGGCTTGCTGCTATTTTTGGCAGCAAAGAGCAGATGCAAATGCCCATCCTTCAGCAGACTCTCAGTTTCCACCCCTATCCCTTGGGTCACCTTTCCATTTTTTCAGTACATGAAGAAAGGATACAAGCCAAACACAGCATGGCATCCCTCAGACTGATAACAGACAGGAAATCCAATGTTACAGCATGTCTCTGCAGACCTGTGCTGCGTGGTGCTGGCAGGGTGCTTCCCTGATCTCCACCATGGCTTTGTGCTGGCAAGGGGGTGAGCTGATGGCACACCTGGCTTTCTGCACCCACTCAACTGCTGCGGTGTGATGGACAGACCTGCTGTGGGGTGGGAAGGTTGGGGAAGTGGAGAGATAAGCTTCAGCAGCACCGTGGGAAGCAGTGTGATCTGGCCATTTTGTGAGGAACCCAAGGGAAGAGAGAGCTAAGTCCTGGTGAGGTGTAACTGCAGAGAGAAGGGGGTGGCAGTGATCTGGCACAGCAGTGCCACAGTGCAGTCTAAATAAACAGTAGCTGATGTGTTTTTTAAATGCTTACACTTGGCATTGTCAAAGCTCTGAATCTCTCTGTGCTTCATGTTTCTGCCTCCAGGAAGGGGCATAGCTTGTCCCTGGCAGCCTGAGTGATGGGCAGTGAGGGGCATTGGCAGTGGGGCTCTTTCTTAAATCCAAATGGCTGCAGGGAGAAGGTGTCCGTGGCTTAGACTGATGGCCTCCTGTTATGGTAAGACTGCCAAAGCAGTCCTCCTCATCTGCAACTCTGTCTGAGCTGGAAACAGCCAGAACCTTCTTTGTCTAAGCAGAACACTTTCTGGGTGCAACTATCTGAAGGAGCAGGACAAGGACCAGACAGCCTTCTGGATGGTTATTTCATACAAACATTCAAAATCCTGTGATTTTTTTTGTAAATTAAGTAGCTAATCGTATTTTTTAAAATTTAATTAATTTAAAAATCATGAATGAATAAAGAATAAGGCAAAATTATCTTCCAAACTCATTATGGATTTCCTATTACTTTGCACTCACAACAGGTGCAAAAGCCATATTAGTAGGAATGGAAGTGCTACACCCCTTCTGACAAAAAAAAAAAGTTCTTAGGGAAACCTGCCATGAATGTGGTAAATGTGCCCAGAAAAGTACCTTCACTTCACTCGGCATAGGATATGTTTAAAAATAGATATGGTGGAGATACTGAAATGCTCCAGAAAATGAGCTGTCAGAAACTGCCTGATGAGAAGCAGCTTTCAGGAGATCTTGGTCAGCAGGAACTGGAGGGAATTTGGTGAGCTGCTCTGGGGTGAGAAAATGCAATATGCACTATTTCATAGCATGATGCACCATTTCATAGCATGATACTTTGTCATCTCTTGTTTCTTGGTGTTTGTTGCATTTTTTTCTCCTTTTCACAATAATATGGAATAGCTGGTATAACAATACCATGACAACCTCAGCTTTTGTTTAAAAACTATGTTACTAACCCTTATGAGTCATTTTAGAAAAGTACAAAACACAGAAGGCAAGTAAAATATCCTGAAATATATATATCACTTCTGAGATCTTATCCAGTGTCATGATTTTTTTTTTTTTTGGACAATGTTGAGAGCAGTTTCCACATCCTAGAAAAACAGGAAACGGGTGAGGGGAATAAAAAAAACAAAAGGAAGAAATGCCTGTGTCTTTTTATTTCTCCAGTCAAGGAACACATCCGGCAGTGCTGCTAGTAAAAGCTGTAGAATGTTTGTATGAAAGAACCATCCAGAAGGCTGTGTGGTCCTTGTCCTGCTCCTCCAGATAGTTGCACCCAGAAAGTATCCTCCTTAAACAAAGAAGGTTCTGGCTGTTTCCAGCTCAAACAGATATGCAGATGAGGAGCCCAGCCTGTCCTCTGTGAGCCGCATGCTCAGCCCAAGTGGCCACACTTGCCGGGCCCCAGGTCGGGTGAACCCAAACCAGCTGCTGCAACATGGGTGTGAAGTGGGTCCAGCCTCTCCTATCAGCCATGCTCCATCTCTGACTTAGTGAAAGCAGGTCCCAAACACGGTTTTCTGTGAAGAGAATGCCAAACCCCTCATCCTTTCAAATCTCCGGCTGTTTATCTAATTATGTTTAGGAGTTTTTGTGACCTGGCCCTGGAATGGCTTTCCCAGACCAGTCACACACACGCACGTAGTTTTGCTCTGAGGACAGCACCTTGTGTAGAGCTAAACCATTTGGGGACGGTGGTAATGACGTGAAAATTAGGACAAGGGGGTTATTGAAAAATCCAGTATTTTCACTTTGCCTCTGGCTTTTGAACTATGAGAGTGCATTTGGGGTCAGATATGGGGTTTTGATGTTTTTTAATATAACTATGAGAACTGAAACTCACCTCTTAAACAAAAGCTGAATTCTCACCAAAACACTTCAAGAACTGCACTTTGAAGGAAAACAGTATCACTGTGCTTGTGAGAAAATAAATGAACTTGGTAATACTTGGTGTATTCACTTAGTATGCAAAATCCTTAGGGTATCTTTTATTTATCTGCAGCACACAATCCACATAGATTATAAAAATAATGGCTCTTGCAGCCTGTTGAAAGTATCGATCAGTTCTGAAAGAATGGACTTACTATATGTAGAGACCATATTTGGTTTTGCTTGGATAAAACCAAGCAATTTCCTGTGTAGTTAGCAAAGAAAAATGAGTTATCATGCCTTTTTATGTGGTACATCTGAAATTCAGAATGGGTCAGTAAATTGTCTAAGCAGCCTTTTCCCCTACGAAGTGAAGTATTAACAACAAAAATTCTGTGCCCTTTTGTTTGGTTTTTTTTGGCCACAGTCAGGTAATTCAGTTTGTGACTAGTTGTTCACAGAAGTATTATAGCAGGCAACATTGCTAAAAAACTGTGCACAGCAAATATGAATCCTGCCAGACTCCTGCTTTCATTGAGTGCCATTTGCTGTCCTCAGGAGATGGCACTCCACACTCAAGGTGGGTCATGCAGCACTCAGTGCTCATTGCAGGTAATGAGGCGGGGAGATGTGATTTGCAAAGGCAGGCAGAGCAAATGCCTGTGTTAGATGGGTGTCCTGTTTCCTTCAGCATTGTTGTGGAGGTGCATCCCATGTTTATCGAATCAGAATAGGAATTAGTAAGACAGTAGTCAATCACATCAAAGATTATATTCCCAACTGTATAGTGGGTGTTTCATTGCTAGAGTTGTGACAGATGGTCTGTGTCCAGGTATATTGACAATGAAGGGCAGTGTCAATGTACAGAAGCTGTAGAAAATGGGATTTTTTTTTTCTTTAAAATTAAATGTTTGAGACCAACCTGATTTCAGGTACAGCTCTCTCTTGATATATTGGTATACTGTATCCTCAACAGCAGATACAGGCAGTTTTCACTGAGAATAGAATAATAATCAAAAAGTTCTCCCATCCTCTCAGGACTTCCACATCTATGTTGACATTGCTTGGGCCAACAGGATGACAGTCTGTGTCACTGCTTAAAACAGTTCTCTCATAAACAAATGCTGAAGCTTTGCATCCTGCCTAGGAATTATAAATAAATATATCTTTATTCAGTAGAAAATATTGTAAAGAATTGAGAATCCTGTTTGGCAACAACAGCAAAAAAAAGCTTAATCAAAAGGAATTGTGCTTTGCAAACTGTTTAAATCCAAATTAAATATGAGATGGATTATGACAATAATGGTGATGATGTAACTCATAGTGGATATTTATTTATAAGTGAAGCAGCTTCTGGTGCGGCTAATTGTCAGTTAATTGGCTCCCGGGAGTTTAACACTCCCAACTGAGGATGTTAGTGACTGTCACTGCCTGTTTGTGAACTCAGGGCACGACACAGCTACAAAACCAGTAAAGAAGTAAAATACACAGCTCATAATTTTGGTGTGAACTGGCAATTTTGTTGCAGCACAGACAGTCCCAATGACTCTGTTTATTCACAGTAAATAAACTGGCTGCTCTCTGCTCTCGCTGAGCTCAAGCTCCAGCTTAGCCACATGCTGGCAGTGCTGGGAGAGGTGGCTGCCATGCACCACAGCTGTGCTGTGGCTCCCAACGACAAGGCCAGGCACAAGGTGCTGCTCAGGCTTTGCCCTGCTCTTCTCCAGCTTATCAACACAAGTGTAGCATCTAATGCAAAAGATTGTAACTGTCCCCTCCTCCCCCCATTAAAATACAAAGACTAAATGAAATTCTGAATCAAGAAAACAGGTAAAAAAAATTACTAGGCTGTAGGGACTCAACAGAATTAAAACTAGCAAAAAAATGCACTTCAAGTGCATTTTCTTAACCTCTAGCCAAACATGAATTTAGGTTATGTGGCAGTTAAGGTATTTAATGCAATCTCCTGGAGTTTTTTGCTTTTAAATAGCATTCATAAAACTCCTAATGAAGAATGGATGAAGAATAAAAGGATCTATAAAGCCTGGCATTAAAATAATAGCCATTTAACTTCACGTGCAAGTAAAAAAATGGAACTTCTGTATCAGCAGAAAACAAATAATGGCTGCTCTGCTAATATGTTCGCAGAAAAACCCCTCTCAAAAATGGCTATTAAAATAACGTTGATAATTTAATGTCTACAAGGATTAGTATTTAACAAAATTAAACAATCTTAAAACCTGACTTCAGTTCAAATATTTATGTTAAAATTCCTAGCAAGCAAGAACATGACCGGCCATTATAAACTGCTATTCCAGCATTCCAACTGGATTTTACTGGGTTAAGAATTTATAATCTGATTATACTACACCCAACTTTAAAGATTTAAAAAATTGGGCTGCTTCAAATACTGACAAAAGTGTTTTCCTTAACTTCTGATAGATGTATAAAGAAGATTATTTGTCTTCTGACCACTAATATGCAGGTGTAGTCCATGAGGACTTGAAGAGCCAAAGTTTTCTAACTATGAAGGTGTGGATAGAACAGAAAAATAAGTTAAGGAAAGAAAATATTTCAGGCATAGCTTCACTAATAATACCTGATGCAGCCTTTCAAGGTGTGCAACAGTCTATTTCAGCTGTTTCAGTGATAAGGGTTAGATTTTGCTACCGCATGAGGTACTGTGGAGATCTCTAAATAATTTAAATTTATATATATTAAAAATCAATACCTGCTCAGCAGGGCACAGCTGTGCCCTGCCCAGCTGCACAAGGGGCAGGGAAAAGGCAGACCTGCCCATCTGGTGGAAAACAGGCTGGAAGTGTCTGTTATCTGGTGAACTTGAAGAGCTGCGTCAAGGATGGAATATCATTCTTATCCTGAAATTTATGGAATGCTACTGTGGGTGCCAAATTTTTGGGTTGCTGTTCTCCCCAGTAACCAATCAGTCTGCAGGATGATGGCATGTATCCCTCCCCAGAGAGAGAATAACCTCTGCCTTCTTATCTGTTATTTTAAGAAAATACAAGACTGATTAAATTGCAAAGACCACTGATGAACAGAACTTGCAAGTGGATAAAGCTTGTACATGCCAGCTGCATTGTGGTGATTTTGGGAGTGTGTTAGGCAGTTGTGTTTCAATTAGACGAAAAAATCACAATCTAGAGAAGAACAATCAAGGCAAATTTGTGCTAACCTCAGTCTTCACAGGACCTTTAATATATCTGGGGCCATTTGAATAGTTCTTTAAAAGTAGTAAGCTGCACACTTGCATCTGGCTTAAGGTATATAAACTGCTTAATGATGATGGTTTGTTTGGAATCCCTTTCCACCAGTTGTGGAAGGCAGCCTTAAAGGAAAGCAGTACTCAAATCCTGCAAGACGCATTTATGGGACTGCAGTGCTTTGCTATTCATCTGAAACCTGCTGCTTGCCACAGGAGACTGACCATGCTCAGGCTATTCGTAGTCCAACCTCTGCCAAAGTACCCAACAGCTTAAACCCACAAAAACGTGGTGGTTTAAAATTTCTACCTTTTTGTAAAATAAGTGATAATTTGTCATACTTTTCTTCTACAGAAGCAGGTTAACCAAGAGAAACTTCATGAAGCAAGCTTTTAAGCCTCTGTTTTGGTAACATAGTGGTCATAAAATAATCTGCTGCTTCAACAGCATTCAATGGAGGTTCCACTGGCATGTGCTGACTGCTTGTAGGAAGTACAAGCTGTACAAGCTGTAGTGTAAAGACCTCACTACAAGAGATACAATGTGGGGATATTCTCATTATAGTACTTGAGTCAAATGCAAATATCCCATTAACCAAAAACAGCACTGGAACCTCTGATCCAGTTCTCTGGCTTGCAAGCATCATGCTCTCTTAAGTATGTATGTGGGCATACACAAGGTATGATAGATGAATTTACAAATCCTTTTGTCCAAAATTGCAGGGCCTAACTGAGAAGGTATGCCAGTTTGAGACAAATTTGGAAGAAAATATCCTCTGATAGAAGGCAGGTTACAACCACCCCTCCTCCACCTAGGTTAGGGAAAAAAAAATTTTCCTTAGAGGAAAGTGAAAGCGAGAAAAAACCTATTTATTTAACAAACACACAGGAAAAAAATAATAATGCTGAATAATAAAACCTCTCGCTGTGGATAGAAACCTGGGAAGATTTCAGAGTCCTTCTGTAGGTGTAGTCTCTCTCCTCCTCCTCCTCTCAGGTAGGTCGATGTGGGCAACCTGGTTGTCCCTATCACATCAGCTCTGACCTGCTGGAGACCAAACATTTGGATGATGCATGCAGAGGACAGATCTGCACTAAGGCAGATAAATGGCCAGGAGGTGCTGGGGATCAGGCCTCTTAGAAGCATGTGAAATAATAAAGAAGATGGCAGATGTCTGCTAGTACACGGTTTTATTCAGTTTTATTTGAGTAACACTGTTACAGTGTGCTTATTTCAAAGGAGAAGTTAAAGCCTGTATGATAGGATTTTGTTGTTCTAAATTGAAACTCCTTTTATTCTGTTAATCCTTTCACAGGCTGTAGGCTCTGTCTGCTCTTTTCAGGCACACAGTCCACTGCTTTATTTCCTGTTCCTCTGTTCTGACTCTTGTACTTGGTCTGACTTCTCTACTTCCTTAACTTCTGACTTGGTCTCCTCTTCTCTTGCCAGCGTTGGGATATGTGGGCTGCATTTCATTACCATCAAGAGGAAACCTCAGCCTCCCATGCCCTTCTCTGTATGCTGCAACGATAAGGGAGAAATATCAGGAAAAACCTTCTCCTAGGGACTAGGTGACATTTTCAGTGAGATATTCTCAAAGTGAGCTCCCACATGCTGCCGCACTTAAAGCAGCCTATGCAGCAGAACAGCTGTGCCCAGGAGCATGGCAGAACTTCGAGATAGACTGGCTCAGAGACAGAAAGACAGGGAAGCTCAGCAGAGCTGGTTCGAGTCCTGGTTCAATCAGTCACCATGGCTCACCACACTAATTTCCACATTAGTAGGTCCACTGGCAATGTTGCTTTTAGCTTTTACCTTTGGACCATGCCTGCTAAACAAACTGGTTTCTTTTATCCAGACCCGTCTGGAACGGGCCAACTTTCTGTTTTTAGGCCACCAACAAATGCTGTAAACCAAACGGTAAACACTGTCAGTCGCAAGGCTTTTCTACCTCGCCTTGCGAAATTTACTCAGGTGCACCAAACCCCTTTTTCCCTTGTTAAGCTACTACCTCATACCTCACTTCAGTGCCTATACCTATGACTACCTCATTCATTTTTAAAAAAAGGGGGGGGGAAATGTGAGGGACAGGCGAACGGAAGATTACGTGGTGTGACGGGAAGCAGGGATAGCATGGAGTCTCCCTCCCCCCTTCGTCCCACTGATAAGCATCACCTTAGGAATGTAGCTTTACTAACCCCAGTAGTTTTCCACTCCATACTAACCCTAGCCATCCCACAATCCCCCTTTCCTGACCAGAGAAGCCCCTAGACTATATAACCTTAGGAGATAAGATAATAAACGCCATTTGACTATCCACCACATTGGTGTCAGTGTCTTGTGGACCGAGTAGCGTCGGGGTAGGCCACGCTGCCGTGCTGATACCCTTGGAACCAGATCGCCATGCCCTCAGGGGCAACACAGAAGGGGATTACAACCAGCTACTTTTGCTGAGCTTCATATTGCACCTTCCTCTTCACCTTATTCCCTGACATCAGGGACCTTGAGCAGGGTTTTTGGCAGGGCAGTGCTGCCAGGTGAGGATGCGGGAAGCCCACAGACAGCTGCAGAGCAGATTTTTGGTGGTCCCCACTGCATCCCCACTGGCAACAGGGCATGGGTCTATGGAGAACAGAGGCTCAAACTTCCCCCTTGACTGTGGGACTTTAGCACATAGAAGAGCTACTATGACCCTTGAGACAAAGGAGAGAATGCTTCAACCCTCCTACTAATTTCCAAAGGGAAACTGAATGCCAAACCTACCTTGATGGTGTGAGAGGGATGTGGAGGAAACCCCTGTGATGTTGCTAAAATGCCTGGATTGCCCTGGTAAGAAAGTGCAGCACTGCACACTGACTGCTCTCTATAAATAGTGCAGCTTTATGTTGTATTGGCCCTTGTTATCTGTCCAACATCTGGTTTCTGTGCTCTCTGGATCTCAATATCCTGACTTGGAATTTTACCTGCAAATGACAGAAACCTGTCGTTAAATCCCTTGATCTAGAAATAAGCAGTGTGTAAAGCTCTGCCCTGCAAGCATGCTGGAAGACATGGGAGTCTTCTCTAGGACATTGTGTGACTGATACTAACAGATAAATTCTGATTTTAAGGAAAGCAACTGATAGTGGAGATTGCTCCATCTGTAGCAGCTCAAGGGGCAGATGCCAGCCCCTTCAGCTGATTTAACGTTTGTCCCTCGGCTGAGAAATCCCACAAGTGATAGCTGCACCTCTGGGAGCCTCTCACAGGGCCCTCTACACCTACAATGATTTTCAGTATTTACCAAGAAGAAAAGCAGTTACAAAATGCTGCTGTAAAGCTCACCAACTCAGCTATAAAAACAGCCAAAGAGTTCAGCTGTGTTGGGGAGTGCTCTGGGTCAGACAAGGACAGTATGACAGATACAGCTTTTTGGCAGCCCACTCTTCAGCCCTACTCATGCCAATGGTAAAGACCCCTGCACCAGCTTTGAAGCATAATTTGTTTAATGGAAAATGCTGGAGTTTTTTCCTTTTTTCTCCCCCTAACTCTATTCTTTTTGCTCACTGTGATTGATCCCGGTGAACAGATTATTCAATCTGGAAAATTCATCAGCAACTGCTGCCCAGCGGGAAAGCCTCTTGCTGTCCATTCCTGAAAGCTGTCAGTCCTCACGGGTGTGTCATTGCCCGAATCAGAAAGAATAAATAAAACATCAGTACGCATTTTTAAGAGTTACATAGCACACAGAAGGATTTTTTTTTTGTTACACAAGTCTGGGCTCTAGCAGAAGAAACCAGCCTGGAAGTTGGCACCATCTCTCTGACCCCCACACTGCTTCACACTCCATTCCTACCTTGCACAGCATCTCTGCAGCTTTTTGCTGTGAAAAATGTTCCTCCTTGGAAATGAAAAACTTTGTTTACATGTATTGGTGTCCTTGCAACCCTCAGCTATGGCTACCAAAAACCCATGTGTGCTCTGCACCAGCCAAGGGACAGTGTGGGGACTTACGGGGCAGCATTACCGGAAGGAGCAGGTCTGGAGAAAAGGCACAGCTTGAACTTGATTGCTCAATTATAGAATAAAGCAAAACCTAATTCCCACTCCTGCCTCCGATTTTCTCTCAAATTACTGGGTTTTATGCCTTCTGCTCTGATCCCACAAAGATGAGCCCTGCAAAAGTGTCCTCAGACTCAAGCGAGTTGGTGGATTTTGGACTGTGCTTACACACCTTCTGCAAACTTGGGAACCATTAAGAGCATCTCTAAACTAGGCATCACTTAATCCTTGATTTCTGAAGGGGTATAAAGGGAACTTCAGTATGCTAAACTTTTAAGGTAAAGCTTATTCTTCAGTATTACCCTGAATAGTAAAAGGCTAAAGTGTTCAAAGTGCCTTCCTAAATTGAAATTCCAGGCAATATATATTTAAAATAAAGCTATATGAAAACGGCAGTAACAAATCATCCAAATACATCAACTGTTGTGTCATAGCTCAGGTCATGTTATTGAGAAGAAAGATTGATTTAGAATCTCCTATAAGGTCTACTGCCATTGCCTAGGTTCTTACACAACCTTATTCTGGATGCAGATGTAAACAAGACATGAACTTCTTAGCAAAGTTTGTGGTTGTTGCTGGTTTCACACCTCCTTGATCAGAAATCATTCAATCTCTCAAATTTACATTCTTCTGGCTGTAAATCTGTGTTAGCATATTCTGTGCTGTTAGTTTTATGTCTCAGCATGGTAATCTTAGCATTTACATCTCTCATTCACATCTCTAAGTGGCTTTATCTTTGTTTTATCAAAGAATACAAGATAGGCTATGGTCAATGAACTGAGGTGGAACTTAAAAGCAAAAAAATGGTATTTATGCTTCCTGGGGTGTGTACAACTATTGTGCAATAATATTTGACTTAAAGGTTGCACTAAACTCAAAGTGCACTTTGGTTATTAGCTCAACCTGAGTTTAAATGAGATTTACAAACACCTGTCAGCTCAGTATACACTCTGACACTCTGACAGCAACACAGGACTGTGTTGCTGTCCTCATGTATTTAGAAACCAGTGCTGACTTGTATCTTGACTTTATTTTTAAATACATAATTTATTTTAAAGAACATGTTTACACAATTTTACTACGGAGAACTAGAAACTCCTGCATTTCCGAAAGAAATGGCAGCTTTTCTTGCTGTTCTTAAATATCTATGATCTGGGAATTTAAGGACCTGTTGTAATATGATCTCAAGAGTTAGCAATATTACTATATGATATTCTATGCATGTATGAATCATTTATTTGCAGACATCACAACTATCTTTTGAAATTAAGTATCTTCAGAATTATGGGACTTCATGTTGCTCACTGATATCTTTATAGATCAAGTTTATCTAAGCAGTTGACCAGCTGTATAAAAAAATTAATCAAAAGAATGTTGCTCCTGCCCCTGAATAGAAAAACTTGTTCATAGAATGGTTTGAGTACACAGAAATATAGAATTAAATTAGCCACTCATGCAAAATACATGTTAACACAGACTTGAACACCCCTGCCATAGCAGTGTATAGGATCCTGGTTATAATACACACTTTCTGTTCCAGTTTTGCAAGAGATCAGAGATCTGTCTTGTTCTTCTTCTTTCCTAGTTTCCTAAAGTAAGAGACTTCTGTTTGAAGCATGTTCTTTATAAATGTCACTTTACAGAAGTTTTCTCCTTGGTTTGGGGTTTTTCAGTTCTGGTGCTTCTGAGCAGCTAAATCTCAGCCAAAAATTCCTCAGACTATTTCGGAAGGCCTCAAAGGGAAAAAAATGGATTTCAATATGGTATATTCATAGACCTGTCTTCAGGGAAGTTTTGTGAGTTGATGGCTAGAAGTGAATTTGCGCCTTTTGGCCTTTGTGTGCCACTTTCCCTGTCTGAAATACAGAGGATGATCCCTACCTGCTGCAAAGGGCAGCCAGGATTCTGCTCCTGTCCCCTGACCGTGTTTCGTCCACGACAAGTGTGTTCATTTTCAGATCTGTGGTAAAATGAGTGAATGGGACTGGCCCCCTATAGCTTCAATTAATGAGAACAGATTACATTTGTCGGCATTACTCTCTGCTGTGCAATCTGGACACAGTAAGTTTCATTCTCACCTGCTTCACTGACAACTGCCAACCTCGCTCAGGTATGTGGGCAGTAAAGAACTAATGTGGTTTGTACCTAGCTTTTAATTTAAAGCCTGATCCTGTGAGGCTATGAAGTCCTCTGCTCTTGTTGCCTTCAGTAGGATTTGAGGGACTTGGGACCAGTTAAGAAAAGGGTCTTTAATTTTCTGTTGGGAGTACAAGCATGTGAAGGAGAGCTATTCCTTCTGTACGCACTCGTAATATGTACAGGATTGGGCACTTTTTGTAATAGTCTGCTTAAATCTTACTGTGTTGCTAGGGAACTGGCCATGTCCACAACCAAAAAACATGGAGACATTGCGTCCTACTGGTTTCTGGCAGAGTTTACCATAAGAAATGGTTTTATTGCAACAAGATCTACTAGCAGGAGAACAAAAAAGGTAATTTGTCAGCTTTTTTTAAAATTACAAATATTTTAATTCTATCACACACATCGAAATCCCTTTCAAGCTGAAGGCTAGGCATGTGAGGACACCACCAGAATCAAGCACTTCTTTCCTTTATTCTTTAAAATACTGATTCAGCTATTTTTAAATTTACTTGAGTCTAAGTACAGTGTTTGGAAGCTTAAAAAGATTGCATACTCTCTGCTCTTTTGTACTAACTAAGGCTATTACTGTTTTTAAGACACTTATAAAAACAATTGATTATGTATGTTTCCAATATGTATGGCTTTTCAAGTTTTCAGACTGCATTGAGAAGTATCAGAAAAAAGAAACTTGTATTTATGGAGATTTAGAATGACATTTCTGATACAGTTTCTTATCCCTTTCACGACATCAGAACTGTCTGCACTGTTTTAAATTAGAGATAAAACAAAGCTTGACACCCCAGATACCAAAGAATAAGTCTGCTATCAAAACAGGATAAAATCTGGGCAGAGAAAAAAATAAGCCATGGGGAAATAAGCCAAAGGAAATATAGTCTGAGGTGACCTCCCTTAAAACAAGCAAGTAAATCCTGTCTTATTAAAGAATTTTGAAAAACTCCAGACAAGGAACTCAACCCCACATTTTCATTCTTGTCAGTCCTTTTCTAGCAACTCCCTAAGAAAAAATGATCCCTTGGGTATGTTGTACAAAAGGATGAATTTTTATCACATAAAAGCACACACTTTAAAGCTGTAAGTCCTCATTCCTCAGCAGTCATTACCTTCAGGTTTATGGAGAAGCACATACTGATCCTTTCCAAGGCACAGGTGGGCAGGGAGGCAAGAAACAATCCTCTGGATCCATCAGCCTTCTTTATGGGGCCTGACCAGGAGCAATCTCACAGCACAATACTATTAAAAACCTATTGTATATGGCACCTGTTAATAGTTTTTTCTCCTTCTCTCAGGATGGTTGCACAATTTAACAGCAAAAAGATGGAAGACACTAAGGAAGTGGGAGACTAGCCAAGTAAGGATGTTTTTTCTTGTCAGACCTGTAGCTTATAATGTCATGCACAAGTACACAAGTACAATTGCCTTTCTACAAAACTCCTTGTGTTACAGAGAAGACATTTCAATATTTAGACCTCAACTTTTGTTCTCCACTGTCTGGATGCACCCCTATAAGAGAGCAACTTGTTATATTGACTGCTCATCCCTGTGTGATTTTTCTAACCCAGAGTTAATATACAATAATTCATGTGCCTATGAGCTGACCAGTGCTACAGGTGAATTAGAAATTTTCTGATGGGCAGCCTTGTGACATTCACTGCCATAGATCACATTAATATTGTGCATTTTAGCTCTCTGACCCAGTGTATTCAACAGAATGAGATTCTTCCTTAACTTGATTTCTCCTGGTATTTGTGGATGTAAATAAGGTCCTTATATTGTTCAAACATAATTTTTTGTAGTACACTATATTAAGATGTTTGGCCTGATCTAGATTAAGTGGCTTCATGTAACTGATGAAAGAGCTATTGTTTTTCATAGCAGAAAAACTGCCACGCATCCAGATCACTGACCTATTTCTTGGAGTTAGAAATAACCTTTCTAAAGTTTTACTGATTTTAAATGGCATGTTTTACACTATTGATAGTCTAGTCCCACATTTGAAGTGTGAATACAGCACTATTTAAGGATCAGATAAAAAAAATTCAACTTAATTTTTAGATGCAAAAAAATTTTAGTTTTCTGTAAGTCGGTACTATTCTAAAGAAAGTGTTAAATGAATCAGAGCAATTCAGCTCTGGGGGTTATTCCATTACCCAATGATACAGAAATTCCTCAGGCTTAAACATCACCAGTATAGTCCTTGCCACTTTTCTTGCTCTGAGATCCAGTGAAATTTGTCTCTGTTGCCTGAAAAAGATAATGAACCATGTCTAGGAGCAAGAATTTAAACAGCTCACCCTAACACTAGATTGGTTCATGTTACTCTGCCATCAGAAAAACAGAATCTACAAGGTTCTGAGGATGGGAATAATTTGTAGACAATCACTCTTCAAATCTTGCTTTTCAGCCCTGATTTGCAAAGGCCAGTGCTAGAAGAAAACAACAGGAGAATAAACTAATACTGCATAAAGAGATTTTGTGGAGGCTGACGTGAATAAATGTATTTACCACTATACACATTTTTCCTCTGCAAGACAACAGGGCTTGCATATTCTCTATGCTTCCTCACTATACAGAGAGTGATACAAGGATTTAAAAAGAAATTAGGGTGTTGAGATGCTCAGTCAATGTTGGATTGCTGGCTCCCTTCTCTTTGCCATGGAACATCTGCTAAAGAACTCTTTGGAAGACTTGTGGGTTTTTCAGGACCAGCAGAGAAAACCAACGCTGTTAGGATGTTTTATATTTGGGGCACTTCAGTACTGACAAATGCCTTCTCATTTTATCATGTTGCAATCAAGATGACAAAAAAGTGTGGCAGCTAGTAGAAACTCCCCCCACAGTACAACAAAAAACAGGGTCTCAAAAGGAAAAGTCTGGCACATGAAAAGCTGCGAACAAAAAAAAGCTAAACCTTCACCAAACCACTTCTGCTTGTTGTAAGCCTGCCAAAGCAGAACAGACTTTCTCAAACAGAAAAGGCTACATTATGCTAGAAGGAAATGAGCTGCAAGGCACAGGAAAAGGGAACACGAGTGGAGATTTATGGCACTGCTGAAAGCAGGCACTGTACTGCCAGATGAGGAGTGAGACACTTACCAAAGGATGCTACCTTTGTTAGTTCATCTATCAAGGAAGCAGTTTCTGTTGTAGGGTATCTAAACTACTGGCATTCATTGCAGAGAGCTCATCGCTTCAGCTTTGTGATCACTGTGTCCCAATCAGAATTTCCTACTTTTTTAGAAGGTAGGAAGGTAAAAACCCCCCCAAAACTAGCAAAACTCACCCAAACGAAACCCGCTCAAACCAAAACCATCAGTCGATGAATACTTGATTGCTAATGACTTGGAAACAGAATTGTGGGGCAATTGTTGCAGAAAAGTAAAAATTTAGCTTTTTTTTTTGGTCTTCATATTGTACATGTGGGACTTCACGGTGAATTCTCCTTGATATAGGCTGCAGCAGAAAGGCACATCTATGGACAAATAAAACCCTTTTCTTCGTCCAGAAATAGTCAGTAAAAAAAAGTATAAAGTTAAGGCTTTTAAGGCCCTTCCCCCCGCCCCCATCAGGAATTTCTAATTACAGCTCCTTTTTAGACTTCCTCTGTAAGTAAGTTTAGTCTCAGAAGTAAGCTGCTACCCCAGAGAAGCTGCAGAATCTCCCTGAATTTTTACCAAGCTTAATTTGAACTTTGCCATGGTTTTTACTTTCAAGTGAAGCTGCAGCTTGTTTTCAGCTCCCTAAGCTCAAGTGAAAGGCTACCCCAAACAATTCTCATGGAGAACTGTATATTGGAACAGTCTTGAAGAATGTGGGAACATGGTATCACCCCTAAAATATCATGCCATAAATACAACTTGCATTTTGGATGGGCATCTCTAACTTCCATTTTTTCCAAATGCAGGATCGTATCTTTCTCAGTAGTATGAACCCTTTTTCCTATTGGGTACCATACCAAATTATGGATACCTATCAGCTTAAATGTACATATGGAACCTGGACATGTAATTTTCAGTAGTTTTGAATATGAGCCCAAGCCTCTGCGTTATATGGAAAAAACATTCACAAGTCCTTCAAAAGCGTCTTTGTGGTTTCTCACTAGTAAGGAATATGTGCCATTTATCTTGAACAAAAATTGACTGCTGACTTTACTAAACTATAATTTGCATTTATGAGAGGACAAGATACTGAATTACATTTCTCTACAGTCCAGAGCTTGATCGTGAACTATTGCCCTGAAAAAAAAACCAGTTGCCCATCTGTAAGTACTTTGTGTGTTACATCAGTAAGTGCCATGTGGAAACAAATGCTCAAAATATTAGTTAGCAAGGTGTGTAACAGATAAGAAAGGCTGACTCCTTTCTAAAGTGTTTAGAAACACTTTTTTTTTTTTTTTGAGAGAGAGAAACATTGAAGTGTAATCTGTATTACTCTCACAAGTCAGCGAACAAAAGTGTGTCCTGAAACTTCAGTTAGCTGTAAAAGTGAAATGCTCTCACACGGATTCAGAGGGAGAAAATTCTTGTTGCAACACCACTGTTTTATATGAGTCCAGGTAGGATCACAGAAATCAGGAAAAATCACCCAGTGATGTGGGTGGAGTTTTCTGCTGTTCTTTTCATACATCTCTCTGCTGCAGTCCTGTAACTTGAGTACTACTCCAGTGAAGTCCATTGGGACTGACCAGGAATGATCTCCTAACGATTTGATATGTTACTCGATAAACAGATGGATCTGATTCAATGACCAAAACCCAGTCCACTTAAGCAATGGTGGCACATGAAACACGATCAGAGGATACAGCAAGCACCAGGCACTACCCATTTCCACTTGCAAATGGTGAATATGAAGGCTATTCCCCGTTCCATGTGTTCTTTCCCCCATGTTAAGCCAGCACCTTGCTGAATCCTGTACTAGGTTTCTGCCAATAAAGACTATCTGTGGGATTTTAAGGGATGTTAGAACAGCAACGTATAATGACAACCAAGGCAACTCGGTTGTTCCCTTGGTGGATTATCATGGTGCGGGCAGTAACTTGCACTACATACTGGGACAACCCTGACATAAGGAAGCATCTCTGATGTAAGGAGGCTTTTCAGCTTGTAGGCATTCTGCTGAGACCATCCACTGGGTGGCTGACTGATGTCAGCTATGGGTGAAAGCAAGCGTGTGCTGTTGTCTGGGCAATGTGGACAGACAAATTCCAGAAACTTACTTTCAGAACTTGCAATAACTGAACATACTGCTCAGCTGAACATAGTTTTGTTATTATCATTGGACCTGAATCAGGAACCAGTTTATAAGGGATCTTACATCAAATTCATGTGTGAGTAGAATAAGTACTGCAAGCATTTTTTAAGCAATGTCAAGTCAGCTGATGCGAATAACTTGACTGCCTGTGCTCAGCAAAATAAGATGTATTTAGTTTTAGCTGACATATTTTACTGTAGCTGAGTTTATAAGTCTTCTAGTAGGTTTTCTATAGCCTGATATTAAATCATTCACAAGTATACAAAAGGTTTCATGATAATTCAAGTGTTACCCTATGGCTACTTTCATGCAATTTTACAACCACATAAATAAAGGTTTTAAGAGATATTTAACTGTTTGTGTTATATAACATTACTTGATCTGTATAACAGTCCAACAACCCTTTTTACATGTGATACATACGCAATTTGTGTATACAGTTAAATATGCATTTCTAATGTAAGAACCGTGTATTTTGTTTTTCCAACCCAAAGAACCAGGTTGGCATTAGACATTAATCAGGCTGCACTATCTAGTTCTTGTACTTTTCTAAAGAACAGAGGAATGTGGTAGAAATTACACAGAGACAAGTCATGAAGCTTCTTACTTAGCTTCTCATCTATACAGGCAAAACTCCAAGGAAAGCACTGTATAGCTAATATTCCTGTGCTCAAAGAAAACACACTTGCAATAATCTTAATTACATACACAGTGCTACAAATGAGATGTAAAGCCAGCCACGTGTATGTGCATGAAAGAACTGTTCAATTAAATACAGCATTGATTTCTGTGTCTGCTAAATAAAATCTAGTGTGGATTTCAAACAATTATATAGTATCTATGAGTTATTATCTAGGAGATAATAACACATATATGTCACTAATTTTTAAGCTGTATCACTTCATCTAAGTATTGGCAAGCTTGATTTGTGGTGTATTAGAGTGCATTAGAAGATTATATATGTCTGGAGCCCATGAGAGATTTGTTTTCACTGTATGTAACCATGTTTGAGACAGAGCAGTTTGGGTGCCTCTACAGCAAGTCTCAGGCACTTTGCAAAAGCGCTCTTTCTGTGGCAGAGATGAATCGCCAGAAAGATTTGTTACTACTAGTAAACACTCTTCAGTTTTACAGTCATTAACTACCAGTCTCTTTTTAGAGTTAAAATGTTTTGAATTTAATACCTGCATTTGCATTAGGATGCTCAGGTGTCTTCTGCCTCAGCGTGAAATAAAATTTGGAAACGGCCTTCTTCTGTAATCAGGCTTGTTTGTAAGCAAGTTAAAAACTGTAAATGAAGTAATGAAGGATAGACTTAAGTTGTATGAAAGCTAGGCTGCTGGAAGAGATCACGAGACTGTTCCATGGGATGGATATAGGACAGACACATTCCTAATTTGATGTAGTTTATTATGCTGGTTTTTCTGAATATTTTTTGTTAGATGAACTGGTATTTCTTATGGCAAAACCTTTCAAATCCCTATAAAAGAAGGATAAAAATTTCAAAGAATGAGTTTTGTGAGTGCATTAAGACAGCATAGCAATTTAAATACCTTGGTTGTAAAAGCAGTAAGAAAATTGCCCTATAATTCAAAACATGTCAAGAAGATTGAAAAGGAAGACCTGTTTTCCTGGGAATTAGCACAGGGTATCGGAGCTTCAGGACAACTGTCAAGATACAGGCTGTCTGTGCCCTCCTTGCTCCCTAAACCAGTACGTGCCCCATATTCACAGGGCAGGCTGAGCCCCTCCTTAGCTCTAACAGCTAGAGGCATGGCACGTTTAACCTAGATGATGTGATGTACCTGTAAAGGTTGTTTTTTTTCTCTTGGTTGCAACTGTGATGGGCTACTAACAGGCTACAAAATATTGCGAGATCCTGCCATTATTGGAATACTCTCAAATACAGTTATAATGGTGATGAAGATGCTCCCAACCCCAAGCCTTTTCTTTCACTTCATGTTGTGTCTTTCTGAGCGCTCCCTGGCACCATCTGACTCCCCAGCTCTGCAACTCACATAATGCCTTACTTTAAACAAGCAGAATTAGTGTACAGAAGGCAACCACAAACTTATTAATCACATATTCATATTTACAGTATTTTTCAAATACTCCCTTCATGTTTCCTTTTCTTAGTTACTAGAAGATTATAATTCTCTATATCCATCCTGCAGCTGATTAGAATTGTAGAACAGTCAGCTAAACCAGAACATTTGGTGTAATGTTGGCAGATCACAACAGCAAACTTCCATTTGATAATATAAAAATATGCTCATACAATTTCTGTACCTGCAACATTTTCATATGCTATTTGAATAAAGATAACCTGCAAGAATATTTAAAGAAAAGTAAGACCGCATAATCTTTATGTCCATACAGAGGAAGAAGAGGTTATTTTCAAAAGCAATTTCTGGTGTTCTTGGTGTTCTCGGTGTTCTCAAGTAGTATGACTTTGCTGTGGGATGCATCAGAATCTGATGTCTAAACCCTTGAAATGGGTTTCCCTCCTCCACTCAAAAGCAGGAAATCCAATATGATGGCTGACATAAAAGTTCTGGTCTGTTCTTTGGTCTGTTCCGAAGGTTCTGACACACTGACTGCATCCATTTTTTCCCTGCCATTCAATCACTTGGAAATAAGTCTTTACCCTATGTAAAATTCTATCAAACAGAAAATTTGTGAGTTAACTGGTTGCCTAATATCAATTCGGATCAGCTAGTTAATTTTTTTTTTCTGAAGGAGTCTTACATAAGATTTCACTTAGTTAACTCCAGTAATGGCTTGCAAGCTGATCTGATGTAATTTACAGTGCCCTCTGATTTGATGCTGTCATGTTTTATGCAGTGACACCTACAAAGCTGGACTAAACTCTTACTACATACCACTTTGTTACAGAAGACTTCGATACGTGATGTAATTTCATGCATCTGCACACAAACAAATCAAACTAAAAAATAGGATCCTATGGTTGTTTTTCAAATGTCTTCTATGAAAATATGGGGGAATTTGCAGAAGAATTTTTAGGCTTTATGTGGCAAAGCAGATTACCTTCTCTAATACTTAAACCATTTAAGTTTATAATATAAATTATAAATATACAGTTTATAATAAATGTCAGTACTTTTCCCTGCTCAAATGTTCTCGATTAGATGAGAGGCTACTTCAAAAGATTTATTTTGGACAAGCATGACACATATGAATTCTGCTCACAAGATATTGCAAATAAGGCTGACGAAAGGTTGACTGTGGGAGAAGGGTAGCGGTCTCAAGATATCATTCTGTAATACCTAACAAATGATATAGATGCCATAAATCTTCCCTATGGCAAATAGCAACTCAGGGAACACCTCACCATGGAGTGCCTTACCTACAGCACTGTGCGGAACTCAATACTTGACTCTAACACAAGGTCATCTGTGCTCCACTGAGATCCAGAACCTAGATTTTCCCCCTTAAATACGCTGAGGGATTCAAAATAAAGGTATGCTTGTATATGTAGAACATATCTTACCACAAACTGCAGATACACATTTTAGTGTTTCACTATAGGAATGTAATTAAATATTTTCCTTTCATGTAACAGCCTTGCTCACAATAGTCCTGTTCAATAGCACCGAAATTTCTTTTCTTTTCTTTTTTTTTTTTTTTTGCAAGATCATATCCACCTACAATGGACATAAAGGTATACCTGACTAAGAGCATAAAATTGCAGTAGGGCATTATGATCACCTATAGGAAGCATGCAGTGATTCTTCCTCAAGCTTGGTGACATCAATCACAGAGACACATCGGGGTGTCCCAGCCAATTCTGCTACTCAATAGTGTATTCCCGTGGATGAAGCAGATCCTGCTGTGCCCGCTGTTACCCCTCTGTGCTGCCATGGACCTTGACCCAACTATCACCGCAGGTCTTTTCCACAGGTCTTGGTGAAGGTAACGGCTGGGTATTTCTACGGGGTTTGGAGGCTCACTGGCTGCTGGTATTCACCTGGGCAAATTTTCCTTCCCCACGCTTGCCCCCGCATGTCCAGCCCAAACGCCACAGTGATGGAGCACACCGACGGACGGTGCTGAGCACACCCTGCCCCAATTTCCCAGTTTTGACTCTATTATGGGAGCAGCAAACTCAGCCCCGCTGGCTGACTGCTCTGCCGGCGACGGCTGCTGCGGGACGCGGGAGAGCATCGCTGCCTACTGCCGCAACAGATACTGCGGGTCCCGGGACGCTCCCTAAGTGCCCTCTGGAAGCCCACGCTGCCATCTTCACTCTGAAGAACCCCGACGTCAGATAAACAAATCGATCTGGTTTAGCCTTAGAAGTAAGCGCCGCAGAAGCCTCAACAGCTCATCCGTCATCAGGAAAAGACTTTAGGAAACCTCACAATTTTGCGTTCAGCTGAACAACTGGGCAGAGGGGGCTTATTCCAATTGGCACCTCAGCACACACCGTGTGTTACAGCGACAGCGACTCGCCGCCCAGCTCGCCACTGCACGAGCCGCGCCGCACCACGCAACAGCACGCTGTCACCTCCCGGTACCGCACAGCTGCCCGCGGAGTCGTGCATCGCCACACCGCAGCCTGTCCCCGCGCCGGCCGGTCCCGAGCCCCCGCCCCAGCGGCAGCACAGTCGAGTGGAACAGGCTGTCAGCGGGACGCGATGCCCTTACCGATGATGATGGCACAGGCGCTCACCAGCCCGATCTCCTTCTTCAGCGCCACCCGCTCGGGGCCGCCGGGCGCGCGCTGCTCCCCGCCGGCCATCGCTGCCCGCGCTGCTCTGCCCCGCGGCCCCGCGCGCATGCGCCGCCCCGCGCGCCGGTGGGCGGGGGGCCGCGCCGGACGGTGCCGGCGGGGGCGCGCGGGACGTGCCCCGGACGCCTCACGGGTGGCGGTGCCCGAGGGTCGCGCGTCACTCGAGGCGCGGCCGCCCCCAGACGCCTGCGGGTGTGTCCCCAGGAGGCGCAGGGACGGCAGAGCCAGCGCTGTGCGGTGAGGGCTAAACGCCGAGCGGTGGGCTCGGACATTTGGTGCGTCGGGCAGCGGGTCCTGCCCGGCGCCACGAGCCAGCCTGGCGCCGTGCTGGGACCCCCTGACAGAGCCGGCCCCGCAGGGGCTCCGCGGCGGCCGCCTCCTGTTGGGCTCTATTAGTCGATCTAGTGCGATAACGTAAAGAACAAACATTTCATTGCTTGTCATCAGTACTGCTAGTTTAGCGCAGTTAAAACCAGCCCAAGATTGGCTGGTTTTCGTACTTTTTACGTTAATTTATTCCCTCTTTCTTCCCACGCTGTTTCACACTTCTGAAGGGATCCAGCCGCAACCCGTGCCTGCATCGGCTCCCTCGCACCCGCAGGCGCTGAGGGAGCTGCCTCCTGTGTCCCCCACAGTCCTCCGAGGCTCGCTGGGCAGGCAGCGGCTGCTGACGAGCTACAGCTGGGGTTATCCGCCGGGGAGTTTAACGAAAGAAATGTTTCCTTTCCTCACATAGGGGATGGAGCTTAAATGCTGGGATCTGTGTCTGTTCGCAAACCTTTTGCTCTGTGAACAAACTGCCTTCACAAGAATGTCAGTGAATGAGGTCTCCTCTGCTCTCATATGACATCAAAAAGCTAAATCGTAGTTTGGGAACCTGGGCTCTTCCATCAAGTTGGAACAGCAAAGGGTTTATTGATGGAAATCCCCAGTTTATTACTTGTTTATAAGATTAACACCTTCCTGAGAGCATTTCTATGTTCAGAGAAGACCCTCGTGTGAATGACCTGTTCTGAAAATGCATAGGTTAGAAAATTTTCATAAGAAGATTGTGTGGTAACTGACAATGTGCATCAGTGGGGCAAACAGCAAGGCAGTGGGAATTGGTTGTGGTGGGGTGGAACGAGGAATGTCTGGTTCTTCACCTCAGTGAAGGAAGTTAGAATTTTCTGTGGTGACATCACACTGATTTTCTTTGACTTTAGAATGAAAAATATGACCTGACAACTGGTGAGTCTTTTGAGAAAATCTGTAGACTGTTCTTAGAAAGCTGATAATTGTAAGTGATTTTACTTTATAAAGCTGCTTTATACTGCTGCTGTTATAGAAAGGCTTCTTGATTTTCAGAGGCTGAGGCTTGTTTCCTAAGCTGATCTACTGCTTTGTTTCTGAACGAACTGCCTCACTAACCACTTCTAAAACGTCCTTTTATTGAATTACGATGTGATTTTTATAAGAAACTTTACAAGAAGAGTTACTTTTGGAAAATATGCAAAGACTGGAAACAAAGTTTCAGGTGTTCAAAAGTAACCTGATGTATTAGGAGTTTCTTCTCGGTGGCTTAATTGACTGCTTCATAGCTGTTTTTTACTGGTAGCAACTCACGTATGTTCTAGTAGGTGCCTCTGAAAGTCTCTACATGTTAGCCTTAATACAGACATTATAATTTATTTTGGGAAAATTTTCTATGATGGTCTATTTCTTTAGTAAAAGCTAAAAAAATTTATTTTGAACGTCATTAAAAAAGTAGAAAAGTCAAGAAATATGTGAATGAATGGTGTTTCTAACTACTGAGTTTCAAGAACCTAATGAAATTTAGGCTCAATTAACCTTTGCAGAACAACCACACAGTCTGTTAAATGAATGATACTTTGAAGGATAACACTGAACTTGTTTTCTTTGGCTGTGATAAAAATGTTTGTTTGCTCTGAAATATGTGTATAATCCTTGTGGTATTGTGAGGAAGATTGTTAGCCCTCTTCTGCAGATTACTGAGCAACAGAGTATGCTGGCCATGGGATGATGAAAATGAATAGTAGAATTCAATTAACTCTAATAATCTTCTTCAACTCAACTGATTAGTAGCTGCAGGATTTTTTTTGTAAACATTCTGGCCAGTTTAGAGGGCTTTGCCAGGGAAAATGCTAGATATTCATACCTGCCTGCTGATATAAATATTTTGTTCTGTAATTGTTCCTCCTTACTGAAAGCCAAGAGGAACAACTAAGTGACTATACCGATTTAACTGGTAATAAGAAAGGAAAAACCTAACAGTAAAGTGTGGTGGCCGGTGAACATATATTGTGTTGGGGTGACCGGAGAGGCTCCCCCCGAGGTGCATTGCTCTTTGGGATGGACTGTCCTGGTTTGAATTCCGCGGTTCTCTGTCAGCCTGGTCACTCCCCCAGAGCTCTCCCATTGGTCCCCGCTCTCTGGTCCCACCTTTTCCCTGGCCTGAGCCAGCCGTGCTCTTGGTATTTGCCTCTACGCCCTCCGACAGTGAAGGTGCAATAAAATCCTCCTGCCGGAATTGCAAGCAGATACCCTTCCTGCCTCTTTGTCACTGACTGAATACTGATTAACAGTATTAGTAAAGCACCAGAAATCTCTCCTTAGGAGAGGTAGTCAACAAACCAGTAAAGCTGTGAAAAGCAGAGGAACCTTAAAGCACTTTGTCTTGGTATCCAGTTTCACGTTGGGTGCATTTTGAAAAAGGCTTTTAAAAGAGCTGGCACTGGTGAACCATGGGGTGAAATCTCAGCTGCCTCGAAGTAAAACCTTTTGCAGCAAAAACATTAATGAACTGCCACGTCTCATTGTAGCTTAGAATGGCAGGATATTGTCTATTACACCTTACAGTTTCAGCACCAGATGCTGGTTTGAGTTCGATCCTTGAGGGCAGTATTGTGCCCTTGCCTTTTTGTGAGGCTATTCCCAGAAGGAATAGGCAGCCGTTGTGGCTGGGCAGGGTGTGGCCAGTTATATATTTAGACAGTAGAAATTATATTTAAACAGCTGTGCTTCCATGGGCTTCTGACACAGCAGATCCCAACGCTCAGCTGCCTGCCGAAGCAGGGATCTTAAAAATGTCCATTTGATGGGACCTGTATCCTTACCCTGAGAGTTGAAATTAAAGGTATACATTTGCCTTTTTCTGAAGATGCTCAGCATTACTTTCATAGATGCTTCTTTGTGGTATCTCTGCCAGAGTGTACTTCCTAATGCAGGTCATAAGCTTGTGAACAGTTTAGCCTGTTTACTTGGTGGGCAAATGGAGTTTTGGGTGCAGCTGTGTTGGTGATGAAGGAGGATGGTGGCTGTGCCCTTCCTGCCATGAGACTGACTTCATATGGAGTAAAGGTTATGGGCAAGGGCGTGCAGCCAAGAAGTTTGCGCTAGTAGCTTAATTTAGGACTGTAGTCCTGGACCCCTGTAGAGAACTTAATTTTTCTCATTTGTCCCTGGACAAATTCTTTCTCTAAATCCATATAAAGAACACTGATTTACTGATTATTTTCCCAATGTGTGCATAATAATTTACTTTCCTTTTCAAAGTTTTAAATGTTTTACTATTGCTGAAGGTTTAAGCAGGTGGCTGTTTACAACACAGGCTTTCAATATGCCCACATCCATAGCAGAACACTGGAGTGTAAAACAGCAGTGAGCCAGAAACCTGTTGGAAAAGACAGCAGTGACACAAGGGTTGCCCACATTAACTGCCAAAAAACGCTCTTTCTTTATTTTCTTTTTTTTTTTTTTTTTTTTCCCCAGGCTGGGTGCCTGCCTGCTTCACTGTGTTTTTTGCACGAGGGTGAAGAGAGGACTTTTGTCTGTTTGTGGTAGTGTTGGCTTATTTAGGTTGTGTATTTTGTCCTATTGTTAATATAATTTCAAAATGAGCAAATCAGAGGGCATGTACATTCTAATTAATAGTTATCTGAGGCAACACTCAGAGCAAAAAACTCCTTTAAATTGTTTTGGATCTGAACATACTGTATCTACTTGAGTGACGAAACGTTAGAAAGCAAAAAAGCCAAAGTTCTTTGTCGGAAGGCAATTGCTGCATAGCAACTGCATAGAAAGGATGCAGTGAAGCTTGCATGTGTTCTCTTTTGTTGCCATTTTTGTCCTTATTTTCTTCATGTTCTGAAATGTACAGAAATTGTTGAAGTTGTTGGAATGAGTTATTTCATTCATTTCTACTTATGCTTTTAAAAAAAGAAGCAAATAATGCAGTTTGAGTTTCGTATTTTGGGAAGAAAAAAGGAAATTTCATATGCTGTTTGTGAAGGGATGCTGTGACTGAGTTTTCAAATGAATGTGGTCTTTGATATGTGGAAAGGGAGCAAGGTTAAAGAAATAGAAAGATTCTCCATGATAGCAGATATGCTTCCCAGTGTCACTCCGTTTTTGTATCCATCTAAACAAATTTCTGCTGTCTAAATATATAACCAACTCTACAAAACCGAAACATGCAATAGTTATTAAAACATAGTTCAATTTTGAATTTAATGGGATCCATGAACAGCAGCTGGGAAATAGTTACTTGGAAGAATAACCTATCTTGTTGTGTATCATTAAATAAAGCAGTGGGCTGGCTGGTTTAGCAAAAGGAAATTTGGAGACTAATGGGATTGTAAAGTGTTTCTTAATTGCTAATAAACTTGTGAATAAGGTTTTCCATATTGTATAATGTCTGTGGAAAGCTCATACAAAATAAGGGGGACTGATCTTAACTGTCCTTTGGATGTGCCCTGCACAAGTGCATGTTAAAGGGGTTTGGCCGCCCCTACAGCTGACAGCTGATTTGGGCCTTCGGGTCTTACTGCAATGGGATAGCTGTTACTCTGTGTTTCATTCCGCTTTTGTAGCAGGACAGAAACTTGTAGAACATTAGGATTAAGCAAGAATACAAACAGGAGAAGGCTACCCGTTAGTGGGAAGTGACATCAGTGGGAAAGACTCATAGGAAGCCTTTCCACTTTAATGTGGATGAGTCCCAAGAGGTAACTCTAAATCAAGCCCAGGTGCAGGTGGATCAGTTACTTGTTGAAAGCATCCTACTGTCCATCACCTTTCTCTATTGCATTCAGTCTCTAAGACAAAGGTAGAAAATGGTATCCTTTGAATTTCTAGTACTATTTTCTATTGTACATCTGTTTTCAGAAAGCTGTAGTAGAGGAAGATGCATGAGTATGTGGCTCCTATGTGACTCCCCTGTACCTACACAAGAAAATGGGGGATGTACATTTGAAAAGGAAAGGCAGAATATTTTTCTCTAATTCAATAAAGTAGGAAAATGTCCAGAGTAGCTTTTTTTGTGGGTAGCTACTCTTCTCTTGTACTAAGGGCAACAAGAGAGATGTTCCCTCAAGTGTGGAACTGTTCTGCAGTTGTTTTAAAGAGGCTCATGGAATCATAGACTATCCTGAGTTGGAAGGGACTCAAAAGGATCATTAGAGTCCAACTCCTGGCCTTGAACAGAACATCTCCAAGAATCACACCAGGTGCCCAAGAGCATTGTCCAAATGCTTCTTGGACTCTGGCAGGCAATGGTGTGTATCTTCTGAATTCTATTATGTACTGCATTGTTGGGCATTGGGAAGAGCCATAGGTAAGGTTGACTGTTTGGGCTGACTGATGCCACGATTCCATGACCCTCTGCAGGATCTGGGAACTTTAATTCCATAATTTAGGAATCTCAGGAGATTCTCTAGGCAGTGTCACTCTGTTTTGTGCTCCTATAGCAGAAATGTGGGTCTTACACACAGCAGAGGCTTGCCTAGTGTTGATAACTCTGTAGCTTCTATAAAGTACAGTATTTTGACAATGTATAGAAAATTCAGGGCCAGCTGCTTCACTGCCTTTGAACATCACGCTTTTATCTGTATATTCTGGTGACTGGAGTGTTTGCTGTCTTTCAGGTAGATAACTCATGTGTGAACTGCTAGACTTAGATACCATTAGACACATAGATATCTATGCTCTATTTCTAAATTTCCATCTACATGAAACGGGTCATTTGATGTTCAAATTCTATCATCCCTTCAAAGACTTTTCATGACAACTCATAAGTAGATGAGTGTAAATAAATTATGTAAAGAGCTATTTGTAGGTTGTTGATGAATGAGGTTTCTGGAGGCAGACTTATTTCAATAACCTAGTTTGAGTTAAGCATTGGTACATTTGGTGTGTTATCAGTGTACCTTGAAATGCAGGGCAAAAGGATGATCAATTTCAGAATAAGCACTTGTTTTATGCATCTTTTTAAAGCTCTGTGACAGCACTGTAGTATTTCAACATTTCACCATTATAAAAAGCAAAAAGATTTTCTTACATCACCAATATAAATTGTGCCTGTTGACTCCAGTGTTTAGCTTGAGGTTCACTGAAATTTTTCATATCCTTTACAGAAGGAAGAGAACCACGAGGTCCTTTTCCTGTTTATGGCTGCCTACCCTGTCCTTCCCTATTCTGCATATGTATGCTAGATCCTTTCTTTCTTCTTGCACCACTTTTTCAGCTAAACATCAGCATCCTAACTTTATACCATTTTACCAGTCAGCTGAGGTGGTCCTGCATTTTATCCCTCGCTTCTTCATTTGGTGAACCCATGAATTTTTAGTCTCTGTTTGGTCACTGAAAGTGAATTTTATTGGTCCTTGGATAGATTCCAGGGGAATAATTTAGAAATTTATTTCTGGCTTGCCAGTGCATTTTGAATAATTACATCAAGAGGGACAGGAATCTTTTATTAATATTTTTTTAAACTAGTTACACTGGTAACATGACAATTAAAATTGGTTCTTATTTCATATCTTCTTGCTTATGAACATAACACATTTAGCAGAGTTAAAAGCTCTAGTTTAAACGAAGCTAGTTCATCTCTACCACTTCCTGTTTATCTACTGAAAGAAGTTCTCTATCAGACATGAAAATCATGACTCATATCATGCTCTCTTTCTGCAAACTTGTCAGAGAAGTGCACTAGATGGCACTCTGGATCTGTAACTCAGTATCTTACAGTAAATGCAATCTCAATTGCCTGGTTTAATGATTATTGTAAGTACTTACTGTATGAAGTTTGGCTTCTAAGTTTAAGATTAAAATTACTGTAGCAGTAAAAGTCTTGTGTAAGTGGGTTTGGGTTCACGTTGTCATTAACTCCCTCCCACCCAATAATCCTTCAGCATGTATTTGTAAAGCACAATTTTAAGTATGCCATTGAGGGAGTAATCCAGCTCTGTGAGGGCAGATGGGACGTGTTCCAGTGTTGGCTGTGCAATGCACTTGTGTATCCATGTTTGATGCATGAAGAAGCAAAATAGGAAGAGCAGAGGATGGCGATCATTCTGCCATGTGTTCGCCCAGTCTGAGTATGGCTCAGATGTAATTTGAATGAAGGCATGAAGGTTTATGAGACCAACCATTATTCCTATGATCCATAGGTTCATAGAAGAGGTATAGTCTGTGCTAAAGATTTCAAGTAACATTAGTTTTGCTAATGGATTAGCTCTGGAATTCTGTTTCTGATTTAAGTTGCCTGAAACCATACCTACTGCTTCATTTTGATAGCATCATGTGACCACAGCTTGGATCTACTGACTCTGCTCATGCTGGGTGCTCTGTAGGCTCCTGTAATGGTTTGGGAAGTGGAGTCTGGATGCTGCTTTCTGTGGGGCCCAAGGCATGTCTGTGTGGCTGTGCTGTGGGCCTGTACTCAAGGTGCTGGGGCAGGGCAGCTTTCTGCATGTAGGGGGCAAGTCAGCTGCCAGAGGAAATCTCCAGACTGCTAGTTCAATGATTTACCACTGAGACATGATGGGGTGCACTGCTGCCTCCTGCCTTTTTGGATACTGTCTTCCTGATAGATGATTGTGTTAATGCAAAGTCAGTGGTGCTTAACTTACCCTGTCTTGGCTTTGCCTTCATAGGGCAATGCTTAGGATGCCAGTTACCTTCATTCATCTAAGATTGTAGAGCTCCCTCTCAACTCTTCCTGACCTGTGAACACTCCTGAGTCTTCCAGGACAAAATAAAACAAGTTAGCTGAGCCACCTGGCAGTGGTTTGAACCAACTTGTTTGATTTTGCCCTAGAACTGACTAGAAGTGCTTACGCAGCCAGTTACTGGGACTCAGCTGTAAGGTGTTAACAGCAGAGAAGCAGAAAGAAACAGCTTTTTAAAAGGCCTGTGAACTGTGTGCCTTGGGTGGGAGGCTTTATATTAGGCTGTTCACTTTCCCTGGAAAAGATAAGGTGTGCTTCTATGGCCTGTTCCACCAGAGGAATTCAATAATAAGCTGTCATGTCTCAGCTGTACCTTTCCTGCAAAGGTGTGCTCGTTACCTGTGCAGCACAGATGAGATTCCTGTGCCTAAGGTGTCCAGTGGAGCCACACAATATGCTTTACAGGGCTGCTTGGGGTGGAGGCTCCATTGTAGAGCCTTATTTTGTTGTGTACTTCAGAGGATGGGGAAGGCAGTTTGGCACACTAGCTTTTCTGACAGCCTCTGAAATACGAAAATGCTTTTTGTTCCCACATCTGTTAATAAGCTGGTGCATCTGTTGGATCATGGAATAGTAAGGAAATTATAACACCTTTTATCTGTACAACATTATAATTTTTGAGAAGAATAACAAAGTTAGAACATGTATCATGCTCTTCACTTAATGTATTGATGAATATTTGCACAAAGAACCACAAGCAAAGCAGATTCCCCTCTTGTCCAGGAGCAAGTCTGTCTGCAAGATGAAGAGTTGTCTTACAGACAGAAATCTATATTTGGTTTAAGTGCATTGTGCTTAGAGTTCACATATGTCCCCTCCAGTACTTACTTATTAAATGAGTTCACAGAAACTACACTGTAAACCTGCTGGAATAATTTTTATGAAATAATTTTCTCTGGTAAACAGGGAAAACAGAGCTGCAAGGAAGTTAAAACCTGGGCTTGGCTTCCCCACTAATGACAAACTCAGGCCCCAAAATTTGCTGAGACAGAGATGACAGGCTCTCGCAAGTACATTGGGTCATCCACCTACCCCTCCTTTCTGGTTGCTGCAGGGTATGTGTGCACTCAGACAAAAAAGACTGGGCTGCTTTTGAGCTTTTTTGTTCCTTTTTTTTGCTCACACATAAAGCAGGGCAGGAGTGAGATATAGATAATGGTATACACCTGTCCCATTCAAGTGCACTAGATCAGCACCACCAGACCTTTCTTTCCTCACGCTGCTTGAAGAATATGGACTCCAAGGGTACTGCAGCACTGTTGGTTTTCTGTCAGTTCTGGGTGGCCATTTTTAAACTGTCAGTCTTGAGTGCGAGTGCTTCCCAGTAAGAACGATCTGTGTTTAAGGAAAATCTGCATGGGAGCAGGGATGCTGTGGGTAGGTAGGATTGCCAGTGAGCCCATTCACTCACATCTGCTATGTACACCAGCCCAGAAAATAGTGAATGAACCTCAGATACTGGTGCATAATGTGATCCAGGACAAATTTCTTACCTCTCTGGACTTGGTTGCCTACCTCTAAATTAGATGCTTCCTTCTTGTTGCAATCTCTGTCTGGAGACTTGCATGTGTTACATCATCCTTTGGTATTACCAGTGGTGGCCTTTTTCAAGAAGAGGAATCACAGGACATCCTTTTCTTTGTATTAGGCTTTGACAGTATCATCACAGGGGTACGGGATTTGCTGTGGAGTGCATCGTCACAAACATTTTTGATGATGGCATCAGATTTTTCTCCTGCTTGCCCTTTTCCCTTGAAAGGGGTTAGGCTCTTTGGGTGTTGCCTGAAGAAGTTCAGGAGGTGGCTGGGTGCAGTGAGATTTTCTGGCTGCACCTCTCTGTAGGATTACTGAGAGTGCAGAGGGGCCTCAATCCAAATAGGGAGGAGCCTGCACAAATGCAAGTAGAAGCAGAAGATTCTCCACGGCAGCACGTTTCTTCTTTCTGGAGCAACTCACCAATAGAAAAGAAGATTATGTTGGAAGCAGCTGGGCTATTTTGTGTGTGTGTGCATTCGGCTAATGATCCTTCATGTGATCACATCAACCTCATAGATATATGCAGTTTTGGCTGAGTGTTGATATTCACATGCTGTCTGCACATCACCATAAGGAAATGGAAAGGGAGTTTGTAAAGTATGAAAGGTTATGTCCCTAACAGAAAGGAGGACCAGAATCTAGAGATCATCCTTTACTGGTAATCTCACTGATCTCTCTTCCAGTAGTATTCTGTGTGTTAACAGAGCAAAGGCTGCTGCTTTTTCACCCTAATTTCAGTAGCTTCTTTCTGCCTCTCTTCAGCATTCTGCCATTAGTACTCCTTTCTTCATACCCTGCATATGTGCTTCCATGCCTCCTGGCCATCTTCATACTCCTTTCAAACTTGGAAGATGTAGACAGACAGGCATACACATAGCATGACGGCAACTTCTCATTTTCTTGGGAAATCTTGCTCAAAAGTGTTCAAGAGCAGCTAGTTGTAAAGTACTGAGGTGCAGAAATCTGACACTACATGGTGCATAGTGTTGGAAATATTGATGATTTAGGCCTTATATCACCTGTGGAACTATAGAATAACAGACTGTTCAGCAAGTGCTGTTAATGAAATGTGTTTAAGCGCTCTGTTGAACTGGAACCGTGGTCCATACTGTGGCATATGGAACCTTTTCAGCTGGAAACTCTCAAATTGTTGAGTCAAGTCCCGTAGTGTTTTAGGAATATCTCAGGAAGCTTCTGACAACTCAGACAAAATGGTGTTTTTCTACCTGAGTTGTTGGCCATTTAAGCCGAGCTCAAAGCAAATCTTTGGGGCTTTGGGGAAGCCAGTTACAAATCAAAGAATCTTGTATAAATTGGTTATGGCTGAACACTGCTTGAGGCTTGCTTCTGAGGCTTGATATATTCCTTTAATTCACAAACAACATCTGCTTCTTTTCACTGACAGTTCCTAAGATGACCTCCTGAAGGAAAGGGAGCAAGCATAATTTTCTGCTATGCTGATGATTCTCAGTGGAGCAATCACAGGTGTGTACAGAAGGCCAGAGCCAAGATGAACACCTGCATGCTGCCATGGCTGCATGCTTTACCTACTTCTCTTTGGTTACCCAGCAGTGATTGCTGATGGCACCATGTGGTGCAGGATTTCAGGGTGCTCGGCTCCTAAAATCTAAAGGGCATGGTTAAATACTTTGCAAGGTCTAAGAACCAACATGTATCTAGGTGTTCTTTCTGGTACGTGATGTTAAGTGCTACCAACACTTAACAGCATCTAAAGACTAGTGTTTTCATTTCTGCTAGTCTCTAGTCACTCTATTTTCTGTCTTCATATACATATCTTCTGTCTGTTCCTCCCAGTATACCCACCATACCTTATGTGCATTTTATCTTACATGGACAAAGTGTAAGTGGACCTGAGTAGTAGTTTTGTTTGACTAGAGGCTTCCTGTAAATGACAAGCAGAAGACCTAGCCCACCCCTGTGGCACAAGCTTTTAAAGTCCCATTATTGCTCTGAATCACACCTTCATCTCCACACCCTGAGTCATATATTAAAATAAAACTGTGGGAAATAATAAAACCCAGTTATATGAACGCATTTTTTATTATAAGAGTTCTTTTTTTTTTTTTTTATTACTGCTTTGAGGCCAACTCATCATCTTTTGTTATGTTTATTACAAAAGGGTTTGCTCCAGTCCCTATTAACTTGAAGGGAAAGGAATAGAGTGCATAGACAGAACAGTTCCTTGCTGGCATCCATTCCCTTGTCCTCAGTATTCCTCAGTCTTTACCACGTCTGCTGTACAAGAGCCTTCTGGAGCAAGCTGGGTTACAAGGAGGATTTACAAGTTTGCAGAAGAGGAGGGCAGATCAAGTCCTCTTTAAGTCCCATATCTAGCTTCTGGCCTGTTTTTCCAGGTACTCCTGGTACAGCTACTGTCCTTGTCAAGCAAAGAAGAAACAGTTTTCAGCTTTGCCCTGGCAAAGTGAGAAGTTTTCCTCGGTCACAAAGAGGTAGAAGATGAGATTGGACGGGGAGAAAGAAAAAGAAAGTAAAAGGCAGAAGGCTTGTTTATATTTACTAATTAGAAAAGTAGATTGTTTCCATTTAAAAAGGGATATTCTATAAGACCATGTTTTTGTTAAGTATTTAGGCTCTGTAGATGGGGAAAGGGGTGGAGCCCTTTTCTTTCTCAGGCTTTGTTAATTAAAGTGTTTGTATCTTTACTGAAGCTTGAGAAATTCCTTTTCATCTTCAATTTTAGATCGTACTTGTTGATTGCACCAGTACCAGGACTCCTTGCTCAAAATACAGCACATAATCTGTGCCATTTTCTCTCACCCTAAAAAGCAGCTGAATGTACAGAAACTGAGTCCTGAACCGATACTCCCCTGGAGCCTGGCATCATACTGAAAGAATTCCTTTGTGCACTTCTGGCTACAGTTTCCAACTTTCCCCCCACCCCAACCCCCATCACCTTTTATTTCTTTCCATGTGTCTCTACTTTCTCAGATAATAGCACAGGCCTTAGCCTGTGCTCTAGGAATAGTCGGATATTCAAAATCTGCCTCTCTTGCAGGACTTTCTGCCATTCCTGTCACACATTTATCTAGGTCATCTTAATTTCTTTTGGCTTTTCAAAGAGCAGGTGCTTCAGAGACTACAGCCTGAAGGTCTGATGGAGCAGCTGAGTCAGAAGGTGGCTTCCTATTTGCTCGGTGGGGAGAGGATGCTAAAATCTTTATTTGCTGTACCTTTTTTCTGAATTTTCTCATAGAGGCACTGCTCAAAAAGATATTTTTATTGTGGACTTCTGTTACTCTAAAATTCTACTGCTGCCAAACTTTCCGTTCTCAGGGCACCCAACAACTCTGTAGTGGTGGATGACTTCATAGTAGATTTTTTATACATCTACTTCTGTCTGTTTCTGAACATGAATTAAATAATGCTCCATCATCAGAAATGTATTAAATGTTCCCTGATGGACCATTCACAAATCATTTAAATAGCATTCTTGTGGTTTATTGAATGTCTTTTGAGACATGTATTATTCTCTGCTTAATAAACCACACAGGATCTTAAACTGTGGCGAGATGATCTCCAAGGATGGCACGTATTTTAAAATTATTTTACCCATAGACTTATTAGATCATGAGATATTTTCTGCTTCACTGCTAGGAAATAAATAGAAGTTTCTGTCAGGTAATTAAAAACCCAACAGACCAAGGAGCTGCCTCTTGAAAGACACAGTAGATCAACAGGATACCCCCATGTGGACCCAATGCCTGGAAACTGAGAGTAATCTGAAAATAATGTACACAATGGTTTAAATCTCTGGACACAGCTGTGAAATCCCTGCAGGTATTTTATTCCCTGTTTTTCAGTAATTCAGGTGAATTTTCCAAGGCTAATATCTGGAGAGCTCCCATGGAAATGAAAACTAATGATAGGTAGAAATAGAGTTGAGGGAAGCACGTTACAAAGACTTCATAAAAACTCTTAATCCATGAGATCTAGCATATTCTGTTCAGGATATTGAATAATGGATTTGCTCACTGTACAAACATAAGGCTTGTTACAGGCCCCTTCCACTTACTGGCATTCTGAAAATGTTCATCCAAGATCGAATGCCCACCCTTTTTTGGTACTGAGTTATTGTAAGATATATTATGAAACTGAAATACTGGCTGCTTCATTCTTTCTGTTTCTGTGGCTTGCCAGAGCTTCTGCCTTTCTGAAAAGAAGTGTATTAAGGGAAGTGTTTTAAGGGAAGAAAATGATAGCTTTGAGTGTGGATGTTTACCCACAGGGAAGCTGTTCATGGTCCTTTTCTTTATGTGAGTAATTGGTCTGGTCCTGGGTACTCAGTATCTAACATTTTGCATACAGTGAATGGGTGAATGACTTATATCTATGACAGTGGGGCCTGTGGGAAGGTAGAACAGGGAAATTCAGTTCTTATAAAACTATAAAAATAGCTAAGAGGTGTAACGTACTGTAAAGCTGCCACATTAACACACACTGGGCTGTCTTTTCATTGTTTTGATATGCAGCAACCGCTTTAAAGCTGTTTCAAAAGCTTTGTTTCAACATGGAAGATAGTCCAAATACAAGTTTTTTTTCATTTTTATGTGGTTTCAGAAACCTAAAATTAACTAGAATACATTTGCATTTACCCTGCTTGTCACAATTACAAGGCAGGTGCAGAAATAATGAAAGTTAGTTTCATTTAATAGCAAAGATTCAGCAATGTTTGTGCTATTCAACTGTCTATTTTTTCCCTTGTAACTGAATTGAGAACCAGAGCTTTTGATGCACAATCACTGTCTTCGGTTGCCTGGTCTTTCTTTTCCTCTCTTTCCCCATGTCTCCACAGGGTATCTCAGGAGAGCCTAGTGTGTAAGTCAAGTAACTCTGAGAATCACACATGCAAAAGTGTGTCAGTGCCCAAAGCAAATGGAAGCTAGGTAGTCAAGTGTGTGTTGTCAGGTGACAAACACCAGTGCTGTTTTATTCCTGAGACAGCACCTCAAAGAGGCATTTGATGGTCAGTGGTATCTATGCTCTGACTCTCCCCATTTAATTCACCCTTCTTCCTCTGCAAACAAGCTCTGGACTGCTCCTTGCACCCTCGGGCTGTTCTTCGTCCTCTTCCATCCCTTTCAATGGAAAAGGCTTTCTTGTTGTCTTTGTGACTTACATTCATTATTCACTTCTTAATAATTTTCATCCTCTTCCTGACAAGGAAGGGAGGAGGAGGTGTTATAACCCTGAGGGGACTAGCACCATGATAAATCAGGCCACATGTGAAGGGATGCACAGTGTTTCCCCTCCTGAAGTCCACACAGTAGGACAACTGTCAGGGCCTTTCTTGTGTTACTCCACTATCCTCTTGTACAGCAACAAGCATTTTTTTGCCACAGTTCCAGGGGAAGACGTAGCACGGAACCCAGCAGACAAGCTCTGTGGTGTGACAGACTCTTATTTGGACCTGTTGCTCCTCTGCCTGATGCCTAGACTACAGGGAAAAGCAGTCCTAAAAGGGGACCAAGAGCAGAACAGTGTCCACCCTAATAATGACTTATTTTACTGTTTGCTCTCTGAAAAGCGAAACAGCTTGGAGTGATAAACTTACCTCACTGTGTTCCCCTGAGAAAGCACCCTGACATCTCCTCCTGTGTGTTTTTTGGTGGCCTAGGTATTCTGCTGTGTTCATAAGAATGAATTTCTCTTCTGTGACCAGAAAGCCTGACTAGAGCAGTGTCTGATGCCTACCTGGCAGTTTTCGTGCTTTTGTGCTACTTACATGTGAAGTTGCTTGGCTTAGGCTGACTTCTTGCCTATCTCCATGCTAGCACCTGTGTGTCATCCTCAGCATATCAGAAGGGATATCACTTAAGGGGTGGGACTTCAATCCTTTCCAGAATTTACAGTTGCTTGAAACTGAAATCAACAAAGAAGGGGTTTGGTTTATTTTAGTCTGTGTAACTGACAACTGATGACAAGATGCAGCTCATGCTCTTTATGAAGCTGTCAAGGGAGAACAGCTAGAACAAATGTTTCCACTTAGAATTATGGCTATGCATTCTGGAAATACCAAATACATGTCATTCCTTAATGGTTTAGGCTTGTGTCTTCTGGCTTGTGTCTTAGGCTTGTGATTCTGGCTGATCTTGTCCTGGGGCTCAGACCTGCAAAGCAGTGAAGAGTCAGGTTATTGTGGAGAACTCAAACTCCCTAACACAGAGGTTAAGAAAATAAAGGTTTCAACAGACAGTTGTCTTACCATTATGCATGTATTTCCTGTCTTCATGTACTCTGTTTAGTGTCAAATGTACTTCTGGTGTTTTAAATAATAGTAAGTTTACCTTTCAGGTAAGAAATGCCTTCTGAGGGTAAAGTTTTCTTATGACTGAGGTTGTATGAGAACCAAATAAATTCAATGTCCAAAGCAAATCATACTTAGTATTGTAGTTCCAAAGATGGCAAACGTTTACATGCATTTAGCCTGTACTTCACCTTGTTAGAGAAATAAAACTGAGGAGGTTTGGATCTACATTTGGCTATTAAAGGGAATTGTTTTAATGGTATTAATGTAGTCTAGGAACTTTGCCCAATTTCTGTTTGTTCTCTTTCTGGTCACTGGAAATATTCTCAGGTCTCTTTCTCAGCATTAAAATGGGGATCATATGTCATTATTTTGTGTGTAAAATTTGACATCTCTGTCAAGCTGTTTCTAGAAAGATTGGTAAAAATGAGCAAACCACCTTGGAAATGAAGACCTGCAGGTGATGCAGGCTGCTGTGATGTCAGTAATGGCTATTTTGTGCAACTCTTCTGTAAGAGCTTCTTACATTAGAAATATCAAAATACTTCTGAGATTCACTGAGAAAACAGTATAATCTCATATCTTTTAACTGACTGTGCTTTATGTTGGTAAAGTGTATATATAGCTGATCTCTGTAAATTGCTCACCCTTCTTCTCCTTATCAATACTGTTTTGATGATACTTTTCAGCTAGAGTTACTGTCTGTAACTGGCATAATGTAAAAGAAAAATTGAGTAATTTACAGAGATTTTAAGTGGTGGGTGTTAGAAATTGGGCCTAAGTTTTTTTACAGTATAGGTAGTCCTAGTTAATATCCACATTTCAATTTTAGTGGTAGTAACAATTAGACTACCCTGATTATCTTGTGTGATAATGCACAAATAGGCATATTTTGCCAGAATTCTGGAATTGTGATGACAGGAACCATAAAAAATGGGGCGAATTTAAGTCTGTATGTTGGGTTCTGCGCTTTACTATGTCTCTCTGCACCTCTTCCTGTGCTGGTAAGAGAAGGGCTGGCCTATTCCTCTCTCCTGACAAGAGACACACAGAACACATTCTTTTCTCTCTGCTCAGAAGTGAGCTGTGGTCAGTACTTTGCTATGTGAGACAGCTTGCATTTTTTTCCTACACTCTTCCATGCTTGTCTTTCAAACAAACCAACCAACCAACCTGAAACAAAACCCCTACATTTTCCTAAAGCAGGCCTACTTCTGTTTTTGTGGTGTATAAAACAGTGATTTCACTGTTGATAAGGAAGCTGAATAATGTCTACCTGCTTTCCATTGGGGTAATACAGTATTTATTCCTTCCTGGTAACCCAGAGTCATAGTAGGATTTCATCTGCTTTTGCATTACTCTTTGCCAGAATCAGCCTCTCTCCTGTATTTTCCTTGGATAGGGGAAAATATGCGAAAAGCATATTTGACGTTAGTATTTTCTATATTTTTTTTCTTCAAACATTGTTTTTATTCTGATTCCCATACAGGAGCCCACAGTGTTCAGAAAATCTGTTTTACTTAATGGCAAATGCAGATAAACCTTGCTTATGGGAGAGCCATTTTAACTTTCTCAGTACTGGCCCTGTTGTAGGATTTGCAGAGGAGAATATAGACCTCTAGTGCCTTAATTTTTCAAAGCTCTAGTGTTGTAAGGGTTGCAAAAGTTTTCATCACAGCTTGCTTGGATTTACTTTCACTTTTGGGATTCCTCAGTTACTGTGGATCACATGTACTAAATGAAGGGGTTTGGGTTTGTTCTTTCCTGTCAGCAGCGCCTCTGAGGGACAGTTCAGCACTTAGTAAGTTTTAAATGCTAGAAGTAATTCCAAGGAAGAATTGAAAGATGAATGTAAACAAGAATGTCAAGAATTTGGAAGTATAACACCCCTGATGTGATTTCCAATATGAAACTGTTTTGAGACCAATGAATGCCACTGAAGGATCTGATTCGGTAAATGGAGAGTAATGCCATGAGATGCTGGTGAACAAAGTGTTAAACTCAGTAAGATGTATTTGGAGGATTAGGGCCCCAAATGTGATTCTCTGGTTTCATCTTGAACTGTGGGTGAGTAGGTGTAGGCTGTATGACAGCAAGGTTGCTGTAGTAATTATTCATTAGCTTTAAATAACAGGGTAATTATGAAGTTAAAATTCATATACCCCAACACACCCTTTTTTTCCTAGCTTTTCAATTTCTGAAGAATGCCTACAGCCGTCTGCTTTGTGTTGTAAAACAGGGCACTAGCCCTAGTTGTACATGGTTGTTTCTTTGATTTTTGTGTGCTCCTTGCAACAAGAATGTTAACTAGGGTGAAAAGGTAACATGAATCAGGGAGGCCAGCACTAGAAGAAAATAAAAACTCATTTTCTCCTATGCCTCCAAGGATAAAGAAGATCACTCTGGTACTCATAAACACATGTATACTCCACATAGGACTAGTTTCTCTCTGAAATTCTCAAATTATCTGGTTTTGTTTAAATTTCTGTTCACTTCTATTCTGGGGCAAAAAACAACTAGCAGAACAGAGATGAGGAGGACAAGTGGCAATGTTTTGGAATGACAGGATCCATTCTGGTATTCTATATGCAGGATATTTAACCATCAGCTGTTTTTGGGTGAGGAGGCCTGATCAATGAATTTATATTACATAGGCAGAACAGACAGAGTTGGAATGCTTCTGAATAAAAGTTCAGATCCAGGAGTTGGTTTATCTCACATGGGTTGAACCTAATTCAGTGTTTTCAGAGTCTTGGAATGAAGTCCACAAAAATTACTCTGTCCTTATATGCGTAACTGGGGACCGTTGCCCATGATATGCTCTGGTTATGCTCCACAGGTTCTGCACGGCAGCTCTGATTTACTGCACTCATGAGGGGCTGCTGCAGTGCTTGGGGCAGGGTGCCTGACCTATGATGTGATGTGCAACCTGTATGGACAGCAGGTGGAAGGCCCTCTGCATACCTGTGGTCCTGTGCATGGCCATAAACTAAGACAGCCTCCTCCTACACTGCCTGTGCTGGAAACCCCATAACCCTGCCTTACACGTCAAGGCCTTAACCCTGTGAAAAGGGTGGATGAATCAGCAAGGACAACATGCTCAGCAGTGCTCTCCTGGCTGGCTTGTCAAAGGCATACTGTTACTGCCGGTTTCTTTAACTGAAGTTACTCAGTTTGCTGTTCTTGATAATTTAATGCTGCAACCACTGGCTAAGGGTTCATTCTCTGTTTCTTGCGCATCTTATTGTGGGCATGATACTGTGACTGTCCAGTGGAATGTAATGGTGCTTATGCCTTTAAAGGTATCTCTAGCTCAGGCCCTCACAGAGGCTAGGGTCCATGTGCCAGATGCCACATTGCAGATAGATTTTCAGTGCACTGGACTCATGGGATAGAAGGGTCAGCAACAGTACCATATTTGTTTGTTTTAAGATGTGGCTTCTTCAAGGTCCAATCTGGTAAATCTGCTCTAGGTTCTGAGAATGAGCTTTCTGAATGAGATCTACAAGATAGTTCTGAGTTTGTAATCCCAGATGTACCTTAAATGTGGAACTAAGTTTGGTGCCTAGTGCTCTTACAATTCTTTTCTTGCCACTTGATAATATTTGCAACTTGGTATCAGTAAAGTGCTAATAAATTCTAAGTGAGTCACCTGATGAGTTAGGCAAGAACTTATGATCTTGTGTGGAAATTGCGTATAACATTTTTTCTGTTCTAGTGGAGAGGATGTGGGTGAAGATGGGAGTCTAAAAAGACCCACGTAGACCATGGATTCTGGTGTGTTCTGAACTCCAGAGCTGAAATAGTTCTAGTGGGGTAAGAGTCTGGTGCATTTTCTAAGGTGAAACGCTGACAAGACTGGAGAGTTGGACTGACTTGTGGTAAGGGAAGAAATAAATTGTCAGAAACTTGAACTTTCTGTAGACAGCTGTTGCTATGTTGGGAAGTACGGAGAGCAGATCTGTGAGACCAACCATTTGAAAACAAAATGGTAATATTAGTTAGCTAATTCTTGGAATCTAATAGAGGCTTTTCAACAGTGAGTGCTTTGTTGCTGCAGTGTCTGGGTGCTCTAACCCTGCACTAGGGTTCATGTTATTCATTCTGAGATATCCTATTATGTTGCAAAATCTGGTTTTAAGAAAAGCTGAAAAAGAAACAAGCTGTTGGATATCTTCATGGGCAACAAATGGTTTTCATATTAAAAAAACTCCAAAACAAATCTACTTCCACTAATTCAACTCCTTCAAAAAGTCTTTTTGTATCATCACTGAATTAAAAAAAATAACAGTAAGAGTCTAAGCCTGTAAAGAAAGGGAGAGCTTCTATCCAAGCAACCTGGGCAGGGTGATTCTTTTTTTCAAATACTGAGCATTTTGTTAGTGGAGATTTATCTTTGCCTGCTTCTGTTCGTCCTCTTGCTTTTTGTCCTCAAAGCAGCGCTGTTATTTTTAAACACCTTGGCGGCTTGGAAAACAGTCTTGGTTAGGATCTTTCAGTAACCATCTCTTTCTATCCACCTGTTCCACTGTGCCCTCCAGCAGAAATGGGACGCACTTGGCCATGCTGTGTACAGGTGTGTGGAGGGCTGGGCAACAACTCAGTGTTTGATACTACAAGAGTATTTGAGACCTTACTGAACTAAGGTTAGTACATCTGTAAGAAATACACTAAATAAACAGTGTTTTACACAATAGAAAAGTGGAAACTGGTACAAAAACAATTGCTAACAGATGATCTGTGGTTGTTTGCAAAGTGCTAAAATAGAAGGTTGTTGTGGTTTAACCCCAGCCAGCAACCAAGCCCCATGCAGCCACTTGCTCACTCTCCTACCAGTGGGATCTGAGAGAGTATTGGAACAGTAGAAACTGGAATACTTGTGGGTTAAGACAGTTTAATAGGGAAAGCAAAAACTGCACAAAAAGCAAGCGAAACAAGGGATTAATTGACTGTTTCCCATGGGCAGGCAGGTGTTCAGCCATTTCCAGGAGAGCAGGGCCCCATCCTGCATAACAGTGACTTGGGAAGAAAAACGCCATCTTCCAAACATCTCCCTTTCCTCCTTCTTCCCCCCACTTTATACACTGAGCATGGTGTCTGATGGTCTGGAATATCCCTCTGGTCAGTTTGGGTCACCTGTCCAAGCTGTGTCTCCCCCCAGCCTCCCATGCACCCCCAATGACGCTACTGGTGTAGCAGTACAAAACTCAGAAAAGGCCTTGGCTCTGTGTAAGCCGTGCTCAGCAACAACAAAAACATCTCTATATTGTCAACTGTGTGTTCAGCAAAAAATAAAACATAGCCCTATACTAGCCATTGTGAAGAAAATTAACTCCACCCCAGCCCAAACCAGCACAAAGATCAAAACCACCTGGATCGTTTTCTTGCACAATATTGTAAGCTGCATATGTGTGATATATATATAAACATATATACCTTGCTCTCTTATGTGTATTCCTTGGGCCTCGCAATGTATTGCTTCATAAATAGAATCTGTAAATGCCTATTGTAGTGAGCCTTTGATTAGTTTTATTTCATAACACTATCAGGTTGGGTTTTTTTTTTTTTTATTTGAAAGCATCTGAGAGCCAAGTAGGTCTTTGTAGGAAATGTGTTTACCTGTCTTGCTGGATTACTTAGCCAATGGTCTCTGATCCTATCATACATTTTGCATCCTAGCATCACAGTGACATTAAATCAACTTGAGAGTCACATAAACATTTCGAACACAACTTTTGAGTCCTAAGGACTGAGGCCTTTATATTTGCAAAGTAATTTCAAATTCTTGAAAATTTAAATGCCTAGCTTTGGATGATAATGATGACCATGGTGGACAATCAGGAACACTGTCTTCTTCAGAGGAGCTATTGGTGCTCGGTATGTCTGAGAGTTTAGATGTCTTGGGCAGAATACCATGAACTAACACTTCTGTGGATCTTAGCCTCACACTGATGAAATTTACCCATGATTCTTACAGACTGTTGATGTATCAGGCATGAACAGGAACTTTTTTCTTTGCCTTTCAGTGCTCTGTGCTAACCATAGAGTCATTCTTCTCATGATTGACATGCCAATCCATTACTTCAAAGGTTAATGGCTACATGGAAAGTAATAGAGCAGGCCCTTGTGCCAAAACAGAAGCCTGTCACACGGTTTCCTTTCTGATCCCCTCAGTTTTGACATTGAAAAGAAAAGAAAAAGCTTTTTGTATCTTGATTTCTCTCAGAAACATTGGTCAGTAAAACTAGGATTTTTCAAGTGAAATGAGTTGAGTTTCGTGCTTCTTTTTCCTTGTCTCTCCCTTAAAAAAACCCAAACTAAACCAAACCAAAAACCAGTGTGTGGAAGTTTCAATTATTTTGTAGATTGAAGTGAATAAAAATTGGATTATAGACTCTGAAAAACTGAGGATTGTAAAAGCAGAACTCTCATAAAATGAGTGTCTGCTTATTAAATAGGATTAGCTCTGTCATGCAAGTGTTCAGGTGTAGCAAGCACAAGCGGCAAACAAGCAATTTTCTCGTCTTTGTAGAATCGTATCCTATCCTACTCCTTATGGTGTCCTGTACCATCCTAACACTACCATTTCAGTTAAAAACTCTATGCTTAAAATAAATATATCCCCACCCCCCTCCCCCGTGATGTAAAGACTCTGCAATATTGCATAATATATTTTAAATGGGAAACATTGCTGGTAGAGTAAAAGAAAGAGGAAGGTTTTATTGCTGGATTAGGAGCTAGAAGTTCATCTGAAACATGTTTTCCTCAGGAAAAGATTGGTAGATGTGATCTGCTACTGCAGTATAGCAGCTTTCATCTCTCACCTCCCCATCATCCCAACACAGAGTTCTTCCAGGATCACAGTTTTTCCGTGTACCTTATGTACCTAGAACCCGAACAATAACAGCAAAGAATGACATTTCTGTATGCTGGTCTGGGTAGTAACTGGGGATTCTGTAGCCGCAAGGTATTTGATGTTAGTGACCTCTTATTGGTGCAGTACTTTGCCATCTGCTTTCTTTGTGCATTAGTTTACTTGCTCATTCTGGAATGCATGCTAAGGTTTTTCTGTAGGTGATTCCAGCTATTCAGTTTAATTGATTACAGTTTGCTCATAAGCCACATGAAATACCTAGTCTTCAACTCAAAAAAACTTAGGAAGAAAGAAAAAACCAATCATCCTTATTTTTGTGGGTTATATGGGCAAGATCCAGGAGTTCAGATAGCAAACACTAGTCGTGTCATTGTGAAGAAGGAGGCTCGGTAAGGAATTGTTTAATACTTGTCCATTCTTTCTACTCAGAGGCATGCAACAAAACAGAAGGTCAATGGTCGCCTGTTGTAATTAGATGTTTCAACCAGATATGAGAAAATTTTTTTTCACTAGGGTGTTGGTCCAACACTAGAAAAGGCTACCAAAAGAGATGGCAGTCACTGCTCTTGGGATGTTCAAAAACTGAGCCTTGACCAATCTGCTGTAGCTAGCTTTGTGCTGAGCAAGGGGCTAGGACTAAGGGTTCCAGCCTCAGCTATTCTGTGATCTGTATCTCATTCTGCATATCTTAGTTCCAGAAATGACTTATGGACCAGTTTTTTAAATACTGTGATACAAAAATAATAGATGGTTTTCTACTCAGCAGAATATGTAATTTTCCTATGAAAAAAATGGGTAAATTCAGCAGACACACTTTAAAATAGACTTAATCCTGTGTTATGTATTTTAATAATTTTAAGCATTATGATTGTCCTATTGTCATTTCCTTGATCTCATCCTTTTATGGGTGGTTACAATCAGATTTGTAATTTTCTATCCTGCTTTCCTCCATGTAGAAAGGACCAATAGTGTTAAAGTGCATGTTAACGCTGTCAGCTTCAGTTGTTTGGCAAGTGGGAATTATGGAGAATATAGGACTGTGAAAATTGAATTTTCTTTGGGAGTTAGTAATAGTTTTGTCCCTATTTCCCAAATGTCTGCATTATGTATCATATTTTTAATGAAAATCAATGACATTTTTAATTACATTGATGAAACCAAACATCCAGAATAGTTGGTTCTTGCAGATGAAATCTCTTCCTTGATGACCTGCAAATAATTGCTGTGATTATTATGTTTGCTGATATTTTTCTAATAATAGATTTGAGGGATATTTGACAAGATTCACCAGTTGAATAAGGCACTTTTTTCCTACCTTATAGTTTAAATAACTATAAGCTAAGAAAAAAGACAAAAAAATCTTTTTCGCAGATGTTATATCTCTTGTCATGTGAAATGTTATTCTAATGCTTTAAAAAGTGTTTATCTTTAGTCTAAGCAATTACCTGATCAGCACCTTCTTTCTTTTTCATCTCCCACTATCTTTTCTCTTGTCTGGATTCTTCAGTTTCCCTCTACCTTTCCTGAGAACTGAATAATAATTAAAAGAAAGTCTCATTAAAATACAGTTAGTTAAATATGTATGTTTTAACAAGTATTTCTGATGGAATGCACTGCTTGTGATGGCTGCTCCTATTATATGTATTTTGAAATTTTTCTAGATTTGGAAAATGCATCTTGTGTGGACAGACAAAACCTTTCCCTTCCAGAGGTAATTTCTATCCTCACAGTGCTTGATTCAACATGCTTAGACTACGTATGAGATGAAAAACTGGGGAATGGAGAAGCATATATAGAGCCTGAAGAAAATAGTCCATTATTAAAACAATTTAGCTTGTCATTAAATCTTACAATTTTGGATTATGAATAGGTTGCTCTTACCTTTGCCTAATCTGCCATTTTACTATAGCAGAAAATCTGGTGCTGGACAAAAGAGGAAGGGTAGCCTAGCAGTTAAAATAAAACTTGAAGCCAGGATCTTGATTTTTTGTTCTGACTGCATCAATGACAAACTGTATCATCCTGTGCGACTTACCAAACCTCTGAGTCTCACCTACCACTCTGTCATATAGGATGCTGTGAGGTTTAATTAGACTTAATTTTACTCCTTCAAGTACCTTGTGTTTCTCAGATGAAACATGCTATTCAAGTGCGAAGGATAATTATTATGTTGTGTCTGTGTTTTTCTGATACATTATTACTATTTTATTAACCATGTTTTGAATTAAAAAAAAAAAACCCCAAACCGCCATACTTTCTGCTTTTCAGTTTTGTTTCTATGGTATAAAGTTAGTCCCTATGAGCACAGTAAATAATTAAACTAATATTGGCATTGAGATGTGAGGTGATTTTATTTGAGAATGTTAATGACTGTTAGCAGATTGTCACAAAATGTCTGGCTGTTTGGATACTTTGAGCACCTCAAATCATTCACTTCGGTGTAAGATGGTCATATTGCTTCTAAATGTAGTGAATTAGCCCAGCAATAACAGCTTACAAAGTCTATGTTGATAGCTTCCTTGTAGCTGGTCAGGCTTGACCCAGACAGCATTGTGGAGCAATCATTCAGAAAATTGTTCTAGCAATCAGTGCCTGGTGCCACCTTAACATTTGCCAGTGCTGTGGGGAGCTGAGTATACCTTATGCAACAGGCCACTACTGTTTCTCCTTTTTTTTTTTTCCAGCTGTAGTACTGAAGTCCGGGGAAAGCCGAGATACCAAAGGATGACGCATAACACATGGAAGCTCGCTGTCTTGGTGGATACGAAGTAACTGTTGTTTCCAGATGGAAACATGGCTACATGAGAAATAAAAATAGCTGACTGTAGCAGTAACTCCATATCCCAAGGACATAATAATTCAGAAAGTGTTGAGTTATAAACTGTTCTTGTACTTTAACTTGGATTTGAGCATGTGATTGGGCTTTTCTTGTAGCTGAGCTTTCAGGAGCCTGAAATAGAAAGGCAGTATTAACAAATAAGATCAGATCATTTGGGGATAATGAACTTCTTTCAATAAGGTTATTGTTTTATCAGCAGGTCACATTCTTTTTGTCCTCACTTACCATGAACTATGAAGTATGACTGTGTAACACACAGGACTTCCATGTTAATTGCAATTCGATACATGTGTCTGGAGAGACAGCCTCTGCCAGTCAAGGCCACTGATGTAACCAACTTACCTTGCTCGTAGACACACTTACTGGAAAACTGCTTGAGCTGCTTTGGTGCTATCCTATTCTAAAGTAGGTTAGATCATAAAAATGAAATGAATAGATTTATGCTGTTCTTACACTTTCTAGGTACAGCATGCAAATGTATACCACAATACTACCTAAGCCAAATGCAGACCCAACTCGTCCACTGAGGCTGCATTTTTGTTCTGCTTTAATAAAGCCATTCTGGAGCAAAGCCCTTCAGAGTGGCAGTCTTACTTGTGTCATTGTCTCCACTGTCCTAAGTATAAAGTAGCATTTGATAATCCTGACAGATGTAGAGTAGTATTGGCCAATGTGAGCTTTGTCAACTTCTTTGCCAGCATAGACCAGATAGTAACTTCAAGATTCCAAGCTTACACAATAAGTGTATCTTAAATGCTAGTCCAGCCCTGATTAAGGTACATTATCATGGGAAGTCCAGGCTTACAGCTAAGACCCACATCTAGTTGGCTATTCTTTTGCAAGTAGGCATCTTGTCTTTGGTTTACCTGGCAAATTGTGTATATGTAGGATAGGTTGCTAAGTGGAAAGGCATATGCATTTTGTAGGACTTGTTAGATAAAAAATGTCATTTGACATACTTTGCTATTATCAGGAGTGATATGGTACTGGAATGTTCTCAGAACGGGGATTAGGCACAGGTACATTTGATGACTCCAGCAGTTACTTGTTTCTCCCTTCCTGTATGTGTCAGCCTGTGATGCCTACGTTAACACATGGGATTTGAGACCCATGAAGTCATGTAACAAACTGTACTGTTTTTGTACTGTAATTGTGCTGTAATGCCTGATGACCACTTGAATGCCTGGGGTCTGATGGGTCTGGCACCATACTGGGCAGACAGGAGTTTGCTGTCTGGCACATCTCTGTTGCCCTTTGAGGAGTAACTGGTCATGGACATGAACTTAGCTGAGGCATTAACAAAGAGACTACCAGGTCTGTGAAGACACTGAGAGACTGAAAGGAAATGCAGATGGGTGCTATGCATTTGCAAGTGTTTATTATTTGAAGTCTGTTACTGGGAAATATATAAAATGAAAGGGTCAGAGTAAGACATTGTGCCTTATTGGCTTTGCCTTCTAGATTTTAGGAGATCAAAAAGAAAAAAGGAGGAATCTGTCATATTGCAGGTAATTAAGGATTCAGCAGGAAATGAGGAACACTTGGTCCTTCTCATAGCTTTGAGGACAAAAGGTGAAGGGTAGCTGGTGTAATATCTTCCATATGTGGCATGCTAATTGGAAGAATAGAAATGAGGCATTTGGAAAGCTGAATCTAAGCTCTTATAAATGGAAATTGCTTTTGTGTAATAAGTTTGCTCATAGACTCACTGCTTTACGCTTGGAAAATAAGAAAATATTTTTGATTATATGTTTGTAAATTAGGGTTAGCCTACTTGTTGAGTTGGTTCTAAGGATTTAATAACCTATAAGTGAAGAATTGTGTTTTTTCTTTCCCTATAAGTATTTGGGATTTAATGATGATTTGCAAGCACTGCAGTGTCTTCTTACCAGTGCCTTAGTCTAGGCTTTGGGTATTTTAGTTTAAGCCTTTCCGGAGTTTTGAAAACCTCACATTGGGAATACTGGAATAGCTTGTTTCTCAGACCTCAGGGAAGTGTGAGGCTTATTCTGATTAGGTATAGCTTTGTCTTTGAGGACAAAAAGGCATCACCACCACTTTGTTTTGATAGACATCCCCTGGCGCAGAAAAAATGGATCTCTGTCCAGGTGAGTCGAGCTAGTGAAAACATCTTCTGGATAGTTATGTCCCGCAAATATACAAGTTCTCCTGGGATGGAGAGGGCGGGACTTCTCTGTGAAAGGCTGTAACGTGAGAGAAGTCGAGAGACGGAGTTACACATTATTCCCACTAGATGGCATTTAAACCCCATTGGATAAAACGGCTGGTAACGCCAACGCTTTCGAGTCTTGCTAAAAGCTGGACTTCGGAGTGAGACTCTGGGATATCTGTATTTTCCTTGGACTAGAACATGCAATAATTTCCCTATGACAAAGGAAATAGTTAAAGCTGAACCGAATTTTGGATTGCACATTGGGATTCGTACATGTTCTGGCAGTTTAGTAAAGGATGTAGTTGGTTTCTGTGCTGTAGAACCCGCACCTCCTTGGGGAGAGGGAGTAGTAGAGTCAGCAGCAAGTAGGAGAGCTCTTGGCAGGGTGGCCAATTGGAAATTCGCTGCCAGGAAGCCAGAAGAGCCCTAATTAGGCAGGCAAGTAGAGCCTGATCCAAAGCCTGCTGAAGTTAATGGGAGTATCTTTGGTTAGTGCATTTTTTCCTATTGCCAGGTAAACTAACCAAATGAGTCTCTCCTCTTAGCAGTCTGCTTTATATACATTACATCATCTACTGAAATTGCTAGTATACTAGGAATAAATGCATGTGTGTACTATTTGTAATGAAGATACGGCATTCATGTGCTTTGTATGAGTAACTTACAGGAGTACTTTTTAGGTAATTGAATTGTTTTTCTATTTTTTTCCTAATTAGAATTTGCAACAATATAATTTTCTCACATGTGTTGGAGAGTATAATGTCTTTTGAATGAAGTGGAGGGAGACCTTTTATCCTGACTATTGTCTCAATATATTTCAGCTAAAGTTCAAATTAAATGTAGAATATCAAAAGTTGTGCTGCCCTAGCATGCACCCAGGGACCTTAATAACAGCTGGTTCTGGACTTCTAAAATGTCACAGTTAGCAGAATTCAGGCAAAAGCTGCTATAGTCTTGCTTCTCTGTTTAAAGTTGCTCCAGTACTGGCAATACTCATCTCAGAGATAACTAATATAAAATACTGGAAATTACTCTGTGCTCTACAATCAGGAAAAAAATCCCCATAGATTCAGTGGGAACACTGCCTGGGTAAACCCACAGGTATTGTGTGCATTGTGAGATTGCATGCAAAGAAAGATCATCCCTATAAACTAACTTTATAGCCTGTTTTTAAAAAAATCTAAATAAAGATTAATGGAAATAGCTTCTCTGATTACACCACTGCTTTATGCTTATTTGAGCAACTTTAAATAGATAAGGAAATATGAGTTTCAATCTGTGCCTGGTGCCCCAGAGTAATTGAAACTCCCCTTTGTTGCAGAAGTGCTGGCTATAACCACTGTAAAACTGTAAAATGTCTGCCAGTTATTCTTGCAGAATTCTGGCTTTGTCTGTCAAAGTTTTTTCACCCTATTCACGCAATGTTAATGTAAATTTTATGCTTATTTTTTAAGGTGCACCTAATCTTTTCATTACAGAAGCACAGCATATAAAAAAAAAAGAAAGCACTGTCAGGTTTTCATATTGGTCAGTCACAGCTGGAGGCAGGTAGCTTTGCACTAGATTTTGTACAGAGTTGATTTGTGATTGCAAAAGGCCACTAGTTTCCTAATAGCTGACAATGACTGCTACACATCACGCAGAAAGGTTTTCATGCTTTTCAGTCTAGTTGAGTTGATGTTGCATCCCTGAAAGGCTCAGTTTTCTTCTACAAGATGCTGCGCTTCAGCTCTGAGGAAGTAAAGAAGTTCCCTGTTTGTATGGGTGGGCAATGTAGCTGTCTTTGACCTTAAAGACAGATGAGTTTGTTTGTTCCCATCTCCTCTCAGGCAACTCTAGATACAGGTCTACTTCAGGTAGACACTTTTCATCACTTTCTATCATCTTTCATTGGACTCCCTCCTTATCCTTTCAGTTCTTACATGTTCTAATTGAAATTCTGCCATGCCATCTCTTTCAGCATAGTGGACAGAATCAAGGAATTGATCAGTTTACAAAGGATCATGGCTAGATCAGTTTGGAAGGGAAATGCAAGATTTGGTGTTCATGTGGCTACTTAGTAAGATGGGAGAAACTGTTGATTGGTGTCCTTTATCTAGAGCTTTTAGACTTGGAGGGTAGATCCAGGTAGGAGTGTAGTTCCTAAGCAGTGATGGCTTATTAAGCCCTGTGTGGAGCAGTGCAGGGCTGTACACTGATACCAAGGCAACTGTTGCACAAGCTAGTTTGGATATGGAAAATAGTGTAATAACCTTCAGGAAGAGTGCAGGGCACTGAATCTTTAGCTGGGGTTATGTAGGCAAGTTGTTCAGAGGGCCCATGTAAGGCAGGAGCTGTGGACTCATAGCTTAGACAACCTTCTCAAGGATAGATGCTGACTCCATTCTTTCTAAAAATTAAGTAGAAATAATATGGTTTAAATAGTGATTTTAGCTACTTTTGTGTATAATAATCCAGCAGTTTAATGAGGAAGCCAATATTCAGTCCCTCCTCAGGTAGGAGAGTCTTCAGTCATCTTTCTTCTCCCAGGAGAGCTGTGTCAACGGCCTCTAAGGAATACAACACAGTATGAGAGAGTGAGTGCAAGGAAGGGAATGACTCTGTCAGTTAGTGACTAAAGAATTCACCAGAAGTCAGGGTTTAGTCCCAATTCAAAACAGTTCCCAGGTGAGCTCTTTGGCCACCTGGCTAGGGAGGTAGGTTCCTTGTTGGCTTCTCTCTCTTTCTTTTCTGGTCCAGTGAATTCTGAATTCCTTCTTGCACACGAGCACTTTAACAGAGTGTTCTCTCTGACTGCATTTTAAAAGAATGGGGTCTTCTGATTGCTGTCAGGCATGAGACCATCTGTCAGGTCAAGAGACTTTGATGGGCAGGCACTGAATTCTTGCATCCTGATTCATGTTAGCAGTTGTATACATGCTGAACAGAACTCAAGGAACAAGACAATACTGTAAAAATTAAGGGTTCCTCTGAAATAAGGGCATATCACAGAATTACAGAATATGCTGAGTTGTAAGGGGTCTACAAGGATCATCAAGTCCAAATCCTGGCCCTGCAGAGGACCATCCCCAAGAGTCAGACCAGGTGCCCAAGAGTATTGTCTAAATGGTCCTTGAGCTCTGTCAGGCTTGGTGCTGTGACCACTGACCTGGGGAGCCTGTTCCAGTGCCCAACCACCCAGTGGGGGAAGAACGTTTATCTAATATCCAACCTAATACTCCTCTGACACGACTTCAAGCTATTCCTTTGTGTCCTGTCACTGGTCACCAGAGAGAAGAGATCAGTGTCTACACCTCCTCTCCCCCTCATGAGCAAGTTGTATATTGCAATGAGGTCTCCCCTCAGTCTCCTCTTCTCCAGGCTGAACACACCAAGTGCCCTCGGCCGCTCCTCATACAGCTTCCCCTCAAGGCCCTTCACCATCTTCATTCCCTCTTTTGATGCTCTCTAACAGTTTAATATCTCTTTTATATTGCAGTGACCAAAACTACACACAACGTTCGAGGTGAGGCTGCCCAAGCCCAGACAAGGCTGGACAAACCCCACTCTTGTCTGGCTGGCAATGCTGGGCCTGATGCCCCCAGGACAGGGATGTCCCTTCTGGCTGCCAGGGCACTGCTGACTCAGATCCAACTGGCCATCAACCAGGATCCCCAGGTCCCTTTCTGTGGCACTTCTTTCCAGCATCTCATTCCCTGGTCTGTCCGTACATCCTGGGCTGCCCTGTCCCAGGTGCAGAATCCGGCACTTCCCATGTTGAACTTCATATGATTGGTGATTGCCCAGTCCTCTGATTTGTTGAGGTCTCTCTGCAGAGCTTTCCTGCCTTCGAGTGAGTCAACAGCTTCCCTCAGTTTTGTATGTCTGCAAACTTGCTTAGTATCTAGTTGAGGTATCAGGTTTTTGTGTCACAATTTTGTATTAAGGCACCTTCCTCCTAAATGATACTGTGAAATGCCTGCCTGCATCTTTCATGCGAGTTAATCCTTAGATCCCTACATATTTTTGTAAACTAAAGTGGTATCTTCTTTGCAATGCTTGTATCTACTGCTTTAATTTACTTTGGTTCCATTAGAATATACACAGGTCACAAAATACCTTTAACTTAGTTATTGCAAAGCCTTGAGTGACAGGTTCTTGGTAGAGTTGTACCATGACAAAAAGGAAGTGGGAAAAAATACAAGACAATGACAGTACAGTCCCTGAACACTGACTGTCAGAAACTGAGCAAAGCATGTGTTCAATTACTGTACCTGACAGCATTTTAGCATTGTTCCACTGGTACTGGTTAAGGATAAATTTTATAGGATTTCTTGTAGTGTCTGAACTAATTTGTGCCTCTACAGGACTGGAATGTGCAGAATAAGTTAATGCAAGACTTCTTTACCCTGAATGAGGTGCTATGACAGATCCTAGAAAATAAAACATGGAAGCTTTCATTTTATTGGCAATGGAAAATCTGAGCAGAGCAAAGGCCTTACAGAATAGTGTGATAACTATTGGAGGATCCTTGGTCAGAGAGGACCGATGTGCTGATTCATGCTCTGGCACTCGGAATGATTGTGCTGCTTGTTGGGAATCACTTCATTGTATCAGTAGAACTGAGGTGGAAAAAGGCTAGGAATTCATTCTGGCTCTTCATTAGACTTCATGATTCCTGGCTGTATTCTGCATTTCAGTATCTTCCTGCTGCCAGAGAAGGTTTGAAAGAACCATGTGGCAATGCTGCCTGCCAGCAGTGAGCCTGATACTAGATTGCCTGTGGGCCTCTAGCCCATCTCCTCAAAAACACAGGTGACCTTCAGTTCCCCTTTCTTTAGTAATTCCAGGCAAGTTAATGGTTGTGCTACTGGAAGTTATTGAAAAGGTGGAAAGATGCCCAGAGAATGGAAGGAATATAGTCCCAGTGAGTAAGTCATGGAACAGGAAATGTGAGAAGACCTGGGTTTCAGTACCAGTACTTCTGCAGAGTTGGTACTTGTTTGCTGTCTTTTCTCTTGTCTGTGAAATAAAGCTAGACATTTTGCCCCTGCTTTGAGGCAAAAAAATTGTGGATGAAAAGGTGTACATTTGCTAAGCAAATCTCATAAATTGCTGTTCATACTGTGGGACCATCTCACTTCAGATAGAAGCTCTGAAAATACACCCAAAAAAACCTTCACTGTTCAGGTGAATTTATTTCAGATGCAGTGAAGTTATAACAGTATTATAGTACTGTAGTGTTTCAGTTTCTCCATCACTGTATGAAGAGAATTATTAATTTTGAAAATTGCCAGAGGTTGCCAGACAGCAGAAACAAATGAAAACATTATTACACATAATGGAGGTAACATTATTAAAAGTAATGGGCAATATGATTGTACAACTAGTAGTTATGTATTTATCCTAAGCTGTGTTGCTTTTCTGCTGAGGGATGGTAAGGGAAGGGTGTAATGGCTCAGCTGCTAGTTATAAAGGTGCTTTTCTGAGAGTTTTGCGTGATAGTGGAAGCAAAAGTCACATATAACACTCAGTGTGTGAGAGGATGAGTTCCAAGCTGATCTGCTGTATTGCTGTGTTCCAGCAGCAGTTTTAATGGCTATCTGCTGTAGTTCTGCTAGGAAAGGCTTCCAACTGTTCAAATTATGTATGTAGCATGAAGATATGTTTTACCGAGTACATCTTCTGTATATTATCCTCAGCGATATGGGTTACTTGTTCTTGACAGTCAGCTGTTAGCTATCTTTGCTGACATGGGTTATCCCATTTGAGATGTTTGGTTTTTTCATGGTTTAGTTTGTTAGCTTTAAAGTCTTTTATTCTCAAGTTACCTTAAGGAAAGCCTTAAGGCAGCAAGTAAATACATCCCACATTATATGTATTCTGTGATGTATGCTCCAAATCCTGTTGGGAATGTGTCAGGAGGAAAGAGATCAGCCGTGAGTGTTTGTATATGAGCATTCAAACATAGAAACTCGTGTCTCCTTCCTGTCAACTTTGTTGTCTTGCAGTTACAAGTTTTCTGGTTGGTATCCTGGAGCAGGTAAGGGGCTAAGTATGACAAAGAGAGCAGGTAAAGTATGACAAAGAAAGCAGTTCTTTCTCAGTAGCCTGTGTCACATCAGTCCTGTGACTGCTGGTGCCAAGGAGGTTCTTGAGCTTTGATATTAGCATGTACCATACCAGCTGAGTGCTGTTCATCTTCCTCTGTCCATGATGATTTTCTATCACTTCCAACAGGGCATTGACTTGTTGAAGTTCCAGTTGAGGACAGATCTTAGACAAAGATCCTTTGAGAACTACACTACTGGACTACTGATCTCAATCTGTACTGCTGATTTTCCTTTGATGCAGTGAAAAGAATCCACACCAGCTCAGTCTGACTCTAAGAACTAAGTTTCTAGGGCAGCTGCAATTGAGTATTACTTTTTGGCATTCTTCACCTTCAACTTGAAAAGAGCGTCTCAGTGTTTAGATTTTTCAGAAAATTAAAAAAAAATTCTTTTTAAGCTTTTAATTCTTGCCTAGATTGAAAGATTATAATAACTAAGTGTCGTTGAGGCAATTTCCATGGTTTTAAATAGTCATTTTCCTTTAATGGAAAATCTCTGGGAGTTCAGTTTAACAACAGAGTGAAGAAACACATTAAAAATTCAGTAGTTTAATGGTAGATGCAAAAAATAAATCAGACAACAGCGACACCTCTGAATTTCTTGTGCAAACATTGTATGACAGAATTGGGTACAGTATATATGTTTGTATACTTGTCTATGAAAGTACCTTTATGGTACCTGTACCTGCAGGTAGTCTTATCCATATGTGGTATTTGCATATGCCAATTTGTTCTTTGCACAGACAGCATTCTTCACTGCCTGAAAAATTTGCACATTATGCTCTTATTTTTAATGTTTTCATTGAAGGTTGTAGAAGAGTAAAAGGTAAAGAATTGCTCCAGGAATTAATATTCAGAAAATGCATTACTATATGGACAAAACTTGAATTTCTGTGATATGTTAGGAGAAAAGAAAATCTCAGCAGAGAAATTCTGAAGACAAGAAGTACATGTATTCAGGAGGATAATGCTGGTCTGTTGTGGAAGACATACGTGTAGCCAGCTGGAGAATGAAACTGTAGCCAGTGCCAGTAGCGTGAGGACAGGGGACACACCTCAGCTAGCAGAGCTGTACTGTTCCAACATGTTCAGTGTGTCTGCACCTGCTCCAGTAACACAGCACTTGCCTTTGCTGGCTTCCTTCTCAGTTTGTACGATACCCTCCAGGCTAGTCCCTGACAGACGTACAGCCAGACTGGACGGGACTGTCAGCTGCAGAAAGGGTCAACAAAAAGGATTTCATCCTGCCGAGCAGACAACAGCAGTTGTTATGTTGCAGAAGGTGACCCAAATCTGTTTCATGACTTCTCTGTTCATGAGATTTATCTGCCTCAGTGATAAAATTCCAAAAGGGAGGATGACAAAAATCTGATGACTGGTGTTCTTGCAGAGGTGGTGTATAGATCTACTTGTATAGAACATGTATTGCTTATCCAGCATGATGACTGATTTCAGTGGTACAGGCAATGGTTAATGTCACCCTTTGGCAATGGTGTAGTTCTTAAATCCCACGTAAGGTCCATTTAGAGAGTTTCAGTGAGACTTTAGCAGTGTGTGAGATCTGCCAAGAGTTTTTGCGGTGGAGGACTATGGGTTGACAAAATCAGCCCTAGCACATTAAGCGCTGCTTATGATATTACTATTGCTTTGTGAATTCATTTCTCATAGAGACAAACTGGAGATGAAATGTTCAGATTCAAACTTCCTCTCTGCTCTGGGGTGTCAGCTCCATGGCTTAGATTTGCACCCATGTCATTCTAGTTATTAACAGCAATAGTCAGTATTGTGATTATAGACTATAAACTGTATGAGGAATGCAAACAATCAATTTTCATGAAAAGGCTAGGAAGATAGTATTTTCAAGAATAAAAGGAACATAATCACCATTCATAGGTAATATCTGTTATTTACACTACGGGGATTCATGTCAGTACATTTTAAGTAAGTTGCTTGGCTGAACTTGTTATCTAGCTGCCAAGAACGGAAGTGAGAGAGAAGAGCCAGAGAGAATTATTGGACTCTAAACTCCAAACTTACATCATGTAAACATTTATAACATGACTTATTTTCATTACTGACCATTCTGGAGGGGGCCTCTTTGTTGCTTTATTGCTGGCGGACTGCTTTTGAAGGCACCTTTTGGCTTATTTGTGATGATGCAGCAAGCCAACAGACCTGGACCTATATGGTACTTGCAACATGTCCAATGAAAACTTCTAGTCATCCTTTTCTCTCTCCAGGTTCCCAGCCACAGTCAGCTGCTTGGAGTTAAGCACTTCCTTATGCCCCTGCTGTTAATGCTCACTTCCAGTGATCAATGGTCCCACCCTGCTTTCTCAGCATATTGTGGTGAAATCAATAATCATGCATGAGAGAGAGGGAAAGAGGCTGACATTTCCATTTCTCCTTGTTCTCACAGTTACAAAAAGGAATATAAATTTGAAATAGTTATTTTTCCATTGAAGAATAGTAACAGATAACAATTTGCAGTATACCTGGCAACATTTACCTTGGCACAGAAAACAATCTGCTATTGCAGTCCAGCCTTCCTGCTGGTATCAATAGTGCTTTTCTCTTTCATAGTTCCAAGTTGTGTTTTTCCCAAATCACTTCAGTTCACATTAAGAATGAAATGCATAATTCAGCAAGTTGCCTGTTTCTTTGAGATGAATCTTGTCTGTAAAACAGCACAGAGCCTAACAGTGGGGAAGAGGAGAATAATTCAGGTTTTTTCCTGCATGGAGATTTCTAATTTCTGATGGTGCTAGAAGTATCGGACCCAGTGCAATTATGTGGGTAAACTCCATAAGTTTTTCTTAGCATTTTATTGCAGTTCATCAGTTTGTACTATTTAGGCTGTAACCACAGCTGAGTTTATACAGGAGTTTTGTTTGTTGTTGTTGTTCTTGTTTTCAGAGCCCCTTAATGCTCCTCACTGGCCCATTTATAAGCTATAACTTTTGCTCACACTCCATAAGTCAGGGAGTCTTTAGTAAAAGAGCCTATCAAGAAAAAAAATCTGGGATGCTTTCCAGGGAAATGCATGTAAAATAGAGAATTCTGGCAGTTTTTCATCTGGCACTAATTTATTACTTCAAGCTGGCTTGCTCTTTAGACTATAATAAACAGTATTTTACATCTAACAAATCACTTTTAATATCCCTGACCTTGACAATGGGTATCTAGTATGGGTTTAAAAGAAAAAAATTGTAACCAGAAATGCAGTGTGTCACAAACTGATGTAATCATGGTTCTTTGTTAAGTTTCAGAGTTTCTGGTGAAATGAAAAATGTATAGAAGAATAGGTTGTTTTAATAGAGACATCTACTATCTCCAGCTATGCCATGTATGCTAAGTTTTGGAGAGTACAGTCTTTATGATTAGTCTAAAAGAATTTAAATTATGTAGTAATGGAAGGAGTCATTGAATTCAATGACGTAAAGGCAGCATTTTGCTGAAGTCAGGAGGCTGCTGGTTGTGTACCCTTAAGAATTCAAAGAAATACTGTATCAACACACTCAAATGTGTTTAGATGGAAGTTGCATTCATTCACAAGTTCCTTACTATCTCAAAGTGAAGAGGATTGCTCTTACTTTTGTTAAAAATCATGTGGGAACTCCCAAAAGAGAACAGTGTCAAAAGTTTCTCTGTGCCCCTGGGACATGCTGTCTTTTAAGACAACTGATAGGTAGGTAGTTGCTTCTCAGGTCCCTGGATGGGAGAAATAATGAGAAGTTGAAATATATCTTGATTAAAGAGCAGCAGAAGGTTGCTTGCTTCATGATCCCAGCAACAGTTTGATTCTTCAACTCCTTCCTCTTTCTTAGTAGTGAGTGTACCCCTTGAATGCCTCAGATGTATTGAAACATGATACTGGTCATTAGGCAAAGGTTTTTCATCTTTTTCCAGTTTACGTCATCTTCCTTTTGTAGTTCTAGACCAATTAGGGTAACACAGGTAGATGTTTTGCATAATTCATAAGCAATTGCTACACATGTATAGACACACATACAGAGTCATACACAAAGTGTGTCAGTTTACGTTGCTGTTGGGATTGTCTTAATCACTTTATTGATAAAAGAAAGCTGTAAGCCCTAGCTTGTTATGACCACTCAAGATGTAAAGAAATTACTTCTTATTTGTGTAATACTATTAGTAAGCCTGCTTGCAGAAATGCTAACCCACTGTTTTTCTTAATAGCCTGCAACTGACTTCGAGGCTCACTGAAATTAAGTTTATTAGTTCTACTCATGTTGTTATTATGCAGACACCTGTACAATGATAGCTCTTGTACTTTTCTCTCTCACACCCCTTTTTTCCCTTTTCTTTCTTCCTTTCCTTCTTCAACCTTTAAGGTGAAACTTGGCGCTGGTGTGTACACTTTTCATTTCAAAAGTAAGGATGGCTAGTTCTCTTTCTGTCCTGCACTGCTAGTATTTTTCTAGGGCATGAAGATGGGCAGTGGTTCCCAAAATAAATGGTAAATGTTTAAAGACAGAATAGTAGGCAGCCCTTTCTATGATGTTAACGTGCTAGTGATTAGATTAGTTTGGTATTGCTTCACCTTAATGTTTCCCTCCACCAAGCTGAATGTGTGCATGTGTATTTAAAATATCTTTGCAAAGATGTTTTTGATTCAAAACTTGAATGACATAAGGTATCCTTCCTTTATCATTCTAGAAGTTAAATAGAGCTTTCTAGCAGTGTAAATTTAAGGTTTTCTGGATATGCTATTATGAGATATTAAGAAGACCAGAAGAAAGAAGTTGTGACAGTTGGTAAGAGCTTTCCAGCTATTAGCTGTTTTCTGTTTAACCTGTGTAACAGAGGGAAACTAGCTGGCTTTTTTGAACTCTGATCATAGGGGCCCAAAACTTTTGCTTCAGCATCTCTGTGCTCAGGATGTGTGCACAGTATGAGCACACTCAAAGAATTTAAAGAGCAATCTATTATGAATTTTAAAAGGGGGTGTTGGATAAATCCTGTGTCTTGTTCAAGCACACACCCCTCTGAAGCCAGGAGATTGATTGTATGAGCAGAAAATGGTTGAATGTATACAAAATGTCATGTAAAGTTACAATGCTAAATAGAGGAATTAGAATAATTCTAAAATATGCAGCCCTCCAGTCATTTTAGGCAGCCCAAGTCTAGTCATTGGAGCAAAGAAATTAGCTTTTGTCTCAGCTGTTGAGCTAAAGATAGTCAAATGCTTGTAGTACATGAATGCACTGAAAAAAAAAAAACCAGCTTTTTAAAGAAACAGTTTAGCTAAAAATGTGCCAGATGTTCAGACTAAAATACCAGTTATCCAATTTTCTTGTCAAAAGTTAATCTTGTCTTACATTTAAACCATGCTGTGTTATGTGAGGTTGTACTGGAGTAAAACATGAAGGGGTGGAGAATGCCATATTGTCAGCAATACAATGGGATGGCTTATATTTGAATGGAGAAACACATATTCAGATTTGTGCCAGGAAGATTTGCACATTTTATGTTTCATTGGGAAAGTCGACCAGATTTCACAAGCTGTGCTATTGAAGAACGAATTAACATTGACTGGGGCCAGTGCCATAATATCTTTCCTCAAAGTACAGCCTACATATTAATTAACATTTGTGAAGCACTTTGAGGTGCTGGATGAAAGGCAGCATAGAGTACAAAGTTGTTGCTATGATTAATTAGTTATCACATTGGACATGTGAAGGGCTATGTTGAAGTGTAGCAAACTATTATTTATTAATTGTTGCTTTTGCCAGTGGCCACCTTTGTTCTGTCCTTTACAGACTGTGTTACTCTCCTCATTAATCACATTCTTTGGGCTTGAGGGGAATGCTTTGACCTGTATGGCAAAGGCCAAGACTTTCATCAAACAATACCTGCAGGAAACCAGTATCCTATTAAAAATGCATGGTGTGTATTTCGCCTGTCTAAAACATATGCTGTCTTTGCATCCTATTATTTGTCTGTAGTGCTTACTGTAATATCCAGTGAAAATACAGGAATCAAATTTTCCAGTTTTTCAAGTGCATCCTCCTGTGAATGCAACTGGTCATCAAGAAACATAATAATCTGCTTTGAGCATAGAGATTGGATCTCATTGCTAACAGGGTGCATTTTCAATAAAATACAGCCCATTCCTATGACCTTTAATTTCCACACTAGAAAACATTTCAGTAACTCAGTTCAGCATGTTTTCTTAGCTTTTCAGGAAACTAGATTATGGTGAGAGAAGCCTAGTCCATCATCCCCCTAGGGTGATACCTCTTCTGTAAAGAACTCTGGGAGAAACCAAATCCAGAGCGTGGCTTGGTGTATTCAGGGCTATGAAGCAAATACTGCTACTTGTTTTATTCAGTGTTATTGGAAGCTGAAAGTACTTCCCTTTCTCTCTTTTTCTGTGTTTTGAATAATGACAGTAGAAGACCTGTACACACTAAGATCATTATTACATGGGGGAAAAAACAAAGGAAAACCTTTTTTTTCTATTTCTCCTCCTTTCAGACAGAGAGTTCTGTAAATTGTCCCAAAGGAGCTCCAGTGCCTGCAGGTCACTCCATTCCACTCCTATTCTGCATTAGAGAGTACTATCTAATAGTGAGCTGCGAGATTGCTTGATACTTTTCCAAGCAGGAATCTTTTATGGACCTGAAAATTCCTCACCTAGTACTTCATTTTCTGTTACTTGGAGACAGCTGTAGTTCTTTCATTTTGTCTGCACAAATCACAATTTCTAGCTCCCTGAGTGTTATGAATTCCCACCTTGCTCCCCATCTGAGCAGAGAGCTGTAGCATAGAGTACCAGTAGCCCTGGTGGGGGTTGGTGGAGGGGAAAGTAAATTTCTTTTCTTTGCATAATGTTCCTTCTGGCTTCTCAACCTGATGATTGCTCACTTTAGAACAGCAGACCACTGTTCAGATTCCCCTTCATCCTGTCACTCGCCAGCCATTCTCTTCTGTGTCTAACAGTCACATGTCAACCATCTTGTCCTTCTGGAGTTTATGACAATAGCAAAATAATAAAGATGCTGTGTAACAGATAGTCTCTCCTTGGAATAACAACTTCATTTTCTCATGTTTTCATCCAACAGAAACCCAGATAGAAAAAATTTCCTCATGGTATTGAGTACCTAGCAGACTGTGGCAGCAACGGGTATAAAAAAAATTACATAGCATTGTTTTTGTCTTGAACAATTTATTATTACTGCATTGGGTCATTTGGCTTCTACATTTATTTAAAGCAACTTTAGCAGTATTATTTTTATTAAAAGGGGATCCATAAGCTAGATTTCTGTAAGAATGGCCATCTCATTGTCTTTGCCTGTGCCAGTTGCTGACAGTTGACAGAAAAGGCAGGGTTTTCATTTTGTTCCATTGATAAATTAGACTGGAGCTTCTTATGTGGTATTAATATTTCCTAATGGCTGAAAGAATCTTTTCTGATCCATTTTGGAAGTACAGTTGTCTCTTTAATTTTGGCATTGTATTATTGCTCCATAATAGTTCCACGGGCCAGGTCCTAATCTTTGTTGTTGCAAATTATGAACTCCTAGTTCATCATTAGGATGAACTCCTAATTTATTGCAGTTCTTTGGTTATTAACCTGGTACCACATGGCTCGGCCTCTTATGACTTCCAGACACAGGATTTTTAGAGTACCTATTCTGTGACTTGAGAAAGTAAAATGGAAAAATATACCAGCTCTCAAAGACTTGTCTGAGACATGAATACCATATCACTTACTATGCTCCATGTTTCTAGAAAGGACCAGAATACATTTTGTTGTCTCATGTGTGTCAGGCAATAAATACACTACACTGAATTTTAAAAAATGTTTCTTTAAAAGTAGTTTGTCTTGTTGCTTGCAAATTATCATGGCCTCTTTTGGACACATTGATCTTCATAGTTGAAAGCTACTTACCTAACCCGTAAGTCTTGGACAAGTTATGCCTTGTGTGTATAGATCAATAAGGAAGATCAACATAGAATACAGAATAATGATAGAGAGTATCATTAGAGGGACTATGAGAGGGAGGGGAGTAGTACAAAGATTTTTACTGGCATCTTCTTGAGTCATGATCCCATAGTATCTGGTAATTACAATGTCTACACCAGATATTATCAATACAGACAGAAGGGAGAGGGAAGGGAAGGGAAGGGAAGGGAAGGGAAGGGAAGGGAAGGGAAGGGAAGGGAAGGGAAGGGAAGGGAAGGGAAGGGAAGGGAAGGGAAGGGAAGGGAAGGGAAGGGAAGGGAAGGGAAGGGAAGGGAAGGGAAGGGAAGGGAAGGGAAGGGAAGGGAAGGGAAGGGAAGGGAAGGGAAGGGAAGGGAAGGGAAGGGAAAAAACAATGCAGTGCTGAAAGATTAAGCAATGGTATAGTTCATTAATTACAATTGATGAATTTGATCATGCCTACAAATACCTTTAATTCCTTAAAGATTGTTACACAGACAGAGGGAAAAGCCAACCTGTGGAAATGGAGAAAATTCTTGTATTGCCTCACCCTTGCATATATCTTCAAAAGCTATTTCTAATCTTGCACAGGCTGTTAATGTGGAGATAGTAGCATTTATGAAACCTGGGCTAGATTCCAGATATGTGGTATCCAAGTGTGGAATGAAAAGGAAATCAATAGTCACTCTTCAAGGAAAGTTATGCCAGAAGTGTCCAGTATGGTCTTTATTAATCAAAGCCATAACAGCTTTTTTTCATTAGCAGAGCATTAACAAGTAAACAACATTCCTGTTTTGTTATTTAGTTACGCTAACCTTTTTCAACAGCTAGGCCTAGTGATAAGTTTGAATTTTTTCTGTTTATAGAAAACTGGTACATCAGCAGATTGAGTACGACTCAATATTTATGGAGTGCTGGCTTTCTGGAAGTGGAGGAAACTGTTATTACTAGAAGAGTTCATTAAAATGTAAACAAGTGAGGAGACAGCAATGACAATATTTATTTTTATATTTATGTATATATTTATTTTTGCTATTGTCTGATTATGCTACAATATCATGGCTATGACTTGAAAGTGGGAGTTGTTTTGGGCAGTTTTCTGCTAACTGCCTGAAAGGAAGTGAATGCCAGCAGAGTGTAACATCTCTGATTCACTGATACATCAGTATACAGATGTGCTTGAGCAGAACCTGTCTTCTGATTATGATATGTCCCTGTGTTAAAATTAGAACCATTCTAGTCTTGTGGTATCTATTGTGGTATTTTAAAGAAGTTATTACAATGGTGAGACTGAACAAAAAGTTTTGTAAATGACTGGGTGAGTTCCTATCAAGTTGAGCACTTTAAAGTTACTTTGATTTAATTGACTAACAGCTGATATTTTCTGAATACCAAATAGATAGGTATATTTTAGCTGTTACACAAGCCTAAAAATACATTTATTACAAGAAGACAAACTACTTGGCCCATTGCAGTAAAAACAAAAAGGAACAAAACTTGTTCTACAATTTGTCATCTGGGGAAGTGAGAGAGATCTTATTCATAAGTAGATAGTGAGCTACATATATTTTACCTATTGTTTTTAGTGTTGCTCAAACCTTTGTGAGGAAGGATCTGAATGAACAAAAGATGGCAGAACAGCATGGATAAGAGAGACAGGGAAAATAAAACTACTCTTAGCATAAAGGGAGCAGTGTGGAAGTGACATGGCAAAGACTGGGAAATGTGTGCAACTAATTTAGTTAAGAAGTTTGTGTCTTCTTAAACCAGATTGGGGCATGAAATGAGATTTCTGTCATTCTGCATGAAAAATGTTTGTAGGATATCTCAATATTACATTCTTCCAAGTAAGACAAATGCAAAAGTTTCCGTTTTCTCAGTGTTAAAGTAGGGCTTCTGTCTGTTTCTCTGAGAATTTCAAACGGCCTGTGGTACTTTCCCTTTGTGGCAGGGCTTATCTTGATGCAAGTGGCTGAGGGCTTTTATTCCGATCTGCGGAATGTTTCCTGTGACAGGGAATTCCCTGCCTCAGGATTCTAGAGCTTTCATTGATTTTCTTTGTATACAGCTTTCAAAGTGCTTATGGATGAAAAGTACTATGGAAGTGCAAAAGATTAATAATTAAGATCTTGTTTATGTGCAGCGATTGTGCATAATGCTGTGTACCACAGGAATCCCTCTTTTCAGTTGACTCATCTATCTATCTATCTATCTATCTATCTATCTATCTATCTATCTATCTATCTATCTATCTATCTATCTATCATCTATCTGTCTATCTATCTGTCTGTCTGTCTATCTATCTGTCTACCTTTTCAAGTTACAGGTTAATTATGCAATTCATGAGTGTAACTGCGCAATTTTCACAGGATAAGCAATCCTATTGACATGCATAATGAACTTAATTTTATTTTAATTTAAATTTAAAGAATCACAATGAATTTTGGCTTATATAATCTATCCTGAAAACTCAACACAAAGGCCATCTTCCTTAAGTGGTTACCATGGAAGGAACATGGATATAGGGTACTGCAAAGGGCTCAAAGCAATCCTCAGCTGTGTGGTTGTTACTGATCACACCAACAGTATGCTGCTAAACCACTCTGGGGTATGTTTCAATACATTGAAACGTATTAAGGAAAAATAACTAGAAAAATACCTATTTTCTGCTGGTGGTGTAAAAGAAGCAAGAGATTATTTAGAGCAATACATAATATAGTCTGTATTTGCTATATTCAAGAATAGAGCTGTCTTTAAGTCCTGAAGACATTTTACATTGCACACAGAAGCTTCACAGTATTAAAGATGTAAAGATCCACACTCTCACAGAACTAGCCCTCTTGAACTACCTGGGCTGCTCATGTGCATAAGGCTGAATGGGATTGGGTCCTCAGCATGTTCATCTGTCCCTTAGTTGAAGTGTTCTTGATTATTGGATAGAGAACCTTACTTTCACACTGAGAGTCATGACTGGCTCAATAGAACCTTTGAGTACATCTCAGGTAAACTCAACAGAACTTCTGTAAGTCAGTGTGGCTCAAGACTGAACTGTGTTTAGTAATATTGATGTTGTCTTAACCACATTAGAAACTGAAAAATATAAAGAAGATCCTAAAGTTAGCAACGGATATATTTTCTGAGTGATATTTCACTGCAGTCTCTGAAAGATTTTACTGTTACAGTTACTTAGACTGAATGATTTTGAGCTTATGTATGGATGAAGACTGAGATGAATGAATGAAATCATGCTTGCATCTGCCTAGTTAGTTTGGTTTTATTTTGTAAGAGAAATACATATTTTTATACACAGTTGTGAGGAAATAACTGAGCAATGCTGAAGAACCTGCTTAGCCTAAGGGCATGCTCACAGCTTGAACAGTCCTTGTGCAGATATCTTCAGATCTGGTTAGGGATCAAAGCAAACCCTGGTAAACCCAGCACACTCAGAGTGAAATGAGAGAGGGACAAGAGAATGTTGCCAAAAGAGAAATCGGAATTCTGGCAATTCTGAATCTTAAATGTAGGTGGAAGATGGTAGATAAGAAGCAGGTGTGGTAGAAATCAAGTGAATCCTCCTACTCCCATAACAGAGTGGAAGAAATCATGTGTCATGGACTCTGGATGCCTGTGGTGCCAGAAAGAAGAGGGTGGGGTTAGCTCCTCCTCTTTGTATCTAATTTTTCCTTATTTTCAGCTTTCTTGCCTTTGATTTTGGCTGCTCTTTGTTGATGTCCAAATTCTTCATGGAATTCCAGTATCTCACCGCTGAAAGACCACTGTTTCTGTTCCTGTCTCTTGTTTGCATCTGTACAAGAAATCAATTTTTGGTTTGTTCACCAAGCTAGACAATAAAAATTATAATGATGGTTATAATAACAAAAAATCCTGGAAATTATTATAAACAGTTTTTATGCAAGCATTTTTTATCCAGTGACCCTGTAGTTAAGTAAATTGCTCTGGATTACAGAAGTTTGTTTCCCATTCTGCCTAATGGGAAACAGCATCTTCTAAGAGAGCATGCAGCTGCCCTCACTGGGATGCAGTCTGGGCTCCCTTGATTGTCCTTAGTCTATCCTTTTGTTACTCTGTCACTTTGCAGAAGTTCTTAAATACCTACTATTCAGCAACTTCAATATCCGTCTTGTTAACAACCAGGTAATGGAGTAATTTTCTCCTTACTCCCTCATCTTTCACACATGCTGAGTGAGTGTATATCTTACAGAGTGAAATAGCATTAACGTGAGAGGCTGCTGCATCCCTCCCTCCCTCCTCAGTACACCCCCCTGAATGCTCTAGGGAAAGGCACTTCCAGAAATGTTGGTTCAGATGTCATCAGCCAGAAAAGGCAACTGATCCCACACAACCAGAGTCAGTGTGCTGACAGCCAAGTTTTTGGCAATAGGGGATTGACACTACCACTTCCTCAGGCAGTTTTGTGAATCTGCTCACCCCATGCCCCTGCTAATTCCGTCTGGATCAAACCAGTTGACCACTTAACAGTTTCAGGATGACTAAAGCAGCATTTCCCAGTCACGCTCCTCCACTCTACTGCTGAGCTCACTCCTTTGTGCATCTCGTTTCTTTGTCGTGTCTCTTCATTCTTTCTTCCTCCTCTGTATATTCCCTTTTCCTGGCTACATTCTTCCACATTATGTGCCGTTTTGAGTTGCCTGTACACCCCTTCTTTCCAATGTGACTCTACTCTTTTCCTTGAAGTTCCATTTCCATGATCCAAGTCACTGGGACACACAGCTTTTCGTGGTTGTGTCATTATACCTGAGAGGTCATCAAATGAATGACTTTAGCGATAGGAAACATGCTGTGTAGGTCACTTAGTTAAATTCAGCTGGGAAGAGCATTTTCCTGTCAAGACTGCGCTGTTTTGCATTTAGCTAACATCATATCTGCCTGGCTCTATGATGATAGTGTAGTAATCGTACACTCAGTGGCTCTCTAGTGTTCTATTTAGATATGGAATCTGTGGGGAAGATGCAGCATGACATATAATTCCTTCTCTTGTCTTCTCCAAAGTGGCTCTTGGGGAAGGCAGTCACACAATTTCGGTGTACTAGCAAGAGCAAGTCAAAGATACCACAAGGTTATCCCATTCAACTCTAGGTGTTCAGGTTGCCCAAACCTATCTCTGTTTCAGGTGTTTTATAGTATTGTCTGAACTTACACAGTATATGCAGAGCATCTTGTGACATTGCAGTGAATGAAAGATGTACACATTGTACCTAAGTAGCTTTAAAAGACACGTTCTCTATTCTGCCTGCTCATTCTCTACAGACACACTGAGAAACACGCAACTCAGCAGTCACTCTGCGTGTGTGCAGGTGCCGCGCTCATGGACAATGAGATATTTACCACCAGTTGGCAATACAAAGTTGGCATCAAAATTATATGAGACTTTCCAAGAATTTTCTGAATTGTCTTTAAAATGGTGCTTTAAAGTTGGTTCTAAATTTGGGTTTAGGAGATCAAGGGTAAAACGTCTATTTTGAGCTCACAGTTACTATGTGGTTTTGGAAAACAAAACAAAACAAAGGATCTATTTGAAAATATTCTCCTTTAATCTATGTCAGCAGTAAGGGATCAATATCAAGTTGTACAAAGCAAGAAGAACCATTATCTTGCTATGGATGTATAAACTGGTCTTGCAGTGATACCCTCCCATCTAGAGCATATACTGAGGATGTTAAAGGTGAGCAAGCAGAGCTCAAGTCTGCTAGACTGTCTCTATTCATTTCATTAATTAGCTCCTCTAGGCTGAGATTATTTTTCTTTTTTATTTGAACAGAACCAAAACTATAGGGTATATTTTATAGTATATGCTATAAGAATGAATGAATCGAATTAAAAATTTGTTTCACTTTCTTAGCTTTCTAAGTACCCTAACCATCAATCTATTTTAAAGGAGATTACCAGGCTTGAGGTGAGAATTTTACTGAGTAATGCAGACTTCCTTTATTCTTTTGGTGTTAAGTGTCCGGGGCTTCTTAGTCTTATAGATTTGAAAGTTTTAGTTTTACTGGCTAGAGGAATACAATTTGATTTAACAGGTTTTACACAGCCTCACTTCTATATGGCTTTGAGAGGACAAGTCTTAAAACAAATTTATAAATGGGCACCATTTCTGTGGGAAGCAGATATGGGATGCACTTTTTTTCTGGCAAAAGTATGCCTGTCCATTTTTCACATACCTCATGTATAAACTGTGGATATGCCTTAAATGGGATAAAAAAAAGGACAGATTATTAAATAGAAGAACAAAACACAGAAGGAGCTTTAGACTTCATTTGGTATTTCCCTTATTTGTTGTACAACTAAAATAATGACATGAAATTATTTAGCAGTCTGTGATTACTGCAAACAATGGAAAGAAATTGTTTATCTGCTTTTTTTCCCCAATGAAACGTGAATTCTATGCAGTTGACTACTCTGAAGTTAACAGCCATGAAATCACTTCTCCCTTAGTTTATTCAAGGGAAATTTTTCTGGTTTAAAATTTCAGCTTTTTTCCCCCAGTTTAAAAATAATATATATATTTGATAAATTTATAACCAGTTAATAGTTTTTAATTCAACAGGAACAAAACCAACAGAAATAATTTGCGTGACATTTAGTGACTGCTGCTGTGCCTGAAGATTCTGCCTCAGTCTCTTTCCTCATCTCCCTCTTCCCTGTGCCCTGTCTCTGTTAAAGGCCAGATGCAGATGCTGAGGGAAGAGAGAAAATGCAGGCAAGCACAGGTGTTATTTATGCCCACAGATCCCCTCCTGCCTCTACTGTTTGCTGTTTCCACCATTCTCCCCTTTGTGAGCTCCCCTGCAGAATTAATGCTGCACACTGCAATCTCTCTCCCTCTCCTTCAAAATGCAGTCGCCTATGAATTCTCTTCCATAATTGGACAATTTTAGTGACCCCCAAATGAGACAAGAGTAATTTTATGAGCTTGACCTGGTTAGCACTCATGAGTTTACTCCTGGGATGTTTCTAGTATCCTGGTATGATCTGATGACCATTAGGAGGAGTATTTGTTGTTTGGACAGATTTGCCAGGCATGGTAGTGACACAGATCCTAGCTAGATGCTCTGAATGCTCATCTCTCTTTTGTTTAAAGTATTTAGCCAACTCAATTCTACTACTGAAGAAAATTGAAAATGCACCAAATCCCTGTTATCAAATGAAGATGAATGCATTTGCTTGTCATGAGGCAAAAAACTTCGAGCAAGGTGTTACTGTAAGGTGGTGCTGGTAGCAGACCATATGAAAGCCTTCTTCCCCTATCATTTTTATCTCTTTCTCTATGTTAATTCCACTTATGAAAGAGATGTGAAAGAAAATGGGGATGGGGAAGGTGGTGGTGGTGGTGAGCATTTCAGTGGATGCACCGTAGGCCTTGCTGCAGTAACCAACGTGTGATCCTTCAGAGCGGGAGTTGCACTCTGGCCAAAGGTGCATCAGGATTAGCAGAGCTCCTTGTAAGACTCTTTTTGTTACATTCAGACTTAGAGCTTCCGCTCTTTTTCTGAATGTCAGTGTATGTAGATCTGAGGCACATCTGAGGCCCAGAATCTGCACGGAGACTTGTAACTTACAGATATGATCTCCAGTTCACTGCAATTTGCAAGGGAAGCAGCAAAGGGTAGCTTAGACTCACCTTGTACTAAGTATGTACTGCCAAGGGAGGAATGGAGGACAAACATTTCTGTCTTTAAGCCAAGAGATTATGTCCTTGATAACTGCATTTAATCAAAGTTCAGCATTGCTTAAAATGGCAGAAGTCCCTTTGTGCTAGGGAGATGGTATCATATCTCCTATTACATATCTAATCCTACTGCTAGGTCCCCTTGTTTTTTGTTTCAAATTGGTAATGAAATCAAAGCATATGCTGGGCCTATCCAGGGAGTGGCTTAGTTTGTGTAGCTGAAGAACAATCACAAGACAATTTTCTAAAAACAATAGGAGATGAAAGAGGAAGTTTAAACCACTTCCCAGTTGAGAAAACACAATTGTGCTGATTCACATCTGTCCAGAATGATAGGGTTTTTTCTTTTGCCCAGTTGTTCTCAGATTGCCAAGATTGTATTAATATGAGAGTGCAATAGGACACTCCCAGATGTAAACCAGTAATAAAACACAAATTCTTTAACTATAATTATCTCTTCAAGTTTCATCTTAGGTTTCAGTTTTTAGCTTCCCTTCCTGCCATTATACAAATACACTGGTGTTACTCAATGATGCCTGGGCAGAAATACCACATTTACTGGTGCACCACAAATTCTGAAAGGGTATATCAACAATAGCGTAGATACCATTCACAGTTCAGAAATTCACCCTGTGAATGATTTACTGAGATCACCTGTTAGCTACGTAAACTGAAAACTGCAACTGTGAACAAAGAGGGGGGCATTATGGTCTTCATAAGTTAGCTTTTGAGTCCTCCGTAAAAGCAACTGCTGGACAACCCTTGCCCTTTTAACCTAAGGAGATATATCACAAAAAGAGAGTTCAAGATGTAATAAAACTAGCACTTTCTGTATGAGATATACCCTCCATAAAAGAGGAACTTCAGACATTTTTCCCATCCAATTTCATAATACTGAATAAGATGAAAAAATTTTCAAATACATCTGACTTATATAAAGTAACTGAGACGATATATAAGCTTTTAAGAAGAATTAATTGACTGCTTAGGATTCAATGTATTTGGAAGGAAATGCAGTGACCTACATTGTGATTTGCTTTTGTTGAAATAAAAAGTAAAACTCCTGTTCACTCTACAGGACACTATTATTTCGTTTGATTGAAGCGCTTGCTGAGCTCCTGGTATTCCTGGCGCAGAACTGAATAAAGAACAAGAACGCAAAGTGTGTCGTTTGTCAGAAATGGCACGACTCTGACAAGACTCTTGAGGAACAGCTGAGTTACTTCAGCAATGGTGGTTGTCTCCATGCAGGACAAAGTACCTCTTGAATATCCTCCGAGTAAGAGAGTCTCTTCTTGTATAGACACTCTCTTGATCAGCTCCCATGTTTTGCACACTCATTTAAGTAGGAATTAAGCCACTCTTCCCTAGCTAACAGAACATAATCTCATAATAATGGCTGTTACTCTGCACAGGTCTCACAGAGTCTAGGATTAATACCATAGTGCAGTTTACTGAGTCACTGGATAGTCCTTTGACTTTTGAACAACGATTTTGGGATGTAAGAATGAGCACAGACTTTTATCCTGTCAGTAAATGAGTCCTCTCTGTCTGTTATGTGCTTTCACAGTAGGATAGGTGCATTTGTCTTTCTCTCAATACAGTGGGAATGTGGTAAGAAGAGTGGCAGAACATACTAAAGTGTGCAGGACAACATTTAGGGAATCTGCTTCCAGTCAAAAAGGCCGGAAAAAATAGCGTTGTATGCAAATAGGCCCAGTGTAAAGCTTCAAAGTGATTACTGGCTGTCATTAATATTCTAACTTTAGTTTAATGATTCCTTATTTTTCACTCAAAGTCAGGACTATTTTCACAGATGGATCATGGAAGTAATCATTTGTAAAAAAACAGCTCTTAGACTTCTCATTCGTTACTGGGAACTCAAGTTCTTAAAGATGTAATTTTGGGATGGGAGTTTCTGATTTCATTCAAACTATCAAGAAAATTAGAAAAAATCTGAAGTATTTCTTAATCTCTTTCTGAAAAAATCAGGGTTTATAGCTTACTACTCTACTATTCCTACAGCTGTGAGTTTTTAAATAGCCTTACATGCTGTGTGCTTGACTTGTACCTCATTGCATGTGCTAGCAATCTGCATGGATGCTAATTAAAAGAAATACAAACTGTGACCTATCCATTTAGATCTTTGTTTGCGTGTGTGTATATGCCTCTGATTTTTTTTTTAAAGATACATGTTAATTATTTTAAATTGGTTAAAAATTAAAATTTCTTCATGTGAAAATCAGGGTTTAAAATGAGTTTTCTCATCTCTTCTTTTCCCATCATACTGTGACTGCAGAGATGTGGAAGCAAAAGGGAGCAGGAGAGCTCAAAAATTAAGCAACAAAAAGTCATGAATACCAAAACGATTCATTGAGTTTAAGTATTTAAATTGTAAGTAATTCTATTGTAACTTTAAGTGAAATATTCAATTTAAATTTTAAATTAAATAATAATTTCTTGACACTTTTTGACAAGTTCTTAATAATGTGCATATAGTATTTAAAAGGATTATTTTAAAATAGCACTGTTTTGACACTTATTTGAATTGTATCACTGAGCATCAGAACATCTGAGCAATTAGTGAAAATCTACAGAGACTGGAAGATGTCTGGAATAGTCCTTTCTAAGAAACAGATTTGAAAGCCATTGTATTGGTTTCCATGGGGACTAGCAACAAAAATACTGGCAGTGAACCTATTGGGGGAGTTTATGGCAAACATAACCCCCCTCCCCCCTTTTTATTTTTAGGTTTTAAAAAAAATATTTTAGAGTAATTTCAAAAACCAAGCATAAAAATACACATTTCATGAGTGCGCAAATAAAAGATACACTTTGTATTTATTTTAAGCTGTCTAAAAAGAGTTCAACAGTCACTGCAGGAAATTCAGAGTTTGTAAAGTTGCTACTTTTTTTGTAGCTGTTTGAGGGTGAACATGAATCAGATTATGCAGCAGAGAATAAAAGTCTTCAGTAACTTGCAATATTTCATTCAGAAAAGTTTTCTTTTGTTCATATCAATAGGAATTACAGTAGATCTACAAGATGTGTAACGTTATAAGCCTGCAATATTATATAAGCTTGTATATTATTATTCCAAATACTCAGAATAAAAGATCAGGTGTATTGTGCGTTACAGCTCCTCACTCAGCACACACTATTTGTGTTTAAATGCTGCCAGATGGTACAATCCTGTGGCATTAATAGGGCCAAATTTAAGATACTGCTTTTGCAAAATGAAGATTCAGGAATATTTTATTTTTCCACGAGTTCTGTAGAATTTGGAGGAGCCAGAATATCTTCTGGCAACTTAGATTCCTCCTGACGTAGAAATGATGTCATTTGCTTGAGTCCTCAGAGAGGTTCAGTACTCCAAGCTCTACTACTCCTGAGATTCCTTTACAGATACCAGCTGTGCAGAAAGCTGGGAAAACAGTCTAGGACAACTTGAGTCCTTTTGTTTGGAAATACGTGCCTGTCTGGGAAGATACATACATGTTACAGATGTTAATCGAAGTTTTAAATGCAAAAGGCTATTTGCTGGACCCTTTGAAGGTTTCCAGTATGTGTGTTTTTTATGTATCTCTGTGCTTCATCATGTGGGCAATCTTCTTCCTTTCTTTACTGAGTTCCTTCAAAATGAATGGAGCTGTCACTAGCATTACTTTCCCTTTTCCTCCCCAGTGTTTATTCAACCTAAGAAGTCTGGTACAATTTGAGTTGAAAGTTGGGGAGTGTTCTTGTGAGTCACTTGGTCTCTGGCCACAGACAAACTTCATCTAGACCCCAGGAGTGAAAATCAACAAGTTGTTGATCTTTTCAGGAGTCAGAAAGTTCTGCACATTTTCCTGGGTAAAATGGGTGCTCTGTATGTGATGTTGTGCTATTTCAAAGAGAGCATGTTTTGATAATCTCAGCTAATTCTAGTATTGGCCAACTAGCCCTAATCTAGCTGTTAATTTGTGTGGTATTAGGGTAGAATGTTTTTTATGAGGGTCTTTCTATATGGTAGCCTGAAAATAATTGCTGAAATGTATAGTTAATAAAATTATATGGTTTTGTGTGTTGCATGCTTATTGTAGAAGAAGCTTTTTTTTTTTTACTAAATAGGAAGATATAATTTTGTTAGTGAAATTCTTTGTCTTTAAAATAGGATTTTTAATTACCATTATTAAAACGGCTAGCATACATTTTGGCTCTTATGAAGGTTGTCCAAACAGACAGATCTGTAGAGCAGGGCAATGCAGGTATTGTCCATGGCACTACTCATCCTATTTGTACCTCACCCATGTTGGGAAAGGCTGTCAGTCAGTAAGGGACTCTCGCAAACATTGAAACCTCAGAGTAATGGAGCTTATTCAAACAGGCCCCAAAATTTGCAGCTGAAGAGTAGCTTTGTGAGAGAGATGCTCAGGAGGCTCCAGCTCAGCAACAGAGAGCTATCCTGTTGCTCCTATCTAAGATCCTATCAGATCCTATCTAAGCAACCGAATTAGAGTAACCTAAGCTAACTCATTGTTTACGCAGGACCAACGCCCCTGTAGACAACTGTGTGTGTATCTGTGAACATGCACTTATAATCAAGTAATATCAAGTCCAAACCTATTGAGTTTGGATAACAAGATTGTTTTTCTTACCCAGCTAGTGAGATACATTAGTGAATAGCCTCTCCTATTATGGCATAGATTTCCACGCTTGCTCTAAAACACCTTGACAACATTGCTCTTAAAAGCCTCCAACTACACAGTTGGAGTGTCTGAGCTGGAAGGCAGTTGACTCCTCAGCAGAAAGAGCAAGCCTCTTTCAAGGAGGCGATTCCAACTTCGAGGAGATTGAATTGCCCATAGACATGTCTCTTTCTTGTCAATGTTTTTTTAAAAGTCTCCTTTTTTGAATGACTCTTTTTGTAGTAAAAACAGAAATAGAGCAATTGAGCAGTCTGAGCTTTAATCATAATGGTTTTCTGTTTGGACAAATCACTTGTCATGTGTGCATTTCATTTTACTTTTTTGTTTTTCTGCCTTATTTTCTTAATTATAAGTAGTGCATGATGTTCTGAAAAGTGTAATGTTCAAAGTGTGAAGAAATTTCAGTTTCTTGGATGAAAGATCCTATATAATAGTAAAGGATTGTATTTAGCAGTTAATAAAGTCTTCAGTTAGACAGGAAAACAACTTTATTTAAACTTTTGTTTGTGCAGTTTCATATAGCTATTGTGAACCCTACGTTTAAAGGGAGCTACTTTGCCACTAATTATATCTGAATCTGATCAAATCCCAAGTGGTGAGCAAGCTATGAACACCTATGTTTTCATTCTTTTCCTAGTTGCATCTTAGCTTTTCAAACTCCTGGGATCTGAAAACTGAAGATGTAATTCTCTAAGTAAACGGACTTTGAGTTCCCATGTGGTCTGGAAACTGTGGAAACTGTGCAGTATTTCAGCCTATTTGCAAGACACTTAGAAAAATATTCAAAACCCCAGTAAAATTTCTTTTTATGATCTGCTTGCTGTCTTCACCTCAGCCTTAGTTCTCAAATTCTCAGCTCATGCAGTAAGTCCTGCTGCCCTTATGTTCACTCTGTCCGAATTGGCCAAATTGCTACTCACAGCAATGGTCCTTCTGCTTGCAGAAAGGCTGAGGGGCAGAGTGTCAAAGCCACGAGAGAGGTCTGGTTTTTAATGACGTTTTTATGGACTGTGGCACTTTATGACAGTAAGTCCCATTGCTTGGGCTCTCCAGATGTGTGCAGATGTGTATTCTGCATTCTTGCATATATTTGTATGGCAATTTAACTGGGTTGCAGTAAGTTTGCAGTGAGATTGCTGTCATTGTTGCTTAGGTGATGTGCTGTATCTCTCTGCAAACCCCAGTACTTCAGGAAGCCTAAATTTCCCTTGACTGAGGTTCTAGGACTAGGGAAAAAAAGAATAACAATATTGAGGAATGCCTGAGTACTGGTTTAGATCAGTGCAATGTACTTTAATTTTCTGGTGTAATCCAGGAGAGGGAGCTAACTTTCTAGCCATCACATCTGGCACACTGCACTGGAGTACTTTTTTTCACAGCCGATATCCCATGTCCAAATGATTATTCACATATGCTGTCCCTGAAGGAGAGTCATCTTGGGAGTGCAAAACCACCCTCTCAAAACATTGGTTAGCTCTGTTCAGTGCAGTAAATATAATTACATGACATATTCTTGACAGGGGAGTATTTATTGTTAATGCATTTTACTGTAATTTAAACACTGTTGCACATTGTTTGCTCTCTTCGCCCACTCTTCTGCCTTTTGCCTATTAAGGAATATTAAGAGGATCTGAATTTCATAGTTTCTGCACTGCAGCAAACGTTGCTTTCTATGGCACTGTGGGAAAGCAGGGCAGCAAACACTCCTCAGCACTGAAAGTAGGCATTTTCAAGCTCCTGTGCTTGTAGTCTGCTGCCAGCCTTGGTTGGTGTCCCAAGCACAGAGTGAATTGTGCATGAAACAAGGAGCAATCACACCAGTTCCTTCCAGTGAAGGAAGCTGGGAAGCAGCTTATGGAGCCCAGCTAAAGGAGCATGTCCGTGCCACTGGGCCCCTCTGCCCTGCGCCTCTTCCCAAACTCCTGCCTGCAAAGCTGCTTTCTTGGTCAGCTGTAACTGCAGCACTCAGACTGGGCTGACACAGAACAAAAACAATTCCTATTTGTTGAAATAAGTTAGTGAGCTAGAGAGGAGCACAAAAGAAAGAAGGGAGACAGGCCTGGGTGTTTTATGGGTCCACAGAGGGGAAATGCACAGGCAATTGTGGAGAACATCTGCCTGTGGGCTGTCCTGGGGAGTCCTTGGCCCCAGGCATGTGCCTGTGCTCATGAACCTCCCACAGCCACATGTCCCAAAAAAATGGGAATGCAGGAGGCTGACCTTGCTGTTTGGGTGCATCAGGGCACTCTGCCGGTTGTTGGCCCAGGCACTTATCTCTGGCCTTGGTACCACAGTTCCCTCCTCGGCAAGGAATACCTGCTGAGTCAGCAATCCCATGGTTGTCTTTCTCTTCTCTTTCTCCCTTACTGCTCTCCTTTTTTTTCCCCAATTCCTGTCTCTCACAAACAAGTTTTAAGCTGTAATTGTTAAACAGAAGACTTTGAAAATCCACTGTGTATTTAATAGAAAAGTTCAGACAGTAGAAAGAAAATTGAAAGAAAGCTAAAGCACTGGGGGGTTTCTTGGTGTGTCTGGATTACTTGATGAGTTTTATAACTTTTTGATTTTGCGTGCTTGAGGTTGGAGAAAATTTGAACTGAGAGGAGTAGCTCTGAAACACTGTTTGCTCTCTGCACAGAGCCCAGCATCTCTGAAGGCATAAGCAACTGAGTGCAGAGCAGATGCAATAATTTTTCTGTGTTAGTTATTTTAATACAAAGGAACATGAGGAAATTAATAGGGGAAAAAAAAAAATCAATTTACCACATATTTAAATTGAACAGAACATGACCGTTCCAGTGAAAGGGAAAGAGTTTTTTAAGCCTTTGAACGTTTTTCATATTTTTTTCACAATAGGTTGATGTTAGTAAACAAGTAAAACCAAAGACAAGAGAAATTCTCCATGTCATGTTATCTAGCAATAAATTTTGATCCAATTAATGAGGAATAAGTAAACACTTAATTAACTAGGTAGAAGTAAGCCAGTTTCTCAAATGGGGACTTGAATATAGCAGTGTAGTATATTGGCACAGATGTGTGCATAAATTACATTGATAACGTAAACTTGAGCTATCTGTGGTGAGAAAATAAAAAGGACAGACATCAGTGATGTCCATATCTTGAAATGATCCACCTTGTGACAGTAGCCAGTTCAAAAACACATCCCATGTCACTGGAAAATACTCAGTAATGCTGTAATAGTCCTCTTGAAAAGTGTAGCCATGAAGATTGGCCCTTTAAACCTTAGTGGATGTAATTGCAGCAAACAGTTTATTGCGCTATGTAAACCACTTTTTCTATTATCCATGAAGATTGAGCATTTTTTAAAATTACTTATTTGGAATTAATTAATAGGGTGTGAAAGTGTATTTCAGCCTTGAGAACTATCTGCCATGGTTATTACTTTAGAATTCACTGTTCACACTCTGTAATTAGCTAAATAAGTCAAGTGGGTTTTTTAGCTTCAATTGGATGTCTCCCATATTTATGGTGTTTAAGAAAGCTGGACATATACTGAAGTGAATACATTTTGTCTGACTGATCATGCAAATTTCAGAGTAACACATTTAAATTAGAAGAGCAGAATAAAGAAACCAGCCTCTCATGTTTACTGCTGTGACTTTTCATGTACAGCTATAGATAGGGGACATTTGCTGACCATCAGTGCAGGTGTCCTTTGTGGTACAAACCAGAACAGTTCCTCTTCCAGTTAGAATGTCACAATTTGCAAATACTTTATCATCTGTTACTGCATCTGTTTCGTGAAGCCAACATTATTATACAGTTAATTCTTTGTCATGTTATGCTGAAGTTCGCGATAGACATCCTTTGCTGTGGAGCTTTTTTCCCCAAGTGATGAATAGGAACAAAAATTGCTTATTATTAGAGCGTGACTGTCTGAACTGTCAAATACTGGAAATGCATGACCACCAGTGCCATTGCATGTCATAGTGACTGGTTTGAGCAAGACAGCAGAGCCTGGCCCAGGTTTGTGAGTGTCATTGCCTCAGTATTCTGCCCGCTACAGCACAGCTATGAGGCTAAATGGATATTTTCTTGACTATTTGCAGTCACATAACTGGCCCTTTAAATTAGGCAATAGGATTCCAGACATCAGTTATGGCAAAAACGCACAATGTTCATCTCCATTATCTCTGTTATTTAAGGCTTTCAGAAAACCACTAACCTTCACTCCTACACTCAAACAAGCACACACTAGCACACAGAGTTAAGCCAAGTTTTTAACTCCCAGTCATTAAGGATGTCAAAACATTCTGATATATGATATAAACTTATTATGACTGGATTTTATTTTTATTAATGTAAGGGCTAGGTTGTGAAGAACAGAAGATTTTTTAAGCCTCTTACTCCTTAGAGACAATGTGATTTGGTGGTTTAACATTGTAACATTTTAAAGGGCTTGTTAAGCCCTAATCGGAGTACATTAAGCACCAACATTTTTAAAGTGCATAATAAGACCGAACATTTTAATAGCATATTAACCTGTAACATAAACCCAAAACAGTCACAGTGTTGTCTTTTTCCTTGTGTTTTTCCTATAACAAGTTCTAACGAGTAACTGATACTTTTAACGGCGATTAGAAAGTTGAGGGTTCCTTGGTGTTCTTCCTGTTTAAAAAAGAAAAAAAAAATCAGAAAATTTCTGTATAAGAAATTTTATTTGGAGTGAAATTTTAAAATTAATGCAGAAAAATTTGCTTTGAGAGTTGCCATAGCTAAATGTTAACAAATAAAGTATACTGCTAGGCAAAAGGTTTGGTTTCAGTAAAACAATATTTTGTACTGGGAAAATGTTTTTGCTTGGGAAGTTTTACTCAGATCTGATAATTTTGGAGTTTCTTGTCAACAAGAATTGTGGAATGGGCTCTTACCAGTGGAAAAAGTTCGCGGAAGATCTGTGGGGGGATTTTTTTATTTATTTAGTTAGTTTTCAGTGTAATTTTGTGCATGCGATTCCAGAAAAGAGGTAGGAGTTCATTGATACTGGGGCCCAGCAATTTCCTTTAAGAAATTTTTTTTTAAAAGGAAAATACAGTGTAGCCTGTGAGTGTCTCTTCTTAATTGGTTTGGAACCTCTTGATGAGTGATTCCAGGCTCACCTTCCCTCCAGGGAGTTGAGTGCACCACTTGTGTACTTCCCAGTCCCTCCCAGATTATGGTAAGGTATCTGAGCCACCTTTTGGACGTCTGTCTTTACTGTGGTATTTGGGGGGAAGTTGTGGCTCAGTCATTTCATCTTAGGTTTGATTGCAGCTGCTCCTGCTTTCCTATAGTGGCTGGGACCCTTACACCTTCCACCGTGGTGGCAGGAAGAATGCCTTTGGAAAAGGATTTATAAAATTACTTTGGAGACAGCCGGGTGAACCTGAGTCAGAGCTATCCATGTAGTACTTGACTGAGAGGGAGCTATAGCTTCCCTTGATGTGGACAGTCACAGTAATGTTGAAATACACTTGGAGTTTTGGTCCATAAGCTGTTGTATCCATGCAATTGCCTCTGCATTGCACACCTGTTACCATGAGAGGCCAAGGCACCTCAATTCAGTGGCCTGAAGCTGAACACCTCTTCGAAGTTGTCAATCACAGTGCTGTTGCTGCAGTGCAGTACTTCCTCTCGATGTCTGCCTGGATGGCAGTCAGTGACCAGGCTTTGGACATCGGCTCAAGGCTGGGTCTGGACAGGTAAAGAGTCCTACAGTAGCTCTATCTGGAGAACTGGCATATATTTGCTCTTCATAGAAAATGCTTCCACTCTGACAGGGCAGCTTCTGGAGTAAAATGTTTTTTGATGTGAGGAGGGCTGCCTCAGGGACCTTCAAAGCGAGCACAGGGCCCCGCAGTATGTGCACAGCAGGGCCTTAACTTCCATGTGGATTTTTCTCCAGCAGCTGGGGAAAAGCTGTGCAATGCAAGAGCAGCAAGGGGCTTGTCTGCAAGTGAACCGTGTTCAGATCAAATTAATTGTAAAAAAACCCGAAGGGACCAATATGGATTTTGCTTTGTGTCTGGGCACTGTTACTCTGATACAAAAATGATTTTTTGTTTGTTTGCTTGTCTGTTTATTATCCCATGCAGTAGTTTGAAGTAGTTAAAATAAAACATAAAAGCCCATGCTTATTCTGGAATAAGAGTGATTACAGGGAGGAAGAAATAATTCTAATATAACTACAGAGGTTTAATTGTACCATGTAGCTAGGAGAGCATTTCTGTGGGGACAAGCTCCAGTCAGAGAGACAGAATCTTAAAACATTGTAGACCTCATCCATAGAAATAACTCTGTGTAGTCTCAGGCCAATGATTCTTTAATTTTAGTAAATAACTTGAGTCAATAAAAGGACACGGTTTCATATTTGCATGAACTGTATTCTGGCATCAACATGACTGATGTCCTGCAAAACATTGGCTATCTGAGGTGGATGAAGCAGGGCTGAGGATGGGTTGCTATACTGATGCTGTTGTAGCCATGATTTGGAGAATGATGCACAGGATGTTCTTCAGGTCTTTAGCTCTATGGCAAGCAGAGGAATAGAGGCAGAAACAGTACAAAACACCTGCCCAGAGAGTTACACCTGAGGCTATGTCTAGGAAGGTTGGGTTCTCAATTCTGTTTCTCCCCAAAGCCTTTCCTCAAACTTGTCAGTTTTGTCTATATTTAAAAAACAAACCAAAATGGAAACAAACAAGCAAACAAACACCCAACAGATATTAGTCTTACTTTGTCTATGGCTTCCTTGTGAGATTCAGATATTGAAGTTTAGAATAATCTGGCTGGGAATTACCAGCCTCATGTTCCCTGGTGCAAGGCAGGTCTTTGGTTGCAGATACACAGATTAATCTATGTATCTGTTCTGCTGCTCATGCTGTCCTGACAGGGAGAAGATTGGTGTGTCTCATAAGAGACTCTCTTCTCCACTGAGTCTTGTTTGGCACAGGTTCCCCTATGTTAGTGGCATCTCAAGAAAATGCCAAATAGGCAACTTGACTCAACAAGGATCAACACTGACAGATGGCTAAAGGGAACTGATGAGGGAGTGGCATGCTGACTTCCTAAGTGCCACTTCTAAAATGTGAAAAAAACTCCACTGCAGATTCTCCCTCTGTCCTTATAATTTGTTAGTTTTTGCTTTGAAGTAGTGTCAGTGTTCAGCAGTGGATATTATCTTCATGTCTCTGGAAAGGGGCCATGTCATTCCAGAATCACAGAATGGTTGCAGTAGGAAGGGAACTGTGAAGGTCGTCTTGTACAAACACTCTACCCAAGAAGGGTCACCTAGAAGAGGTTTCCCTGGTATATGTCCAGACATCTTTTGAATATCTCCAAGGATGGAGATTCCACAACCTTGCTGGGCAGCCTGTTACATTTTATGAAGAATATCTGATCCTACCCTGTCTTCTGACAGCAGCTTAGTGTACAAATTTGTTTTCACACCAACAGCCACAGTTCATCTAATTGCTGTGACCTGGTGGCCAGAAGGATGGCATTCTTCATGTTGGCATTAGCCAATGGCAGCATTACACTGCTGCTACTCCCCTTTCCTCATTTGAGCATGCTTTTTAAAGCACATGTGTTTTTCCCAATTACCTTCTATTTTTAGGGAAAATATCTGACCTATTCTAGGATGGCATTTGTAGACTCATTCTGGGGGTCATCAAATACTTGTAGACCATATCTGTCTGGTGGTAGGACTGCTTTAGTGGCTTACTCAAAGGATGAAGCATACAGATTCTAGATTCTCTGACATCTTAATTAAGTGTGTTATACATGTGAATACCAAGCAATTTACCTTACTTCATGGTTCCTGAGATACTGCATTTTTGGTGTAGAAGACTTGGGATAGTCTGTGCAAAGATGATAATATATAGACTATGCGAAGTGTATTTATTTCAAAGGTGGAAGATATGGTTGCCTGACACAGGGGAGAATCAGTTGTGAAAAAGTGTTTGGGAGTTCCTGGGGAAAAAAAAGCTAAAAAAGGCAGAATATGAAAGATTAGGAGAACCTGTTGGAAACCCCAGCTGCTTTCTATATGGGATGTGCCACACTGAGATCATAAAATTTCTAAACTGCTAAATTGAGTGGAGTACCTGGAGCTCTTTCAAAGGCCATAAAACCCATGTAAGAAAATGCTGCAAATGAACTCTGTAGGGACTGTGAAATAGCATTGCACATGGTATGTGTTACCTGGATTAACTGTACTCTTGAAGATAAGCCAATCTTGCCTTCTCATAGCCCTTCTTCTTTCAATAGGAGTATTTGTGGATGCTAAATGTTCAGTCTGTTTTGACAGGTATTGCTTCTATGTCACTGCATAGTTGCCTGCAGGTTACAGGTGCTGTTTTTATAGAATGCAATGGATATGTCTACCAGAGAAAAAAGCTCACATGCTTCTCTGCTTGTGCACTGAACTGACTGGATATGAGTACAAACACAGTAGCACAGTACTAAGCCCATGCTTATATACCTGCCTCATCAGCAAGATTTATCATTTCAGATTCATGACTGTGGTGGAGTGGCTTCTAAAGTTCAGGTAATGTCTGGCTAGCAAGAACAACCAGCAGAAAATTCTCATGCATGTTGATCTATGAAGACATCTCCTGTGAATACAACACGTTAGGAGGTTGGAGTAGTGTTACAGACGCAATATTTGGAGGCTTTTTTGTTTAAAAACTAATTATTTTATTTAAAATATGAGAATGTGTTTTAGGGTATTTAATCAACTTGACTGCAAGAATTGATGAAAAGGGAAGACATAATTAGAGAAGTTTTGCCAGATGTCTGTAAATTCTAAATGTTGAAAGTACATGTAAAATTGCCTTACAGAAATATCTTCAAGAACAGTAGTTTTACTTAGCTTGGCAAAGGCTTGAAAACTTTCAGTGGTGGAAATAAAATTGAGATATGACTACTTTTTAACAACATGTACATTTGCAACTTATTAGTATAAATAAAAAACACCCTTGGATAGTTCTTAAATTTGGCAAATGAATCAAACTTTTACAGGCATCATTTACAGAGATGAAAGCATGTAGTCCAGGATAAAAAGCAAGGAGAGTGTGGCATGATATTAAATGCTGAAACTTACACATTAACTTACAAGCATATTTCACCAGATTAAAGGGCAGGTTTTGACTCTCCTCCTGTAGGCTAAAATATATAAAGCCCTTCGACAAAAAGAGCTGATGGGTAGAAATGGAAGCTCCTAATTTGTGTCAATATACATTTTATAAAATGTGAGGAGTTTAGGTGAAGCATGCTCCTTTTTAGGCAACATATAGAATTGTAACAGCTTTTAAATAGAGTGCAAGTTCTCTTTTTTTCTTGGAAAAAAAGTTGATGTGAAATTGAAAACTACTTTCAGATGCCTGCTGGGCTGGCAGGGTGTCAAATTGTTTGGCTTGACTGTCTCTCTCTTTCACTCCCTTCACATTGTTTACAGACAACAGCCTCAGCTCCAACTGACTGTATTTAAACCAGCTAATTATGGGCCAGAGGATTTGGAAAAGGGCACCTTACTAAAGAGTCTCCATGTCTTAGACAGGCCAGGAATATACCTTGCTGCAGGCAAATCACAAAGTGCTGTCCTGAGCAAAGGGTGTGGGGTGAGAGAGACAGGAGGCAGAAAGAGACCAAAAATGTTTTCAGACAGGTGCTTTCTGGCATCTGATTACAACTGGGAAAGTGGGTGATTCCCAGCTTTGCCTCAGGTTGTATATGCTGGTGTGAAAGGTCTTCTAGATAGAGAATATTTGCCAAACTCAGGGAGGAGGGGGTACATCCCGCAAGGCACTTTATAGTCAGAGTACATCAAAGCTGCACTGCCAACATGGATCTTAGTTGGATTCATAACTTTTGTATCCCTCTAAGAGTTTATTGATTTAGGTATCAGAGTGGTTTAAGCCAAATTTTGCTAAAGTGTGTGCCTGTGTTAGACCAGATTTGTCTGTAATGTGTACTGGAACTTGTGTACCTTACAGTGAGACTAAATCACTCGAAGGCCATTAGTCCCGCAATGCCTTTGCCATGGTGTTCTTGGAAGACAGGCAAGTTCTCCTGCAGCTGGACCAGCTGTCTGGAAAGGAGTCCTAGAGCCTCCCAGCCCAGCATTCTATAAGACAGGACACAGGTAACTGTGAAACCCAAAGGGTATTTGTATGGTTTTGGAGGGGAGGGGCTCACATTGATGCTAAAGAGTGTGATGGAGCGTGGAAGCTCGTGGGAGATTCTTGACCATTTACAGATTAAGAGTTATTGGGTCAAATATGGGGGTTGGACAAGAAAATCTTCAGTTCCAACCCTAACCATTCTATGATTCTGTGAAATTTGACAATGCGGCCACCATGGAGGAGGCTAACCCAGGTAGAGGCTTTGTTTTGGTGTTAGGCAAAGAATTCTTGATATTCCTGAATTTCTAAAAAATATAATGCTTTCTCTTATTTATAGCCTTCTCTTTGTTTTGGTTACATACCCTTTCTTGTCAAATGTAGTTAAAACAAATAATGTGATACAAAAGGTGAATCACTGGGAGTCTGTCAGGCTTTTATCCTCTATGTGATGTGGAGTTAATACAAAGATGATTAGTGACCAAGTGATCAAGTGACCTGGATTTTATGCTTTATCCAGTAAATTCACTCAGCTTTGCACAGATTCATATGAGATTCTCTAATTTTGCAGGGAAAAAAAACCTGCAAGACATTAAAAATTTATGTCATGTAGTTAATCTGCTTAAAAAAATTACATGGAGGGAAAATAGAAGAGTTGGATCCTGTTCTGACTAAGAGAATTTTCTTTGGGAACCTTATCTACCAAATGTACTTTTCTGTTCTCAGGAATTACAATGTGGCTAGTTTACAGTCTATTATGCAAAGTTCCATGCAATGTGTGAATGATATTGGTAATTTAGTAACTATGTTCTGCACTAATTAGTAAAACTGAATATCATATTGCTCATCCTGGATCGCTTTCAATGCTGCTGCATATTTTTTCAGTGTTTTAGCTCTGCTCATTAAAGCATGTATGTACAAGCCAACATACCTTGTGAACTTTGGAAAGAAACTCAAAGCCCCCAGTGTATTATTGTGTCTGTCATGTTAAGCAAGAAAATAATCTGGTGGTTTAATAAAGAGATTATTGTGGCAGGGCATCTTCTGTGGCTTAGGGAATAGAACTGACTAGAATCCTTTTCCATCACCTGTGTTAAATGTAGGGTAAAGGACAATGCTCTGTATTGGGAATATAGCTGAGGGAGGAGGTTTTGGCACAGTGAATCTAATTATACCCTCACATCTAAATGTTTTGGTTAGAGGTAGGCAAAATTGAAGGTTACACACTGTAAAATCCCTGTCATGTTTATTCTCAGTGTTATAATTTGCAACAAATTTTTAAAAATTAAGCATTCTTGTCTTCTGTGAAGTGTTTGAATGGGAAAGGTTTAATTCTACGGTAAGAAAAAGCAGCTATTTGGAAATTGTCTTACCTCAATATTAGATATACAAATGTGTGTCAAATATGTATTGTGCTGAGTTCTCTCAAGACCACTGTAAAGTGCAGATGTGTTAGCATCTTTTGGGAAATGGATGGATGCTTCACTTAAAGAGCTAAGAAGAGACCTGTTGCTTGTTCCCACAGCTTGAATATTAATCTAGACTCCCCACACTTCTATAAAGTATACAGGACAATCTAATGTAAGGATTGGACAGCCCTCTGGGAGGAACCCTAGAAGCTGAGAGAAGACTTGAATTGATGTTTGAGATTAAGAAACCCAACTGGATCACACAGAGACCTTGAAACACTTACAATATCTGATGCCAGATCTTCATGTGATACATTCTGTACTCCAGTATACCAGCAGAGCCTTTGTGACCTCATTGTGTAGTGATAGGCATAGGAAACCTACATCAGCTTCATTGGTTTTGAGCTAGTTACTAGCACTCAGGTGGAGATTTGGAGGTGATATTAATTAATTCTGTAACAGTTTTGGCTTCAGAGTTCAGGAGCACTTAGAAAATTAAATGTAATGCTCAAATTAAGTGGAGAGAAATAGAGAAAAAAATCTGTGGAACAGCTAAGAGACCCATCAGGAAAAGGAAATAATGAACAGAATAAGGCCACAGAGTAGTCTGTGTCACTGAGCCCTAAGCAAGGCCATTCAGTGGGAGCTTCACTGAGGAAAGGCTGGGATGGTTCCCAGTGAAATCTGTGGCAGTTTTTCAGACAGTTTAGTAATTCCTTCCCCCCCAATACTGGTATTATTCAGTCATGATTCACACTTGCTGAAGAGAAAAGCAAGTGGCTTTGTTGGAACTGATGCTGTTTTCACAGCAATCTTCTCATTGAGCTTTCATGGTACAAAAAATAGGAGTGGGACTGTACTCAGCAGGCTCAACCTCTACCCTGAAAATAATAGGGTCTAGCTGTTGTCTGGGGCATGAAGGTTCTGGGTTAATTCACCAGCTGAAATGCTTGGCATCCTCATCTGCAAAGCTCTCAGCCCACCCTCCAGTGCCCAGTTGGTACTACCCTCAGAGGGCTGGCCTGAAAGGAAGAGATGCAGTTTACTCTTTGTCCTGCTCTCCGTGACTCAGGGATGATCAAGGCAGCCTCCATACATACCTTCTTGGTCCTACAATGTTTTTTCCATGACTGGAGCAGTGCTGAGATGATCTATATTCTGTTGAAATCTTTGGCATCATCTCTTTGTCCTTCTGCACTGGCTGCTAAACAGTAAGTCCTTCAGTGCACTTTGAAATTTGCAATGGTTATTTTTCCCTCTTTCACTTGACAAATACTTCTTCCCTATTGCAGAATAGGCCTGTCTTGTATTTGCTCATGGGGTCCTTCAAAGAGGATAAGTATCACGCTTTTACTAATTTTCAAAATGAGTGAATAAACCCAGATTCTGGCAGATTCTAAATATCAAGAAGTGATTTTTCCATATCAGAGTTGTTCCTGAATTTTGGGCTTTTTTTTTTTTTCTTTTTTCTCTCTTCCTACAAATATATCTGTTCCTGTAAAAAGTGTCATCAGATCCAGGGTGGGGTAAAGCAAGAGGAAGAGCTCCACCCAAGCTTAGTGGTTAGGACACTCATCTGAGATGTGGGAGATCCATATTCAAGTCAGTGTTTTCCTGGTTCAAAGTAGGGACTTGAACCTGCTGACTAGTGAGTTTAGGATGCAGGGCTTGGTCTCCCAGCATATTTGAGAGGTTTTGGTTTTATTTTGTATTGTGTTGAAGACAAATTTCTAACACTGAAATTATTTTGCTGGAAATGGAATATCTCTTTTCAAGCCAGCCCTAATTCCCTACATTGCAAACTCAGCCGGGAATCTGAGAAGCAGACTTTGCTATGGCTTTGGACATGAACATTTGGAGGCAGAGCCATAACTGAGTGTCCCTTGGGCTCTGTGGATGGGTGTGCAGCAGTTAGCTGCTTGTCTGCTCCACATGGACATCAACCAAATGCCAGAGCACTTCACATGTGGATAAATATAGAAGAACAAGGGCAGTTTTTCTACACTGCAAATAATCTTAAGATACTATTTTTTGTGTCTTCCTGCTTGTCATCTTTCACTTCATTGGTTTCATTCATAGGGATTTAGACTATCTGCAGTATGTTGGGACACACTTAAAGAGCCATTTAAGTAGCTTTGCTTGAAGCTTTCAGTCCGCCAACTAATAAAGGAAGGAGCGGATTGTGAGGTTAGCTGTACGCAGAAAGTAAAAGTGAGCTCATTGAACAAATACTACCACATCTGTGCAAATCTGATTGTGTTTAATGTCTGACAATATGGTTTGTTCTTTAAAAAAAATAATTGTCGTTCATCCTGATGTATCCATGCATTTTGGTATATTCAGCTGACCTATCATCACTTCAGACAAGCTTTCTCACAACAAGTGACTACTGAATTTTTCTCAATGAAGGAAAATTTTACACTGCCGTTACTGAAAAACAAACTTGCATGAGTGTGTAATTACAGCTAGAGTATTTTCTAAGGAAAAACTTTCTGGTTTGGAATTAAGTTAATTTTGTTGAACTAACACTCCACAGTTTATTGCATGTATTTTCATTACTTGGCTAGTATTTAGTAAGAGAAACTGTTTTGGTTTCTGAAAAACTATAAGGGATTCCAGGTAAAGAGAAATTATAATGTGATGAGAGACATTGAGAAAGAACATATAGTTTATGTTTATAAAGCTGAACTATAGAAACTGAGTGACTACTTACGTAATAGATCAGACTCAGCTGGAGAATGATAGTTCATGCCTATTTATCTTAAAGATCTATCACTTTTAATGAAGGATAATAACACTCAAAACAGCCACATACATGCCTGGAAAAAGCCCACGTGTGTAGGTGCAAAAATTTGCCTTGCCTCAGGCACATACACTTGAAAAATTGAGTGCTGTGATTATAGGTTGGTTTTGGCAGAATCATGAAGAAAAAAACCCACACCACACAATACTAATATCTCATCAATTGTAATGCTGTATCTCTTTAACCCTTCAGTTTGTTTTTTCCTAAATTTTTATTGTGCACATCACAGTAATTTTGGAGTTACATGTTCGAGTTACCACAAATTTTAACAACTAAGACCATCTCCTTGTACTAGTTTGGTTTTGTGCTGCTAAAATTGAGTCTATGCTTGTGCCAGAAATGGTTTATCATTTACACTATTGGAGGTAGCACCTGAAACTGCACTGTGCTGGGGGCTGGGCAGAGGCCATGCAAAACATTCGTATAGGATGTGGATAGGATATGGAGAGCTGTGCTGTCCTTCCTTGCTGAGAGTGCTGGCACTAAGCCTCATGGTGGCTAGTGCTAACAGCCTTGAGAAAAGAAATGGAGAGACAGACACGTGTCAGCAGCAATCAACCTAAGGAGTCTCTGGTGCGAGATACCTCCTCCCATTGCAGTTCCACACCACCTGCTTAGCATTGTATGATCATGGCACCTCTGACCACATGTGTGGCTGTTCAACCCCTCCCTCAGAAGCAGAGTGCATAGGAGTGTACCTTCCTGATGAGATGCTAAGACATTAATAGAGACACAAGACTTACGGTGAGCATGAGGTTATAAGTTTCCTGCAAATGTCTAGCAGACTGTTGAAACCTCCACCAGTTAGGTTTTACAAGGGCATGCAGCTAGGTCATTTTCTTCATCACACCTTCTTGTGGAATGGAGACAAGGAGAGCTGACTGCTCTGTGCACTTAAACTCTCTAGCCCTGATCTTGCAAAGAGATTATTTCTTTTACTGGCTTCAATGGTAGTCAAGTCACTGCAGATCTCCTTGTAGGACTGGGGTCCTCATTGACCCTGATGAGCAGCTACTCAAAATAACTGTTGTTACTGTCTGTGGGTTTAGCAAGATGGTGTTGTAGCATTGCATCACTAGGGATCACACTCTTAAGTTGCTGCCAGTTTTGCTGCTGATTTTAACTGAAATATCTCTCATCTCAGTTTTCTACATTGACTATCTGTTACTGGTTAATTCTTAATGAGACGCCTCTCATGTGGTGTACAAGGTGCTGTGAATGTCCATGCTGCACTAGACCTGTCCTTGATCCAGTAGCCCATGTGTAGGATGCAGCATGTGGCTCTGCAAATCAGTGACTAGCTGTACCCGACCTCGAAGGTGACAGCAACAAGCGTGACCACTGTACTGTACTGCAGCTGCTGATGGCACCCCAGAGGGTGGGCACTTGTAGGATTCTGTCTTGTCCTACTTCAGTCTCCACAATCACATCACACAGCAGACAAGTCCTGCTACTGTGGGCCAGAAGGTGGTTAGGTGCTTACGGTTTGTTCGCCTTGTATGTGTCAGTTTTCTTTCACAGAGATTTCCTCTGGCTGTAGCTACATTGATGCACTAATATCCAGAAAAACTTTTTCTTCTTTCACAAAAGCTTTTTCTTTTTCCACAACCATCTTCTATACCCATCTGAAAAGCAAGTGTTTTTTGTGCCTCCTAAACCCAAAAGTCTTCTAAAGCCCCAGATAAAGACTGAGTGTTTTAACAGCAGGAATTGAGGAGGAGGCTCTTGTGAGCACATCTGTGGCAAGAGGACAATGTCCCCAGACAGGCTATTTCATGTCTGACATCCTGCAGCTATGGTTTCCTGTGACCAAGTTTTCATCCATGCAGAGAGGAGAGACATAGGTACTTGATGGGAGATGTAACCTATCCAGGACATTTGCCTACATTTGAGACATGTTTAACCAGATTTCCAGATTGAGTTTCTCATTTTCAGTTGAACATATCTTGCTTTTCAACCTTCTTGGTTTTGTCCCAGTTACTGTACTTTTCTATGGACAGACCAAATAGAGAGATCTTACTTGTTCTTCATATACCTTTTTCAGGACAAAAACCCCAGTGATTTTATGAGTATTGCTTCTTATTGCTTCCATTAGAAGCATCTCTGAAAACATCTATATTTTTCCATTTAGTAAGGACAGCTCATCTGATAATCAGTCCAAAATACTGCCTCTGACAGTGAGAGGTAAATAATTGCTGTATTCTTGCTTTTCTCTCTCTCTTTTTTTCTTTTATTTGTTTACTTTTTGGTGTTTGTTCTTTTGTTGTTGTTTTGGGTTTGGTTTTTTTTGGTTTTTTTTTTTTTTTTGCATATATCTATTTAGGACAGCTAATTTTTGCAGAGCAATGTGTGAAGAAAAGACATTTGTTAGTATGTGGTTTTAGAGAGAAGAATTTCTTTTGTGTATGCTGCTTCCACAACCCAGAGCAGTAGAAAGCTTTTCTACTCAAGCACCTCTGTAAGTATATTGTATTTAAGAAGGTGTTGGTTTTGTGAGATGGTTAATTATTTTTATTTAAAAATACATAAGCAGTTTAGCCAAGTTATTTAAAATCCATTTGGTTTCATTATAGTAGATATTTAGTCCCATGCCATTTACAGTGTATTTCTCAAAATAGTTTTCTCCTTGCTGTCATTGCTAGCAGCCTTTGTTTCTGTCAAAATATGAAACATTTTTAAATTACATTAAAATGGTTTAAAATTAGACTATATGAGTATAATTTGGAAAATATGTTAGATTGACTCAGTCTAATGAGTCAGGCCTACCTTCTAGATACATTTGATATATTTTAATATTTTATCTGAGTGTCAAAAACTCAATGAAATAAATAAAAGGAGAATGAAAACAAACAAAAAATGCTCTAGTGGAGTAGGAAAAAATAACATTGTAAGTATAGGAACAATTAGGAGCTGATTGTGCATTATTTTTGCCCCTAAATTCCCTTTTATTTTGCAAAGATTTTTCTACATAAAACTTTACCTAGGTAACATTCCCATTTCAAGTTAAAGAAGCGTAAGTTTATTCAGTAGGACTTCAACTTGGAGTGGAGATTTCCATTACTTAACACACATCAAGGAGCTATGCTCGTGTATTCAGTACTGTTTACAAAAATGGACTAATAAGAGAAAATAGCTTCATCATTGTGGTTTTCCTTGTGGTCAGCATCAGCACAGGAGAAGGAAGGGTATGGAGGAAGGGTAGTCACATTTCAACAAAAAGACAGCAGAGCAAATCTTGCTGTTAGGTGGGTGTAAGGCCATAGCTAACTGCCAGCTTTAAACAAGGGGATGCAGAATCACTCTGCTGCATCCAGAAAAGAGGATCTGGTGCTGTATCAATAGAATTATTCCAGGGAAGTAGGAAAAAAGCCCAATGTACTGTTTCTGCTTGCATGTTTAATCTGCTCTTGCAAGGCATATCTTGCAAGAGACAGTCTTGGGGGTAAATTTTCCCAAACAAGTCTCTTTAAGCCCACTGAAGTAAGATTTACACCTCTGTAGTTGATCCAAGGTTTGTGTCCCAACTGCCAAGCCCTGAGCAACCTCCTCATTATTTTCACCATGGATTTATGCAGCAGTTTGCCATTACTTGAGCTAATGTTACCAAATGCATATTGCTCTGGTAACCTAAATCGCAATATATATATGGATAGCAATGACCTAGAATCATACAACTGCTTCTCTGGTCCCTCCTCACAGAAGTAGGTAAAAAAATGAGGAGCTAAATATAAGAGTTGAGAACGGGACAATTCTGTGGCCCTTGACATGTGAACTGTACAGGGTCCCACCTATTTCTAGCAAAGGGCACCACAGAAACTCTGTCTGAAATGCAGTCCTGCACAGAGCTGAATTCACCCCTGCCAGCCAAAAAAGTCTGTTGGTTCCAATGATGCTTGCATGACAGGTACTGGGGGGAACTGAGGCCCTTTGCAGGCTGTTGTTTGGATGAGTTTGTGCATGAGTGATGGGCTTGCACGATCAGTATAGGAGTACTGATACATGTGAAATGCCTGCCATTGCAAAACATTAAATTGCATTAAATTACATTATACTAGATCTTTTGGATGAATAATTTGCAATATTCTTTTACCCAAAGGGCCCTGTCTTGAGGTCTTTTACCTAGCTTAGATTCCCAGTGACACTGAAATAAGAGTTGAGGCAACTGCGTTTGGAAACTTTACAAAGAAAACATATGTATCCACTTGGCTCAACATGGGTGTCTGAAGAAACGTTAAAAGGTGTTCAAGATGCAAATGTTTGTTTACGAAACATTCCGGAGAATTTCACAATGGCATATAAGAGCAACCTAATTTTCCATTTGAACCCTTGTACATCAGATATATGCCATGTGGATACCCACTCAGCACCTGTCCTGTCATTCCCACTGACTGCTGTTTCATGAGGTTAGCATGACAGCAGAGTTTCTTAGCCTGCAGCTTCATGACTCCCTTGTGCTAATCCAGGTGTGGGTTCCTCCTGAGAAAGGTGTCTAACTGGCTGTACAGCCCCAGCTGTGTTCAGCACCTGTGCTGATAGAGTGGTGTGGAGAGCACAGGGTTGGTGATATATTGGGTTGATTTTTATGTGGATGGGTTCCCAGATCTAGCTCCCTGTGCAGTCACACAGGGATTAGTACTTGCACAAGGTAAGAGATAACATGATTAGACCTACCCCTTGTAGCAGCAGCCCTCACTTAGTGCACCTTGAAGCTCCATGATGTTGTTTTAGGTTTTTTTCATTGAATCACAGAACTTTCTGAGCTGGAAGGGACCCACAAAGATCATAGAGTCCAACTCTTAAGCAAATGAACCATGCAGGGATTGAACCCACAAACTTTGGCATTATTAGCACCATGGCCTAACCAACTGAACTAATCTCAGGGTCAATGTTGGCTCAGTGTTAATGCAGGTAACCCTTCAGTACAATATGTGAAACTAGATCCTTGCACTGTGAATGCATGCAGGCTTCCCAAGGTACCAACAGGTGGATTTCACACTGATGATAAGATCTTCACCAATGTGACTTACTACAATGTCCAAAGATGGTTTTCTCACTGCACCCTCTCTCCCCTGTTGTTAAAGCCCAGGGTAATAAACAAAGGCTGGGAAGCAGCTCTCTGCGAACTTCATATACATTCTCCTAGTATTCTCTCACTCTAGTTCGTTGACATATTGTAGGAGAACTACTTCTTAGTTTATGTCAGTTCTTTTTTAGAATGTGAATAACATTGCAAAACTATGATACAGCACTTCAGCATGTATTGCAGAGTTTCCAGGATCATGTGTAGTTGCAAACTTTCACTTCATGCCAATGTACTGCACGCTAATGGGTGAACTTTCTAAACTCAGTGTTCTGAAAGCATGGAGGTACTTTGAAATAAACTCCAAGTGGATAAAAATAATCCTCTAGTATTTTACTCCCAGTTAACATTTTGATGAGAAGAAGTATGGAGTCAGGCAGTATAACTGAAAGTCCAGTTAGTCTCAGTGGTCCTGTTCATGGAGTAGCTCCTCTTCTGTGTTAATGAATCAGAATCTGCCGCTGATTAAATAATCTCTAAGTTCAACATCACTGAACAGGGAATATGCAGAAAGGAGCCATAATTACTATACTGTCATAGATCAGGGTAAGTGGACATTTTTTGGCAGTGCACTTCATGATTACTGAACCTTAGCTGAAGTCCTAAAGTTGTGGATGCAGCTGAGACAGGAGTTGATATATTGCATAGGTTACCTCACTTTTTTAGCTTTTTTCACTTTAGGCTGAGAAATAGTCTCTTTCCCTATACCATCCCCTCTTTCTGGCTCAGTCACTCTTTAATGATTCAATGCAAAGTTGAACAGAGGCTCCCAAAGAAAGCTGAGAAAGCCCTTCCTCCAGGGCTCCTATCAATTATAGAAGGGAATTAACCTATTTCCCTGTCCTTTTGGGTGAATTTTTGCCTCTGAGCTGTTGGTGAAGAGTGGTCTTAGAAGAAGAAGATGACCTCACATGTTATGTGAGGAGACCACTCTGCAAGAAGCACTGAGGTTCCTTACTTGCTTGAATAGTGTAAGGAAGATGGAGGAAGTTCCTACAACTCTGCTGCACAGATTTGGGGCTTACCTGTGCCCAGATCATGCACAGTAGCACGAGGAATTCAGACAAAAGCAGCTGGGACTTTAAAGATTAGGGTCTTTTTTGTCTCCAGGCAGTGAGTTCTGTCAAACATATTGTTAGAGTAAGTTTTGTTGAATCAAACAGAGGATTTCCTGATTGTAATAAAATTAACAGAATAAAAACATTAAGTTCAGTCCTGATATGACTCCTAATTGAATAAATTCACCACCAACTTACTGTGCTATTGTATATCTCAGATAGTGGCAAAACTGTGTGGACATCTGAGAAATTGGTACAAATAGTGAAATTTGAGTTCTAGATCTCATTGTAGGCAGAAGGCTAAGCTGCCTTCTTTTTGACCTGATCAGTGTTTGCAAATGACAGTTTAGAGGCTTGGTGGTGTTTCAGTATCATTTCAAAATGCATTTGTATTTTTAAAACTCTTATATGAAATGTCAGATTCTCTGCTTGGGACATTGTGCTGTGTTGCTGACTTGAGCAGGAGTTTAAACATGAATACACTTTTGAAGGAGTGGGTCCTGAACTGGCATGGTAAGTGCAGGTGGATGTTGGATCCTGCTGTTTCATTAAGCTTACCAGTGCTTAATCTTTAGTGACATCCAGTGAATTGGGAACTGGGGTGGGACCCCCCTAAGAATGGGTTTTCTTGGGAGGACTGGTTCTTTTGGATTCCAGCATAGTCTGAAAATGTTAGAAGCTGAGCTGATCCTCTTGTTCTGGGACAGCTCAAGGTTGGTTTGGTTTTTTTTTTGTTTTTTTTTTATAAACTGGTAGTAAGAGGTGAAGATGAAAAAAGAATTACAAGGAACATGGTGAGAAATTATTTTGTAAAGGTGGCTGAGTCCTATTTTTCTCCATCAGTTTGCTGCCCTTGATATTTGTATAATTCATTGCAAAATCTTTCTGACAAGTCTTTTGTTTGGTGGGGAGGACAGAATTATGAAAGTGCATTGTTGAGCTCCTAATTCTCCTAGCTGTCCTGGTGTTGACACCTGATGTACCAGAGCAGCATGACAGTTAAGATCAGCATTCACCAGCAGATAATATCAGTAAAGATTTTATTTCCTATGCTAATCAAATGTGGTATCACTGATATCTGATGACAATTTCTGTCTTTTTAATAATTTTCCCTCTGTGGAAAGCCTTGAATACTCAATTATAGTTGCATTCCTGGAATCATTTATTCTCTGCACAGAGATGCAATAAGATATTTGCTCCAGTTAAGCAAGACTGAATTGTGCCTCAAGGACTCAGCCAGCCAGCTGCTGAATCTTTATCAAACTGACACAGACAACCCTCATCCCTGGTAGGGAGATCAAATACCCCTCACAGGAACATGATCTTCTTTCAGCCTTTTAAGCATCACAGTGTAAACTGGAGCACACATTGACTTGCTGGCTGGGCACAGAGGGAGAGACGCCTGCAGCCCATTACCTCTGCCCTCACCAGCTGTGGCAGAGAGACTGTGCTGCAGGTTCCAGGGAATGTGAGGATGTATTTGAGCAGCTGCAGAACATGAATGAGGGGAAGAAAAAAGGCTGTCTCTGGGAAAACATGTCCTGATTTATAATGGAACTATATTTATGTTAGTTGTAACCACATTATTCAATATAATTGGGGTCAAGAATTGAATGAGTCTAAAAGAATGCAAAAAATAGTTTCAAAATTCCCATTATAAATAAAGACCTGGTTTAGAGATTTTGTGAGGACTGCAGAAGCTGAAAGGGTAGTAAACCCTCAGTGTTTTCCGAAAGACAATGCCAGAAAAACCACATGAAAATTCCTCTTAGTGGAGACTGACTGCTTTATTTTTTGGTGCTTGTTGGTCTCTCATTGCCCTCACTGTCATTTTATTTTCATGCTGTTTCTGTGCTAGCTGACTGGTTCATCACTGGTGCATTCTAATACCAGTCAAGAGCAGGGACTTGCTGTTGGTAGCTGCTAGGAGGCAGTTTCCATCCCCTCAGCATGCCCCAGGGTATCAGCAGTTGTCAGTCAAACAAAGCCATGGCAGTTCCCTCCAGACTTGTGTTTGTTAGATTTCCAGCTGGGAAACGTATGTATTTTCCCCCGCTATGTTTTAAAAGGCTGGCCACTGGGCTGAGGCCACTTCTCTGCTCTCCTTTACATTTTTTTGCTACCCTAGAGCAACATTTGTTTGAAGAGTTCATACTATTTGACTAATTTTTTTGTATCTTTCTTCTTTGCTTATGCTCTGCCTGGTAGGATGATACCAAGCCCATACTAGAAGCTGTGCCTTGGCACACTTTTTAAACCATGAATTTTATCGTGTTTAGCTCTGTCTAAAAGGATGCTACTCCCATCGACGAGAACTCTCCTGACTATTGCTTCTCTTCACAGTTTTCAAGCAAATGTGATGTTTCCCCCCTTTCTCAAAGCTTCTCTTTCTACCTACTCCTGCCTTCTTCTTCCATGGTACTCTGGAGAAACACTGACAAATAGTTCTCTGCAATCAACTTTTTGTGGCTGTGTTGCCATAACTAAAGAAGTTGTCTTCATTTTGACCAAAAAAAAAATTAGAATGTAACTTGTAAGCTGTAGTAATGCAGACATTTTCTGTTACAGTTAACCTTTGCTCTTCAGTTAAGGCTGTTATCTCAGACCTAAGCCAAGGGTCATAGATAAAACCTCCCTGGTTTTTTCCGCCTCTTAAGCTGAGTTGCATCAGTGAACCATTAACTAAGTAGATTATTTACTGTTACCTTTATGGAAGAAATGCATACTGTACTTTTTCTGCACTGCTTGGGTTTGATTTATGTACGGCCCCATATGTTCCTCACTCATACCATAGAAAAGTAAACAGGCAACTAAAATTTGCCTGAACAGTAGTCAAAACAGAGAAATTCACATACTCTTGTCCTCATATCTTTTCTATTTAACATGCACCACTAACAGTCCTCATTTGCACTGGCAAAAAACTAATTATAGCGACATCAGACTCAGATAAGTGTTAGCCTCAAGTTAAACTGCAAAGGCTGTGATCTGAGTCGTGCCTGGATCCTGCAGGGAGCTGCAGCCAATCAATTATAGCTCCCTGATCTGAGGACAGGTTACAAGCTGGCCCCAGCACTGATTAGTGTAATATTAGAGATGATATTACGGCATCTTGGGGGCTGCTCTAATCATGACCAGGTGCCAGTGGCCACTGTGGCCTGTCAGAACATGGCTTGTGTTGGGCTACACCCCTCTGTGCCCTTGCTGTGGCCTTGCAGGGGCCTGCAGGAACTGCTTGCACCAACTCTGTGACAGGGTAAAATATCCAGGCTGAAAACGAGTGAGTTCTTCCAAGGGGGGCAGCATATGGAAGGGGAGAGGCCATAGGCCGACTAAATCATCCTCCCATTGGGCAGCTCAACAGGAAGAGATAACACAACAGGAGATATCTGCCAGCAGTAACCAGCTTTTTTACTCCTTGACTAGCAAATGGAGCTTTCCTGGCATGACGATTTTCCACTTCCTCCCAGTTTCACCAGCCTATCTTTGAGAGTCAGATTTTACAGCAATTTTTGGGGGGTGGACTTCCCTATTTCTTCTCCTGCACAATCCTCTTTGCTGTTGCCAAACATCATCTCCTCTCCCAATATGCTGGAGCTCCCCAAAGCAAAGGGAGCGGAGTGTGAGGAAACAGAGGGATTTGTCTGATTTGAGTTTCATTTGGTCTTTCAATCAATTGAGAAATAAATGAGATGTCCCCCTCCACTCCCTATTGACTGGGCCTGTGCATGTAAGTCAGGCATCTGGAACTGGATTTTCCAATGGTTGGGAAAGAACTTAATCCTTAAGGGGAGATTTGCAAGGAGGTGTGGAATAAAAGGGAGAGGTTTCCAAAGCCCTTACAATGGGAGCCAGAGAGAGGTGATTCACTCAGATCTGCTAGTTGCCTTTTACAGATGCCTTTTAGAGGAGGCCAGAGCTCCTAGAGAAGGGTGGTAAAAGCCAGCTATGGCTGCTTTTATGATGTTTACATTGACTTCAGTTCATCTCTTGACAAAACAGGGCTTACTACTGCTTTCTTTCTGTACTGTGGGGAGGGATAATTTTAATCTCTTTTGACAAGCAAGTTTAGTTCTACACAGCATTGCTGCTTTGCTAATGGGGATAGCTGGGTCTGACAGTGGTGTGAGGGGAGCAGAGCAGGAGCTTGACCCACCTGCTCTGTAGCAGGTTTGATGATGGCTGCGGAGACTCTGCATGCTCTGACCAACACCCAAAGGTCTTTGGACTGCTTTTAGAAGCAAATTCCCTGTGGCAGCAGACAAGACTGGGGACAACACTGCTGACTGCTATCTTGATAAATCTAATGTGCCAAAAGTGGCTCAGTTTCTGGGGGCAAAGGGGAAAGAGAGGACAGAGAAAAAGTTGAGATCTCACTGTTTTCCTCACACACACAGCTGCCTTAAGCACATGGCTGCTGTGCATTGTGCAGCACTGTTCAGCTTGAGCCTAGGTTGTCCAGCTGTGTAAGGGAGAGATGCTGCTCTGTCTTTAAGCACCAGATTAAACCACAGAGCCAGAGGCTGGTGGCAAACTAAACTTGGGCTGCTTTCCTTCCAAGGCCCAAGAGTACACCACCCTCTTGGATACAGGTCCAAAATTTCACCTCTCTCAAATGTCTTCTTGCCCTCTGGTCTGATGCTGCTCAGACCACTCAGCAGCTGAGTAGTTCATGCCCTTATACCCTCCACTGAGGGCTCAGGACACACAGTACCCATCATGCAGAGCCCATCTCCCTCATCCTTCACTTTCAGGACATAGGCAAGCACAGATAGGACACCCCTTTCCATGTCCTGCAACTTATGTCAGCATTTCGAGGCCCCCTGCCAGCAGCCCCCATCATCCCCCCATACTCTGCCACTTCCCATGTGCTGCTTTTGGCACTGTTCAAATGCAGTGCAGCCCTCAATGCTCTTTCCAGGCATCTTAAGAAAGTTGAATGAAAGCTTATGATCTGAGGCTAACTCAGGGTACTGTGTAAATTTCCTTTCCCCACCTCCTCCAAAGGAGTATATTGTATCTGCACCTGGTTGTATGGGACAAGATCTTGTGCTCCCAAATCAGAGTCCCCCTTTGCCCACCCTGAGTTGTGCACAGAGATGTTGTAGTAGGTGAGTCACAGGAAGCAGGCTTAGATGGGAAACAAACCTCTTTGTGTGCATGAGACCCTCATTCAAGTCAAACTCAAAAGTCCTATTTGCTGCATGGATCTAACACCCTTCTCTTTTCTCTTTCCCAGCCTGGATATCCTTCATGCAAAGCAGCCCATATCAGTGAATCTGTATCTAGTTGGTTGCCACAGTACATTATGTTGGGTGAATTTTAAGTAGCTTTAAATGCACGCACTGAATCAGCTTTGAACTCATTTTAATTAGCCCATTGTGTCTTTGTGAGTGGTTGATGCTCTTTGTTTGCAGCTATAACACGGTTCTGTGCTTCAGCCCTGACCTTGCTCTAGCCATGCTTATTTGCCCCTTTTTAAAGACTCCTTTGGATGTAGGACTGTGTAGATTATGACTGTGGCTTACGATAAGGTTGTAGAAGAAACAGTTCACTCCTATCCTTAGTGTTCATGGTGCTGTTCATAATCAGTGTCAAGATAAAAATCTGCTAGTGTTTTTCCAAAGGAATGAAGCTATAATTTTCCTCTGCATGATTTTAGTCCTGAAGAGGAGTTTGTTTTGCCCCTTATTACAATAGAGGATTTCAGAGTTGAGCAAGAAATTGAAAAAGTTGAGGTTAAATAAGGTCAGGAAGAGAAAGCCCATGTGGCCTTAAGAGTCCTTAACAGGTGGATTTTAAGTACCTTTTTCCTTCTGGGAAAGACACAAATAATTCAGTTCTGATTTTCCCATGACTTGAAACTTCTATTGTTATTGTTTTGTATTTTCTTCTATTCTGTGCTTCAGTGCATGAGTTATTTTTAGCTGCCTGTTGCTCTCTCCTATAAATGTGAAATGGGATGATAAAACCTTCAGCTGCAGGACAGGACTGAGAGATGTAGTAAAAGTTAACACCTGCGTTGCTAGTTCTGTTCATGGTGGTACTGTCTGATAGCTCAGTTCTCTGTGGTGCATGTGTAAGAAGTCCTACTCCAGAGTATGTCTTGGGAAGAAGGCAAACGTACCTTTGGGCCATTATTCCTCTGGAGGATTTGTGGCATGGCCTAAATTTTTTTCCCAGAACTCTTCTTCCAGAATTTTAGAAAGGGAAAACATTGTTTTTCAGGAAATTAGATATTTCATGTTGACCCTTACCTCCCACAGAGACTTTGACTGGTGATATTAATTGCTCAAATTCTGCAGGAGGGAAACTTTGGCTATGGGGAATGAAAAAGCAAACTCATACTCTTTCAAGCTCCTCCTTATTATATTCATTGGCATTCAAAAGCGTGAGAACATAAATCTGTATTGAAAATGCATGTACTAAAATTCTGAAGACACTATTTTTCTTTTCTGTGTTTAGATCTACTCTCATCATGTAGCAGTTCCAATGAAGTCAGTAGATTTTACCCTACAGGAAAAAATGCACAAAGGTTCAGGGTTTGCACAGAATTCAGTCCTCTTTAGTTTTTGCTTTAGGGACCACAACGATCTCCTTGTCAAAGCTGGGACCAGTGCACATCACCCTTCAAATTCCTACTCCCCTAAAACAAATGTTCTGCCTCCTGAAGGCGGGGGTATCAGTGCATTCCCCCTCCACTGCAGTTTCTGCAGGATTTCCTCTGTGAAAACTTTATCATTTCTAGGTTCACTGTTTCTCTCAGTCACTCATTGTCTGTCTTTAAAAACAGTTTCATTTATGTATTGCTTAATCAGTGCTGTTCTTATGTTCTTCTATTTTTGAATCTAGAATTTTAGAGCTGTAAGATGGCTCTGAGCAAGGCACTGCTTCTTAGCCAGTGAGCCAGTGAGCTCCCAGATCGTTGGAAGTGGAAAAAGACTCAGGTGACTCCTCTTCAGTTTGCTCTCCCTGCTAGACCTTGCAACGAGCAAGCTCACTTGTGCCCTAAAACAGGATTAGGTCACGTGTTACAAGCTAAGCACCAACACTGGAACCATGCCAAATCACTTGAAAAGGCTGGCCTGGATTTTTCACTATGTAGGTATGTTTTGCTATTAGCTTCCATTTTAACTGGGCTTGGAAGTGGAAATATGGCAGAGATAGTAATTGAATGTAAACAGGATGATGGGAAGCCTCAGACTGGCTGTGTACAGAACACCCACTTGCCTGTGCCTGCTGAGGGAGGCCATGCATGCAGGGTGAACGCTTGCATTAATGCAGCAGTCCTTTTGCACGCGTGTGTGATGTCTGGTTAGTATGCAAGCTGGGCATGAATGAAGTGCATGCACTTGTATGCATGTCTACTGGTGCTCTCAGTCCCAGGGGTTGCACCATTTAAATTTTAAAATGGCTAATGATGTTTTCTATTTTATTTTGGTACAAATAAGGAAGTGCAGTACACAGCCATCTTTACAGTCAGCCATTTTCAGTTCCCCTTTTTTTCTTGTCCACCCTTGGACACGAGAATTCCTGTGAGTGTGTGCAGCTCAGAGGCAATCCAAGATCACTTCAGAAATAATTTGAGCCCTTTAGTTGACCAGATTTTACTGGAAGACTTTGTTCTGATTTCAGTAACAGAACTATGCAAATAATGGAAATAATTAAGAGCAGGATCCACTTTTTCACACAACACTTTCAAGGAACTTTTCAGTTCCTTAATTTTCACGTTTTACTATAAATTTGTTGCTATAGGTCTGATATTGTATTTGCAATCAGCATCTTAGGCAATGGTGGGATTACATCAATTATAGTAGAGAAAAATCATGACTCTAGATGCAGTGATGAAGGGTAGAGTAGGAAATAGTGCTGAAAGATAAGCTGGCACCACAGCTGGTGCAGCAAGAAAACTGCTCAACTACAGAACAGTTGGAAATAATGGTTAGGAAAGATATCTTCAGTGACTGAAGCCCCCTCACTCATGTGATTTTAGAGCTAGAGTAATAGGCCCCCATATGTGGAATGTTTTTCCACAGGACAGGTTGTGCCCTGTTTTAGTGAGATCCACGTAACAGGTGTTTATCCTAGACTGCTGATATTGAAGAGCAACCTGTGTTTAGGATATGGGTCAAAGGTCCCAGGTGGGAGAAGAGGATGGGTGGTGATGAAAAACGACTGATGTTTGACTCAAGTTCCAGTGAATTCTGCTGAATTAGCATAATGGGTCCTTTGAGGGAAAGTACATAAGATCTTTGCAATCCATTAGACTACCCAGCATCATTCAGTTGCAGAAGATGAAGTTGTTCTACTGCTTACCTCCTTGTAGCATTACTGTATTGCTAATAGCATGGATCCTCTGGTTCATTTACTAGAGGGCCAGATTTTTTACCTAAAAATTGGGGATCCAAACCATATGAATAAACCATCTGCCATTCTTTGGGAGACCGCATGAATAATCAATAATGTTAGTAATGCTGAAGAATTAGATTGATTTGCTTCAGCAGTATAAAGATTCCTTATTATCATGGCAAAGTGGTTTTATAATGTCTTTATCAGCTCTCAGAATTATACGAATCATTCTTCCCATGCACAGGGAGTGTACGTGCCTATGGAGGCTGTCTCAGTATTGTGACTACTGAACATCCCATTGACTTTTGCTTGTTAAAGTATGTGCATGGTAGTGTTGTGATGATTCTCAATGTCTGGTATTTCTGGGCTAACTTCACGAGAGTGACCTCAATTGAGTCCTGGCCATTTTCCTCTCTGTATGTGTTGTAATAATCTCTTCCTCCCCTGCCTGTCATCTCTCCTCGCAGTCAGTGACCGGTGGCCTCAGCTGCTCTGGAGCCCGTTTGTCACTGTGTTGCAGCTCACTGACTGGCTGGGTGCAGCAGCAGGCTTAGGAAACACAGCAAAACTGAGAAGAGAGAAACCAGGTTTATTTGATGAGTTTCTAACTTTAATGTAATTTAGATCAAATATTGTTAAGAAAACCCAAGCTATTGGCAGAAAATCATGCAGAAGATAATTTTGTCACCAAAATAATTTGCCAGGTTCTAGTCATTTTTGGTAATGAAACCGGACCTGCCAGCTTCTGACTAAACTGGCAATAATGAACAAATAACCCAAGGTCTAAGCATGGCTATATATTGTCTTTCACAAGGATTGAAAGTACAGTTTTTCTTAAACGTGCTTTATTTTGGTTTTGGCATTTTACATGCAAATTTACATGCATGAATCCAGATTCAGAATTTTCTCTTAGGAGGTCTAAATGAATGGTGCACCTAAAAAAGGCACTTATTAACTTTTACAGGTTCTTAATAATATTCTCAAAGGAGTAGCCACTATAAACAGGACCTGCACAAGTAAGTTATAAACCAGTGTTTAAAGCTACACTGATTGTTTCCATTGATTATGCAACCCATTCAAATCTACAGAAGATCTACGTTCATTAGGAATTTCTAACTCAAGTCAAACAACCACAGTAGACCAAATTTCAGATGCCAAAAGTCAAACCACAGTCAGACTTGCGAAAACTAAGTACAATACATAGAGAGGGATTTTGAAATGCTGTTTTAGTCAACTTTTCATAGTAGTGAAAATTATATTATCATTTAAGGAATTCGAGGTACAGTATGTCAGTTGCTGAAATGCTTAATTATAAACCACAGCACATTCATTTTCACAGGCTGGGAAATCAAAGTGCAGAAAAGTGAGATGACTTGGCCAGGGAGGCGCAGTAACCACTAGCAGGTCAGACTGTATCCGAGATATCCAAGGCCTAGTGTTGGTGTTAATCAGTCAGGCCTGCTGCTTTCTGTGCAGCATTATATCTTGTATAGTAATTGCAATCTGAAGTAATTTATCTGCTTTTTCTCAGGTGGGAGGGCTCTAAGAACTAGCTCTTTTGCTCACTAGGTGACAGTTTTCCTTACTTCTCACTAGGAGAGATGAGTTACCAGAAGTGCCCAACAGAGAGAACAGTGCTTGTTGCTGGGAAGTTCAGCATCTTAGACAACAGTAAGTGTCCAAGCCCAAAACCACAATGTACTATTTGCTTTAGACAGTCATGCGATAACATGTTTTTTCTGTTGTAAGCTGTTAAAAATAAAGCAAGGATGCAGAAAATAAATGTTAGAACAGGAGTGCCCTAACTTTCCACATAATTAAGACAGCAGGGTGGCAGCCCTTGGAGCTGAACAGATGTATAATTCAGGGATTGATTTATTTTTGCCCAGATTTAAAGAAATCATTGCACAATTTCCCTACCTTTATAAAATTAATTTTTAAAATTTTTAATTTTAAAAATCAATTTTTAAATTGTTCTGAGTACCATGCTGGGTGTTGACAGTGACTAGGCAGCAGCAGTACAAATACTATAATACAAAACTATATCTACTTGGTTCATCTCTCTTGTTTACCACCTAACTTTTGGTTGAAAGCTTTTCTTACAGTAGGTCTCATATCATTTGGCTTGATCTGCTAGTTCTTCAAGACAGGGGGTGCTGAGTTCATTGTAATTCAAGTGAAGTAGGGTGGTCAAAGGCAACTGATGGTGGGCAATGCCTTCATCTCTATTATGACACATTTTATGTGGCAGTTGCCATCCTGCACAATGATATACTAAAAAACCTGATTTCTTCAGCTAAAATTCAGTGATGAGGCAGCTGCTGAGAAAGACTTATACCATCTGTGTGCTAGAAATAGGGAAGGAGAGATGAGCATAAAAGATACCTATCTCCCAGAACTGAAACAGCTCCTCTTTGGGTATTGTAAATAAATCATGCCTACTGCTGGTTCCCAATAAGAACATAATACAGTAAAAGGTTGTCCATAATTTGAATTAGATGTGATTATCACTAATTAGCTCCTGGTCCCAACCTAAAACATTTGTTCTCAGAACAACAGCTATAAGCTGTAGGTACTGTTTGTTTTGCACGTTAGAAATACGATTCCAGGAACAGACAGGTTACCTTCTCTTTGCAGGGTTTATATGATTTGACTGAAAAACATGTAGCTCAAAGCAGGCCCTTAAAGGGTTTCAGGCTGTTTGAACACATGGAAACCACCACAGCTACCACTGCTGCTCTGTGGAATGAGCATGTTAATCTGCATTGGGACAGAAATTACTATCTCCTATCACCATAACTTACACGTGACCACGAGGGCAGACGGTGCAGCCCAGCAGGTGCAGAAGATTCCATGATGTGTTATCTCTAGCCACGGACTGTCCTGTTTCCAGGAACACTCTTCTGATGGAGGCAGTAAGAGCCTGCCAGTAACTTCTCTTTATATAAAGGAGCTCTTAATAGTGTGTCCTCAAAATAGCTTTGTAATTGCATTAATTTCTAAGTAGCACAGGAGGAGATATAGATTTAGCTTCCTAGTCTTTTACATATTCTTGTTAGATGATTGTATCATATTTGCTGCATAGATGATAAATTTTATGTGCTATGAAAGGGTACCCAAATAAATCAGTCTTGCAAATGCAAATGAGCAAATCTGCTGAATCCAGTAACACACTAGCAGGTGTGAAGATGATCACTTTTTCTCAGGGCTGAAAGGATCATCTTGCAGCATTTCAATTTGTGCATCTTTTGAATCTTTTTTTTTAGATGGATGGGTGAAGGTACCTTGCAGAATATAGCATGCATTAGGAGTTCCCCATAATCCAATCCAAATCAGCACAAATTTACAGAAATATCAATTTATGCATTATTATTTAGAATAATTGGAAATAAAGTTTTTCAAAATTTCTGTCCTGAATTTCAAGCCCCTGTTTTGTAATTAACTCTAGATCTCTGACATCTTTCTAGGCTTGGGCTGAATGAGCTTTGGGGTTTTGCAACCAGGCAAGTGTGGAAACTAAGGGATAAAGGCCTGATCCAAAGGCCATTCTTTCCAGTTGGCCTTGAACATTTCCATCAGGCAAAAGTAATTAAGACCATTGTATCACCCTGCAATGTCCAGGCAACACTGAGATCTCACAGCATGTAACTAAGTGCTTTTCACAACAGCAACCTGGCAAACACCTTCACCCCTTTTGGCATTATCTATAGACTCCTTCTGGGAACTTTTGGTGCAGGCAGGCATAAAAGGAGAAAAAAGAAGAAACATGATTTGTAAGTGAGATGACATCCAAAAGTGAAGGCAAGGTCGTTGTTTCTAGACTACTCTCCTAACAGACTGTGTTTGGGGTTTCTGGGATTCTGTGGTGAAGAAGACAGATCATGTGCTGGTGTGTGAGGACAGGTAGGCTTTCAGAAAAATTCTAACAGGGGATTAGCATTGTAAATTGGTGTTTAGGCTGCCTCAACCCTATTCTTCATTATCACTCCTTATCACTCTTTTCCTCTTTCAGATTTAACTGCTGATATTCCCTCTGGAGCACATCTCCTTGAGTCAGTCTATCCATCGCTTTGGCCCCTGGCTGGAGTGGGAATTTTTTATCCCCCTCTGTGTTCAACTCTAACACCATGAGTTGGGCTGTGTACTGCTTATGCTTGAAGTTCATCTTGAGTGTGGAAATATTGCACTCTTTGGCCAGCTCTTGCAGAGGATTTTTGTTGTCATGTGGGGTCATAGGAAGGGTTGGAGAAATAGCCAGGGGCCTGAAACACACAGCTGTTAGACTTGCCAAAATGCCTGACTGCTGTGGAGGGGCAGGCTGGTCCAGGCTTCCAATGGCTGACAGATCTCCAGTGCCCAGACATTCACCCCATGCAAGAGCTGCTGGAGGAGACCCCACAGTTACAGCCTGACAATCAGCTGGTTCTGTGGAGGACTGCCACAACCCCGAGGTCCTGCACAGGCCGCATACAAAAGCCCTGTGTGTTGCAAGAGGACTACAGACCACCCTTGGGAAGCCTTGATGGACAGCTTCCCAGCCTCCTGGCCCCACAGCATCACCCTGAACTCATCATTCTTGCTGGCCCAGAGGCCTTCCATGAATTAGCCTGAAACACGAATGCTTGTTTTCCTCTTGCACTGAATAAGAAACGGACAATATCTAATTGTCAATACCCCTCCCCTGAGAGACATGCAACAGCATTGCTCCTCAGGGCATACTCCCCATTCCCCACTGCTGTATTTAGAACAGTTTGAGAAGACCAAATTTTAAAAATAATAATCTTTCCAAAAGCTCCCCACCCACCAGTACTCCTCTGCCAAAATGCAGTTTGAAAAAAACAAAAAAGGACAGATTTATACACTCTGATGAATGGGAGTTCAAGATGGAACCTGAACATCGTAATTCTTGCAAATGTTCAGTGATAATGGAAAGCCATGGTGATGATGGCATCATGCCCAGAGAGATCCTTTGTTGTAGATGCTTGTGGTGTTGCCCCTTTTTGTAGTTTGAATTTAAGGTGACAACGTCAGATTTTTTTAGTGTTAAAGAGTATTTTTCTCCCTCCCAGCTTATCAGTGGAATTTTTGAATAAAGCTACACATCAGTAAGTCTGCAATACTAGCTGCAAATCCCTTGCACAGTGAGTTTAGCTGTATTTCTGTTCATGAAACTCCCACTTTGTGCAGATATTATTTCTTAGTTATTTGTAAACATTTACCACAAAAGATCAAATTGACACTTTTGCTACTTCCATTTAGTATTTGTAAAGGATGGGTCACTTAAATAGATGGCATCAGCTCTGATCCCAGATTTCATAGACAGTGTTTGCCCTTTGTATGCATACTATAATGAAAGCAAATGACAGTATCAAGTAATTGTATCGACTTACAAACACTTGCTTTAGAAAATCAAAATAGGCTGAAATTTTATTATTGAATGTTTGCTTAAAATTTAATGAAAATAATTCTTTTATGCAAGTTTTATCAAGTGCCCTATAAGGGTCTTGAAACTGGGTGGAATAATAGTGATGTTGAATTTGTAAGTACAGGGCGGATGCTGGGTTGCACAGTGCTTGCACTGATCAAATTTAGTGATTTGAATTTTGCAGCTTGGAATCAGCTATATTTGTGTGAACTCTGCTGTGCTACTGTAGTACTTATTCAACTCAGGCCCAGACAGTAATTTCTAAAGTTGTAGAGCATATTTGTGTCACTATGATTTGACATTAGGTATTTTGCCTAATCTTATGGCTAAACCATAATTGTAATTAATTCTAACATCACTGAATCCTCTGCATCACCAGTGATATCTATGTAATTAAAGGCAGACTTTAATCTTGAGATTACCTTTTACCCATGTACATGAAATACTGCATCAAGCAAATCTATAATTAGTCAAAACTAAAACAAAGTGCATTTCTATTATTAACAATATTGCATAAAAGTCTCAGTGCCATAGCTAAAAAATCAAAGCCAAGTAATAGTTCAGAGACAGTTGCTGCTATAAAACTTTTGACCTTAGTTACCAAATGTACATGCAAACAAATAAACTAACCAGACAGAGACAGTCCCCTAGGAGCAATCGTTATTTGCAAAATTTTGGGGGCTTTAAGCCAACCTGTAAAGTTAATGGAATAAAAAGTTTGCTTTTTTATGCCAGTTTATTAATCAGTGCCTTTTTTCCCTATCTGAAAGGTTGTTTCACAGATTCACTTGTACTCAAGGTATCTGTTTTTGCACCCTTTACAGTAGGTATTGCTGACTTAAAGGCTGCAGGAATCAGGAAGTGTTTTGCTGAACCATCACGGAGAGCACTGTGTATTTTGCAGTGAGTCCGTAAGTCCCATCTTGTCAGATGTATTCTTTAGATATAGCTGTCCTCTTGGTTAGCTATTGCTTCATGTTGGGTTAAAATACTGCTGTGCTATGTTGTCTAATCTGGGATCCTTTGTATAACTGGTTTATAGTAATTTTCTTCAGTAATGTTAGCAGTCTTTGATGATAAGCATTGCTTGTTCAGTGGGTTTCAGGTATGCCAAGTTAGTTCTCAATATTCCTATGTTGATTCTTCTGCTTATTGTTAACCTCTGGCTTTTGCACATCTCTCTCAGAGTACTGAGGATTACCTTGATGAGGGTTTGTATTAGTGCTCACCATTCAAGTCTTGCAGTCGTCTTGCAGTCATCTGGAGTCATGCTCCACTGATCAGCGGAAGTCATCATTATGGATCCTTACATGTGTTTTTCATCTTCAGCATGAATTTTGCTTTGACAACGTACTCATCTATCTTGGTTTGACAGACAGGTGTCTGCCAAGGAAGGCAGGAACCTCCCTTGTTATGGAAAATATGACCCCCTTCCATCCAAATTATTATAACTTTGAAATTGAGGGGCTTTCAGGCAAAGATATGTGAAAAGGAATAACAGTGCTTTACTAGAATATATATATATAAATAAAAAGGCAAACAAACAACAACAACAGCAGCAGCAACAAACAGAAGCAGAACGCAGTGCCGGCCTCGCCCAGCCACAGGCACTTTCCCCTTCGGTGCAGTTCCGCTCATGGCCGGCAGGGGCGCTGGTGGCTCCCGGCCGGGCATGGCGGCTGTGATGGTTCCCCCGCGCCTGCAGGGGGCACTGTGGCAGGAGCTCGGCCACCTCTCTCCACACAGTAATGGTGAGTCAGCTGGCAGAAGAGATGGAAAAGGGGCTTCGTTTACAAATTCACAGTGGGCAGCCAGTCCCGGTGCCTCTCTGGATAGTGAAATGGGCTGTAGCAGGAACGTCAGAGCAGCAGCCTGGAAGGGCAGGGCCAAGCAGACCCCTGAATGGTAAAGAAAATGTAGCAGAAACTCTGCAGCTGTAGTAGAAGCCGCAGGGTGTCCTGGCAGGCAGGGGGTGCTGGGTTAAAGTGTAGCGAAAAAACTCAGAGCAGCGCAGAAGAAGAAAACAGTGGAGATGGGAAGTGGCAGCCCAGCTCCCAAACATAGCCAGGAGAGGCCCCCTCGTGGGGGCTTGGGGCTCGGGGTTCCAGGTTTTCCCCTGAGGCACCAGTAGATGGTGAGGATCCTTTCCAGTGAGGTCAGGTGTTAATAAGGTCCCAGTGCAACAACTGCTCTTATGAGCAAAGGCTCACCTACAGTAGGAGAAGCAGGCTGGACTCCACAGCAGCAGCAAACCATTCCACAATAGCAAGAGTTCAACCATCCTCCTCCGATCCCGAGAGCAAGAGAGAGAGAGAGGAGCCGAGCCCAGCCCCTCATCCTCCAGCCAAAATCTCGAGGTATCTCTGCCCTTCCAAGAGAAAACCCCTCAGCTACGAGAGTGCAGCCAACTGCACCCCTCCCCCTCCTTCTTGGCTACGTCTTTTGTCTCTCTTAAGTACCGGTCCTTATTGTCTTGTAGCAACAAATGGGACAAAATTCCATGACAGAAAGCATGGAAAAAAAAAAAATCCTAACCACCAACTTCATCCCCAAATCTCATCAAGTACTCTTTGAAACATGTATTAGAGGCTTAAATTTATTATGCTCCTTTAACATACTGGAATATGTACTGGTACGTACTGGGGACAGTTCAGGGTAGAGATTTATAAAGTGGCAATTCCTTCCTACTGTCTGTGAGGACAGATAGGAAGTGTTAAGCTTGTTTTCCAGAGCTTTGTTCCCCGCTGGCATTGCCTACCAGCTCTGAAAACAGGGCTCTATATCTCTAAGCTGGAGCCTCAAAGCTGAGAAAGAATCATAAATCTGAGCCTCAGTTACCTGCCATGCAACACCTATGTAGTGCAGCCGAAACCAGAACTGTGGTCCTTCAGATGTCCCTCCTCAGGACATCTGTCAGAGCATGTGTTTGAACAGCTGTGTAACATGCTGATCTTATCCATTTCAATACACACCTATTCAGAGAATATTGTAATTGGCTTACTTAAGAAGTAGACAGAACATTGCCATTTAAAACTCATTCACGTTGTTAAAGCGTGAAGAGAATGATTCCTTTATGCAGGTTTTGGTTCAGATGCTGTCATGGTCAGGCACAGGCAATAAAATAGATAAGTGAATGTTAGAAAACCAGCTCAACAAAAACATATTTTAAAGTTTACAGAACGTTTTTCCATGTTAAGGTGCGTGGAGAATGGTGTGAGTATGAATAGTGTGAGGCTGCCTCTGGATCTAGCCTTTAATCACTGAGAGTGAAAGCAAAGAAAAATAGTAAGAAGTGGCAATGACTGTGGGTACCTGCTGTGAGCCACAGAAAGGCACTGGGATGTAGCTGTAACCGTAAATGAGGTGCCAGCACAGAGAGGTAACAACAGAAGAAAGCATACTATGATTTTTTGTTTCCTTTTTTGTTGTTGTTTGTTTGTTTGTTTGTTTTTGTGGTTGTTTTGGGGTTTTTTTTCTGTTTTAAGTACAAGGGCACTATTTCTTGGTTTTTTGGGGGAAATCCTGTTGTTCCCTTTACCCAACCTTTGAGACTACTCCTGGGAGAATAAAGGGGTGAGAAAGTTTAGGAAAGTAGTCCCACATGCTTGCAGATAATTAGTTACTAAGTCCTGTAGGCAAAGCTGGGTAAAAAGTTTTTGTTCTGAAGCAAAAGCAAAGGGCCATCTTCCACCCTTAACCCAACAATGTTCATTTCCTGAGTGGTAATCAGAAGTAAACCTTTCACAAGCTGTTTTTGAAGCCATTCACCCCACCAAACTTGGATACAAGCTTGAAGTCCTATGAACCAGGCTCTGAAACAGCAGATTGCTATAACAAAAGGCTGACGTGTTTCTCATAAAAATGACCCTTCAGAAAAAGGCCCCACAAAGCACCCTACATTTTGTCCACCTGGTAAGATACACATGGAGCTTACATGAATAAGCCTTTAATCGTGTGTCTTCCCTAGCTGTGCTGCAACTTGTTTGGGCTGTATAAACTCTTCAGAGCCCTGTCCTTGTATATTTGTGTTAAATGTCTTGCACACCTACAGAGATGTATATAAAATATAAATCCTAATCCTTATCAATAATCAAAGAAAGGAGCAGCTGCAGGCTGCACTTTGGCTGACCCTGGCCCAAGTCAGCTAAAGAGGAAGAAATAAAACCCCTGCACATGACACTGTGGAGCAGTAGACAAATATCTCAGCTCCTATCTTAAATGCTGTGTACTCACAACGCTACAAAAACATGGAGGATTTTTCAGCCCATCAGTAACAGATCTGCACATCGTTCTGCAGATCCTTGTGGCTCCCACAAAGAAGGGCTGTGGCAAAGCATGTGCACAGCCAGCTCGCGGCCAGGAGGACAGGCACTGGGACTTGCCTGTGGCCTAGGAGGGGAAGAAGTAGAGTGAGTGTGAAGTGCACCTGTCACCTGCCACAGCTCCAAGGATCTGAGTGTCACTTCTTTCATCCAGGCATTACTTCGTTGAAGCCAAACGTCCCATATAGCTGTTTCCATAGGCAGCTCTGTTTGATGCTGAAGTTCTCAGGATGACACAAAATGTGAATTTGCTCTACTTTGTCTTCACTGCCTGCCAATCTTCGTTTGTTTTCAGTCTCTGCAGGGATAGTGGATATGCACAACTTCACATGTTCCACCATAGCTGAATTTTCCATACAAATCCCCACTTTACAGCTCTCCTGTGCTCCCAAAAAATGAGAAATTATTTTCTTGCTAGTTTAACCCATGTAAAAACTTCATCATAATCTGAGTTTGGGAGGGAATTAATAAATCCCAGTGCATATTTCCTGGGAAGGAATTCTGGTCTGTTTTCAAGGCAATGATGCAATCTCACTGATGGAGTGAGAATAACTTTACCTTTAGCCCATGCCTTGGATTGCACATTAGTTATAGAACAAGTGAAATATTTCCAAGAACACCAACAGAAGGGTGTTTCTTTCTCTCCCTTTTCCCACCATTCTTAAATTTCCCTGTTCTCCCTTTCAGCTTTTAAAACACCATGTACTGCTTAATTTTAAAAGTTAAACCCTTCCATCAGATCTCTTCTTCTGGCTACATGCCTGTCGTTTTTTCCACCTAGTGCACTAAAAATAATGCTGTGTGATCATGGAAGCAACAGTTGATAGGGAAGCAGCTTACAGGACTGGCTGAATTAGCAGTACGAGGAGCACCAAATCAGCACTGTTACATTGCTACTTGAGAGGTGATGCCAGCATCTAGCTCTTTTATTTTAAAAACTTTGCTTTGTCTCCAAACAAGTGTGCAGTCAACATCTGTCCTGCTGCATAGCTTTTCTAGTAAGGAGTAATTACACTTGTAGAGTGCTTCAAACTTTACCAAGTTTTCCCCTCTCTTTGCCATATTCTTCCCAGTGCCCTTGTTTTCTTTTTTTCTGCTGGATAGGAGGCATTTTGACAATGGTCTCCTAAGGTTACATCCAAAAGGCCACAAATCTTTCAGGGTACTTGGACAATCCATTTCCAGACAAACTGACTTTATTTTTTTTTAATGTAAATACTTAACCTGGAACTGCTTCTCAAAGACTTGTGGCAGTGATTATATGAGAAAGTAGGTAACTTGTAGTCACTTTGATTAGAGAAGTTCACCAGTAGTGCCTTACACTATTTGTGGGGCTTCCCTGCTGTTTGAACATGCTTGTTAAACTGATTACTATTAAAGCTAGAAAACTATTTTGTAAGTGTATAAGCACTACATGACGTCTCTTCCTGTGTGCTGTGGGTTGTTGTTAGTGCCTTTGTTGAATGACTTGGTTCTTTTTACTGTTTCTGAATCTGATCTGTGCACTGGTTCTGACTTTAGGAAAAGAAATCACAGTTGAAACTGATTTGGAAATGAAATGTAATTTTACTGTGGGTTTTGTATAAATCTGCCTGCAGGATCTTTTGAAGCAGTCTTCTGGGAGTAGCCAGCTTTTAAAGAACCTAGTCAAATGGCACCTTAGCTAAAGCACAAATTCCGCTTTTAAATTGAAGTTTTCACTGCTTTAATTGACCTGGTCCAGGTTTGTGTGTTGATTACTACAAAGTAAAAGTGCAAGACAGGATATCTACTACTGCTATATGCATGCCATCATTGGTAGTTTGAATTGCATGAGGATAGATTTTAAAAAGCATGTCTGATTTTTACTTTCAATCCCCTTATATATTACTTTTTCCCTTTACATGCTAATGTAATTCAAGCGAATAACCTTAAGAGAAAAAAGGGGACTTTGCATGAAGTAACAAAGCTGGACAGTCAGCATGCCTTGAAGATGCCACTAAGTTGCACCCCACCGCTCATTAGAGTTCAAATAATAAGAAATTAGTTGAAATGGGAAATACACTCCAAAATGCTGAGATGGAAGTAGTTCTTTAGACTGAATTATGGGGACAACTTCATCTGGTGGGTGAATGCTACCAAGAAAAATGCTCACAGCATATAGTTCTACTGAGATGAAATTCACGTTTGTTGTTTGTGCCCTCTCTGTCATTGCACTGTATGTTTAGGCTAATGAATAAGTGTATTTTCATGGCATTAGAGCTCATGAAAACCATAAGTCAGTGTTTGGTGATTTGCTAGAAGTAGGTTTCAAACTGAATAAAATGAAAATTAGAGTAACAGTGGGACTTTGAATCTCACATTATGTGTCCCACTTTGGATGGGAATGTTTAATGCAAAATGCATCAGTGACTGATGAGCACTAAATAATCAAATTAATTTGCCCAACCTCTAAAAGCTGAAACCTGCAAATCTAATTTCATGTTGAATTTTTCACTATTGTTTACAGTTGTATTGTAAAGCACATATGGATGTACAACAAGAGAGTCATCTGGCTTTAAATGCAGTTGATTGTTTGGCTCATGAGTGTAATAAAACTGTCAGCCACACTCTGCCATTGGACACCAAGTTATCTCTACTTATGACAGTAGTTTGTCAGTGATTTCCAATAAAAATTTCTGGAGGGCTAATAATTATAAAAATACTGAAAGAGAATTTTCATTCTCATTAGCAGTCAGAAATGGGTTGTATATTAGTGGACTACAGTCAAACTACATGTGCTTGAACTGCTCAGAACTATCCCTCTGGTGTGCAGACAGCTTGCCTTGCTTTGCCGTCCCATCCCCTCCCATCCCATCCCATCCCATCCCATCCCTTCCCGTCCCGTCCCGTCCCGTCCCGTCCCGTCCCGTCCCATCCCATCCCAGTGCATGATCCATCCTTGGCACCACCATCTCACTGCTGTTTTGGCCAGGAGGGTGTGTTGGGAGCTTTAAGTATCCTTTTTTTAGCTAGCGGAGGTGAGAGCTGTAGTGAGTTACCCAGTATTTTTGTGTTACCTGGCACAGGAACACTGCTGTTTCAGCCTGCAGCTGAAAGGACACCCTGGAGGAGAGGGGAAGAGAGGGCTAGATGTGCTGGCTCTGGCAGCTTCTTTTCTGGATCATATGCAACACCCCACAGTCAAGACAGTCACTTTTGCACCTGAGCTCACAGCAGCCCCTCCCAGGCTCCCTTAGTTACCTGAGAAGTGGGTGATGGGTGCCCCCACAAAGGCAACTCCCTTCAGGCAGAGGAAGGAAGAGTCTCCAGCCTCTCGCATCTGGGACTAAGGGCTATAATCAGTGAGCTCCCGAAGGCAAAACCAGATGCTGTCCCTACTAAGTTTGGAAGAAAAGACTAATGTGTGTAGGCCAGTAAGCCTGCTGGACAAAGAACACAGCGAGTCCTGTGATGGGGTATGTCCTAGGTTCCTTTCAGCCCACGGTGACTGAAAAAGCTTCCCCCAGAATGCTCTGTTCTGTTATGTGAATGTACCCCAGTTCTGCTTCCCTGGTTGGCTCTGTTGGCCGCTCCACCCCTTGTTACCTGATATGTCCTCAGAGTTTCTCTATAGGTTCTCTTACCCTGGCCCCGCCTTTATACCGCCCCTTGCCCTCAGATCATTGGTCTCTGATGCTCTCTCCACTTCACTATGTAACCCTGGTCCCCCATTGCTTAGGGGTGAGTTTTTCTGGAACATTGCATGAGTGTGGTTGCAATAAATCTCTCCCATAGAACCCCATGCGAAGACCCTTCCTGCTCCTTCGTTGTTGGACTGTTTTGCCAGCTATCTGGTGTGTGTGTATGCAAGTGTGGTGGCTGCACTGGGCGGCTTCCTCCTTGGAGGCACTTTTGGGAAGGTCGCGGCACTTTACTATCTAACACAGCCGTAACACTGGTCCTGCTAGACTATCAGCCAGCAGACAGGGATGTGGATAGTGGCTACTGTGCCTTTGCAGTTCCGAGGAAAACATGCACATAGTTAGGGGCATAGATATCTCTCTTCTTGGCATTTACTAAAGGGTATTTACATCATTGATTTTTCTACACTTCTGCTTTCTTGGAGTCTTTTACAGCAAGCTGTATTCACGGTGACAGGTTCTCCTGGATGGCTGAGCTCTTAAAAGTCAGCACTATAATGGTCTTTGGTGGATCTAATCCTTGGAAGTGTGTCTTTTTTCCAAAACTGGTTAAATGATCAAGTGCCTAAGAGTACCCCAAACCACCAGAAGAAATACTTCTTGCCCTGAGCCCTTATGAGTACCTGTAGCAAATTTTCATCAGGAGACGTAAAAGCTTAGTCCCAGCAAAGGAGATAACGGGCACTCAAGGTATCAGACAAGGGAATCTGAATTTATTTTATTTATTTGTATTTATTATCATTTTGTCTACATCTGACTGCCTCTCAAAAATTCAAAGGCATCGTTTAGAAAGGTATCAGTGGTAGAAGTACCAATACATAAACAGTCATTTCTGTTTTCACGTGTTCCTCAACGAATCCTCAAAATCTCTTCATGCCATTCACCCATCCTCTGAAAATAAGTTTTTTAACCTAACCAAAGAGCTTATGAAGGAAGCAAATGCCTTCAAAAGAGGCTGAGTCCTGGAAGGGTCAGATGTGATTCATTAGTGTTGTAAAGACACATAATCGAGCTGATGAGGACAGAGAAAGTTTCCATAACAGCAACAGTACTGAAATGAGACTGGAAGAGTTGTCATCATTGTTTGAAATGATGAGTGTTTGAAACAGACACAATCTCTAAAGCAGATCACTGTTATTTTCTGCTCTCATTGCAGCACTCAAGGCATTGTGTGATTCACAAAGCCCCTCAGCCATCTCTTTCCCTTCAATTTTTCCATCAATGTGGAATTTAAATAGCTTGTTCTTCTCAGACAATAGATTTGTCTTTCTTCCACCAGTACTGTATTTATTATAAATGCCATTTCTGCCTAAACAGAAAGGTCTTGTTTCGAAAACGGCATCAGTCAAATTTTCTTTACCAGATGTCGTTGTTCAGGAATGGTGCTCCCCAGTTTAGTGCTCCAATTGACTCCAAACCACACTGCTGCTTGCTTGCTCCTCCCCTTTCCCCCTCTCCCCTGTGATGGGATGGAGAAGAGACTTGGAGGCACAAAAAGTAAAGATCACTGTTTGAGATAAGAACAATTTACTGGAAACAACAATGAGATAAGAAAACAAACAGTAACAGAAACAACATTATTGACAGAGGGTACAAGAAAAGAAACGTTATTACTCACTACAGAAACCCCTGACAACACACAATACCTGAACGTAGCCACCTCTCCCCGACTGCTCCCTCTGCCTTGGATCCAGCATTATCCAGCTCACTCTCTCTGGCTTGGGATGAGTGTTACCCTCCTGCTCTGTCTGCCATGCTTGCTCGACTGCAAGGAATCCCTTCCTCCTGGAAGAGACTCCCTCTCCCACCTCTTGCAATGATGTGAGGTGGTGTAGAATAACCTCTGAGTCCTGGGCATGCCACCTCCCAGCTACTGCAAAAATTAAAACAAAAATTAACCCTGTCCAGGACATCAGACAAAGTAGAATTTCTGTTAAAGAATCTAACTGACTAAATTTTGTTTATTTGCATAACAGCCAGATTTGCATTGCTTGCATTCAGAGAAAATTCAGTAGTTTCAGTAACAATGGCATTTAAATTTATTTGCTGATCATCTGTCTGTCTATCTATCTATCTATCTATCTATCTATCTGAATTACAAAGGATTTTCTCAGCACAGCAGGATGGCCACAGCCTTTAAGGCTAGCTTTGGCTGCAGGAACAAAGCACAAAGTTTAGTGGCAGGCTCATAAAGACCATACTTCTCAATCTGGAAGTGTTAATCTTACTTGAGATACACTGGTGAAGTGGCTGGGAGCTACTCAAGTTTTTTAAAGTGCTAATTGCATATATTCTCTTGATGTTGTTTCCAGCAAGGAAAGAATTGGAAACCTTTTGTTGAGTTGGGCATTGTTTTGAATTAAAGCCAAGATGGTGTTTCAATATCTCTGTGGTGTCTAATGCACAGGCATGGAGAAGTGGCAGTGTGCACTTTACAGCCAGCAGCCTGTAGTTTACGCTTCATAAACTGTAGATCACCCAAGTTTCATTTCGAGGCAAGCCACAGCAAATTCAGGCTTGCAGGATTTCTTTGTATGGTTTGCAGTTCCAACATGCTGAGTCCTGTTTGTGTGTTCAGGCTCATGTGAACTAGGAAGTGTCCAACTGATGTCAAAACAAAACAAAACCAATTCATATGGAATCTGATCCTAAGTTTACTGAAGCCAGTGCTAGAGCCTCATGACTTCAGCCTTTTGATCAGATGTGTCTTCTGTAGTGCAACCAATGATGTTCACCTCCTCTGAGTGCTTGTCTGAATGCATCACCTAAGATGAGTAGGAAAGATCTTCCCAAGGCAATCTCCTGAGTTGCAAAGGACTGCAGTTGGTTTTCCTTTTTTTATTAATTTTGTGGTGACCAGCGTACGTGAGGAACATGCCAGAAGCAACCTGTTAAAACAGGCTGAGGGCACCTGTACGTAGTGCGAACAGAGTGCTAGCTGGAAAAGCAAGTTGAGAGCATGACCCTGAAATCTCCAGGACTGGTAGCAAAATGCTACCTAGACATAGGACAAATATAACAGGCACAGACACTTTCACTGACAAGTGTGGAGTGATGGTGCTTACTGCAGGTTTTTCTCATTAACTGGAGCAATTGATGTGTGTGACAATGTGGAGTAGTGTTTGAAGGGGGACTCAATGCTACTCCTCCCAGGTGCCTGGTGTAAAAAGTTTAGGTACTTGTGACTAATCCCTCATTTCTTAAGTCTTTTACTTGTAAGCATGCTTGTTAATGACTGCTCTGAATTAGCTTTGGAGAGGTTGGTATCTGTCCCACCTCCCCCTCCAAAAGCGCAGTTCTGCACCAGCACATTGCAGGCCTGTGGTTAAGTTCTGCAATCTGGTCCTGTATGAAATACACTCTGCACTTCAGGTTTGTGGTACAGTAACTTGAGCAATCCCAGCTATGTGCAACTTGTCATATGGCACTGTAAAGTAGGAACACACTTTCCTACAGTTACTAATTTTCTGCTGCAGCATACAAAATATGCTAGATCTGCCACTAGATTTCAGTGTTTTCAGGCTCACTGATGACGAGGGGCAATTCTTGAGGGGCAAATGTATTAGACAAGGAAAAGCTTTTTGTCTCTAGCAGTACTTCAAAGACATTTTTCATGTTTTTTATATACTGCCAAGATACATGGGAACACCTGTTACCAATATCAAATGGAGGAGTATTCTCCAGAAATGGGACATTTCTCTACTGCCTTCCTTAGTTTGTCTCTAAACAAAATCATTCTTTTTGTACCAGCATATCTACTTTTGAAAAACTGATTATACTGCATTGGAGAAAAGATTTGAGTGAAACCATTTATTGATTTGCTCCTTGCTGTTTAAAATTACAGATTAATTCAACCAAATATGATTAGAAGACAGGAATTTAGATTTCTGTATAATCTTTGTCAGTTGATTATGAAGCATTCATGTTTGTTGCCTTGCTTCTCTCTGATCTGCAAAGAGAAGGTTAGGAAATATCTTTGGTCTCATCTTTCCTGTTATGATAAATAACTGATCTGTGGTCAGAGCTGTAAAGTTCATAACCTACCCAGAAAAAAACTTAGGAAGAAACCACTGCTGCTGCAACATTATGTAAAGTGGAAAACCTATTTTCCTGGGGAGAGGTGCTGCTTAAAGATGATTTCACAAAAGAGGAAGAACTTGCTGTTTATCCTGCTTGATCCAAATGTGCAACATTTCCTGTGGCCAGATCTTCAGTAAAATCAAAGGGGGTAGCCATTTTCTGTGGTCTATTGCTTCCTATAGCATACCCTTATGAGAAAGGAAGAAAACTACCATTGCTATAAAACTACCCCTAACCTTCCTTTCCTGATTAATCAATTTTTAAAAATTATGCATTGGTAATAGCCCCACAATGTCCAACTGGTAATCTGTTTTTCAAATCTCTCTGGCAGAACCGCCATCTATTTAAAGGTGACAGAAAGCAGTTTATGTATTTTGCAAGATTGAATTTATTCCTAAGACTTTGCAAACACAGAAGGTAGACAGCTGATGAAATCTGTGCTTGAAAGAGGTCATCAAGTGTTTGATTGTGCAAAATAGCTAAATCTTGGGGTTTAGAAAATCAACATAAAAATTTAGTACAACCTGGAAGTTGAGACCCTTGTTAATAATCAACATGTAAGACCAAATCTTACAGTGTTGACACAGGCATAATCACAATTGAACTTGGGAATTTTGCATTTTCAGGTACTATGTTATCTTAATTTCTGCATATTTCAATTATCATGGAGGGAGCTTAGGCATTCTATGGTAGGCGGCTTACAAAAACAGCATGAAAGAAAGCCAGCCAGCCAGACTTCAGGCCTTCCATCAAGTGCAGGCAGATACAAATGCCAGCAAGCCACTGGCAGAGGTTGTGTCATCCACGGCCAAAGGTTACTGCATTGACTAACACTAAGAACATTCTCAGGCCTGAGCGTACACATGTTCCTCATCCAGACTGCTGGAGATACTTCATTTAACTGAATATTTGCCAGTTACTTACTGAAAGTCTGTGGCAGATGAAGAAGGCTATACAGGCTTTCAGAAGTGCATACCACACCCTCCCAAAATTATATTAAGAGAAAATTATTTAGGTTACAGGTCAAACACAAAGCAGATAGCATATGCCATAATTAAGATTACCTGCACACCTTTAAGTCCCCAGTGTATCTGAATAGAATTACAGTCTTTAATTGCACCCTGTGCAGTTTTTCTGTGATGGCTCCTACCTGGGCAGTATTTGGCAAGTCTAGGAAAATGCAGATTTAATGAAAATGTCTAAACAGATTTTTATTGATACATCTCTACAGAGTTTTCTAAGGAAACAAGCCATGCTCAGTGCATCAGAGAGCTGCCTTTCTCCTTTGTTTAGGACTGAGGCGGTCATCTGATGAGAAGTTTCTTGGAAAAGTCTATGCATGTGCACCCACAGCAATGCGCAGGGAATGCAGTTCTTCCCATTTTCATAAGCACTGAGGTAACTATTCCTCCTGGACCCTGCAGTTTGGTGACTGGCACCCCCTAAACACTGAAATGATCGATGAAATCAGTTGCCAGCTGGAGTTCTGGGTGGGTAATGCAGGAGACAGAAGCAGGATTCCTGGATTCCACTTGTGTCTGACTCAGTGTGTGATCTTCTGCAGCAAATGTAAGTCAAATCAGGGCATGCTATGATCTGTCACAGAAGGCAGTTATGGGATTAATGAGTGTTTGTCAAAGCTAGTTTAGTCAATACTGAAAAACACAGGCACAAGTAACTATTGGGTGTTGGGTCCCATTTTACCAGGAACAGGCTGACAGAATTAATGAGGAGTGCCTTGCAGTGCAAGGCAATGTTGCTATTAGTCTACTGAGAACATTTGTTCCTTCTCAGTACAGGGCTTATGACAATGTTATTTGCCCTCACTTTCACCTAATTGGCCACCGCTGTCCATAATTGCCAGAAGTTATTCACTGAACTCACATACCATTTCAACTGCATTCTTCAGAGTGCAACTATCCTTGCACTGGGCCTGCATCCGGGCTCCACATCTCACACAGCAGAGGATGGACCCAAATAATCTTAGGACAGAAATATATGCATATGCACCAGCTTCTTTCAGATTCTTTTGGGACAGGTCAGATTTACTTTTCATGCTCTGAAGAGCTTACAGGACTTGAACCACATCTCTAACATTTCCTGGGGCATCAGACTGGCTGCCGCTGTGAGGAACAATGGGGTCATCAATGCGGGCACAGTGAGGCTGTCTAATTTGCCTGGAAGAGTTTCTACTACATGCAGTTGATCTGATTCCCTTGGAGAGCAGCAGACATGCAGAGCAGCCCAGCACAGTGAGCTGCCTCAGCGCTCCTCCATCAGTGGTCCTGCAGCAGCCAGGGGAAGGTAGCAGTGCTGTTTTCACCCTTGGATACTCAAGTCCAAGGAGGAAAAAGAGAAGAACATGCTCTTTATTCGATACTGGTACTGGAAAGAGTCTGAAAGACAGAATTTAGTAATGAAATGAGCATGAAGACCACCCCATAGTTGGCTTGTGTGCATCATTGGTTCCTAAAATTCGGGTGCCAACTTCCTGCCCAGAAATCAATATTCTCTTTCTGAAAATATCGAAATGCTGAAAGCAAGCATCCCAAATCTGAGACAACCTAAAAATGCTTGTTTTGTAACTTATTAAAGAAAAAAAGCATTTGAGTGTCATTTAGATATTGGATCTTCATCTTTTTAAATATTCTTTTCCCCCTTGGTAAAATGTTTTCAAATTAAAGCAAGAACATTTAATTCCCAAAATATTAGCATGGAAGTTTTGAAACTTTAAGACATTGAAATATGTTAGAAGTCATCAAAAATTGTGAAGAGTATTCTCATAGTTAAAACTAGTCCATAACGTTGCCTGGTATTCCTATGAATCACAGTAAAACTGAGTTGTTTCTATACACTCTGTTTCTGTGCCTTTCTCCCTCACTGTTTTTGTTGAAAAGTTGTTCATCATGATATTTTATTACCTATTTTACAGCAGCTAACTCATAAGTTGGAAGTTTGTCAGAGATTAGGAAACATTATGAAGTTATCAAAAAACTAGCATGTTAGAATGAAATCAGTTAATCTTTAGCATCACAGGATAGAAAGAGGAAACGTAATTGCAAAACTGAACTGTGTTTTACAGTCATTTTCACTTAGAAAGCCTTTCACATAATTCTATAATTAGCATGGGACATATAACAGAGGGAAGAATACCTGACACAAGAGGAACTTGGTGAATGTTTTCATTCATAAGTGGGATTTAGCTACCATGGCAGAGCAATCTCTGATACAAAAACTCCTTTGAGTAACAAGCCATAGTTTACAGTATCTTAGGGCAGCAGACACCTGGACCTTGGCTGAGTGGTGTGACTCAAACAGCTGCATGTGGTTATCGCTTCATAGCACATGTGGTCAGTCAGGAGCAGACTGTAGTCACCAAAGGGTGAGCAAGACTCACTCCAGTCAGGCAATTCACTGTATTTGCCTGATTCTCAAAATACCTTTCAGCACAATAACTTCTTCAGTCAGATCAGTGAATTAAAATCAACTCAGTTTATCACACGTTGATGTTTATATAGTACCTCTCATCACTCACTTAAATGGATAAGAATATGGATAGACTGCTCTGTATTTTGTCTTGAGATATAAACAGTATTTTTAACTACAAAATCCTGAAGTGTGACACTTTTATAAAAGATCTACCTAAATCGTAATGATAGTTACTGGTGCTTAGTTCAGGATTGATTTTCTCCAGCATTATTTATACAATGAACAGTGTTTCAGTGATTTCATCTCTGCTGAGGATAGTCAGTTAGGATTTCAAGTGTTCAAAATCGAGGTACTAATGCTGAATTGTGTAAAGAAAGGCTCATAAATGAAAATATTAGTTCATGTCCTTTAGCAAGGTAAGAAAACCACGTTGGATTTCTTCTGTGAGTTAAGAACTGTTCTTTAAAAATTGCCTGCCTATGGTTTTTGAGTAGAAACCTGCTGTTCAGTTAAAGTGTTGGGGGAAAATATCTGTCTTTGTAGAAAATGTATTTTTTTACTGGGGGGAAGAGAGGAAGACAAAATCTATAAATGGAAAGTAATGATTTTTTTATGAAGGATGATTACAATTCATAATATGAACTTGGACTAAAGGATGTGCCTTTATGAGTTGGATTATGAGTTGGACTGAGCAGCTCTGGGAAGGGGACATTTAGTAGTACCACCGTGACTTGTATCATACGAATGCAGGGGCCCATATTTTCACATCCTGATGCCTTCATAAGGTCTTCTTATCCCTAGGCTGTGAAGAATGTGTATAAATGCCCAGTTTAGGCTCCAGATTGTCACCCTAAAGTCACAGATCTGGGATTCAGAGCTGCAGTTGTAATGAGGCAGCCAGAGAACTAGGGCCATCCTTTTGAGCCATGGCTGGAAAATGCCTCTGTTTTCCATCTCCTGGAGGAGACAGAAAAATGTTGGTGGGAAAACTTTTCAAGTCTAGTTTCCAGCTTCTGCAGTCAGCTGTGTGTTCTACCCACAAATGAGATGAATTTTTTCTTTCCTCTTTTCTTATTAGAATCTAGTTCTGTCTCTCATCCTCTCATGACCAGAAGTTTTCCTTTGATTTCTAACCCAAATATATTAATGGATATTTTATAGCTGTTTTTCTTTAGCTCTCTTTTAGTTTCAACAGCTCTTGTAGTGTTTCCCCTTCAGAGTACCTACAGGGAGCTGTAGCTTTGATTTAGCTAGGGAAGGGGAAAAAAAAGTCCCAAACTATGCTGGGAAAAGAGAATACAATACAAAATCAGGCCATTTTCTCCTCCTTACCACCAAGCTTCAGCCATTTTGCAAAGTGCCATCAGCTCTGCCAGCTGCACCATCCCCTGTTCTCCAGCAGTAGTGGGGATCCAGGCTGGCTGAGGATGTGATATTTCCTGCTTGTGAAACATTCCAGTGTAAGGAGGGGGCACTCTCAAATAGACTCCCCTGTAACAAGTTGTATCAATAAATTCCAATCAGCAAATGCCAGCCGCATACCATTGTGACCACATTGGCTGCTGCAAGAATGCCAGAGCTATCAGTGGAAAGGCAGTGTTGTCCACTGCTTGCATCAGCCTTCCAGAGCTGTTCACCAGCATATCCTCTCATTCAAACACTGATGAGGCATGTTTCTAACAAAACAGAAACCAGATGTTGTGTATTCATTGTATAATTGCACAGCTGAAAGGAGGTTACAAAGTGGCCAGATAGCAACAAGCAGTAACTGCGGGAAAGTATTCTGTCAAATCTCTGCAGACCAGGTTGGATGCAGTCACTCAGTGCCATGGATTTAGACATTTGAGAGAGGTTAACCCTCATTTTGACTCACCTGTAAATCTCGGGAGTGATCTATAGGGTTTGCCCCTCCGAGACATGACCTGTCTCTCCAGGCTGGCTGCAGAGCCCCATGCCTGTTCACCCCTCTGACCACGGCTGGTGTGACAACACATGAGCATCGGTGCTGCGCTGAGCACACATTGCATGGCACGTAAACATGCCACACAAATACCTTTAAGTGTTCTGGTCACGTCTAACCTCTATATTTATGTTTTCAATTCATACATTCATGTGTGTGTGTTCAGTGGGCCGAATTTTGTAAACAAATGGTTGCAGAGCTTATATCAGGTCTTCATTTGGTTGTGTAGGACTGTGCAGCCAAAATAATACTTTTTCACCATTAGGCACTGCTGGCAGTATAATTGCTAATCTAATGTTATTGGATAAACTGGATTTTTGACTGCAAGATTTTCATTCTCCCAAAGATTAGAATTTCAAGAACAGAACTAGTTATACAGCATTTGATATTCAGCCAGACCAGTTGAATTTCCACTAAAGGAATAAATCCAGCTAACACTAAGCAGGGGTACTTTGTAAATATAGCCAGATAACTCAAAACCTTTACCAGTCCCAAAGTGCAGATAATTTATGATTTGAAACCTCCTTCTATCACCCAGGGAAGAAGGTCAGGGGATACAACATATTTCTTGTTTGAAGCAGCATAAAATGATTCTCTCTACTAATGATGTTCTGATGTTTGTTACCCTTCCAGATAATTGGATTAAATCTTTGCTTGAACTTGTTGACAAAGTTGCTTCAATATCTGCCTGTAATCCTGATTGGACAGAGTCAGGGCTTTTGCCAGTGAATGGTCTTTGTTCCCTGCTAGTAAACTGTTTAATTCTTAACTGGAAGCCTTAGGGTTTTACACCGTCAAGGTATACACTCAGTGCAACTGCTAAATTTAAAGGTTAGAATTGCCAGAATTATCAGGGAAGTGTCATCAGATTGATTTCCTTTAAATTTATTTTGGTGGGGGAGACTAGCAACTAATAAGATTATGATTGTTCCAAAAAACAATTACATATTGAACATGCTGCCAATTCAGCTATAAATCCTGGAAGTTTTCAAGAGATGGCTCCATTAATAGCAATGTTTTTGTGGAAAAATGAGAACCACAACATTGGCATTAGGAAAATCCTGGAAACTGATAAAAGTGAGTTTTTGTTTGGAAGCAGAGTATCATTTTGGTTCTCACCTCCTGAAACTGAAAGGGACCCTGTATGGTTTTACCCAGAGGAAGCTCAAGCCCAGCCTTTTTTATTAAATTTTTGAGCTACAATGTTATCTCTCCTGAAGAATCAGGTTCCACGCTGGCATGATTCACCACAGATGGAGCCAAAGGGCTTGCTGCTGGCCTGACTGGGCGTAACTCTGGTTTTGATGACATAAGTAGGGAGTGAATCTGCCTGTCTTCCAGAGTCTCACATCCATAAGGATATAATGTGTATAAATACGTCCTGATTGCAGTGCAGTCTCAGCTTCCAGCAGCAGCTCTGGAAGCAGACCTGAATCTCCAAGGTGCCCCATGGGCACAAAGAGGAGGGGATGAGCAAAGGGCAGAGACCAGCTTTCGGTCTTGCATGTCACTCCCTGCCTCACCTCTCTGCTGTCAAGAAGCCCCTCTTCTTGCCTGTGATAGTTGCAGAAATGCTTTCTAGAAAGCTATTTAGAGGGACATTCAATAATAGTAATTAGAGAAAAATCAATTATGCTCCAAGACTGAACTTGCACTTGAACTGCATTTCCAATCCCTGAACATGCCTGTAATATAACTGTCTTGGAGGCTGATAAGCTATGAGAAGTCTCTGCATTTTCCCATTGCATCACATATGTACAGTATTGATTTGGAGCATATCCTCCCACAGGTGAAAATGATCATTTATTTTCATGTCTGTAACAATGCTCAGAATATAGGAAAATTAAAAACAATGAATACTCTAACCAGCCTGTCAAAAATGTCAGAAAAAAACCCAAAAATAGCAGAATAGTTATTTTATAAAATTCCTGGCATCTCTGGGATGACTTTATGCTTTTGTGTGCTGGAAGGGCCTACATCACCCACTTTTGGTTGTGCCTCTCAGGGTAACCTGGTTTTCTCATTAACCAGTTCCAGATTAGAGAAAAATCCTGGCTTCATTGAAGTGGATGGGAATTTTGGTACACATAGAATCTTATTCCCAGGTTTTCAAACATGAGGAGATGAAAACTTGGCTCTTAACTCTCCCTTGGGATTCTTGAATTAGTGGGTCAACTTCCAAGAGCTCTGACACCCACTGATTTCAATAGGAGCTGCTGGAACTCTGTGAAAAAAGGTTGTTGATTTCCAACACTAAATATGGATGGTGGAATTTTAAAATTAGGCTCCTATTTTTGAAAATCTTGGCCCAAACCTTTATTAATACCACACTACCATGTGTCCTGTACCTATTAGAAAAGATAACATCATTCAGATCCATATCTGCTGTGTTCTATAAACATGGGAAACAAAAATGGTCTTTTAATCAGATATAGATGAAAAACTGTCTCTGATATAATAACAGACAGTTAGGAATAGTCCATAACTGTGTATCACCTAACTGACCAAATAATTTGCCATTAGTTAATATATTCCCAAACTGCACATAGGACAAGTGGTATGTGTATAGGTGTTCCCAAACAGCTCTGGTAATTTGAGTAATTTCAGCAATTTCCAATTTTAGAGGAAGTAACTAATCCCAGGTTACCTATAGTCATTGTTACTGACAGTATTGTAGGTTTGAAACATTTTCTGCCATGCCAATATCACAGACAAGTTGTGCAATTATAAATGTACCTGTCACTTCTGTATTTATGTTATTAATACTGGTAGTTCTTAGAAGTATACTACTTAGGGCAGTCTCTGCCTCCATCAGAAAAAAAAAAAAGAAGAAAAAATTTACAGAGGGTTATTAAAATCAGCATTAAGTCAGATCTCCTCTGATATAATTTCATCAGAGCTAACCAGCAAAACAGAGCTGGCTCTGATGTGAATTTGAAGGGGAAACCTCTTGGAGTAATGAAAACGCTGAGGGAAGTGGTATTACTAGTTCTGTAGGTGGCTTGAATCAATAGACTCACATTGCTTTTATAATGCATTGGGCTGTCAAGGGCACTGCCTGTGTTTTTAATAAAAATTCTATGGCACATTTTGCAGAAGAATTAGTCCAGATGTTTTAGCGGGATTTCAATTTGGCTATCCTCTGCTTATCTCTCTAGAAACAGCGAGAGTTAGGGATGCAAAATATTTTCCATTACAATCCTTGCTTTTAGCAGGCTTCTAATTTCCTGAACTGTGTAATTTTGTTTGCTGAAACTTCTTGAGTTCAGCTTCTGTTGTGCAGTAGGGTACCGCACTCTGTGCTATGGTTGAGCAAGATCTCTTCAGCCACTTCTGCGTATGGGAGAAGAACTTTTTACACGTTCCCCAGCATAAATTGAACCATGAATTTGAATTGTTGTGAACAGAGCTCTGGTAAAAATCTTCCTCCCCACAAAACGGCTGAAGTGTGAAATTTAAAACATGGCACAAACAAGGCAAATGATGATTAGTGCCAGATCTTTTTACCTCTCATTTTATATTTGCATGAGCAGCAGCCCTGTGAACATCACAGGACCTACTGGTAATACAAGGTGCCTCTGAATGCAGCAGTATTATTAGAACCTGTCTCTAGCCAAAGGAGGCAGAAGCTGCTTGCAGTTTCTGCTGCCTTGAAAGTATGTCCTCCTAATAGTAATACTGCAAAGTAGTACTGGGACTCTGTCTCCTACATCCCTAGGAACTAAGAGACAGGGTAGTGAGAAGGAAACCACACAAAAGCCTTTCTGCATTGCTACATCAGCTTTCTGCATTTTATTACTGTAGGCAGGGTCTTCTCCTCATCTGCTTCTCATCAAGGCCGAACCCTGTGGTACCTTTGTATGTTTGGGCCGTTTGAGCCTACCATAATAAAAACAATAATAAATAACAAATAAGCAACTGGAGTCCAAAGCTGTAGGATGGATTCCTTCCAGATCCTAATGGAGTGAGTGATAAAGTTCCGGTGGAGCAGCAGAGCTCTGTTTGCTAGTCCAAAAGGCCAGACGTGTCTGCAGGACTCTGGCATGGGGTGCACTGAAGCACATCACAGTTCTGTGCTCATTGTGCTCAGCAGCAGTGGCTCAAAGCAGGATCAGACCACTGCTCAGAGCCAGCTGTCCAACCCCATTGTGTGCCCCCACTTCCTAACCTTAGCTTTGGCCTGCACATTTAAAGAGATTGTATCTCCTGCTTTCTTTCCTAAGACTTGAACTTCTTTCATTTTCTACCTTGTCCCTGGCTTGCAGGAAACTCCCAGTGTTGCTGAGGGCATTCCTTTCTATATGCCTCAGTGGCTCCTACATATTTATGACATTTAATTGTGGTATGATGCAGAGAGGAAGCATTTACAAGGCACTGAATTTCCCTGCTGTTAAGTAGTGAATTGCATTTCAGAGTAATGCGGCACTGTTTGAAGATGACTGTGACAACAGTCTTTGCATTGAGATGTTGGATTTGTTTGCCTTTTGGAAATGGAGATCGCTTCAGCTAAAAGGCTCTTTTCACCAGCCTTTTAGCAGAAAGCACCCAAGCATGGTCCAGTCCTTGCCCTAATTCTGTGTTAGTCCGTCAAACTGTGCTAGTCAGAGCTACAAGTGACCCAAGACGGACCTGAAGGGTTACTTGATAGACTTTTCCCTTGCTACACAGCAGTGGTCCACAGTGTGTAGTCTCTAAATTTGGAAGATATTTGACAGGTTGAAAAACTGAAAACCAGAGGCCACACCTTTAACACCAGTTTAGAAATGTGTCTGGTTACCCCTGTCTGGGAAGCTAATTCACAGAGAAATGAAAGTATCTGGCAAAGAAACACATTTTGCCTTGGGCTTCATTTGGAAAGGGAAAAAAAGTAATATTTCCAGTTTTTTAATCAATTTTTGGCAGCCATGGAGCACTGCCTTACAGTATTACTATGATTATAGACTACAGCGTGCACTGCAAATGAAGACTTTGGAATACCTGCTTAGTGCCTGGTTGATATGTGGTTGGTGAGGATGAGCACTGTGCTGAGCTCAGGAAGAAGTGTTTGCCTCCCCGATTTTTCAGCTATAAAAGACAGATATGTTCACAATCAGTATAAACGTAGTAATGTGCTATCCATTACGTGACATTGTCTTTTAGATCCTGTTACCAAATTTCTCCTTGGTTATAGCAAGAGTGAATAAAGTAGACGGGGGATTTTTAATATACCTAGATAAAAATGACATGGCCTATGGCTTTTCAATTTCTTCCTACTTTAGCAAGGCAGATTCTTTTTCTCAGCTTTTTCCATGTTGTAAGTATGTTACTACTGGCTTTCTGCTGATAAGAGTATTAATGTATTCAAAGATTATTCTGTTAGGGTTTAATTGCTTATGAACAGTTTCACACACACTTTTAAAATTTATTATTTAGTACTGTACATGGGTTATCTTATTTTATGATTCCTGAGAAGCCAAAAGCAGGATCCTTGCACTCAACCATTAGCTTTCAAAAGGATTCTACTCTTGACACAACCCAACATGGTTTGTATGTTCTGGCTGTACAATGCCTAGAAAGAAATCTGGGAGGTTGGGCAGGCATTCTCACAGGGTTTTGAACTGATTCCCTGTTGAAAAGAAGTTGGGCACCCAAGCCCTATCAGTGTCCTGACCAGTGTCCTCTTAACGTGCCTTCAAGGAACTGTACGCATCAATGAAGGGCCCATTTTTCTCCTGCCCCCGTCAGCATCTCCCAGAAAATTCCAAGGAGGACTTGAGCAGGGGAAGAGGCCAGTGACTAAGATGCATCTGACATGTAAAACCAGAAAACGTTATGAAACATAGTTAGGGCCTCTGAAAGGCTTCCTCACCAAGAAATGCAAAAGTAGTTCAATGCGATAGCGTAATCATAACAGTTGATTGGCCGTAAGCCACAACTCTGTGCTGTTGCAATGTGCATTTTCTGCTGTTGAGACATGCCATGATAGGAAACTCTGACATAGCCACCAAGTAACAGCAGCAGACCCATATCAGGGTCCTTCCTATTTTAGAATGTGGGGTAAAAATGGATGGGAACAGAACTGGGAAACAGAATTGCCATAAAATGCAGAACAGGGACCCAGGGTGAGGAGGACCATGCTTAGCAGAAGAGATATTCCTTGCTGAAAACAATAATAATGGAATATGAGTAAGATTTGCTTCAGAGACACACAGTATCCACAAGGCACTCGCAGGCAAAGCAAACATTCGTGTGCCACATGCCCAATTCATCATTATTTCAAAGCCATTTCACCATTGTTTCCCATTGAAATAGGCTTAGAAGAGAATTATGCATGGCATATTCATTCTTAAAATGACCTGGGGAAAGAAGAGCATTGACACATTTAAGTGAAAATATAAGGAGTATTACAAACTCTAGGTGAGTATGGATTCTTCTTGCAATTCCTAAGCCAAAAACCTGTAGAAACAGTGTCAAATCTCATTTTTTATAATTTTTTTTCTGGAAGGATGATTGCTAAAGTTAGTATACTGCTGAGATAGGCAACATTTCCCCTCTTGAGCAGCCCATTCTGCTTGCATGTATTAGTACTCAAATTATGTCCTACTATTTGTGGGCTGTATGGGCAACACGTATTGATGGTTGCACCCAGTCTTTGACAAAAATGTCAGAAGGTTTCAGAAAATATCATTAATTTCTAGCTTGGCACACTTTTGTTACATGAAGGAGATCAATCAAATACCATTATCCCATATCAGGAAAGATGTGACAGCTCAAATTTGCAGCCTAGACTAAGCCTGACTTCCATTTTGTGGTCATCCCAAATCTGGGTCCAAAAGCTTTGCAGCTAAAATGAAGATTAGTGTCCGTGAAGTTGCTGTAAAACGCAGAAGTAAATAATCTCATCTCTAGAAATAAGGACCGAAACATTTAGGAACAATGCCTCTGAATGCCTTCTACGTATTTGGTGAACACTGGGCTACCAGACTGTTCCTCAGGGCTGGTTCTGGAGCAGTTGATTTACTTAAAGTCTTATGACACTTATTTGTGCAATGCAGATATCTTTTAAGGCATGTGATGTTTTCCAGAGATGTCGAACTGCTGTAATTTCTCAATTAAATAAGAGTTGCCAGACCTAACTTTATTTTCCACCACTATATAGATGTATCTTAATACTGAGTTGAATTAATGCTGAAATTAGTCACCAAGTGCTTTGTGTTTTCTTTAACCCATGTCTGGAGGTTAAAAACTCGATGGGGAAACTAAGGCCACTCAAGCCGTCCCCTTTCCTATAATGGAGAAATAAATACTAAGGGAGACTGGAGTCAGAGTCACTATTTACTCAAGAGGCTTGCAAGAAGCACAACAGTAGTAATAAATGATTGTACAAAAAGAAAATGGTTTAACCGACAAAGGCAAGATATCGACTGGTCCCCCTCACTGAGGGCAAAACCCAAATGGTGGCTGTCCCCCGGCTGTCTGCCACGTGGAGCTGGGGAGAACAAAGGCAGCACGCCAGAGAGGCTTTTGCAGCTCAACCTCCTCCTCCTCACAGCCTGGCAACAATGGAAAACAGGGCCAGAACAAAACCTGGGGAGCTAATTCGACCCAGGAACTCTTCTGCAAAGCTGCTGTGGCGAGCGGCAGAGGATGCTTATCTTTCTCTTTGTCTCTCTCTCTGTGTGTGTCTCTCTCTCTTCTCGGCACCAACACGCGGCTGGGCCCCAGCAAGCTTTGGCTGCACGCGGCTCAGCTGTGGCTCGGCTGGACTGCCATTGTCCTGGTGCTCTGTTTCCCGTGGCAACCTCCCGCACAGAAGCTGCCTTTTCAAGGCTTGGATTCCATGGGACTGGAAAAAATGACCAGCAGGGGACCTGCAGTGACGGCGGTGCCGTCCGGCTAGCCCATATCTCTTCCCATCACCGGGCCAGAGAAGACTGGCCACCCTTCCTCTTCCTGCTGCCTTTAAAAGACAGTCCACTAAAGATGACGTAGAGGAGTGTAGAATACACAGTTTTGGTCTCCCTCACTAGGACAACCTGTATGTACTACATTTTGATAATCAGATGGGAAGTGTTCTACTTTGTTTCTCAGCAATACTTTGTATTCAGTTTTTATTGTCTGTGATAAAAGCTCAACCTCATCATTATCCCATGATTTGGGTGACAGTAGAGAATGCATCACAGCAAAGCTAAAGCCTAGCTGAGAGCAATTTTCCTATTAGAGGCACAATTACTGTCCATTACAAATTCCAGAAATGAGCACAAACATAACTTTAATAGGTGACTGTGTTGCAGCAGCATGCAGAGAAAAATGGCATCCCTCCCTCAGCACAGAAGAACAAAGAAATAAATAAAAGACTTTTGGTTGCATGCTCTGTATTAAACTCAGGCAGTCCTGAAGGCATTTGGCTCTTCAGTGAAAAGCAGCCCTGGCTCCTCTGTCTGTTGCAGTTTCACCTGATTTAGTAGACTATTTCAGGCTCTTGTCCTGCCTAGTTAGGCACCTGTACAAAATGCAGTTAGCTCCAGTCAGTCTGCCTGGGATCTCTGGTTCCTGTTCTCCGCAGATGTTCCAGTGTACCGGGGTTGTGTCTGACTCTTTGTATCCACTCCTGTCCCAGAGAAAGGATGGGTGTTTGTGTGAACACTTGGACACTGCTAGGCCCAGAGTATAACTGGAGCTGAGAGACATTTTTTCTTGTTGCTGTTTAAATAGCAGCAACTGAAGCTTAACTGAAGTTGTTTGCATTTACTTTCTTTTCACAGTATAATTATTACTGCTTTAAAGAAAGCTTTTTGTTTCAATAGAAATGAAACTTGGACCAAGGAGCCATTTCAGGAAAGCACTTCCTTATCCTGATAGCTCTAAAGTAAATTCCTGATTTTAAACAGCTGTCCAAATGCTGTTGATTCTCCATCTCCTAAGAGCTGTTTAAGCAAGTGAATGAAGCAGGTCAGAAACAAATCTGAAGCTGAAAAAAAAATCAATCAATTTACATTGCCTATAATCAGAGAACAGCACAAATTCTGAGGAAGAGGTAAGTGCTGAAACTCAAACTGATCTTCTTTTTCTCCCACCAAAACTATTTAATTTAAATAATTCCAAAGTTACATTTACTATAAAAATTACACACACTGTTCTGTTCCTTTATGAATATCTCTTTATATCACATTCATGTGCACGAAGAATACTAAGAAGGAAGGCTCTCGAAGAGTGGAGACTTCAGTGAAGGCTCTTGAAGTCTCTAATACTTTACTTGGTGTGGCTTCTCATTTTCTTGCAACTTCAGTAATTCATCCAGCTAGTGCAAGAAATGGGAAGCTGTGTATACAGGTTCTAGACAATGTAATATCCATGCCTACATTTTGTAACTTTTAAATTAATTTGTGTTGTTGAAGTAACAATATTAACATAATTTGTTGCAGAGGTTTAATCATATATGACACTTTAGCTACCCAGACATTTGTATTTGAATAACTGTATAAGGTTACTCATTAGAGAAGGATCTCCAAATATAACTGACTGGTTTTTCTTTCCCAGATGTCTGTCCTCCTGTCCTTGAGTTCCCTTTTGTTTGGCAGTGTGTTGAGTTTATGGCATTATGACCATATGAAATACAAAAGCTTTTCTGAAGGAATAATGGAGGAATTGTCTTCTGTGCCTTATTTTCCAATAGAGGATCAGCAGCTCAAATATTTTTTGCCCTTAGGCATTGTGGCTGTGAGTGACCCTGGGCAGGGGTTGAGTGTGCCCTCTGGATGAGCACAGAGGAGTGGTGTGCTGGGGCATGGCATGGCCACCAGCACTTCATGCTTCATACAGTTATGCCCCGTCCAGGTGTTACCACAGACCTCTGGCCTTAGAAGTCAAGTCTGTGGCCACTAAATACAATTCAGGAACAGTACAAGAGCAGGGAGTTGATAGTTGAGACTCCTTATCACTGCCACTGACTTAAACACAGTTCTGGCCAAATTACCTGTTACTCCATTTGTAAAAAAGGAGTAACTAGTGCCCAACATGTTATAGTGAGCTCAGCTGAATTATGGTGATGTGCTAACGTTAAAGAACATGGTGTATAATGCAGTGAAGAAAACAGTGCAAGTGCCTGGGGTCATTATGAGAGACTTTCTCTGGGTAAATGACATAAAGACGTAAGTGGTGAGTTTTGATTTGTTTTTAATTTAAAGTACACCTATTCAATTAATTTTGCACAAATGCATTGCAGGCACTCTGCCTGTTGTCAGCACTTACATCTGTAAATGTGAATGTCCAAGGTGTAATTCCATGGTGTTAATTCTTATTTCACTTCATGGGAAAAAGAAACAGAACAAGGAGTTAAGTGCCTTTTTTTTTTTTTTTAAATTCTGTGTCAATAATCCAACTAGCTTAAATGTATATTTATTCTATGTTTGAAATGCAAACTATTCAGAATGCTATGACAGCTATGAAAAACACAGGGCTTGGAAAACTGGCAGTTTTTGTGGTTTTGGGGTTTTGAGTAAAGTTTCACAACCAATCAGCCCAGAATAATGTCCGGTAAAGACATTTCTGCTTGTTAGTCTATTTATTTATTTACTCTGGCATTGTAAGGCAAGGCAAGACACATTTGGAGGAAGGTCAGTGAAAACACTCCAGATCTGTCCAAGGGGCTGATGCTGGAAAGTGCTGAGGTCCTGCTGCTGTTGAGGAGGTGGTCAGCAGCCATCCAAGTCAGTGGTCAGTCAGGAGCGGGCTGGAACACAACCTGCCTGCTCGGGCAGTGTGGGCACTCACAGCCTTCCCAAGGAATTTGCACAGAAAGCAAAATCAGTATTGGGTCCATTTGACTTTGGTTTGGTGGCCACTGGATTCTGTGTGTCTCCTTCTCTGCTGGTGGCCCTGATCTCATCTGCATCGCTGGAGACCTACCCTTTGCTTGATGCTGTGTGTTTTCCAGCAGCCTTGCCATCCAGGCACCCAGCCTGCCCTAGTGGCCAAGCCTGAACTATTTAACTGGGCACTGGCAGAGACTTTGAAGACAGTGGAAGACTGTGGAAGACTGGTTCCTGTCCCCACTCCCCAAAATGTGCTAACATGTCATACGGTATTTTGCTCGTGGGTTTATGTCCTTGGGATGTTAGGATGACTTGAGTTCAGGAGGGGAGATCTCCCAGGGGGAATGCGTTCACTCAATGGTTTGTTCAACACGTTCTGGGGATTTCCAGTGGGAAAGGCTCCCCCTGCTCAGCTGTCACTGGGTGTACTGCCCAAGGGGGCGTGGAGGATGGCTCCAAAAGGACTTAGGTGTTTCCTAGGGAACACAGGCAGTCCTGAGGCTCATGGTTACTTGTCCCACTAGCTGTCACTCTGTCTTGCTTACAGTGGTGCCGAAGCCCTGGTGCCACAGGGAGCCGAGCTGTCCTGCCAGCAGAGCCCACGTGAGCCTCATGATACAGGCTGTGCTCGGCACTGGGGCCGGGAGCCTTGTCTACAAAGTCCAAATCAGGGGTGCTTTCCTCTACAGCTTCTGTTTGGGTCCTTGAGTGTGACAGATGGGGCAAATATTCACCACCAGGAGGCCTCTGGAGAGGAATGAACAGTTCAGAGAAGCAAAGGCTGCTTTCCCATCCTGCAGCAGTCCCCCAGCCCCTGCCCCACAGGCAGGGTCTCCACAGGCCTCCCTGCAGCCATAGACCCAGAGAACATCACATCCCAAGAAAGATCTGGCGTTTTGTTGTGACAGCCACCAGCCTTGCCAGCAGGCTTTGTGGCACACCAGGACGCCAAGGGGATTCATGGTCAGAGGAGCCTGGCCATGCCGAAGTCCCAAGCACCAGCAGCACCCCCGGCTCTGGCAGATCCCAGAGGAGAATCTGCGGCGGTTTCCTGAGAGCACTGCCACCTTGTGTCTGTCTATCCTGCGCTGTGTGAGTGTCACGTCCTGGGAGAGACCAGCACATGTGCTACCTATGAGAGATCAAGAGGTCACTCCATGGCCTGAAGTGGCTGTGGAACACTGCTGGCTGTCCCCTCTACCGGCATCTCTCTCATGACAGCTGCAGAAGTAGAGCTTGCCTGTGCAGCACTGTCCGCAACACTCCCTCATGTGAGACAAGGGTCACAGAGCATAGCACAGGCTATGTCCCAAAAGCAAGAGGAGCCTGGAATACCATCAGCAGTCCTATCTAATAGCTATCTGTGCAATATGTGAAGAGAGGCTAGAGTGGTTTTCTTCTTCAACCTGAAAGGTCAATTCTAGTTCTCCCCATCCTTTCCTGGGTGCCCAAACAGATTGTTCAGAGCGGCATGCTTCCATCAGGCACATTCTGCACTACATTAGTTTAATGGCACTGTCACTATGAATTGCAAACTTTCTCAGCTCCCCCCTGTGCTGGTGAAACATGGCAGCATAAGGAACATCTGTTCTCTTACCCTTTGCTGGAAATGGGAAACATCATATTGCATTTTTGTTATTAGCCTTATTTGGATGCCAGTGGTTTTGTTTCTAAACACATCAAGGCAGCTGAATAATCTTAATTGAGTACTACAGAAAAAGCATGGTTTCATGCAAATGCAGCTGCCAGCATAATTATTAGGACAATACTGAACTAGTATTCTTGAGATCAGTTCCAGTTCCTTGGTTTTTATATTGCTCCCTTGCTGCTGAATTTTATTATAAACATCTCCACAAAACCTGATCTATAGTCAGGCAGTAAACAAGTTAAGTCCTTAATTTTTGACATTAAAAGACAAACCAACCTGATTATTACTATGTGAATTTGAGCCTTTATTTATACACAAAATAACTACCCAGTTTTCACTAGGAATAACTACCACAGGTAAAACTCTGCCTTGCGTGACTTCAAATGTGCCCCAAGATTTTTACTGCAATTTCATTAAAGACAATAGATTTTTGCAGCTCCTATGGAAGATGACAGTATGTATAAATAGAATCAATTTAATAATTTGCAGATTTAATTATGATGGAGTCATTGTTATTGCATGATCAACCGCAGCACACAATGGGCAATTAAGCAGAGTGCGCATATACAACTCTCTAGTCTGCCCATTATGTAGAATCACTTCATTATTAAGCCTGAGGGCAAGTCAGAGAACAAGATTACAGCAAGGGTACAAAAAGTGTCAGAATCTGCTCCAATAGCTTTTCTGGTGTCTTTCTGTGCTGCAAGGTACACACATCCTTTGTGATATGCATACCTTCAATGGACCTTCATGAAAATATTTCACTTTTATCCCATCTCCCTTACCAGTTTACTAGAGCATTCCAGGAAACTGCTAGCCAGGTGTGTCTTGCTCGATTTTTGGTAGATTTACCTAGGTTTGGAGAGGTCTTTAGTGAAACCTGAAGATCAGGCTTATGGTGTAAATGATGGGGAGGCTTCTACCCTGATGATTTAATTAGGTTTTATTTTCTTTTAGACCCACAGCAGAATTCAAGGCTGCTTTGGGTCACCCATGACGTATGTTTGGTCTAATTCCTAGGAAAGATGTGCTCATTGTCACAGAACAATTGTATCTAGTGTCACATTGGTAACAGTTTTTCTTTAAGAAAGGCAGACTCTGAAACCAGTAATCCTGGCCAGGTCAGGATTGTGTTGTATCAGCAGAACTTTTGTGGGGAAGCTCGCACAGCACGTGCCTGCCCTGTCTGGCTCAGTCCATTGTCTTCACAACTAGTAACATTTACTCCAAATTTAAAGAGGCGCAAAGTTCAGCAAGCCAGATTTGGACTGGGGGTATCTTTACTGAAGTCAGTGAAGCTTATAAACTTGGCCTGATATTTGATGTTGGAGGAGTGAATATAAGAACAATTCTTCAAGTGTTTGTTTTCTTTTTTATGATCACAGAGCAAGGCAATTTGCAGCAAAGTGTTGCATGCTACTGCTCTCAAAGCGTAAGTCACAAAGGATGCTGGACTCAGGTTTTGGTTTAATTAATACTAGAAGTTTCCACTAGGTTTGTGCTCATTTCTGTATCTCCCAATACCTCCTCTCTGAGAAACAGACTCTCTGGATACTCTTACTGGTCTGGTCATTTGAAGTTGGAAATCTGTACTGATGGTACCCCATGATAGTGGGGGTATGTACTTATTTGCCTTTTAAAACTTGTATTTCCCTAAAGCTTTATCCACTGGTATTGTTGCACATAGTGCAATAGTCTAATGTAATTATCAGCTAATCAATTAAACCCATGCCTGGACCCCAATGCAGTCTTGCCTATGCTTCTAGCAATTAAAAAAAAAAAGGCAAAACTGCCTGTGAATTTTTGTATGAGTTGATATTAGCCAGTTGCATATGCTACAGCCAAAGACTGAAAATGAAGAACAAGCACCATCCTGACAGGGGAAGACTGGTGTGGCAGAATTTGTTCAGTGCTTTGCTTGGCCTTTTTTATTCTATTTTAACAAATCTGCATTAGTAAGTTTACAGTGGTTTGTAGTTTGAGTACAGTGTGTGCTATGATATATTTGTGATTTGCTATTAGTAAACAGTCCTGAATGCGTTTTTTGCAGAGCCTAAGTAGACCTTCCATGCAGTTCAGCATGGTATGTTTCACATCATCACCTTTGGAGCTCTGATGTTGAAAACACAGGACCAAGTTCTCTTTGAGCTAAAGTTTGTAGCCACCTCTTTTATGAATCAAGGAGGGAAAATTCAATGCAAGCAGGGCACTCCAGTGTCCTGAGATGCCAAATTGTTGAATAATCCCATTTTTTAAATCTTTCCAAGGAGATTTCTGTCTTGGGGAATGGATGCGAGATCCTTCCTCTCCTCTGACCAAGCCAGTTCCTCAGAGTTTGCCCGGGCTGTGACTTGTGCTTCCAGGCCAGTGTCACCACTTGCTGTACCTGACACCTGGGATACCCTTGACTTCCCCAAGCCAAGCAGGGGTGATGGGGGTCTCACGGAGTATGCTGGTGCCACTTGCTCCCTTCTCCTTTGCAGCCCAGAGCAGGGGTGCCATGCTGGATGCCCCAGCAAGGGTAGCTGACACTGCCAGCACAAGTCGCTCCATTGCAGAGTCAGGAAAGAACAGGAAACAAGTGGTGACTAACAGTCCACATTCTTTGCTTTTGAGGCAGCAGAGCCACACACAGCCCCTCACTCAGGGCAAGCTGCTCAGGCACAGGCTAGTCCTTGGTAAAATTCATTGCATCTGGTGCTGTTCATTTCCTTTCAGTTTTTATCTAGTCTTTCTGTGTTTCCTGTTAGCACCTAATGCCATTCGGGACAGCACAGGGACTGCTGCTTGCTGTGCATTTGCTGTGCAGAGACCAGTAGGAGCTAGTGGTTACAGCACTGTGATCCAGCTAGCATGTGCTTTGGTGCATCCTGCCTGTACCTTTCCATGTTCTTGCTCTTGCAGTAGGTGAAGTGCCAAGGACAAGGAGCTGGGGCACTGAGAGACCTCAGTGAAGTCTATTAAATAGATCCTGTGTTTGTACTGGAAAGGACTAAGGGAAACAAACAGCAAAGACCAGAAAGCCATGTGTAAAATGTGGATTCTGCTTTTATTCTTATGTATCTTGCTCTCTGACTATCTTTTATTTGTACTGATATAACCATCCACTTGAATATTTTCAGCATTTCTCAAGTCTGTGAACTTCGGTTTTTTAGGGTGAGCTTGGTTGCCAGGCAGGTTTTCCTCAAACTCTCCTGGTGCCAGTAATTAAGGGATTATTGTAATTACCTCACTGGTGCAGATATTGAGTATTAGTGCTTAGGCTGAATGTGGCCACTTTGATTTTTCTACAGTGACGCTAGGTAGGCTGTGCCTGAACTGCTCTGCTCTAAATGAGCACAGTGTCATTAATGACAGCACTTTTACAATGGGCACTTCTGTGCTTAAGAAGCTTTTTATACCTTAATCCAACCTGATGCAAGCTACCTATGCAAATGCATTACAGGTACAATTTACTTCATGGCATTAACAAAACTTAAAAACTGATTCGGACTGCGCTGTGAAGTGCTTAATGAGCTGTGTGTCAGAATCTTAAAGCTGGCTGAAGTCCTCTGGCTGTAAGTCAGCATGTAATGCTTCCCTTTCCCTGTCCTGTGCCTGGCACTAGCCTTAGTGCTTTGGTCCTTCCAGGCATGAGAGTTCTTCTCATTTTCACTGGCCTTCAGGGATCATAAGGAATTGAAAAATATTGTAGACTCTTTGTGGGTCCCCTTCCTCCATGCAGCTGCAGCAGGGATGGTGTGGCATGCTGCTGACAGCCACTTTGCCATGGTCCAGGTGCAAGGGAAGCTGCAGCCAAAACACACACATCTGCCACCCCAAGTGGATACAGCACACCAGCAAATGTGCTCCTGCGAGTCCTGAGCAGAGGCCTCACCTTGGACCAAGCACTGCGAGGGAGCAGAGCAGTGCTGCTGAAACTTCTGCTCTTGTGGTTCAGCATATCCAGCACGCCCGCCTTTCCAGGCCTGTTCTCAGTGACTGCTGTGCCTTACCACATCTGGCTCTTTCATGTTTGGCCTGAAATGGCCTTTCTCCTAATGGCAACTTTTCCATTGCAAACAGGCTCCTGAGTTGATGATAACATTATGTTTCCCTGTAAGCTGTGTATGTGAAGCTGTGTCTTGTTTCTTGTCTTATTTCATCTGCTGTAATTAAACTGATGATGAAACCATTCAGGTCCTGAATACCCTTGCACTGTGGTCAATACAAAGTTCTAACATTCATGAGAACGAAGTGTGATCCTCAAGTTCCCTTGCAGATCATTATTTTTTATTCCATGATTTGCCCTTCTCCCTTTCTAAACCAGCTATAAAAGCATTTGTGCTGTAGGACAAACTATCCCTCATCTGCACCGTTGAGAGAGCCCATGCTCTAAGTGCCTGCTCCTCATTCACAAATGACCTGAAGCAATAACAATGCCCATAGACAAATAATCTCTACCATTTCTACAGCCTTTAATTTTTGTTTGTCCTTGTGCCATAGAGGTTGTATATTATGTATGCCATCCTTGCTTGTTTCCTGTTCCTGGCCAGCTGTGGATTGATGATAGCATCTTCAAGTTGTTGGACTTCCTCTTCTTGTCTTTAATCTTTTGGTTTCAAAATGGCCCCCCACATTTACAGTTACCAACCACAGCAGGCAGATAGCAGCAGCTGGTAACCAACCAGACAACACTGAGTACATTTTAAAAACAAAAAGAGATCTGTCTTTAGGTTATATAAGAGGATTTAGCTAAGATTTAGTGAAACAGTAATTTCTGAAATGTTTGGCAGTTAATATAATAAATATTCTAATTCTTGCATTTTCAAATTCATGTTGGTCCAATTTGACTCAGCTGTACTTGTAGAAACAGTGATAGCCAGTAACACACTTATGCTACCTAATATATAAGTTCAAAATGTAGCAACTGAAAGAGAATTTTATACTCCATGAACTTACTTGACTTGCAAGGCTCCTTCCTATCACACTATGCATTACCATTACTAAAGACTGCAGTTCAGGAAAGCAACACATTTTCTTTAGTTAACACCTGTGCTCAAAGCCAGGCTAAAGCAAGCCTAATGTAACCATCCAGTTCTTCAGAAGCAAAGCCACAGGTTATTTTGCTTCCTCTTCCTTTCCTTCTTCATTAAAATCTAGTTTCACAGGGCACAGAGCCTGAGTGAGCTGAAGAGCAGATGTTTTGAAAAAAGTCCTGGCTATAAGCCACTTTTTTGTCTTTTTCTGGTTGGTTTTGTTTAAAGATTGAGACGGAAATGTACCTTATTGTAATTTATTCCAAGATCTGTGAAAAGTAAGAGCAAGTCAGGAAATGCAGATTTTCTTCAGTCAAGTGCCTTAGACCCCCCAGCTGGGAGTGCAGCCAATGTACAACTTGCACAACTGAAGCATCCACATGTGTCAAGATTAGGAAGATGAGACAAATTCATTAGTTTGCTGCTAGCATGCACTACTCATTTCTAACTGCTTTTAAAACTTACTTTTATGCTACAATCATGCAATTCTGCTAATGAAGTTATAATTCTATGTTGTTAGCCTGGGCTGGTAGTAGCAAGTCTGACGTTTCTTCAACCATGACCTATTGGTGTACCTTCAAGACACTGCAAGTTCTTGCTTTCCTCATTCCAATCACAATCCCAGATTTTTAAATTTCAGTATAAAACTTAAGTGGTTTATTGTAAAAGTTTTATCTAAGGCTGTTATTATCTACCCAGTGTTTCATTGTGAGGGAAGTTGTGTTTATTCTTTAGGACTCATGGCCCCAACCAGGAGATCTATATTCAGTTCATGATGTTGTAACTTAGGCCTCAACCCTGCAGTGTCTCAGGTCCTTTGGCTAAAGCCAGTTGGGCATGATCAGTATCATGAACTGGTAGAGGAAGGTAGAGGGTTTATGTCCTCTAATCTGTTAGCTCCTCTTATCTCCTGCTTCATTTATAAAATGGGGACTATGTCATAAAAGTTCCCTTATCAGCTTTTTTTTTAGGGTTCTTTGAGTAGTTTTGATCCCAACCATCTTCTGTTGAAACCCTCATACCTTCTGGGCTTGACACAAAATCAAGGACATCAGAACAAACCAGGCCAAACTCTCTCAGTCTCTGGGAAGAGGCTGGGAAAGGTTATGCTGTGCAAGTCTGAGGGGTAAAAATATCCTCAGATTGCCCCAGAACTAACTGGCTCTGTAGCTGGACCTCCTGCCCCTTGCAGCATAACCGGGATCCCAGGCTGATACAAGATTGATCCTGTCCTCCTCTCACCTGTCTCCTCTTTTTTGACTTCAAGAGCCAGGATGCAGATTTTACACCATACATCACATTTTGCATCAGTAGGCGCCTCTTGTCTAATGCTGCCTTCTGACAAAATAGGTCTTGCATCCATTTCAGCTGCTTTTGCAGAGTGGCCCTGCAGGGATGCAGGGATGCAGGGATGACTTTCAGCGAGGCCAGTGTGTACGGTGAGTCCACACTACTCACCTGAAGCAAGGTTGGCCAGTCCAGTGTAATGTCACCCATTTCCCTATCAGGCTGCTGTGGCTCCTCCATTTGCCACTGTGGCTTCTATTCTTAGGCCTCTTGTACCATCTGACATGCAGACCTGGAGAGTTCTGTGCGTGAGAACAATAACTCAGGAGGCAAGAGGGTGCCTGAGCTGCTGGCCCCACAGTGGCTGTGAGAAGATCAGTGTGGTATTGTTAGTATGGGTATCACAACCAGTACCTCATCTATCTAGCCTTTAGAAGTAAACACCGTGCTTGTTACATAGTCATTTGATCTCCTGGCTTTACAGAATCCCCTGACTGTCCAGGAAGCACCACAGCTGCCTGCTAGGGGTGGCCAGCAGCTGCCTTTGAGTACAGCTGGGTTATGTTTTTCAAAGGGTTACTTCCACCCTACACCCCTAGTCTCAGGAGAGGGAGACGCCAACCACAGGAGAAGGAGACAGTAAACAAAGAGCTCAGCCTTGTCTCATTGGGCTGATAAATGCACCCCCTCTGCCCCCACCTGATCTCTGTGACCTGCTGATGCAGAAATCAAGTAGTCATTGGCAACAAGCCATGTGGGCCTGAAAGCCACAGATTAGCTTCTGAGAAAACCTGACATAACTTTTCATTCTCATTCCCAAGTCTAGAGGGAAGACACCCCCACACGCTTCCTCCCTCCCCTTGGTTAAAGGATTTCAATTTCCACTCAGTAGGTGGTTTTGGTGGTGGTGGATGTGATACATGTTTGAATGGATATGTTTAATGTGAGCCAGGGAAGAGCTGTTCTCCTCTCCAGGATGCTTCATCCTTATTTTTCCACTGAGATTGTGCATATGCATGGCACTGACTTTTCAGAGATGCTGAACTAATGGGAGCTGTAAAACTTCAGCTTGTGTTTCATTCCATATGTACTTTGATTTCATGGTGAAGAAAGAAAGAATATCCCTTCTCTGATATAAGCAATATATTCTCAAGTGCTGGTTATGTTATGTTATGTTATGTTATATGTTATGTTATGTTATATGTTATGTTATGTGTTCTCAAAAGCCGAACACTGATATTTGCCAAACTGGTTTAAGTCCAGCCTTTCTCTACTGGCTTTGGAGAAGGCAGTCTGGATTTATGCCATTGATTTAGTTTCAAAGCAATCATGCCTTCATGCCTCCAAAGTCATTACATTTAATCTCATCAATATGAACAAAGTATTCAAGCAATGTAGAAACTCTAAGAAATGGGGAAAGTCTACCTTGAAAGCGTAGCAAGATCTGCCCTTATCAGCCCAGGACATATAAATCAGTTTCTTTTCCAAGTCATTTAACCTTGGCCAGTGACTTTATGCCTCAGTTTGCTTCACTTCCAAAAATGTATCCAGTTCCTCTCTTGATGCATGACTAAGGCTCTCTTCTATTGCTGACTCTGTCAACTGGGTAATATCCCAGCCCCTCCTCATTGTGTAATTCTGCCTCCGTTTAAATATATTATTCCCCTTTTGCTTTCAAATGAGTTATCTCAGAAACAGCACTGGCACCATGATGTCCCTTTAGCTTTCTGCTTTCTGTATGCCTTTCCTAGCCAAGCTCTAACTTTTTACTAATTTAAATCTCCCTTACATTCCCAACTATCCCATGTACAGCTGCTGCTAGGGTCCATGAGACACACAGGCAGGAGGGAAGGAGAGACCCAGTTGCTCTTTAACATGAAAAGCTCAGAGCTCAGTATAGTGGTGCCAACAGTGAGAGAAGCTGCAGAGACACCTACAGCTCAGCCTCAGGGATGGTTCATGCTGTGGATGTGAGGCACCCGTGAGCTCCTGCAGCTGATACACCTACGGTGGTTGACATTTGGAACCAAAATATGCCACTGCTGTTACATTTGTCCTTTGGTGGCAGCTGAAGCTCAGAAGTGTCCAAAGTACATTTGATGGAACAGCAGGAGGATGAGCAAAAGGGTCTGTGACCAAAGGGGCTTCTGAGACAGGCTGTCATTGGCCCTATAATGACAACTTGCCTGAGCTAGTATGGTCTAGGGGTGTCCATGTTTCAATATAAAGCTCTTAAAGAGGCTAATTACCATTAAACCAAACAGATTGTTGAAAACTAAATCCATGGGCTGTGTGTAGTGATATTACCTCCTTAAGGAGATAACCTATATCGTGCTGAGTCTTAGGTCTGCTGTGAGTGGGACACAATGAGCTGTATAGTCTCTGCATGTGCATGAGGGGCAGAGCAATTCATTCCTTCTGCTGTTTATTCTTGCATAGGAAGTGTGAGAAGATGCTATGATTAGTGCTAATCTGTTTTAAATGGAGCCTGGTGGACCTTGGGGGATCAGTGCACATATTCCAGCGCAGTGGGCTGTACGAATTAGACAGCATTATGTAGAGTGCAATTATGTAGATGTGTAGTATTTCCATAATGTATTTCTGTTGTAGAACACATTGTATAAATCTCTGGGTTTCCTCCAAAAATGTCCATCTTTGCTATCACTGCCAGCTTACCAGACTGTTTTGTCATCTGCTCAAAGCTTGTTAGGGCTTTGGCATGCTATGCAGAAAAATCTCTCAGTGAGATGTGTGTTGTGAATTACAGCCCTGACAACTATCAGAGGCTGCATGCTGAGGTGTAGCATTAATATTTATTTGGGAACAGATGTCCTGGTTGTTAGCCAGGGGACAACCTTGGTGTGTTAGTTGTTGGGGAAAAAAGTCATGCCCCTAAGAACTCAGTCCCTATATAGCAAGTATGAAAATATTTAATATTTTAAATACAGGAAAAAGAACAGGTAGAATAAAAGTGTGGGTGGAGGTAATGCTGTAATAACTTCTTTTCCCTGAACTGAAGAAAACATTTCCAACCAAAGGCTGGTTTATATATTTACTTTAACTAGGGTTTAAGTATCCCTTTTTTATCCCAGCATTTTTAAACTGATAAAGCTTAGCTATAAAATGATCTTATTTTGCGTGTACACTGATAAAGATGTTAAGTAAGAATTCTTAAACCATTTTCCTGCTCTGTAGAGTCATGGAAATGTAGCAACACCATATTTTTTAAAAATCTGCTTTCCTCTTCCTGGTAAGATTTTTAATTGCAGTGGAGAATGACAACATCTTCTTTTGCTTTGTTAGTGTCATGCATGCATGTGCCTGCTGTTAGTTGCAGGACAGTGACTTCACACCAGACACAAACAGGCAAAGCCAAAAAAAGACACTGTTTATGTTGATAATAGCTTTCCTCTGTGCTTGTGTGCTCCTTCTAGGGCAGAAGCTAATTCCAGTTTTGGACCAGTTTGCAGCTGGTCATCTGCTCAGACGGCTTTAGATGTCATGGTGTGCTGCAGGGTTAAAGTATGTACAGATTTTCCCAATGCTGTTTGCAGAGGTAAGCAATAGCTGACTTGGCAGAGGTTTGACACTCCAGAAGTCCTGCAGTGGCTTCTGTGCCAAGTCTTTGTGATGAGCATCCAAGAGTTAAGCTACATACTTTTGTACATCCTCTCCTTTCTTTGTGTGTGCAGCAAGATGAAGCTTGCCTCACTATTTGCTTTTCTAAATTAAGATGTCTCCTGGCAGGACACCAATCAGGTGCTCACAAGAACACTGCTTGAAATGATGCACACTTACTGGCTGGGAGAAGCCTGAGGCTGATGGACATTCAAACACTCTTCCTGCAGATATGTAGACATGGTCTCTGCACCTTGGTGTCAGCACAGGGGAATGTGGAGAACTCTGCCCACAGTGTACCATTTCTATGAGCAATGAACTTTAACCTTCAAAATTAGAGGCCAGACAAGAAATTAACTCTATATAATGCATATCTGTGAAGCATGTGGATGGGAAAAAAATTAGCCAGGGCCCATGATCCTCAAGCCTTCATTCTGATTACTGATGAGGAAAGAGTAAGAAAAACCATATGACTTTCCCTGACCTACTTCTCTTCTATGAGAAAGGTGTGGTGAGAGGAAAAATGGCCTTTCTTTGATTGACCAGATTAGTTCATCTTCCCCAGAAGAAAGAAGGACAGAAAGTGTAATTTCAAAGCTTGTAGTCCTACTGAGGAAGCTCCTGGGTTTTTTTTCCTCATGCAGAGGAACAGTGGGCTCTGCATGTCAACACTGATGACAATCCAACAGAAAGTATAGAGACCAGAGGCTTGACTCATCACCATGGATGCAAGAGCAGTTCTTTGAACCCACTGCACTCATGGGAGCAGCTTTCTTGGAGAGGTAATTCATCATTGAGGAAGTCCAGGATGAAGTACGGACACCACCTTCCCAAAAGGGACAGCTGTGATCTCTTACACAAACTCCTTCCCTGACTGTAGTAGCACTGAAAATGACTTGCTGCTTCTGGGAATGAGCCACATGGTGCAGATCTCAGGGACTTGTCTCCTCACTGTCAGTTCTGAATTACTAAGGCTAAGCCACTACATGTTATGTCCCCTCATAGTGGGGTCTTTGTCAATCAGGACTTGCAGACAGTTTAGTGGGTCTTTCTCAGGACCCCAAATAGATTGCATGGGCATTTCTGGAAAGACTGAAGGCTTTTCTCTTTTTCACACTGCAGAAATCTGATGTATGTTTCATCCACCTAGTCCAGGAGTGTCACATACCCTGTGGCCCAAGCTTGATTACACAAGGTGACAGCGCCAAAAAATTGGTCCACTTCTAATCAACAGTTCTGCTACAAATAAGCCAAACAGTTTTGGGGAAATTCTGATAATGCACAGAGATTTGGGGGGGGACCACAGGTAAACCTCAAAGGGGCACCAGCCCTAGACAAAGAACTGCAAAAGTGAAGGGTCAGAAGGAAACTGTGGGTGAGGAAATATGGGACTATATGTGTACCATGGAACCAAAAATTTTTGAGGGTTTGTAGCAACTTTCAAGTGATAGACAGTTGCAGTGGGTGACTTTGAGCTTTAGGCATCTTCTTCATGAGTTGTGGTGACGTTTGAAGAATGGAGAAGAAAGGAGGAGCATGTATGACTACAACTCTGTGAAAACACAGATGAATTATATAGAGGGGCATACATCCAGCATGAAGACAATGAAGAGCATCTGAAGGGCAAATAAATAAGACATCAGACAGAGTAAGTCTTGAGAAAGCATAAGGATTAGAGAAGGCACAAGGGCTGTTGAAGGATGCAGCCCAGGGCTCTAAGTACATCAAAACATCCTTGGCTCCAAAATTTTCTAATCTGGAGATGGTGGCTAGGAGAGCACTCAGGGGAAATATTGTATGTGCTTACCCTGTGTTCATACTTTTCCCCAGGCATTTTGCTTTTGCCCAGTGTTGGAGACAGGAGCTAGATGGACCTTTGGCCTGGCTCAGTGTGGCTGCTCTTCTGTTCTTGTGTTCTCGTATTGTGAAAGAGTTGGAGTCCTTGTGGTAAGTCTTGCGTTCTTTAGCACAAGCTGCAGGACAAACCATGCTTATCATGGTGCCATTGCTGAGTCAGACACAAAGGGATCTTGCTGACATTCTGCATTGCTTTGCACACAACATGCTGAACAGACTGTGAAGAAAAGACTGTACTTACCAAAACCAGCCGGTCTCTTCACCAAGATGACTTTCATGTAGGTACAGTAAATTGCTGTCTCCTGTAGCCAGGCTGCTCCAGCTTCAGGCTATGGAAGGGTGGCAGCAGCAGCTTTCTGTCTAACAGAACATGTTTTGGTTTAGCATCCAGGGTGTGTTGCTGGGACTGCCTGGAGAGCCTCTCTGGGGCATTCCCCTCACCTCTGTCCCGCTGCAGCCCTGTAGTAACCTCTGTTGTTCAGGCTGTTGCCTGCAACATGTTTGTGAGGCTGCTTTTGTTCTTTGAGGGGATGAAGGTGTTGGCAGTTGTTTCCATTTCTGTCTTTGCTTGCATCTCAGCAGCTGGTGACAGGAGAACTTTCTGAGCCTCTCTACTGGATGTTTTGGCTGCCTTGCTCCTCCCCCACTTCTTTGGCTCCATAGACCCACCACGGTAGTTGTACTCTTGTGGTTGTAATTATGTCCATGAGTAGTGCTATCCTGTCTTGCTTATCATGGCTAGCATTACCAGGAGGGGTCTCCATTTTTCCAAGAACACTGTGGCACTTTTCAAAAATAAGTATCTCCCAAGGACATGAATCTCCTGAGAGCTGCACTCACCTTTTTCCTTTTTTGCTTTTCCTTGTTTATTCATTCCCATGGTGAGAATGAGAGTATCTTTTTTTTTTGCACTACGTTTTTTTTCCACAATATTTTATGATTTATCATATTTATCAGGTAGGAAGAGGGGAGGAATTTGTAGGCAGCAAGAAGGGAAATTTGCTTCCAGAGTGAATGAGACAAGGGTCAGAGGGCCAGACCAATGTTTATACACACATACCGCAATTTCTTGCTCAGTGTATGCATGTGTTATGCACGTGAACTACTTATGTTACCAATACATTTTTTCTAAGGTCAGTGATCTTCTCTGCAAAGCCCAGACCCTACTTAGGGGAGAAACAAGACTTTCCAATAAATTGATCCAATTTAAAAGAAACTAGGTGGAAATAATGACGAGAAAATGAGAAAAATAAGCTTTTGATGAAATAATTAATGACTAGTTGTGACACAATCTCGCAGCAGCAATCCAAGGCTCAGGGAGATCAGAGGAGACAATTTGCTGCCAGACAATGCTTACTATGCAAAGCCAAGTAGCCTTCTGTTTGCAATTTAAAATCATACCCATATACATGAACAGCAGTTGGTGGTGGCTTGTTTGTTTTAAACTCTCTCTAACAAAGTAACTCAACTCACTCCCTTTGCATTGCGTCTGAAAGGGGAGCAGACCAGCAGGTTCCAAGCAGCTATGTAGCATGTAAGACAGGTCCATCTCTAAGGCAGCTAAAGCCAGGAAATGAGTGTTTCAACATGTGTGAATTATTTTACTGCCATCAAACTGAACAGATCTCTGCTCCTAACAGATCTGGTCCAAAAGACTGAAACTAGTGATTCTTAGCAGCGGGTTAGTCTGGGCTAGGAAGGTCTTCTGAAGAGTCTGCAAAAGGTACAAAGGAAAAGCAAGCCTTCTGTCAGCAGGCTTGCATTTGTTGTCACCAAGTCCTCACCCCTCATTGGCAATATTTTTATGAACCCACAAGTGGACAAAGAAGAAAAACACTTGGCACAAAATATTTTTTGCAGAAGGCTCAATTCTCCCCTCAGAGATTATGTTCCTTACACCAGCCATGCTGAGCTGTGGGTGGCAGTGGGTTGGTTCGGTGGCAAAGTAGCTTCTGAAGGAAATCTTGCTGTTGTCTCCATCCACTCAAATCTGCTTCCATGGCAGCATGGTCTTAGCACTGCAAACTGGATTGCTCTGACCAAAAGCACTTCAGAAGTGCACAAAATGGGCTGTGACTGCTAGTGGGGGTGTTCAGTCCACATAGCCACACTACAGATAGTCTGAAACCACCAAAATCACTGCAACAGAGACACAAGGATGGCCACATGATGCGTTTCACAGCAGAATCTGCTTCTTTGCAAGACATTACCTGTCATTCCAGAAGAGCCACTGCCACCATTCTTCACTCAGCTCCTGAGACAAATGTTGTGGAGGTGCAAAGCCAGCGTCTCCCTGATCAGCTCAGGGATTATCTCCTTTCACTGGGCTGCTCTGCACTTCTGCCATCCCAAAGAGATTAGTGAGGAAGGCATGTTGGGAGACAGTCCACTCCTAATCACTTCCAGAGGTCCTGTTTCCAACTTGGTCAAGGCACTGCTGAGTCATTTTCATGCAGAATGAGTTATGGCTCTGTTTAAAACCTCTTTATTACCCTTCAGTAATCCAGGGCCCAGTCCTGTGTTTTTAATGTTGTTTTCTAAAGGGCAGATTTATATGTAAAACACTTTACTCTTTGGTTTCCTCTTAAATAATAACTAACGTTGCTCTTATGAGTGCTTTATGACATTAACTAACTAGTCCTGACAACACCCTGATTTTACACATGCACAGCAGAAATCTTGCATGAGCTGCTTAAGTCTGGTGTTTTCAATTCTCATGATTTTATTGTAAGTCTAGGGTAGGCTTTTTCTTCAAGTCTCAACTTCTGGAAGCACACAATCACATGACGTTCTCGCTTTTTATTTTAACAATACATTTCTAATTCTTCCAGTTGCAGGGGAAAGCCTGGGGAAAATGTGATCCAAATGCATTACAAGGCTCAGAAACCAGATGCCAAATGAGAAGCCAAACTATGTTGCCATTTTTAAATATCCAAAGCTTTAAGGTAATCTAAGTATACTGTCAGTCTTCACCCATGTTTTCTGAGTGTGAAAGGGCTCAGCAGAAAATACAGCTTCACATTTCATGGACACAAAGGCAAATAAATTCTTCAGGGGTGCTAATATTCTCCATCTCCTCCTTTTGCTTACTTGTGTCTGATTTTCATCCTGCATGTGCTTTGCTTTCCACATTGTGAACAGTCACATTCCTCACAGTGGTAGAGAACAGCACACAAATAAATCTTTGCTGGAACAGAGCAGATTTTAAATCAAATCAAAATTTTACATACAAGTAGTGTCAAGGTTTTAAACTCTTCCATCTGTTATTATATGCTTGTAGAGTGCACTTTGCATCAGGCCGAGGGATACAGTTCATGGCTCTCAAGGCTACTGTAACACAACAACCATTACTGCTACTGATGCTTCTAGTACTACTACTAATAAAATAGAATTAAGTAGACTTTGTGATTGCGTTTGCTTAAAAAGTTTCAAGAAAGCCTTCAGTAAGCTTTTCTTGTGCTGTAGTACTGCAAGCCAGCTTTTTGTATGTTGTAAACAGAGCTGGACAGCAAAAAATGAGTGACATACTGATTTTATGTCATAGATTTTCTATTTCTTTTACTTCATTATTGGTTTTATACTGAAGCATTTAATTTTTCCCACTATTTCCTGCTGACACAGTTGCAGATCAAAGACCGTAGGTGGCTGACTTTGGGGCAGCGATTTAGATTTCTCTCACTGGTTTTTAGTCCTGTATAATGCTTGCTGCTCTGCACGGGAATCTAATCTGTTTTAATTACTCCATGCATGCATTTCTTCTTTAGCTATTAGAAAATCTCTGTTAGACTTGGAGGCCAGAGCTTTCCCAAAGAAAATACTTCCTAGCCTGGTAATCTTGATGATATAAGATTGTCTTGATATTTATTATAAAGCATCCTTTTCTTCATTTTCTCCCATGGCTTCCAGACAAATATTTCTGTGATTCCCCAAACAAATCCCTTGTTTCTCCAAATTGGACAGTTGCCTCCCTCTCACTTCTGCTCAGCTGAACAATATCTTCTTCTCCTTTAAGCATTTTTATCATGCTTGATGCTTTTAAAACCATTGTCCCTGTTTGCCCACATGTTTACATGCTGAGTAAGAAAAATTTCGCAGGTAGAATAAAAGCAGTGGTTTCCATCCTGTGGTGCCCAGTTAATGTGTTAGCACACCTTCACATGTCAGACTGCCAGGAGAAGCCACAAAGGAGCTCCCTGTGCCAGCCACATGGAACTCTGCCACCATCGCTCTATTAAAAGAACTGACAGGAAGGTCAATTACTTGCTTCAAGTATTGACCACAAACTAATTTAGACAGGTTTTTTCTAGGAATCTAAGAACTCCTTTATTGTAGTCTTCCTGGGACCAATTCTCTGGTCGCTTCCCTTACTTTTCTGCATAAGTAAGGTTGCTTTAATTTTGCAAATGTCTCCTATTTTTGTTCCAGTTTGGAGTGTTCAAAGCCAGACAACCCTAGTTTATGTTTACTCTTGTTAAAGGCAGTCTGTTCTACCGGCACAGTAGAACCAAACCGAGTGACATTCGCTTAGGAGTTGGACTTGATGGTCTTTGTGGGTCCCTTGCAACTCGGAATATTCTGTAATCCTATATTGAAATTTTACACTGAGGAAAGTGACCAAGCCTCCAGCTGATGAATTTGCTAATATCAAACAAGTGAAATACTATCAAGCACAGGACAACCACAAATAGGTCCTTCCCAGCAAGGAGCCGAGTCCCTGCTAGACCCTTTCCTTACACTTCCAAATGTAACAGCTCCCCTTCCAAAAGGGAAAGAGTTGCTGTGGAAATGAGCTGCATGGTGGTGTGACGAGGTGCCTTGGCAGTGCTTTTGCAAAGTCAGCCTCCAAGTAGGAAGCAGGCAAACGTTTCTTGGACAATACAAGGCAAGGAGGGAGGGATTTATATAGGGATTGTATAAAGATGTTAAGGGGTATAAAAAGGATGGGCAGTCTAGCAAAGGAGATGGTTTATATATGCAAGGTCAACAGCTAATTCAGTAGGATCATAGAAAATAACTTCCTGAACTGAGGAATGGGAAAGAGACACATACAATACTGATTCAGCTGGCTGTGCTCCTCTGTGTCATTCCTTGATAGATTTACCATGTAGTTTTGGTTTGGTTTCCCCTCTCCAGTCCTGTAGAGAGTGATTCCTTTCATGATGATTTAATACACACCTTATAATATAGCAACTCAAGATAGTGGATTGAAAGATTTGTGTTGCTCATTCTGCAACAAATGCATCAAGTGCCAAATCTGCTTTCAAAAACTTCCTGCATCAAGCTGAACTAGTTGGTCAAAGGCATCTTCAAAAAAACCCTCAATCATACCTGGACATGATTTGATCTACAGTCTTTCATTCCCTGCTATTTACTGCAGAGGCAGTTTGTTTTCACTTACAGCTTTGCTCCTCTACCAACTGTTGAAGCTACTTAAATAAGCTGCACTCCAGTATTTGGACATTGACCTGTGTTTTACTTGTTTGTTTAGTGAAACTGCCACATAACTGACCCAGCAGAGTCAGGAGTTATAAACAAACTTTGACTGCAGAGTGTGTGTTTCATTCAGCTTTCACCTTGACACAAAGCCTTTGCTTTCTGGAGGAGCAAAGACACTCTCTGGAGTACCTTGGCACAGTGCACACCAATTTCTCTTCAGTAAAGCACAGCTAGAAAAAGCCAGCAAAAAGTCTTATGGCATGCAGGGGTGGTTTGTTGTTGTTGTTTGGGGATTTTTTCTTTTTTATCTTAAAGAGTGTGTGATTAACTTACAAGCTCTTTATGTTAATGCACTCCAGTATTAGGCTGCTTCATACCTTTATGATATATAAAGCTGCTGTGAACAGATTGGCCTATGATCTCATTTATATCACTGTAGATTCAAAGTGACTCACTTGAAAACAGAACTTACAGAAAGTCTCCATTAATGTTCCTAATAATTAATTTGTCCTATGGTAGGTTTCTGTTCCTTACACATGAAAGTTCAAGTTGTTTGGATTTTTTTGAGGCAAAATTATTTGCTAAGTCTGTAAATATTTAAATTCATCTAAATACTGTAGAATATGAATTCTCTTCTATTGAATATTTTAGTCTGAACAAACAGGACTTACATTGAAAATGTAATTTAAAGCTCTTGATCTCTAGTTAAAACTATTAAAAGGAGTCCAACTAAAATAGACTAAGAAAATAGTTACAGTATCAATTCTGTGGTCTGTTGGAAATAAGTGACAAATGTTACTGCCTGGTTAATATCAATGCCAGGAAATGACCACCATGAATTGTACGAAGTTAGCAATGCCTTTCAGAAATAAGTCTTTCAGGAACTTGTGGAGGCTTCTTGTGACTTGGAGGAGCTTTCAGCAGGGACATGTCTGCTTCAACAAATTGACAAATCTTTAAAACTATATGTTTGCACCAGTAAATTCATTCAGAGACATTTTTCCTAAAGAGTTTCCCTGCAGGGGAGCTATTATACATGCTCTAGCCTGAAACTTGAGCTGGCCAGAGAATGGAAATTGTGTTTCACAGACAATTTTGAGATTTTGAAATTTGTTTTCATTCCAATTCAAAACAAAACCTCAAAATGTTGAAATTCTCCACAAAGGAAAACTCCACAAAAATAAATAGTTTATGCTTATTTAGATCATTATAGCTTTTTAAAATGCACATATTACATAAAATAAAGAACTCGAAATGTTTTATTTTTAATATTGTTGGCTTTTTTCCCCAAAAATAGTTGGTAAAATGATAGTTTCACAAGTATTTTGATTGTGATAAAATGGCAATTTTGAAGGAAAGCTACTCCATTAGATATTTCTCCATCTGAAGTCCATTAGAGTTCCTATTGCCAGATTGTCCAGACCTTTTGTTGTAATACAAAAACTCTACAAATAGTCTAGTGCCAGAACCATGGTCTGTAATGCTGCTGCCTGTGGGCTTCTTGTTGCATGTTTGTGCTATGGCAAGACCGAGAAGGTCCACATGGGTGTCTCTTTCTCCTTGGCAAGGTGTGAGCTGGAAGAAATGAGCATTCTTTCTGAAAGAGCTTTCAAGATGTGAGAGAAATAGCTTGCAGTTGCTCTTGCTGCTGTCAGGCCCCCAAACACAAAAATCCTCTCCCTGGCAGGAGAGCCAGCAAACAAACCAGCACTGGGCATTAGCACTGGCTCCTTCTGCTGAAAGGAAATGACCCAAACAAGGAAATGTGTCTCTTCTCTGTCACTAACAGAGCAAAGTCCAAGTGAACAGACTCTAGGACACTTCAACAAATACCAGTGTCAACAGCCTGTATCCCACAGGTCAAAAGAGACAGTGATGACATGCTTTCAATGCCTCTGCTGAATTTTGGAAGACTTGTGCATTTCCAGGGTTGTCTGAACTGAAGGGAGTCTCATTTTTCATCCATGTAAAACTATGACCTATTTGACACCAGGACCAGATGGAGGATGCCTCACTAACTGAAGTCTACCCAAAGAGGAGCTTAAGGTAATACCATGAGTGTTGGCCATACTGCACTGGTTCAGGACAAGAGAGAGAAGCAATGAGGGTTGCATTGTATTCAGAGCAAAGGCAGTAAGAGCAAATGCTCTCCTGTACCAGCTGCCCTTTCACATCTCCTTAGGGACCTGGGCAAAATGGATGAAGCTAAAAGACTTTACGTGTGCTGCTGCCTCTTCACTTCTGATAAGCAAAACGTATTTGGTGTGGGTTGCTAGCAATGACAGTGACAGGTGAAGAGGTTATTGGATGACAAACCTGTTCACACAGGTGTAGTGAGATTCTTGCCCTGCATGCTGTGCCCAACAAGGAGGAGCAATGTTTGAGTCCCCGATTGTATTTACACAAAGCCAGCATGTTGTCTGCAAGTGGGACATTCAGGCTTGGAGGGTTAATTCTGGAATATGTTTTTCTCCTTGGGATATTTCTGAACTGCAGTCACTAGAAAGTGTCATGTAGGAGCCACCCTCACTTGTTGAAAACTTGGTAGAATGTCTGTACAATATTATGGTCATCAAACTATGTCTGAACCTAATTGGTTGCATGTGGGATTAATTGCTTTAATATAAAGAACTGAGCGCACTGAAGACCTGCCAGAGGTTGTGAAGAAGATCAAAAAAGGCCAGATAAAAGGCCAAATGTATCTTTAGTAAGAGCAATTGTAAATTGTAACTCCTTCAGTGGAAGGGCTCTTGCCAGGTCCCGGCTGGGGCTGTGATCCTTATATAGGCCTAGATACAGCCTTCCCTTGACAGCCATGTCCGTCCTCTCATAGAAGTGTTATGGTCCAGGCAGCTGCATGGTTTCATCTTAATCTGGGGCCAGTAATTCAGTGTGATGAGCTCAAAATGCTTCACTCCTCTAGGAAGTAAAAATCTCTCTTGAGAAATTTATAAATTGAGTGTCTTAAGCTATTGTCAGAAACGCCATAAAAGCGTCAGGAAAGAGGCACCAGCCTTCCTGGTAACACTGCCACCCTCCCATCTCCTGAAAGACCATAACCACTGCAAAGCTGTTACCGTCACGTTGTGCCCACACACGACAGCCCCACTCAAAGGCCAGGAGTTCACTGCATTGTAGAGAGGAACCATTGCAGTTCAATACCAAGCTTCCACAGTGCAGAGCCCTCAGTGCCTTGCACAGGACCTCACTTATCTTCAGAGCCCAGTAGCATGGAGCTGTAGGGTACAGCTCCACCCTTCTGTTCTGTCAGGTGCAGATCCATTTGGGGAACAGACTCACCAGAGTATCAATAGAATATTTGCATTAAGGTGAGATAGGTTTCTAGATTTAAAAATGCCATGAACTTATTTTTCCATCAGCTATTTGTATCAGCTGTTCTTTGTTGGTTTAGTGCCATCTCAAAGCATGTAAACAGCCCTGCTTAGTGTTCAGAAGCAGTGAGTGTCACTTAGTCTGGAACAAAGATGATTTTGGTGTTTTGGTGCAGATCTTCACCAAATGTCATGAAGCAGAGCAAAACTTCAGCCCCTGGTGGAAGCACTACCAGGAGAGGCTGCCCCTTCTGCAGGTCTGCACATTACCTGGCCAAGGGTTTATACAAGATCCCAAAAACTTCTTCAAGGCTCAGTCTGTGCAATGAGAGATGCAAGACAGAGCTTATTGAACAACACAATATGTTGCCATTAGGCACACACAAGGCAAACGATCAACTCCAACACTTGAGCTTCATTTAAATTTTTGCTGCCATAGCTACAATGGTCAGGAAGAGAAAGGAAGTGCACCTCTGAGCAACAGAGCTATGGTGGCAAGAAGCCTGGTGTGAATAGCCAGGTCTCCTTTGTGTTGTGCACCCTTCTAGCAGACTGGGGACAACTGCACAGGAGCCCTCTCCAGCATGAACCTGTCCTTTCCAGATTGGCATCTTCAAGCTTCCAGGGTGTCCCTAACCAAGACAAGGCAAGGAAGAGGGCCCACACTGAAAACTGGAGTGGCACTGGGCACCCTCTTAAGGGAATTTGCCTGCATCTCTGCTTCTTGACAGCAGTTCCCAGTGAGGCTGAAAAGGCACAAGGACAAGATGCAAAAGCAGAATCTTGCAGAATCAGGTTTGATCTGCACCAGATTCCCAAATATCTTTGGGGCTCTTCCCATCTGTACAAAGGGTTCTGTGTCTGGCCCTGGACATTTCATGACAGGTCTTCCCTGATGGGATCTGGATGAATTATCCTATTCTACTACATGCACAAGGAACTCTTGAGATATGCCTAAACACAAACCCTTTAATTATGGTGCGTGTGTTAGCAAATTAGAACGAACTGAGTGAAGGTATTACGCTTGCTTTCTGCTGCTGCCTGGTCGTAGAGGGCACTGACACATAGTGAAAAGCTTGATAGCATGTGAGAAGGGCAGCTGGCTGGTACAGTGACTATGTCCCTACCCAAAGCTCCTCAAGGTTCTGGGAGATAAAGGTTAGATGGATTTGAGTCATTTAAGCACAAGCACACCTGACTGAAATAATGAGCACATTTTAAAGCCTTTTATTTCCTTAAATAACAGTGTGTATTTAGGCACCTCTAAAAGGGCTGTGCTTACTTGGCACTCACCAACCTGCTGTGGCTCATTAAGGGCCTGCCTGGACTCATGGCAGAAACCAGGACTGCTGTTGAGCACTCCAGAAATTCCTCTCTAGCTCCAGTTCTGTTTGTTTTATTATCTTTGCAGAGCAAGTCATCTAGAAGTCACTTTCTGAAGGGCCCCATACTAAAAACCACCAAACACTCCATGGCCCTAAGTGGTGACTCAAACCGGTGTGATTTCTCCCCAGGATATTTGGGGAAGTCAAGGCACTCTGGCTGGAGTGTCCCTGTGACCTGTGCTTGTGACTTTGAATGGCTTCCAATGGCTTTGACCTTCTCAGCACAGGGCAGAGATGGCAGTACCTCTGAAGTGCTGAGAGAGAAGTCCATTATGAACAGAATCCATGGGTTTGTCATTCCTTTTATTAATTAGCATTTCACTAATTAGTACTAATTTAGCAAATGAATGCCATGATTAGCTTGATTAGGACTAGAATGAAGGGGAAGGTGTGGGATATTGAGGAGTCTGCTCTGGTTTAAGTGAGGAGCTGCTGTCCTGCAGGGATGGAAGGTGCAGCTTAGTACTCGCATGGGGCTGGTCAGGATGAGTGGGCAGGCTGCCACTGTCTGTGCAGAAGGCAGACACTCTCATCAGATCCCCAAGGCAGTGTGCTCCGGGCTGCCAGCCCTCTGCTTCAGGCAGGGGGGTCATGATGGATTGATGTTTGTGTAGAGCCTATTGAGGCTGGCATAAAACTGCTGGAGAGGAGGAGACTATTGCTCTCGCTGGTGGGAACAGGGGACCCTGAGACATTATCATAAGGCTTTTGGCTGTGCTGTCCCCTTGCAAATGAGCAATTTGCAAGACAGGCACCTTCAGAGACTGTCACAGCCTCTGCAGTGTCCCAGTGATGTTCATCCTTCCCAACTTCTACCTGCTGCCATCAAATCCCTGCACCTAGCCTGTCTGTGTCTTGACACAACCACTAGAGCTGTCCCCAACTCTCACAGGAGAAATTAAGGTACAATAAGCAATTTTGTAATGGCCTCTTCCCATTGCGATGCTGCCTGGTTAGAAAAGAGCGTAAAATCTCTACACAGGAACTTGGACAAATGCTGTCCAAAATACGACCATGGAAACCTGCCCATGTGCTGGGGTGCTGTGGGCACCAAGCAAGGGAGCTGAGCACTGATACGGCACCCTGGTACTGGTGCTCATGGCGTGGGTCAGGCCTCTCCAAGAGATACAGCTCCTCTAGTGCCACTGAATCAAGTCAACTCCCATTGAGGAAATTTTACTGCTTTCATCACAAAATATTACTGCAACTGAGAGCTGTTCAGTTGATACTGCACGTATCTCATGGACTGCTGCAAAGTCCAGTTAAATTAAGAAATTGTGAGCTCAGTAGTGGTCCAGAGGAAGCAGCAATTATGTATCTATTGTCTGATTACTGCTTTTTTTATGCAGCAGGCATGGCTCCTTGACATTAGGCCTATGGAATCTGCCCATTATTAGTAGTTTTAAATGGTCAAAAGGTTACAGCAGTAAGGAATGTTAGCAAAAAATGTCTGTGGAGTTTAAACAACCAGTATTTTAGGCAGGGCTTGGTGGGTTACTGTCCCTGCACAAACAACTAGAATGTGAGAGTCTGGGCTGGGAAATACTTAAACTGTTTGGAAAAACTTGTTTTGTGCAGCTTGAGAGTGTCCCTGGAGGCTGTGGCCCGCTGCCATGACTCCTGGTAAAGGCTGGGCTGCAGTAACAATGAAGCTTTTATGGGGAAGCTGGAGAACAATCAGAAACTTTTTGGTCCCAAGGGATTATGGGGAGGGGAGTTCCTGGGTTCATGATGTCTGGCATATTATGCACATTTCCACCAGGATTTGGGGGTGTTCCGTGGCACGCAAGGTATGCAAATTGCTAAATGTGTTTTCAGTTTTGCTGTGTTATGCTGTCTTTCTCGGTGATAATTTTCTCTTCAGTGTAGCCAGAAGACAAGATGGGTTTGTAGGACAAGAGGAGAAGTGTATTTGTCTCACAACCAGTATTGACCTATGAAGAGCTTGTCTCTGATTCTACAGCATGCTCCTGTCTGGGTGGCTGCAGCCTATTCACTAATTAAACTTTCTCTAGGACAAAGACAACAGAAAGGCATCTCTGATGGACCTCCTTACCAGAGTGATCAGAAAAGTGTATATAGAAACTCATTCCTTATTGCTATGGCTTATCATCTGCATGCTATAGCAGATGTCAGCAAGAGGTCTGGTAAGTCACTGAAGTATCCACTCCATCAGTGCTACAGCAGTAATTCAGATTTTCTTCAAAGACATCACACTGCTGGTAAGTAATTTGAGGGCTTTGTTACAGAAAAGAAGGCATTTCCTGTTAGACATAGACCTTCATTACTAATAGTGTTAGCTGCTGGAAAAAACAGGGCAGGATGAACCCTAAAGCCAAAGGAGAAGTTCAGCCTGAGGGCTGAACTGCCACCATACACCCATTCCAGCATCTGGTTTGGAAACAATAAACTGACCCAATGCCCACTGAAATCTATGAAATGATTCTTGTAGAATTCAGTAGACCTTGGAAAGAAGCATCCAGAGGCTGAGGAGCAGGTAAGCCAGCCTGCAGGAGCAATTAACTGCCTGTAAGCTTGCAGTGGGGGGCCACGGCCATGCCCTGTGCCCTGCACATACATGCCAGGACAGCAGAGGGCTGGGCTAACCCTTGTTTGCCTAGGCAAGTGAAATGAGTCTGGGAGTGAAGAGCTTGGAAGTGAGTATTTTTTTTTTAGATTACAGAAATGTGGGTACCAAGCTGAGACTACCCAAAGATTGTAGGATTCAATGTGTTTTATTGTTGCTCTCTTTCCTTTCTCTGGACTCTCAAGGAAGTGAACCAGTGACAAGCGGGCTGTCTTGCTGATTGGGTTCCCCTGCCAGGATCCCCTTATCCCCATTTTGTGCATCTTCCCCCATCATTTGCAGAGGTTTGATCTCAGGCCTGCTTCCAGTTTGGAAATACTGAATGGCCCTTAATGATAGCAGCACAAACAAAACCCTATAAAGCTAAAATTTGTGATTTACGTGGTGCTAATTACCATACCAAACATGTTTATTCACTTCCCCAATAAATTCTTAAGACAGGAAAAAGTACTAGCTTCACCAGATTCATCTGTGCATATATTTTTCTTGTAGACATTTTTGCAAATCTGTATGTGCAGGATAAAAAGAGGCAAGGGATGTCCATTATTTATGCAATAACTCATGATCTGTGTGCTTTTCTGCCTGAAATGGCATTTACTTCATATCTGGTGCAAAATTGACTTTATCAATACTTTTGTTGCCTTTTATTTTTTTTAAAAAGAAACTAGTAGGTCATAAATGCATATTTATTAACTACAGCAGCGTAATCTATTGCTCTGACATCCACTTGCCAGAGGTGGAATGTGAGGTCTATATCTGTTTCTACAAAATTATTAAGACCTGATCATTATATCCATGAGATTAAAAATCTGGAGTAGCAGACACTGGTGCAAGTCCAGGATCTGTGGTGTGAAGCTGTGCTTCTGTAAGGGTCCTACAAAATTCGTCATTTACTTACTAATGACGACGAGTTGAAGATTCACACCATCAATTTGAATTAATAGCTTGGTTTAATCAGTCTGATTTACTGATATAGAGAGGTGACCAGTGGCCTCTGGTTTTAGGTGATGGATCACTTGAATATCTCTATGGGGACCATACTGCCTCTGATTCAATTGCATTCTAATATACACCGGTGGCAAAGAGGTTTTCCTCAGCTGTTGATTCAAGCATAGCTTTAGCCACCTTCTAGGTTTTTAGTGGCAACATGTATGTAGGGTTGACTGCAGTGTCCCTGATTTCCTAGGAAAGTACTTGCAATGGCTCAGCACTGTACTGGATGGGGGCCCCCTGCCATTCCTTAGGAATTAGTGTCAGACAGAACATTTCGTACAATGCAGAAAATTTTGTCACCTTCAGTCGAAGGAAGCTGTTTGTGTTAATGCTTAAAGGTAATGCGAGACAAGGCAAGCTCTTTACTTTAGAACACACATTGTACCATTGATGTACACAGTACAGTAAATATAAAAAGCAAAGAATCCACTGTGGTATTAACCTTCACTGCAAATGCATTAGCAAAATAGCATTATTTGCAATCAGATAAAATAGTACTGCTTTTAGGCAGAAATCCGGGGTGTTTAGTGAAGTGTGCTCCTCAGCTTTTTTACCATTTATCAACCCCAGCATATTCCTCCCCAATTTTTTTTTTTTTTTAATGCCTTCCATTAATAGTTAAGAAAAACCTAGGGAAAAGAAACACTCTATTTCTGATTGTTTATTCATCAGTCTCTTAGGAACCATAATTACGTCTCCCAGGAATTGTGTTTTATCATACTGTATATCTTAAAGAGCCACTTTAGGTAAAATAACAAGGAGTGCCTTATGAAGGAAAATTGGATTCATTTTAAGACTTTTTTAACCCTCTGAAGAATGGCTCTTTGTTTACTTCTGTAGTGCATGTGGCAACTTGCCCAAGTAAATACTATGCTGCATAAATACCAGAGATTGGTATTTATGATATTACATAAACATACTCTGAATAATGAGTCATTGTAACAGTGAAGAAGAACATGAGCAATATACATTGCAGTCAATGCACTATTCCTCATCACAGTATTAAGCAGCACTGAAGCGATGTAGTACAGAATGACACTGAGAATGGAGAGAAAAAGACCTACAGCACTGTTTAGCACATCAGAGTTTACTAAACAAAACAGAAACCGGCCAAAACAGGAATATGATGAGGATAAGAAACACAGCAGGTGAGTTATCAGTATGGAGAGGTGAGGAATCAGTGGTTAGGTATACTTTAGGGTTGATTGGCAGAAGGCTTTCTTAAGAGCAGAACTTCTCTTTAAGCTAAAGTACCTCATACTGCTGTTACAAGGAGCTGAGCCCTCAGGGTTCATGCTCCTGACCCACAGTGATACAGATCTGCTTATGGCAACAGGATGTTGATACAGTTTTTCACTCATGGAGCCACCTGTCAATTCCTGGAGCTCTAGTTTGTCCAGCTATAGTTTTATTAAATATCTACCTGCACTTCAGCAAAATTCTGTGTGTGCAAGGATTTGTGTGAACAGAAGTGTCACTGTGCCACACTTTGCATTACTGCCAAATGATCTGGCTCTTCTGCTGCATGGGGTTCATACCTGAAAAATCAAAATCCTAAAGAGAGGATGTGTATGCCAAACCTTCTCTTTTAAAGCCAGCAGAGTATTAACAAACCTTATTTTTCAAATCCATGATGTAGTCTGTCTCATCCAAACAGAAGAAGACCCCAAACAAAAATACAAACACTCAAATCCTCAAAGGTCCACTGAACCCCTCCTTTAAAAAAGATGATAAAAATTGCCACCCATAATAAAGCACCAGCCTAAACACATGATTTTTTAAAAAAATTTCCTCCTTCCCTGGAGCAGTCACAGCCCTTAAGGAACAGCAGAGAACTCCCAAAAGCAGAGCATATCCACAAAGAAGGTGGTTGATCCTCCTAAAATCCAGAAGTTTGGGGGTGTACTCTGCTGGGTGCACCTCCCTCCCTAAATGTAGGTTTGCACATTGTGAAAGAGCACTTTGAAGAGAAAACAATCCTTGTGTTTGCTGTGGTTTGCTGTCAGCAATACGCATTTCCTAGGTGTGACTAAAAGGATGAATTAAGGAATACCCCTGCTCCCCCTGCTCTCTCACCTGAGAAGATAGCACTGGATATCCCCAGTGGCCTAGAAAAGTTCATGGGTTTATGGAAACCTCTGGATTACTACATGGTTAGTAGCTGTTTATTGTGGTTATTAAACTGAACCTTAATTCTCTATTTTTTTTTCCTGGTTTTACTTCTTTAGTCAAGCACACAGGGTTTAAATAGAACTGTGTTTTTGATGTTGTTCTGGGTGCCATGTGCTATTCCATCTCATACACAAGGTCTTACCAGATGAGTGGAACAGTCATTGACTTTTTTTTCCCTTGTGCTTTACAGCTTTTGTACAAAATAGGAGGTGACACAGATGATGGGAGAATAGAAGGCTGCTGGTCTGCAAGGAGCAATGTTTAGAGAATGTGTTCTGGGCCGGGACCCAAATGCATGGCAAGATTTGACGAGGCATTGCTAGCAAGTCTAGGAATGGCTGGGATGCCCTCTGTGCCATTCTGGATGACAGAGGATTTATGCCTGGGCCACTTGCAGACAGCTGCCAGAAGCACTGCAGGTCCAGGCAGAAAGTTACACCTTCAAGGTTTGTCTGTATTTCCTATTTTCCCAGAGAAAAATGAAGCTCAAATATATACTAGCAAAGTTGAGAGAAAAAGAAATATGGTCAAATTTCAAATTCAATCACATTTTTTATTTTAAGTATTATTAAATCAGCAGCACTGCCCAAAGCCTTGGGTTTCATGGTGTATGATGCTCTTCAAACATACTGGGATATTGTGCCAAGACATCCCCGCTTTGTTTGGATTTTGAAGCCATGTCTTAACTATCAGTTATCTCAAAACACATATTGAGACTTGTCCCAGGCCACTTTAATCTGAATTCTTCCCTCATGTTGCTTGGGGTCTTCTGTTCTCAGTTCCTGGGAGCCTGGGTGATGAGATGGCAGACTGAGGTCAGCACCAAATCCTGGTAACAAGCAAGTTCCATCCAAGCCCCAGAGAAATCAGTGGGAAGGCTTGAGAGGACAGCTGTCATTTTGACTCAGGTCCAGAGATACTAGGAAAATAACCAAGGGGACAGAAAGAAATAGCTTGGTCAACTTTGGGGGGGTTATTCCTCCTGTCTTTTAAAAGGAATAAATATATGGCCTTTGTTACAAATTGATCTGAGAAGTTTTTTTTTTCCCAGTCAGCTGTGTCATAGCAATGTGCCTGTGTGATGATAGCAGAGTTTACAGGTTTAAAACTTCTTTTTCAGTATAGTTCATTATAAGGAACTGTGAGTCACCAATCTTCTCTCTAACATGCTGGTCTGCTTGGCATAAAAGCATTCACACACTTAGCATAAGCATGAGGGTCACACTAACAAAGAACTATAGCACTGCTTAAGTAGTTAAATTGGTTATTTATTAATTTAAATGTATACAGATCTGAAGCAGCTTCCAAACCTCTCATTAATTTGTAACTTTTATTCTGTTCTGTCTTGTTCTTTAGTTTGCACAAAAGGATGCAGACACCATTTCACTGACAATTGCATTGGAAACAGCCGTCTAGTACCTATTGAAGAAGAAAACAGGCAAGAGACTGCTCTTCATTATTTCTGCATGAGTAAACTGCACACCCAGGATCTCAGCACTCACTGTGCCTGTAGAAATGCACATGAAAAATACTGTTCCAAGCAATATGTATATATGTGGGCCTAGTCCACAGGCAGAACTTACAATTAATTTTAGATTTTACCCTTTTCAGAAGTTCAGCCATCTAAACAAGGCCATTATGTTTTGGTGCCTTGCCCCAGATATTTCTGCACAAGTGAGTATCCATGTGATTGCAGAATGGAGAGAAGAATGATGCAAACTCGGCATATAACATTTGTTGAAATGGCTTAGAAGAGGATCTTATAACTTGAAGATGGCATCATGGCTCCTCAGTGGTCCTGCTTCCTTCTGCCACACCCCACATATGTAAACAATGCAAATTCTGTCTCCCAGTTTCACCCACTGTTGTTTGTACAAAAACTGGCATTTTTCAGACATCTTTTCTGTCATTTTTCAAGGACCTTTTCTGGCATTTTAGTTTATTTTGAAAGCAAAAAGATAAATAAATCTGAAAACCATACATGGTCAAGTGTTAATTGAAGTTTTCTGAGAAGCGGGAAGTTGGCATCCAGTTACCAAAGCAGGAGACTTGTCTCTTTTCTTGGCCAGTTCAATATCAGATTTTGGGGGCCTGAAAATATAACTGCTCTATAGAAGAAAATATGTCTCCCCTGTATCTCAGCTATCCTGAGGGGTAAGAATGGTTCATATTAAGGATTTTCTACTCCACAGCTAATGTCTGTTTAAACAATATTTAAAGATTCTCACATCAAAATTATGCATGGACCACATCCACAAATGTATTACATTAAGACAAGACATATAGCTATGGATGTACTTGGACAGGGAAAAAATGCAAAATTATTTAATTGAATTTTGTACAGTTTTGTGTAGAGTTAAACCTCATTAAAAATTAAAAATTCCATTTAATTCTACAGTTCGTTAAATCACAAGCAAGGCACACTCTGCCAGGACCTGAGGGAGCTGAGAACTGCCCCAGACAGAAAGTGGTGGCTGCAGAGGAAGTGCTGGTAAGTCAGAGGGCACTGAGGCTGGAAAGTGTGCCTGTATGACCATGGGCCCACATCAGATCTTTACCCAATTGTATGGAAACTCCATCCTTCCCTACAGTCAGAGGGCAGGACTGTCACCATTCCTGCCACCCACTGCCTGAGAGCAAGGAGGGGCAGGGATGGGTCAACATTCAGGTTTTGTAGTGGCATCACCCAGTTGTCACCTGCCCTATTCCAGCTGGGACAGGAGCCACTGATCCACAAGCACTTCCTTGCTCTGCATGCCCCTGCTCTCGCTGCTCTGGTACATCCAGCAGCCCAGGGCACCTCATCCATTTTTGTCCCCCACTGCTCACTGAGAACATTTGGCCTTGGCTTTGCACCTCTGTGGGCTCTTGACTCCTTTTCTTTCAGCCAGATATCTGCTTGGACATAGGGATCAAAAGTGTCTCAGACTCACTGCAGGTGAAAGAAAAATGCGCAAGAGAAGCTCACTGAGAATAGGCAGACTGATAATTATGTTGTCTGTTATAGCTATATATTTCACTTTTCCTGGTATTCTTTCTAATTGCTGGGCTGTGGTAGGATCGTGCTCTTGAATTTCTAAATAGAAACATGCTGAAAAAATTACTATTTCACCCAATGCTGTGTTGTCTACCCTTTCTTATGCAGATGTCTGTGAAAGTACTTATGTACATTTTAGCATACGACCTGTAGACTAAACATATATGAATGTTTATTTTCCCACTCCACAGAAGCTTCTGTTTCTCTGCACCTTTAAGGATTTGCCCCATCATAATGCAGCTCATCTGTCCAACTTCAATTAATGATAAATAATTTACTGCACAGTATCTGAAGAAAAGCTTAGTACCAGTACAAAAGATACTCAGCTTTTTGGTAGCTCTACAGGAGACGGTGCCAGAGATGTCTAAGAGCAGCCACAGACAATAAACTGCATAATAAGCTGGATAATAAATTACAACGATATCCTGGGTAGTTGATACAGTTGATATTGCTGAAAGTAGCAGGACCTCCAGCCTTTGGACAGTAGTTAGATGCTTCATCATGCAATGCCACAAGTATCAGTGCATTTAAGAACAATATACTTAGTATACTCAGGTGTATTATACATAGAATATTTTCTATGAAATCAGTAGTTTATTCTAGGAAAAAAAATCTTAGTGTTCTTGTCAGATACCTCCAAGTGAAACACTAGTCATTCTTGCTGACTGATGAGATCAGTTGATTTTTCCCTATCAGCAAATGCTTTAAACTCAACCTGTGATCTGAAGGAAACAGGCAGTGTATGCTCTTTCAATTTCATCAGTGCACTAATAAAGATTCTGCAATTGGATCTTATCTTGAAGATGATTAATTGCATTGCTGCACCAGTGTAAACAGAATTCAGGTCCGTCTCCCATCCCTGCATTTGGCTCTCCATGTAGTGAAGGTGTTCTGGTTTGTTTGTTAAAAGTGTGCATCCTGAAACTGGATCTGTTGATCCAATTCAATTTTTTACCACTTCTGTAACCTTAACTACCTTCTTTTAAGAAAACTGAGATCAGCCTCACTGATGGTATTATATGAGTCAGAGACATGTCAGAGACTAGCAGGGTGATAGCTGTTCTCCCACAACCACAGGTGCTCAACTGGGATTATTTATGTGCCCTCGACAATGGAACATGCTCAGGCTTGAAAGACTAGAGCTGACCTTCCCTTGCTAGCTAATCATTTATACACTCCTTGTTTTGAGGGCTGCACCTTAAGGTTTCTCATGACTCACTTTCTCTCTGCAGTGAACAAATAAATGCTGAAGGAAACTGCACACTTCCAAGTGTGCAACCTGTCCCTTCACACTCTCAGCAGCAGAAGCTCTCCAGGCAGCAGTGTTATTTATTGTGGCGTGGCCTCAGAGAAACAAGACTTAGAGAGCTGAGAGGATGGTGGTGTTCTGGTTGTTTTAGGCTTCTCTTGATTAATGTCAACAAAATACTCTCACAGGTGCTATGAGGAGGGCACAAAGTTCCTCTGCTTTTTGGAGACAGGGAAGTTGGACATTTATAGCTCACCCTCCAAACAGGGAACCCCAAATATTCAGACAGATTCCCTTGACCATAGCCCAAGGCTTATTGAAGCAAAATGAAACTTGATTATATCTCATAGGGATGTGTATATACAATATAAAACATATATGACATATATAATATCTACAATATAATAAGCAATTTGTTATTGTATATTTGCAGTTCTACCTTAGCTATACATTACACATTAGGAGGGTATATATGTATGTATACCCATCTATCCGTATATATATATGTGCATATATATGTGCATATATATGTGTGTGTGTATGTTTATAAACACCTCTTTTAAACCATTTTTGTTCATTGTATATGGCTGAGAGTTCTTAAGGTGACTTACTGAATGGGCACTGACAGACATTTTTTGTATCTGAAGGGAACCATGAATCAAGGAGAACCATTTCTGGATTGTTCAGCCCAAAAGACACTCAGCTGCCAAGGATGCTGCTGGTCACTTATCCTCTCTGCAATGACTGGTCCATTTGCTGAGTGGGGGTTCTCATGCTGACATCCCTCGCACTGCTTTTGGGAGAAATAAGCAGTAAGTAGTTGCAAATGCTTTGAACATAGAATGTACAAGGGTGAATATTAGTAATGTTATGGAATATAGCAATAATGGAAAAGAATCAATATTGCCATTAGTAAGACATACAGCAGTTCACAAACCAGACAATAAGCTTGAGAAACTTAGTGGAAGCAGAGATGAGAGGACATAGGTATAAGAGTGTGCAAGTAAATTCCATCTTGCCTTTGTCCTTCCCTTGTGTAGCTCTTCCCCAGGAAGCACTGCAGGGAAGCAATGGGTGAGAAGGCTTCTTCCAAAGAGAGAGCTTATCTGCTTGGAGTGGGGTTAGTTTGGCTGTGAGGTCAGAGGTAGAGGAAAGGGAGGAACATCTTTTGGCTTTTGTTCAGCAGAGTTTGTGGGGATGGCACTTAATTCTAGGGGCTTGCAATAGGCCTGAACGGGTGGGGAACACATCAAAATGTCATCGCAAAGAAGGAGGGAGATGTGATCTGACATGCTAAGAGCACTGCTGCCCTCATGATCCCTGGGTGAGACATCTAATGGGATGGAGCTTCACCACAGCAGTCACAGGAGAGCAATGTGAGAAGCAGGGCACTACGGGTTGGTCCAGTGTGAGGGAGTAACTTAAACTGCAGGGCTGTGATGCAGAGAAGGATGTGGTTCTTTAATTCCTTCCCCGTGTCCCATTGTTTCCTTTCCAGGCACATACAAAATCTTCCTCTGCCCCTCCCAGCTCAGCTTTTCTCCTCTCTTTGGCTTTTTGTCCTTTCTCTGTTGTAGAGCCAAGCCCATCAGTACCCACGCCCAGTGCAGTGGGGACTTTCTCATATTGAGTTAAATTTGCCTTTTTTTTTGCTATTTCTCCCTATCTGGGACCCATATGTTGAGTAAAACAATTGTAAATGAGGTTAGTTCATTACTTTGGCATGGGGCAGCAGGAGGCAGGGCCAGAAATGGGTTCCTCAGAAAAGGTTGTATTTTACAGCTGTGCCCATTAGTTGTGCTGGGTGGACTCATTTTTCACGAATTTACAGTGTGTGATCACAGCACAGAGCTGCACATTGGAGCCCAGGTTATGAGTCTCCTCCCTATCAGACAGGAAGGTGCTAGAAAGGCCTGGGAGTCATGAGCACACAGTCAGATCTTGCCTGCCTGGTATATAAAGGACATGACCATCAGTTTTTAGAGCCAAACTCACCCTGGCTTCAGAAGACACTTTATGTGTGTGTAAGGAACCGTGGCAAGGTCAGGGCTAGATTGCTTCACACCCCTAAAATATGAATTCATAGGTTCATCCTAGAGCAAGGGTTGTGCAACAAAACTAAATGGAATAATATAAAAGCTGGGAACTGGGATGTACTGCAGTATTACTGGAAGAAGTACACCAACAGCCTCACAGGAAAATGATACACAAATTAATGCAGTCAAATTAATCAGATGAATCACAGACATGAGCTGTGAGCTTTCCTTTGCACACTAAAGATACTACCTGTGACACTGAGGTGCATTGCAGAACTACATCTTTTAATGGAAGTTCCCAGGTGACCTGCCAGTGCTCTGCAAACAGATAAATTTATGGTTTTTCAGGTACAAACAGACATGATTTGTGGTCTGGAGGAGGATGTGGTTCTTTCCATTCATTCTCCCTGTCCCTTTCTAAGCCTTCCAAAGAACACATGAGCATGGCCCAGCCATTTAATTGTCCCAGGTCTGGTAACCTGGGACACTCAAGGTTACTGGAGTACATTCAGCAAAAGTAAGCAAAATCTCCACAAGCACAAGCTATTAATCATTCTGCAAAAGACTATGTTGGCTTCACTGGTATAACTCAAGACGTCCAGCAACCTTACATCTTATTCTTATTTCTGCTACTGAATCTGTGCTCTTTTGTTACTTACAATAATTTAAAACTCTTTAAACATGGAACAGTTTGTAAACTGGGAAAATTCCTCTCTCAAAATTGGACATGTATTTTCCCATACTAATCTTGCACCAAAATAAACAGTGTTCACCTTGGAAATGGACCTGATTCTAAGTTCTTGTGCTATGCTGAAAAAATACGTCTCTTCAGATGGGTGCAGACAGCCCTGAACTTGCTTTGCTTGGTGCTCTGTGGTGTTTGGATGTGCTCCACAGCTGTGTTTCCACAGCACCGCGCCCCAGCTGGTCCCGTGCTCATGGGAACACCAGGCAACTGAAGAACAACATTTATCAGAAAAATCCTTGGGTCTGACAGCGATGAACATGACTGCTCTGTGGTCTGGGGGTACATGTGACAATATGACCATGCTCAGGCGTGCGAAGCCAGCTGCCATCCATGTTGCAATATTAGAAAAACTAAAAATTAAAACCACATCATGTCCAAGGTGTGCTGGAATGGGTGTGACAGATTAACAAATGCAGTGATTTATAACTGCTCTTTTGAATGTTTTCTGTCAGCTCAGAGACAATAATTTGTGGCATCCATATTGGGCCCCAGTTCATGGCATTATTGCTCAGGGACGGTAAACAGGGTAAATTTGGCTACTTTCTAGATTTTTTACCTGTAGTAATAATATAAACCCTCTGTATACCAGGGAGAGGAAACTGCTGCATGCACAATAATATTTATGAAATCTTATGCTTAGTTATTTCACTACCTGCTTGGTAAAAGCAAAGCACCAAATGCTTGGCTTTGTTTGCTTCCTCCATTCAAGGGTCTTAAAATACCTCATAGTTATTCATTGAAGAGCAGTAATATTTTTATAAGTTCAACTGATAGACAAACAAACTGATATTTAAATAAACAAACATATATGGGACCACAAAGATCTGTCTCCATTCTAAAATAATCTGCAACAGAAGCAGCAATTTTCAATGCTAAATATGGGCTAAGTGCTGCTGTGAGTTCAGGGAACCGGTGCAAGGTCCTTTGCTTCTCCAAGGGCAGCAGGGAGGCAGCCAGTGTCCCATTGCTGCTCCAGCAACGCAGGCCGAAGCACTCTTTGGTTTGGCTCTCTTAAGGTTAGGTGCCAGTTTTGAGAGACTAAGAAAGCCTTGATCCAGGGCTCCTAGTTTTTACTAAGGCCATAAAATCACATCTTCCTTCTTGTGTATTGTCTCAGAAATGGTTTTGATTGTTCTCCTGTAAAACCTTTTTCTGCCTTTGGGATGTTAACGTTGGTATGCAGGTGTTTTTAACCTTCTCCAGAAAATTTAAGTTGCTCTGAAAAGGAAATTTGGTATGGAAGATTTTCTATGGTTTTAAAAATCCAGCACTTCAATACCCATCCTCTAAGAAATGCTTTGTGATCCAAAGTTTTGTTGCCTGTCATTGTGCTGGCAATTCATCCTTTGCCAAAGCCTTTCCATGTTTCTTCCTAGGATATTAACACAGATATAATCATCAGTTAAAGCACCTAGTAAGATAAAACTTGCTTCTAAAACTGGGTTGGCTGGAAGGGACATCAAGTTATTTATCTTGCATTTCTAGTGGGTTTTTTTAAAGCATTAGTAATTATCCAGGTTATTGGTTTTGCCTCCCTTCCAATAATAAGGACAAAATCTGGAACTGTTTCACAGTGGTCTTGAAAGAACAAGAACAGGATGTCTTGTTCCCTGTGTAGGATTCATTCTAAATTCATTGTTATTTCCAGACAACGTCTTCATCTGGCTGTTTGCCCTGCTGTCTCTCCGGCTGTATGTTGTTAACCTAAAGATGATTTGAGGTAGTTACAAAGTGGCTCAAACTTTACCATCCTCAAGCTGAATTAATGGAAGTATAAATGACACTCTTCCCAACTTTCTTGACAGAAGTGCTGCTTGCCGTTACCACAGCTGATTGTGTCCTTAAACCAAAGCATTTCCACAGTCTGATGTCCTCCAAGGTCTCCAGAGCCATAGCTGTGATGGCCAAGGCTGTTGCTTGTTGGTACTGAGCTGATTAAAAGCTACCAGTCATTATTCCTCTGTACAGATGCACCAGAAGTCAGATGTGTCTCCAAGGGCCCAACAAAAAACGAGAGTTTTGTGCAGGTGTGTGGCGTGGTAACAGCCACACATCAGAGGTCTGGGGCCCTCTTTCTACCACGGCATGGGGTGTGCTCTAAATTCATGGGACACTTGCAGTCCCAGCCAAGATGAGGCTTTTGAGTGGTAGATGCATTTTAAAAATATGGGTTTCAAACTGTTAGTTATAGCAAACTTATTACCTGTCATGGACAGTCCTAAAGGACAGGTAGACCTTCACTGTCACTGCTCTCTCTGAATACACGGAACACTAACGTGGCAGGATCAAGCCTAGGTCACACGACACTGCCACTGTCACAGTGTCCAAAGCTCTCCTAAGTGGTGGAGCAGGGCTCCCTTGCCCAACCTTGCACTGTGGAGCAGGGAGAACCCACATGGCATTTCAAAGGACATTTTTATTTTTAAGCAACCTTCTGTGGCAGCTGCTGTTACTTGCAAAACAAGCTTTTTCTGTTATGGATTTTTTCCTTGGTAGGTAACTTAAAAAAATTGTGGATGAAGGTGTACAGCTGACTTCTGCATAAGAAAAGAACACATACGATGTGCTGCAAGCAGGAGGCTGCTCTGTCAGTGCTGCTACCCCGTGCAGCCAGGGCTGGATCATTTGCAGACTGACACACCCCCACCCTCAGCCTCACAGTGGCTGAGCTGTCTGGGGTGCTCTGTGCCAAGCCCAACTCCCTTCAGCCACTGCCAAATCCCTTGCAGGGCCGGTGTTTTCCTGGTATCATGGCAAGAACCCTTGGGAAGGTGGTCTTGCAGCTCCCAGCAAGCATCTCTGCTGGGCCAGGCATCACCTGGTCACTGCCCTTGGCTGTTGGGCCATTCCTCGCAGAGGTGATTCAGAGGCAGGGAACCCTGGCACAAGCCTGCCCTGAACCACTGCCTACAGACTCCTGCCTCTGCCCAGCTTGCCCTTCCTGCTGCCTTTCCCCCAGGGTCCTAACTCCCAGCTTTGTTGCTCTATAAACATAATAACAATAATTATTCTCTCATTGGACACATAGCCATCTTCGTTTGCAGGCTTAGATAAATATCATTCGAATCATGGAGTCTGAATCGTGAGTCAGGATGATGGTAGCCCTCCAAAACCTCCTGCCCATGGAGAGTGTGCTTGTGTGAGAGGGAGAGAGAGTTTCACACTATGAAGAGTAAGAAACTGGAAGCCAAGTGAATTAAATACAAAGCAGATAATTATGTGTAATTCATTTACTGACTAATGATTGCACCTTGGTATGGAGGTACATGAATTCATTTGACTCTGCAAGGTTCTCAAAAACAATCTCCCTGCTACAAGATAAAAGCTGGCTGACTTCTTAACAGATGAGTGTTTACATTAGTGTTACCGTAAGATGCTGCCTTTTTGGCTCATTTCATATTTTATCTCATGGCCATTCACTTTTCCTGGGTTCATCTGGTGTCTCTTTGACAGTTTCAATTGCCCAATGCTGGTCAAGGCTGGGTGTCACTGCAGTCTGAAAACATAATTCTGCTCCTGAAAGCAATTAGACATGGTTCTTCTCTCCCCTGTCTGCTGCAGCTAAACCTTGCCATGGAGACTGTGACTTTGGCAGGGAAGCAGCAGATCACAGCCCCCTTTTCCCCACTGCTGGGGTCCCCAGGAAATTGGCACTCTTCATGGCGTCACCCAGTTGCCACTGTAGCCTGATGCCATCAGCATCTTCCAGCTGAACACCAGCAGGCAGTTCCAACCTGCACCTACTAACACCTGGGTGGATTTCAGGTTGAAGACCCAAAGGCAAAGCCTTTAATGGGGTGAAAAAGCTTGTGCTAACCCAGTGAAACCCAGCAGCAGTGTCTCAGTGTTATGTCATTCTCAAGACCTCAGTCTGTGTGACACCACTCGTGTCTGGCACTCTCAGACCCCAGTGCCCTGGGCAAGCAGGGCCTGGGCACTGCATCTGCAGTTCCAGGGTGGAGGTGTGAACCATGCCAGGCAAAGCCCCATGCCTGAGGGCTCACTCAGTGCTGCCAAGCAGCAGAGGTGCTACCCAAGGTGACATTTGTACCAAGTGGCAGAAACAGAAGAGCTTTTGCAGTTGTGCTCCCCATCCAATCACTAGACATAAGCTGAGCCCCTCTCCCACTCCTCCCCTCCAAGTAAAACTATGCACTGAGTTAATTGCTCAGGACCTCTGTGATAGTGGTTTGTCGATCAACAGAGACATCTGACTGGGCCATCACGTAACTGGGAACCATTATTTTATCAGTCACTTTAAGCACAGGGTGCACGAGAGGTAAACGCACAGCATTTGTGCACGAGGTAGAGCGCTACGTCTGCAGGCACTGGAAGAATGTACTTCTCTATGAGATGCACCTAAAGCCTGACTTTGGGAAGGGAACAAAACAAGAATGACATATTCTTAAGGGAATAGTAAGGGAAAGGGGAAGGTATTTGGTAGTTTGAATAGAGACTAATAAATAAATCATGACATAATCACACTGAAGGACCAAAACCCAGTAAGGTGATTACACTTACATACACCTTCTATCATTACCTGCCATTGTGTTTGCTGAAGTGTCACACTGTGAAGCTAAGCTCATGGCTGCCAGTAAACAGCTGTAGTGTCTGATGTAACTCCCATTGCTGCAGGAACACACACTCGCAGATGTCTCCTTGGAGCTGCCTCCAGCCTCGGTGAGCTCACTCACAGGCAGCGACCCCCTGCACGCTGAGCCTTGCAGGTCCTGGCCCTGGATTTCCAGACCTTGGCAAGTGACAGAGGTGCTGCTTTCTACATCCACAGCAGCCAGATAATGAAAACAGCAGCAACAAAAACAAAGTAACCCTCTGCTCTGCTACTTTTGATTTGAGCAATTTGTAATGAGAAAAGCCAAAACCAGCTCATCTCGTTTACATGAGTATTACCATTGACTAAAATGCAGTCATCCTGCACTTTAATTTTGAGCCTGTGCAATCCTTTTCGGATGAAGATCTGGCAAGCCAGGACAGATTTCAGTCTGTGAGATACTTGCAGTGTGGTAGTATTTAACCTGTAGGTGGATCTTCACTTTAGATACTGATATGCAGAGCCAATGAGCCTGATTCACTGCTGTGTTACTCCAGTTTTTCAGTGGAATAACACCACTGAATCATCAGCAAAGTTGAAATAACAAAAGATAAAATGGGAGCATTGTGTCAAAGTTTGCAGCGAGTGCACGGAAATGACTACCTCCCTTTTGCAGAACCATTAATATATACTTTTTTCCGTTTGAAATGTATCAAAAATATGACAATGTGCCTAAGCTAAAGTTTTACATGTCAGAAAAAAATTAAAGTCTAATATAACAGCTAGCATGGGAATCCCTCAGTACCTCTGTGTGATAAGTAATTTTTTTCATTCACAAAAAGAGGATTTTTGAGAAAAGTCCTTAAACAGCTTCTAAGAAGATGCAAGTTTGGATGTGGTTCATTTCTACACACCAGCTGGGCACCATGTAAAGCTTAGAAATAGGACAAGTTAAAAAGATAGTCCTGGGATTTTTTTTTGATTTATGAAAACACTCATTGAGCAGTTGAAAACAACTGAGTAATTGTGAGGTTTTCATAAGTAATGCTCTGGAAAAGCCAACTGAAGGTAGTAGGCAAGCTTGCAATTAGTATTTCTAATTATAAAGTGTATACATAAAACAATGCAGCATCATAAATAAAGGCCAAATGTAAATGATGCAATGGGAACAGTAGAACATCATATAAAGATGGACAAACAAGCGAGCAACAGAAATACTTATAAATTATCCATATTTTTCCAATAATAGCAACAACAACAACAATGAAAGATGAAAAAATAGTGGTGCTTTATTTTATGCAACCTTTACAGTATCCCTGTCTCAGTGCCACCTGATGCTCCTGCTTCTTTTCTAGACCAGAGTCTGCCTTGGGTGACTCCCCATCAGGGTGTCAGAGCCAGTACTGACAGACCATCAGACACACTGAGCCCATGGCTCTAACAGCAGGGTCAGATTAGCTCTGTCATTTGCCTTATCAATGACTCATGGCCATTGCCATCATGGAAAACAGCTTCCAAATGCCACAGTGTGAGAGGTTGTTGAGCCTGACCCCGTAGGGCTCGGTGAGCCAGATTTGTGCCAAATTCATGCTATGGAGCTTGAACAGAGACTAACTGAAGTGCTACACAGGGGGTTGTGCTCAGTAGTCTGTGATATGTTTAGATGCACCCTAAGCTCCGCCAGCCTATGAAATGCTTTATGTAGTCAATGGGAAATGGGAAACTCCAGGGCTATGGAGCATCCCCACTGCAGCATTCCTCTGACTGACACCTGTGCAAGAGCACAGCAGGATTACGTGCTGCACTCCTCACTGAACTGCTCTCCAAATATAGCCCTGGATGCAACTAGAGAAGGTGAAGAGACATAATACCTTAGGGAAATGTTTTTATTCTCCATGGGTGCATATACGGCAATCACCCATGCAGTGTGATCCAGGATGTTGAAAACCATTTTATTATGTTCTATAAATAAAGGACTGATGTGGTTCAATTGTATCAATTATGCAATTCTTCTAAGTGGTGTAGTCAAGGGTAAATGCAGGCAAAGGGCACTCCCTTTGTATCTACTTCTGCTCTGTGCACTTCTAGTATTTACCTGCTCCTTGTATACCACAGACAGATGAATCTACTGACTTTTATTTACCACTATACCACTGACTCCTCTTTGGGCAGGAGCTTTTTCTGTGCACAGATGACACAATGCAATAGAAAATGGAAGTCAAGACACTACTGCATGTTGTGCAAGATATGTGGCTATACAGTAATTTTGAGCAAAGCATCAGGTTTAAAAAATGTTTAAACTGACACCATTATTATGCAATATTGTTAATTATGGCTAGCAGGGTGTTTGAGGTTAGTTGGGGCTACCTTTGTCCATTTTACAATTATACCAAGAAAAGAATGACTAAATCGTGCCCAAGCTACTTGCATTCATTTGATTTTATCCCTCCTCTTCACCATTATAAGTCACTTGCATTCTGAGCTGTAGGTTTTTTTGAGGGGTTTGGGTGCATTTGAGCTAAATACAATGGAGCTCAGCACTGACTGGGCAGCTACTGGTAGTAGCAATAGTAGCACTAACAACAGCAATAATAAGTACAGCTAGTCCAAGTGATAAGTACACAATAAATGTAACTCTTTTTCTGTCACTGTTACAGTTACATGCAAGAGGTTTATCCTTATCTATTCCTGTGCCGTGTATGTTCTAGGCTGTGCTTGAGCGGGCAGATGATAAAGCTCTGCATCACAACAGTATATTCTCCTGGCGTGACACCTCCCAAGAGCAGCTGGGGACCAGCAACAGCCGTGTGCAGCAGCACACCAATGCCAGCCCACCTGCCGACTGCGCTGCAGGATTTCAGTATTCAAGGGATGCACAGGACAGCTCAGCTGCCCCAGCTGATGGAGACAGGCATCCTAAAGTGCAGGCACTCAGCTCTTCAGCTGCCCTAGCTCCCACAAAGCCAGCCCAGCATGTCCTGCACCATGCCTGCCATGGGCCCCTGGCCTGGGCCAGTGGCTGTGGCACAGACGTGACATTGTGCCATATAAGCTGTCTCATTTGAATGTTACCTGTCGATGTCAGGAAAAAACAAAACTAACAAAGAAACAACCAAACAAAAACTAAACCAAACCAAAAAACCACCAAAAAGACCCACAAAATCTAAAAACAGAACAAACCCCAAAAACCCCACCAAAACCAAACCAAAGAAAAAAATTCCCCCAGTGTCAATGGATTTACCCCAGAAAGGAATTTGGTAACTTGTGGTCATGTTTGCCTATGACAAAAGGCTGTAGTATGCCATTGATGGCACTTACGTAAAATAGAACTGCCTGCAAGGCCTGAATGCTGTAATTAACAGGCAGTTTCAGAAATTATTGGGTAATGCTATTCAATAGAAATATTGCAAAGTATTGTTGTAAAAACTTGGTTTGTTCCTTTGGTATTAATATAAAATGACTCAACATGGCTTCATTGGGAAGACATACCTTTGTCTGCTACATATCATTACCTACATTTTTACACTGGTTAAATATCACAGTACAAATTTTGGGATTTTAAAGGTATTTCTCAAAACTAACTAGAGGGTCAACAGCCTACTGAGCAACTACAATGCTGGTGATACAACCCAGCCCTTTTCTTGTAACATGGCATTACTGCCCTAGGCCTGCTCCCAGGGCAGCCAAGACAGCTTTTGCCACTGATGGTGTAAGCAGTAGCAAGTTTAAACATTTTTGTATCAGGCAAATACACTCCTGTGAGCCTGAGCAGCATTTCCCTTGCAGTGTGTACAGTATCACTCAGAGAATTAATACACCTTCTTGTTAATAAACTCTCTGGATCACAGTGGAGAATACAGGTAACTCTGAGATAATGTGCTCCGCTCATGAGATGTAGCTGTTGTATCACCTAAGAACATTTTCACTTATTTCACTTCAGTTGCAATAGTGACCAAAAGGTTATTTCTCAAACCTTGTCACCCAGGAAGTACCAGCTGAAATGTTTCTGTTTGATTGCTAAAGAGTAGAAAGCAAAAAATTAATATTGGCAAATTTTAGATGAGGCATGATGTGGATGTTGCATGCCTCAGCCTAATGCCCACCTTCACTTCAGGGAAAGGAGAAACCAGACTTGCAGACATACTAATTGCCTCCTAGTTTGAGAGTTCCCACTCACCTGTTTGGAAATGAACTCCAGAACCTCCCTGCTTTCTATTTACTGCACTGAGAGCTAGCAATCTCATAGTGCTTCTAAAGAGTCATTAATTGCACCCCTACTACAGCATTTTATGATGCCTTTTAATGTATAGATTTGAATGAAAAGGCAGTCCATACGGAGATTGACCTTCCTGATAACATGAAGGGGAGGCAAACTTCTCTCTCTGTTCAGCTGGAAGTAGCACAAAGATGACACTGCTTATGTTTGGGACAGCTCGACAGCATGGGCGTGACCTGCCAAACCAGGGTCACCTCACCTCTGCTGCAGCACTCTCAAGGGCAAGAATCAGGCAGTGTCAAACAAAAACAGAGCTCCTGAAGTCCAGCTTCTGGCTGCACCCATGGGGAGTTTGAACATACAGGCCATGCATCCTTTCTGGGGCAAGAGCCAATGCATTTATATTTTTCCTAAGGACAGGCACTTCATAGCACACGGGCATTGACACTAGAAACGCTGGTGGTCAACACCTTCTGGACATGCCTGAAGTAAGCAAGACAGGGACACTGATAGCACCAAAGGGATTTGGGTACCCCAACCCACTGGCTTTCAAAAGCACGTGCTACAACAAGCTCTTGGAGAACCCTGTGAAACCCAGACCATGATCTGATGCTAACTACAGCCTGCCAAGCTGAAATGCTAGCTAACATTGTCTGCAACCTGCACTGCTCTCAGAGCAGCTGGTGTGCAGTGATCCTGCTCAGGAAGGCACACTAACTCCCCAGTTCCCTTTTGCATACCCACATACCTGCCCGTGCATGGTCTCAGTGGGGAGCAGAGCCTTGGGACAGTAAGGCACTCCAAAACACTCAGGTCTGAAGGCTGGGTAGTCCTAGTGCCAGGGTCAGAAAAAAACCTGCTGCTACAGCAAACATTCCAGTGTACGGCATGGCTGTCACTAGCCTTATCCCTGCCTCGCAAGCAACCTCCCTGTTAGGTGACATGTCACATGCCTGTATCAGATGACACTGATACCAGAGTGCTTATAGAAGTTGTGGAGATGGTATATTATACATTGAGTGAATTGGTTTCCCCTTCCATTGCTGTCTCTTTTCCCTCCATTGACCTGTACATTAGAAGACAACGTATCCCCTTGTCCAGGCCCCATGTATCCTTGTATCAGGAGAATCCTTGTCCACTGGCTAGAAACAATGAAAATGTTAATGCATCTTCTCTTTTGAAGTGTTATTCCATCCTCCCACACATCTTTGGTAACTACAGTCAGCCATCCCCTAGGACCTACACTCACTCTGATCCCAACTCACTGATGAACTTACATAAAACCAGGTCTTGCAGCTCCTTTTCCATAGTGTGTTTATAAGCTTGTTTGGATACTATATGTGATCCCTAAATGTGAGCCCACTTCCTGGGTAAGGACTCTGGGGGCTTAGCATTCACTCTGTGGAACAGGTCACTCATCACAGCTCTCAGCACCAAAGCTATGAACCTTAGAACCAAGGCAAGGGGAGGCTACCACTGGTCCTGATTAAGTGTTTGGGAACATCACCCCTGTGGGGATAGGCACCATAGAACCTGAGCCCACCCAGAAGGGCTCCCATGAGCGTTCTTGCAGACTCTGCTATGGTGGAGCACCCAGATGAGTGGCTGAAGGTGCACGAGGGTCCCTTGCTTTGCTCCTCCTGCCCTCCCTTCCCAGGCAGAGCCTTGCACTCTCTGTGCAAGGGGGGCTGGGACCCTCTCTACATGCTTGGCCTCGCTTCTGGTAAAAATTTCTCACTTCATACTAATGATCCCCTGCGATGATGGAAGATGTTGAGCAACCACAGAGCTTGGTGTGGGACACTGGTGCCAAAGAGGTTTGAAAAGGTGAAGGGAGGAAAAGTTGCCTACTGCTGGTACTATAATGGCTCAGCACTGATGCCATAAATAAAAGGAAGCGTGTTAGATGTTTTATTTTGCTTGTGTCTAAACTGTTTGGTTAGAATCTGAATAAACCTCTTTTGTCAATTTTATTACCTTTTTGATATAAAAATAAATAACCTTAAACAAAGAAGGAGCAGAGACCTGCCAAGCCAGACTGGTTCAATAGGAACTGCACTGACAAAGGGAATAATTTTGTCACAAAGAAAAGGGGATGAAATTATAAACTTTCAGGATGGCAAAGCACCTACAGTAAGGAGCTGTGTTTTACACAGGAGGCTCTAGAATTTAAAAGGGGACTCTTCAAAAAGGAAACGAAAAACCAAAAATGCTATTGCTGAATTTTTTGCTACCAGATCTGCTTTCTAGCTTAATGGGAAAGCTGCATGCAAACAGCTGCTGAGGAGTGTGACAGGGTAACAGCAATTAGGAACATTTTAATGATCATAAAAAAATCACGAAGAAATGATACCAAGCATTAAGTAACTGAATAAAAAACAGACATCAAGAAATCATGCTTTTACTTTGCAATTAATCTGAGCAGTGAGTTCTAGGCTTACCACTCTGATGCCAACATGGGAACCTCCAGTAGGCAGCAACACATAATTACTGCTGGGTGGAGGTGAATCAACCACTTTCTGTCATGAAGCAAAGGAGAGACCCTCAGACCATCTGCCAAAGGTGGGTGGGTGAATAAGAGTGTTACTTTCTTGCTAGGCTCCAATCAGGGCACCACACCTTTTGATAGTATCTCTGTAATAAGCAAACAACTTGAAACAATATTGTGTCACTCCAGGAGGGTGACCCAGCAAATCAGGTTTCATTAATGCAGACGGACTGCAGTGTGCAGGTGCTCACACTTACCTCGGGACCCTGGAATCCTCAGCCTCCCATGCAGAGGAATCTAAGCTGTGTCTCCTTCATTAGCAATGCACATGGCTCCACAGCAGCAGTGTCACTACACTAACATCCTATTTGCTTTTCTGCGCATTAGAAGACTCTTAAAAGTCTTCTAATGTGCTAGTAAGGAGATTACAAGTATAAGTCCATCACAGAATTACCATCCATTAGCATGGATACAACAAATGATGACAGAATTACGTAAGTTTCTTCCAATCAGCAAGACATGCCCGATGCTGCCTGCCTGAGTGGTCCTATGGAGTTGTTAACCAGCCACCACTGTGCTGCCTCTTTCCTCAAGTGCAATTCCATGGTCCAGTTTCAGCCACAAAGAATGTCTGCTCTGCTGAGTCTGGTTGTGAAGGCCCCAACGAATCCTGCAGGACCACCTGTGAGGCTGGCCCATCGCTTTACTTACCAGTGTTTCCAGGTGTTTTGTTTTCCACAGAAAAGGCGTGATTCAGGGGATGTCACAGATGCTGTCCCAGCTGGAAGCAGGTGCTGTGGCTGCAGCCAGGCCCCTATGGCAGGAATAAGTCTCAAGCCACCCAGATGCAGGCCAGCTTGGCACAATAGTATTTGTCCTGCTTGGGCTCCACAGTCAGACCTGGTGGCTTTTCAACCATTCTCTTTCTTACCTTCTGTAGCAGTACCATTGACCTCAGTCTTGTACCAGTGAACCAAAGTTGTAACTAGTGAAACTCAACTGTTGTCTCTGAATTCAAACCACTATAGGCCATTATGCAAATGTGGGTTTTGGTAAATGCCTGGCCCTTCCTTGTTGACTGAACTACTCATGCTCTCTAGAAAGGACCATGCCTACCCCTAATACTCCATGCAGTTGACCTTTCCCTTTTTCCTGCATATTTTTTTCCTTTTACTCCAACTAGCTGAATCCCTGCCAGGGCCAGGACCTGGCACCACCATACTCTACTGTACAGTGGCCTGATAGCCTCACTCCTCTGCTCTTCCCATTTCTTCCTTGTAGGGCTCCTGCTCTGAGGTAACAAAAAGACCATGGCAACAATGGCAGGAAGACTGTCCTTGGTGGTGGGGCTGGGAAGAAAGGGAGTCCCAGTGGAGGAGAAATGGAAGCAACCTAACCAGGGCACTCCTGAGTTTGGCCTGCTCAGCTACTCCTTAAAAAAAATTTCCTCAACCAACAGCACAGACTCATGCTGAAGTTCTCACAAATTCAACACATGTAATCAACCTGCTTGTTCTGAAAGGGATTAATGAAAGCAAAGATGAAGATGTCTTTCATAAGATATCCATACATTTTTCCTGGGAATATCATGGAGCAAATCCACAAAGGAGCCATGTCCAGATACAAGAAGGTAGCTAGTAACAGCCAGTATGGATCTAATAGAGACAAACTGTACCTGACCCGTGTGGTTGTCACCTGTACTGTAATGATGTGCTCAGTGGACAAGATGGGGGAAGCAGTGGATGTCTCTTATTTTGTTTTAGCATGGTCTTTGATGTTGTCTCCTGTATGGGCCAATCTAGGATGGCATTGCCTGAATGGATGCACCACAACCTGGCTGAAAAAAGCTCATGGCTATCCTGTAAGGCTTGAAGGATAATAATGGTCAAGAACTAGACATTTAATTGGTATTAACCGATGTCATTCTTCAAGTGACAACACTACGGCCAGTCTTCACCAGCAATCTGGATGACAGAAAATAATGGTTCCTCAGCAAGTCTGTGCAGGACGCTAAATCGAGGTTCTGTGTCATTATGCTGGAGGACAAGGCAGCCATTCCGGTGTCTTCAGCAACCTGGAAGACAAGCCTGAAAGAAATCTGTTGAAATTCATCAAGGACAAATGTAAAGTCTGAACCTGACACGGAAACTGTGACAGCATCATACCTTTGCAGTGCTGATGTGCAACGGCACCCTAGCCTGTGTGAGCCAGGCTTTCTGCTGAGGTGAACAGCACAAAAGCAGAAGAAATTGCAATGGACATCATAGAAGAAATTTTTCAAAATAAGAGCAGTTAAACTTGAGCAGGTGCTCAGAGAAGTTTGTGAAATCCCCATCCCTGGAGATTTCAAAATTTTAATGGACAAAGCCCTGAGCAGCCTAAACTAATGCTGAGATTAGCCCTGCTTTGAGGAGATTGGTGTACAGCTCTCCAGATGTCCCTTCCAACCAATATTATTTTGTGCCTGTTTTGTTGGGCTTTTTTGTTAGTTTTTATAGATGTTAACCAGGGACATTCGTCTGGAGTTAATGATTCCCCAGAAAGAATGGAAGCTGTTACCACTGTTGTGGTTACCTGACAATTATTTATTTATAATATGAATGAATTCTAAATATGCATCACAAGTTCAAACAGTCAAGAGGCTTCACTTCAGAGATTTTGTGTTTAAGGATCAAAGATATTAACTTTCTCCCTTAGATCTTAAAACTAATCAGAAAAGAGGTCCTGCCTCCTCATAGGAGTCAAATTTGCAAAAACCTCCTCAGAGCTAGCAGAAGAAAGACTATTTTTCAGCATTGTTTTGGATATATGCAGCTCTCACACATTCTTGTGGTGGCAACTCAATATGTTGAGAGGCTTTCTAAAGAAAACATTGGTTTTGCCTGAAAGCAACATCTGAGATCCTGCCTCCAAACTGAACCTCTGCTTCAGGATTTTCCTCACACCATTATTTACTTGCTTAGATACTGCAGCCCACCTCTACTCCCAGATTGTCCCTTGCATAAGGGTGTGGAGCAGCCTGTGATCTCAAAGGTGTGCAGGGGACAACCTTCCAGGTTCTGACACACTCCACAGAGCAGGACACACAGGGAGCGTGTGTGGGCACAGAGCAACTCTTCACACACACACACCCCTCCACCCCAGCTGGTACCTGCATTTGGCTGCATCCCAGCCAACATGCTGGGCTGTGCACTATTTGTGTGCAGCCATTTGTCCAGTGGCCCAAGCTGCCAAAAGTTCAGGAAAATAGCTGCTGCCATGACAAAACCACAAGCAATGTTGGTTGCTGAGTCTCAGCAGAACCATGCTGCAAACAATGAGGCATGGGTGACCGTGCCTCCTAACAGCACTGCCTGCAACACCAGGTGTGTCACCCAGAAAGGGGGCAGGATATTGAGATATATAGGATATATAGACCTGCTGGTCTCTGGAGAGACACAGGTCTCTCCTGTGAGTCACAGACCCAAATTCCCCCCAGTCCCAAAGGCCCAGACCACCCAGCCCTTCTGTAAGCTTATTGTTGTCAGAACAACAACAAATCTCAGAAAAGGCACCAGATTTGTGCATTAAAAATAATAAATGCAGATCTCTGCCTTAGTTGAGTTTTGTGACACCAACACAAAACCTGGGCCAAAAAGCAAAAAATAAATAAATAGAAGTAAAACTCCAAACCTATTTGAAAGTTATGTTCAGAAACTAACAAATCCAAACAAATCATAGTTAGATCTTGGGTGACACCATGCTTATCAAAGTTTAACCAAGGAGCTTGCTTGGAGATACTTCTCCAACCTTAACATAATACTACCAGCCTGGACAAGTGCTGCTAGAAAATACCTCATTAAAATGTTGTTGTGGTATTTATGTATAGATAGTAATTTATATCATATCCATCATCCACACTGATCTGGCAACTATGATCAGCAAATTGGACTACTTCTCCCCTGGCACTCCCGGCCCAAATCCACTCCCTCATGTCTCCCACTCCCTTACCAACATAACTGCTTCCCACTGGGTATCTGCATGTGTTCAGCCTGACAGAAGTGTCATTCTGAATAAGCTTCTCTCGGTCCACATTTATCCAGCCCTGCAGCACTCCAAACATGCAGGTAGGGTATCAGAGATGCAACAGCCACATCAAGAGCCAGACACTCATCTGTGGTGCTCTGTGGGTAAGTATGCTTGGGTGCAATCATCAGAGGCACTACAGAGCTTATCCCTGCAATGGACAGGCAGCTGGAATCTATATTTGCTGGAGGGCACAAGTGGCTTTGGAATGCACCAAGGATAATACCAAAGAAGCACATCTGCAGGTCACAGACACTAGTGCAACAGCCAACAGCCAATGTGATAAAACACCTTGTAAGAAATCACAGGGTGTGTCTTCTGTAAAAAAAAAAAAAAAAAGGAAAAAAAGACTGGCCAAAAAAAAAGGAGGTTAGGTGAGGTAGCTGGGACTGCCAGGAGCAATGTGAAATCAGTTTACATTAGAGCAGGTTGCTCTTGATTTCACTACAGCAGTCGTCATGCTTGGTAAGAATAACAAGCTATTCATATGGCAGCCACCATTGTGCAGCTCAGCACATGCAGCCCAGTGTAAAAAAAATCTAAGCCAATGTAGTGACTAGGATGGGATTTTTTTTTTTATAAGCATGTAAGATGGTTATGTAAATGAGTTTCCACTTCACGAATCTGTGAGAACAATCGTTTCCCTGTAAGAGGAATTTGTTACTGGAGCACCTGATGTTTTACCTGAAATCTGCACTTTGGATTGAAACACTGTTATATACATCCCTCTGCAGCTCCTAGGTCCTTCCCACTATCTGGCCCCTTCAGTCTCCAACTTACTTTAATACTTTCAACCTCAGCAGCTATCTAGATTTGCACCTTCATGCATGCCCAGAACTGCCCTAGCCCTGACAAGGCCAAGCAGCTCAGCCCAATTCACACCTATGTCTGATCAGGATCAAGAAACTAGGCGTTGCTTTGCCTAAATACCCCGAGGGCTTTGATCGGGGATTATATGTTACCTGGTGACTGTTTCATGTAAAATGCATAAACAGTCCTGGGAGCAGAGTCCAGAATCTCAAACTCCTGTACAAATGCTGGAACCAGTGGGTAGGACAGCCATGCTCACCTCACTCACCAGCACAGTGATTCAACAGCACGGTGCTGTAGAGCAGCAGCTCCTCAGCAGAGCGCAGGCCCGGAATGTTCAGCTTCCAGCCTTGTGGTTTGGGTGCTTTGCTAGAGGTTGCAGCTGAGAACAAACAGCCTCAGAAGAACAGTGACCCCGTTTGTCACTTCCTGGCTGCTGGTAATCCACATTTCAGATTAGACATTTGTGCTGTGACAGAAAGCTGCTTCCAGAGGTCTGGATCACTGCAACAGTAGCATTTAAGTCTTAAAATTTCCCTATTAATCTCTCCCTAGGTCACCACCCTAAATGTGTTGGTCCTTGTGTGGAAGTGCCAGGCTTGCCTCAGGCATGCTGTAAGGATTGCTGGCTCTAAAGTCAGGAGCTGGGCACTAGAAGTAAGAAACACAGAGCTTAATACTGAGACATCAAAGTACAATATAACTTAAAAAACTTGCAGTTGCATCTGCAAATGGATATACCGCATCCTCAGCCTAGGCACTCAGGTCTTGGTGTATGACATGAGGAGTGTTGTGAATTAATGTGTGCTAAGTGAGAAAGCCATTGGGAAAATCTGTACTGCTGCTATTGCTGCAGGGAAACAAAGTCCTCCCCTACCCAAATCAGCTTCCTGCCTGATAATGCTCTCTCCCTAACAACTAGTGGTGCATTTGTCTCATTCAGGACTATTTGGGGGGGAGAGCAAGCAGCTTGGTTTCTTTTAAAAATGGGGGGAAATTGCATTTATATCTTTAAATAGCAAAATTATTTCTGCGTCTGCTTGCATCATAGAAGAACTATTTTACCATAAAAATGCACAAATTATTGCATTTCTCAGAGGAAACATCCAACTGAACATGCTTCCAATCTGGACCAAATTCATGACAGTGTGCAGCTTGGTCTGGTTGGTTTCCATTTTTACTACAAAAATTATATTTGAGATGGTAGAAATTGAAAATTCTGTCCTGGACCAAATACACAAAAATGCTTTGAAAAATGCTGTATCTTGCTTATAAATGCAAAGCAGAGGTTGTTTCTAAGTTTCACTTATTCAAGAACTCTTCCATTGTGAATTTCCCTATTTGCTGCAAGTGCTGAGGAAGTTCCTTTGGAAACCACTCAGCACACCCAGTACACACACTGAAAATACCAGGAGAGAGCCACAGGCCAAGCTGTTTCTCATAAATGCTTTTAGGCTTCCATCTGACATGACACAATAAAGAGCAAAGCCATTCACATTACTTTCATGCCGCGATCTGGAGGCAAAACCTCTTTCTGATACCTCAGAAGAATGAAAAAAGAAAGGCAGACCTGGGAATATGCTTCTGAATTGTGCACTTCAGCCAAAGTGAGCTCCACTATGACTTCATGACTAATGCCACAACTCATCTTTCAATTTCCACTGCCTTTGCCATCACAGGCAATATTAGGGACTCCCCAGCTAAAAGCAGGAGCAGCTACCAACAGAGCTCCTCATCACTACAGCTGCTGCTCTAAGAAATTTGGCTCCTCCAGCACAAAGCAAAAGCAGAACATAGTCACTGGTGGGTCCAACCCCAAGACCATCATTAGCTACACAGAACTATGGATACTGCAGGGGTAGAAAAAGAAAATTACTTTCTCTGAGGCTGATGACTGCCAGGATGCATGAAGCTCCAACATACAAGCTAAGGAAGCATGTCACTGTGCTGTTCCCCAACACTGAAGCTCATTTGGTCCAGCAATGGCAGTGCAGAGCTCTGATTCACAGCACTGTTAGCAGGGCCACCCTGTGCAAATCAGTAATGGCTTCAGGGGAAAATTAACAGATGGTCATGGGGAAAATTCCCAGGGTTTCTTCCTCCTCTCCTCTGTGATAATAGGCTACTTATGACTGTCTGAAACCACCTGTGTTTTTCCCAGGCATCCTGGCTACCAGTTAGAACAAAGTGTATGTCTCTACAGTGGTGTTGGCAGTGCTGGGCTTGCTTTTCATTAGAAGCCTCACATTTGTGTACAAGAGACTGTACAGTCCAGAAGCTCATTGCCATGATGCCACCGAGGGGTGACATGGTAGTGATGACTAATACTCAGGCTTAGGTTCAGGGAATACTTGACACTTTTTAGGTAATCCCACTGCTTCAGGGAGTAAATCCTGGTACCCCAGTTTTTCCACTGCTGTAAGGGGAAAAAGGAAATCATCACCTGGTTTTTAGAGAAAGAGCGCAGTGAATCAGTGTTGTTAAAGACTCCATCAACTTGCTAGGCAACTTAGAAACAACAGATGTTACCCAGAACAAAGCACATGAGGAAACAGCACACAATCCAGGGAAAAGAGCAGAAAACTCCACCACCCTGAGTGTATACCGCTGCAGCAAATGTGTATCTCATGAGTAAGGTGAATTTTCACGTGGCATCACAATTCTGAAAAGTCTGCCATCTAGTAACACTGCTCTCCCTGCCACAACATGTGATGTACAGCATGGCCATGTGCTCCTCCAGAGTAGCATGGAGGCACAGGATCTGGACTTTATGTTGCCATCCTTCTAGCCTTGCTTAAGCTACAAGATGTTTGCTAAAATCCCCAGCTCAGCCAGATTTCATAAAAGTGAGCATGAATTTCATGTAACTCCCTGTTTCTGACACCAGGTTTTCTGGGATGAGCATTCTGAACACATCCCAGTTCATCTGGGATGAACTGACCTGCAGGTCAGTTCAAGGGTCTGTAAGCTGGACTGTTTGCCAACCACCCATCTGAAGCCCATTGTGCAGGTACAGACACATAGGGCAGCACCAACTATGCCTGCTTCCCCAGGACACTGAGTGTCCTCCACTCCCCTCCTTCCCATCCTAGTGTCAGTAACAGAACACAGTAAGGCAAACATGAGGGCTCTGGGGCACTCAAAATATCCCTTTCCTGGCAGCAAAGAGCCACTGGTGCTGCCTCCTGATGTGTGTGAGCGCTCAGTTGCATGAATCCTCTTTTCCTCCCACTACAAAGACCCTACAACAGCTCCCACATATGTTCTTCCCAGTATAGTCTACTGTTTCCTCACATCGGAATCTGCTGCTCAGCCTCGCTGTCTTTGGCTTAGTGCAGAGGGGTGGCTTGGTACAAAGCCATTCCTTCCCTCTCCTGTTCATGTGGCCAAGCCTTGGATGGAGGCAGGCCTTGGTCCCTCTATGACTACAGAGCTCAAGAAGACTCTGTTAAAGGTTTGGTTCTCGAAAGATGCTCTGACCTCACAGCCAAACACAATCTCCTCTGCAGAGACAACCTTTCCTCACCAACCCTTCTCCCTCCCCCAGGGTTAACAGGCAGTTAGGACTGCTGGAGCAGGGGTTCTTGATTTGTTAAAGGATCACTGCCTTTCCAAATTGCCTTTCAGGAAGCTAGGAATTGTAACCTGTAGTCTGCATGATTTTTTTTTTCCAAAGGTGATCTTGTGTGTGTGTGTGTGTGTGTGTGTGTGTGCGTGCCACCCTCCCTTGAGAAATAACCATGCCTGGGGCAGACCACCCTCAGGCACTGTGGGGGCACGCCAGCTGTGCCATGCTGGCTGCGCTTTGGGTATGGCTGCTCTGGTCCTGTGTCCATCACATTCCCTATTTTGAGGACTAGATATGGGCCTCAGGCTAGGCCAGTTGAAGGACAGGAGCACTAAACATTACAGCTGAGAAGCTGTGGTTAGCTGGCAGGTGCCACAAGTATTACTTTTATGATAAGTGGCTCTAATGGCAAAACCTTTTCTAGGGAATCCTACCTGCAGCCAGTAGATGAACCACAAAGGACAGACTCCATCCCTTTTCCAGAATACTGTTTGGTGTCTAAAGACAAGTATTCCTTAGAAAATGACTGAGGTTTTTTTTGCAAAAGACAATGACAGAACAGGGGTCACAATGCATAAAGTGCACATACGCTCAGTCACTTGGAAGAAGGTTGTGAGCACCCATGTTTGAATTTTAACTGTTGACTGTGAGCCAGGTACAGAGATGATGTATGTGTTTTGTTAAATTACACTGGTAACTTAGTGGGGTGTCTGTAAGCAGGCCAACTGCACCACAGCTCTTGACTGACGCAATTCCATAGAGAAGATGCACAGGTCTGAGCCTAAAGGAGAATTTCCCAGGAGATAAATAATGCCCTACCTGGTATTTCAACCTTGATTGCCTACAGTGTCCTGAGACAAACACCGGAAGAAATATGGAAACAATTTTGTTGCTGTTTGCTGTTGTCCCCTGGTTAAAAATCCTCTCAATAGATTTGGAGATGTTGAAAATAATCTATGAGAATGTGGATTATTTTTTAACTGGTATTTTAGTCCAAAACTGGAAAGAATGGTGATGGAAGAAAAGCTAAGCCAGGCTTGTTACAGTAAAGCTGTGCTGTACTTTAGATTACTTATTAACAAACAGCAAATGGGCCTCTGCCTTGACCTTTTTTCATTTGAGCAAATACACTCTTCCTGCCCCTTGTAAACAGAAGTTACTGGTAACTGAGTCATGTACCCCCTCACATCCCTGGAGTTAGTTTTTTTCATGTGTGGCAAGGATTTTAGTAGAATTTAATTTTGCCAGGCTCAGGTTATTAGCAGTATTTTTAGTCTTAATAATACAACAGTAATAATACATCTTGGGATCACCATAAACCTGAAAACATCTAAGTACCTCACAAATTAATTAACAAAACTCCATAGGAGGTCTGAGAAACCAGCAGAAATTGTCAGCTTTGCTTCAGAGCTGAAGAGCTGAAAACAGAGCCACAGCAAGCAGAAGTGGCAGTTTGCTTGATGAATTTCAATTAATGGCTGTTCCCTTGGTGTCATGAAATGCCAGGTGCACAGTGCCTCTGGCAACACTGCCAGGTAAAAAGCAGCAGCCCACAGCACATATCTGAAGCAGCAGAAGTCAGCAGTAGGTTTGGGAACTGGAATCAAAAGGCTAGGCTCTTCCACTGAGAGCTGGGATTTCAGTAGCTGCTGTGCTTTTAATGGGACTGTAGGATGTACCCCAGGTATTTTGTGCCATAGGATGCATGGCAAATGGTTCCTTGGGCACTTTGGAATATCCCACTTCTGCAGACCTTCAGTGAAGCTGAACATCAAGAACATGCCTACAAATCTGCAATGTCCCAACAAGCTATGGCTATCCACTCCTTTGTCAGCTTTTATGACACTTTTTCAGGCAAACTCTTGACAACCACAAGGAACTCCTCTGCAAAGCTGATGACTACTTTTCCTACCTAATTATTTCCCTGACTTGTCTCTACTGGTATTAAACCTCCAGTGGTGGCCAAAACATGACAATAGCACCAAGGAGTTTGTAGAACTCATCTTGATTTTAAGTTAATTTATCCTGCAGATATCACCCAAATCCATTTTGCAAAGGAAAACATCAGGTACTCAGTAAACAAGGTGAAAGTTTCATCTAGATTCTTAACCAGTGATTTTTAACAGTTTTTGCAGCATAGGGTAATTACTTGTACTAATTGCAGACTCCTCTAAGGTACATTATGCCACAGCATTTGGATGATTGGATGTACAATTTGGAGGAGTGACATTTTTGCTTTGTTGATTTGTTCAAAAACCTTACGATTTGTAGGCATAGAAAGGACACAGATGAAGTCAATCTTCACTAGAAGTCAGAACGACAAAGTTCTAAGAACAACAGCCTCACAAGTGACAGATCCAGGTGCAGTTTCTCACTCTGACACAGACTGCTCATGTGATCTTGAGCATGTCACATAACCTGTCTGTCCCCAACTGTAAAATTTGGATAATAGTAATTAGTTCATGCCAAAACCTTAAACATGTCAAAACAGTAAGAAAAATAAAGTTTGTCTACCCTGAGCTTTACCCATCAGTGTCTTCTAAGACAAAAAGCATTGTGACCAGACATTCAATTTTCTTGTCCGTGATACAATCACTGGTCCTTGACAGGTGGGCAATTTCTTATTCTGTGACTGTGCTCACTCCCTATGCTCCGTGCCTTGTGAAGACATTCTCTGAGAACCTCTTCTCTTCTCTGGAAAGATGGATGCTCTAACTTCACCATCATATTCATCCAATTTACTCCATTTAATCCTCCCAAGTTATTTAGAAAGGTCTCCACCTTTGCAATGAATTTGAAGCATCTCATTTGTTGACAATAAATCCTTATGCTTCACATGTTCCTTTACATCTCCAGTGACACCCACTCCAATTTTTCCTTACAAAAAAAAGACACTGGTCCTGTGGTTGAAATTCTGTGAGGTCTTGCTTTTGCAGGCATGGCAGAGTTCATTTTCCTCCACTTCCCTGTGACTTGGCTGCCTCAACCCCAGCGATTCCTCTGCACAAACACACTGGTGCCACAGAAGTTTTGCCATGTGATGCCTACTAACTTTAATGAGAATCCCATAGCTGCCATCCCACACAGTGCTTTGAAGAACTGGGCTCTGTGTTTCATCCCAGATAGACAGTCTATAAAAGTATGGCAAACAATTCAGGCACAGTCTCTGGCCTGGCCAGCTTTCACCACTGACATGTTATACTACAGCAGAAGCAGCTTCTGGGCTTACATTTAGGCAGGAATGGAAGTGATGATGCATCTCTCTGGGAGCCCTCCTAGCCAGCAGATCCCAGAATACACAACCCAAGCAAAGGTGGGGGTCCTTTGCACATCCCACTAGTCCTGCACTCTTAGGCATAACATTTGGCAAACATCAAAGAGGGGCAGGAAGAATCCTGCTGCCCCCCTGTCCGTCCCCCGCCTTTCAAGCTTGGCAGGGGAGTTTCTGCAGGGTAAGGGCATGCTCTGTCCAGGTACACACCCCTGGCTGCAGTCATTCACAGAACCATGGAATTACAGAGCTTTCTGAAGAGCTTTTGTGACTGCGATAGAAAAATAAAGTAAGCAAAGGCAGGATGAAGGGAAGGATTCTGGAGTCTGCTGACAGCCTGAAAGGACACCTCTGCATGGGAGAATTTCCTGTTCACAGCCTGGGGACAGCTATGTATAACCTCCACTTGCTAAGGGCAGAGGCTCTCTGGGTTTGTGTAGACCCTGCTTTCTCCTAGCTCTGTCTCACCCAGCTGTGAGCTCTGTAGAGCTCTGCTCTACAGACACGGTGGCCTTTGTTGCTGGCCCTATTTCCCTCCCACAGCAGGGAAGGACAGACAATCCTACAAGCAGACAACAGGACCATAATGTGGGACTACAGTAAGGAAATGGATTGCTGAGGTCCCAGACTCATGGGCACATGAGTCCAATGCAAGTATCAAAGAACAGGATCGTGTTGCCATGGCTTTCTGCATCATTCTTCCTCACTTCCATATATCCATCAGCTGCCAAGAGCAGCTGCCTGATGGGGCAGGCCTGCTCCACATCACCCTGCTGCAGGCAATGGTGCAACAGACCATGCCCTTGCCTAACCCTCCCTTCCTTCCTTCCTTCCTTCCTTCCTTCCTTCCTTCCTTCCTTCCTTCCTTCCTACCTACCTACCTACCTACCTACCTACCTACCTACCTACCTACACTGGGCTTATTGGTAGCTGTCTCCTTCACTGAAAAGCACACCTGGGTGTGATGTCAGGTGAACAGGGAATAGTGTCTCACCATCACCCTGTTCCGTGGCTCTCACACAATTGCAGCAGGATCTGGAAAGCTCTGCGACCCAGTGCTGTTTTTACATCTCTTTACACACATTACTCTCTGAATGGGCAGAGACCTGTGAAATTGCTGATTCATTAACATCTTTGCCATCTTGTCTTGCTTCAAATAAGAGTTCACTCTGACCCAAGAATGATTTACTTCTCTTGGCTGTTCATCACAAACTGACACTGTCTCCAGTTCCTCAGACTTTGAGGGATTTATGTAAAAACAAATTTTATTGAGTTTCTTGTGAAGATGTTAACTTTGTGCAGTAAAACACTCAAGTCTCTGACAGAAAGTGAATGATATCTAGAGTTAGTGTTGGGAGAAAACTACTCACCAACTTCATACCCAGCCAACTTCCTCAAACCTATCAGCATCAGCATATTTGCCAAGTCACAGTTTGGGGACCATGGAAGAATAGATGAGAACCTCTGACACTCAAGGGCCCCCAACTGGGCCTGTGCATGGATTAGAAATAGGTTTCCAAGCCGCCAAATACTGGACCTGCCCATCCCATACAGGCTACAGCCACTTTCTGTCGCATGACCAGAAAAGCTTCATTTCCTTCTTTCTCACCTCAGCTGTCATCGGCAGCTGTTTCTGCAGATGATTTCCACTTTAGTCCTATTGCCTTTCCCTCCTTTCTTTTCTCATTGTGCTCTAAGAATCTGTTACTGCCAATCTACTTTCCCATGAATGATCACAGTCTCACTAAGCAGGGCAAAGCTGTGGTCAGTAAGATTTCCTGCCAGTGCATGTTATATGACACTATTGTGGCCAAGAAGCTGCCCCCTTCCTCCCCCACAGCTACGTCTTCGTACTTGTGAAACCATCACCTCAGAACAAGAACTCACTCCAGGGTAAGAGGCCTGAATAGGGCAAGCAGGATTTGGCCCTGAAACTTTGTTATTAGAGCTGACACCAGAATTCAAAGAGGTGCTGCTCAGCTACACCTCCCATTAACATCACCAGCATGAAAGGTGGTTTGCATATCTCGGTATTAGCCCCAGCATTATCACAGGACAAATCAAAACCATCATAATAAAATTTTGCAAGAACCTCAGTTTAATTAATAGCAAGGAGAAAAAACAGTCTTGCCAGGCCAGACGGCAAGTTCTTGGTTTCTCACATGATGACTGTCAAATTACTGCCTCCACAAAAGAACATCACAGAGTATATTTAACAAACCTTGGAAATGTTTATCGAAGTGGCAGTAAAGACTGATCTGCCTGGATCTGTCCACATGAAAGAGCCAAATGTAGAGTTGGGTTTAAGAAGTTACCACCAATAAAAGATTTGAGTGCATAAAGCTAGACTTTAACTGTATTCAGGCACTGCAGTCCACAGCCACAGAGATCCTACACTCATGCACCTGTACTCTGTGGCCTCTCCTTGGCTCACATTCAAGTTTTCTGCTTCCACACCTGCCCAGAACAGCACCTCGAAGGAGATGCACTTTACACTATCCTCCATGGGCATCCAGAGATGAGGTGGCTCTTCTCTGAATATCCTACGGGATGGGGTCTTGTAAACCAGCTCCAAGAACATCAAATGCAGCCTGAGGCTCCTCAAACCATGGAGCTCTAATCCCTTCACTCTCAAACAGAAGCTGCCCACCAACAGCGGGACAGGGAGAGCAACCATCCTGTTAGTGGAAGGCATGGTTTCACTCTGAAGACCTTCACCCAGAATAGCTGATCAGCTGGCAGTTAGTCTCATGGGAAGTGAGAGACAAACATTCTCAGACTGAGGAAGGCATTGAACTCAGGTCTCCCACTTCCTCAGTGAACGCTCTAAAAAAAAAAAGAGACAGACAGACATCGACCAGAAGGAAGAAACACTACTCTCTTATCTCCAAGAGCACTGTCCCTGGGGAGATGCATGCCATCAGAGTGCTTACAAGACTCAAGCACTAAGTCCTGAGTGAGGTTTCTGTGCTCTGATGGAATGGCAGGGATGGGAGAGTAGAATATTTCAAAACACCTGTATTTTCAGTCTGCCCTCAGACATTAAACATGGTCTTGTTTTGGAAGGGAGACGTCTCAAATGTCTAGGTTAGGTCTGGATGTAGCCCTTACTTGAACAGGGACAACGAGAAGGAGAAAGGGTTATACCCTTGTATAGCACTGCTGCTCCATTTCTTGGGAGCATACACTCATCAGGACTATGATGCCTTCAGCCCATCCCAGCAGCCTGGCCTGCTGACCCCTCCCTGCCCATGGGCTAGGAAGCCTTGGCTCAACAGTGCTGCTTTTGGCTCCAGGGTCTGCCTCTCAAGACTAGAGACAGTGGCACCTCCTCTTTGGATGCTGAGCCTTCCACACCCTGACTTGCAGTAAGTCAGCATCGCTCTTACAACTCATGGGACTGGGGTGTCCAGATGGCACTATTAGCACCAGCGGCTTGTCTTTCATCTATGCTCTTTGGATGAAAGGATGTGATTCACTGAAGCTTTATAGGTTTTTGGCTAGTGAATGGACATGTTGTATGGGAATTTGCTTTGGTTCTTTTATGTTTTTGTCTTTTGGTGGGACAGTACACTTAGAAAACGTCTTTCTTTTCCCCTTACAGAAAATAGGAGAAAAAATGACTTGACACTTTCATACTGCAGCAAAACAATCTTTACACTGTACTAGGTTCTGCCTCATCTGGGTGAAAGCACAGTGTACTTTCATGGCCTTATCTGTTATCTTGCAATAATAATAACAACAAGAAGAAAACAAATTTTCAAAATAAAGCAAAGCAATAAAAGTGCATCAGCTGCAAGTGCTGGTTGGTAATTCCATGAAAAAAGGCAACATGACAATTTTTGCAAGCTGTTTCCCTTGGCAGGTGGTATTTCCATTTCCAGTGTAAAGGCTGAAGTGACTGACACCACTCTTAACTTTAGTTAAACCCTTCTATAGCTGCTGAAGCCACTGCAGAGTTCTGCTTTCATGTTGCTGCTAGCACAGGGAGTTTCAGAATAATTTCAGATTGGCTTGGATACAGGACTAGTAGGGTGCTACAAATAGAAATAGCAGAAGAACATAGTAGAGTAAAAATATGCAATGTTAGATCACGGATGGAGAAGTACCACAGACAGGAAGCCAATGAAAGCGACAGGCACGCTGCTGCTCTCTGCCACTTGCTAGATTTTCAATGCACTTCATTTCCAAATTTCTGAAAAAATTACCACTTGCATTAACCTTGCCTCCTGCCTACATATCAGCATTGACAGTCATTCTGCATAAAAAAGCAGCCATGACAGAAAGGGGAACATCTGCTTTAAAAGCTGCCCCTTCAAAGCCACCTTGTGCATTGCATCACAGTTCACATGGTCACCGTATGATGAAGTTTTATCTCACAAACAGGTACACTGGGGCAGAACCCTGAACTTGAACCTCTCTGACCTTTGGGGATACCTGTTTGCAGTCTGGGCTCAATCCATTCCTATCAACGCCCACATCTGACAATCTGAGTGCCTGCAGCCAGACTTGGCTGATGCACTTAATGGCCTGTTGTCCAAGGTGCAGACCACGGCCAATTCCTACCGCCTCATGTGGGATTTGTCAGTCACATTAAGGAATCTGAATCTGGGTTTAGGAACCTAACTTAGAGCACTTGTAGTGAACAACTTCAGCCAATAAGACTGCACAATCCTATTACCATGACAGCTCAGGAATGTGAGAACTCAGCAGTCTGCAATAAGGTGCCACTTTAAATGTAGATTAAACTGAAAACAGCCCTTATGGCCTAGAGCGCCTGGGACAACTGTCTGCCAGCTGAAATTCCTTGAAGGTAACTATTGCTATTGAATCAGGTGGTGGCTTAAGGTGCCTACAGTTGCCTCAAGACATAGACAGATTTTTTTCCAGAGACACTGTATTTTTTTTTAGTACCATATGAAACTTGGCAGCTCCAGCCCTAGGGAGATCCATGCAAAGCTCCTGCAAACCTCCTGCTTGCTCTGCTTCCCATGGCACATCCACTGAATTTCACTTTGAATTTCAGCCTCACAAATCTCCAAACTCAGCCTAGAGAGATAGACTATGCCAAGCCTGGGCTCCAGCTATGGCACAGGACTGTTCCCCTTCCTCTAAACACTAGTATATGAAACCAGGTTGCCCTACTGTGACACAGGAAAAATATGATCAGCATCCAGTGCAAGGTGTCGAGAGGATGTATTTTCTTGTCTGTTTGCAGCCTGAGGGTGAAACAAAGTGTGAGTTTTTTCCCTGGCTGGTGTCTTCCTGCTAGCCAGGGACAAAGTCACTTGTCCTTTTGGTTCTCTTAGATCGGTCCAGCAATGATCTCAGAGATTTGTTGACATGCCAGTGGGCACTTCTGACAGTGGATGGGGTGCCAGTGGTTCTGCGTTTTCTTTTCCGACAACTCCCAGAGGACAGTAATGCTTTTATGCTTAATATACGCTGTCATTTTGTATTATATCTTTTCTTTGGAAGTAACTTCATAAAGGACCAAAAGAAAACACAATCCCAAACCCCAAAATCCAAACACCATAGAAAACTGAGGAGTTCTGCAGACATCACACATAAATTACTGCTCCTTCAACTGACACAGAGCCAAAAGAAGCCATAGCCCCGCCTGCTTTACAACATGATCAGCCACTGACTGGTGGTTACTGGTCACCAGCATGACTTCCCTGGATTTCTGCTCTTTTTCTTCTCCAGTCCCATGATATGGTGAGGCCCTTGCTAGAGGCTTTTGCTGCTGTATCAGCATTTCTGGTATGAAAAAAATTGTGACAATAGAGCAAAACTTTGGATTCCACAGCTATGTTGCTTGAAGACATAAATGACCAAGCACAACCCCAGCATCTAACTGTCCTCCACCTCAATCCGTCCTCCCATGCCTAATTCATGCAACAGTCGCAGAGTGACAGCAAGGGTTACCATCTTGCATAAAGAACTGACAAATGTCTTGCTCAATGCAGACTGGATGGATTTGCATGTAATGGTTCAATGTGCTGGAATAATATTACAAGCACACTCCATCCAATTTCATCTTCAGCTGAGTACAGTAACTCATTCAATATTGCAATACACTTGACAGATTAAGAAACCTTTTTTATTTTATTAGGCTTAACTCCCTGCATATCTCTCTTATTTTCCCTGCAGGACTGTTTGGGAATGTCTTACAGTTACAGGACCACAAATAGACTGGTATATACCAAGTATGTGAATTGACTATGCCCCATGAAAAAACAATGCCATAACTTTGGGGTGATTTTTCATCAATTCTATTTCTGTTGATACAGGTTGTCTGAAAACATAATTGACTAGGTTCTGGTGAATAAATAAAACCAGATAAACGATAGATAGGGATATACCTCCCCTAAGTCCTGGGTTTTTCAAAGGCATGCCTACTCCCTACATTCTGTGCAGAATCTATACATTTTAAGATCCAGAAGGCACCTTTCTTTCACACCTAACTTTATAATTTTACACTAGGCTTCATAATCCTAAAATACCTCCATGGCACAAAGCCACATATACAATATGTGGGTGGAAAAGCTGTCAGCATAGTGAGAAAATATTCTGCTGAAACTCAAAACTTTGAAGAAACAGCTGAGTCACTCTCACAGTTAAGGTAGTCTGGGCTTGTTATTCTCTTCTATGCCCCCGGATGGTGTCTGGCACACTCCCCCCACCCTCTGACTGCCAGTGACTCCTGTACACTGCTAAACAAGAACTGCCTTGGAAATACTGGGTTTTCCTTGCATAGGTGAATCTTTCCATTCAGGTACATGGATTGAATGAACACTGATTCTCCTGGGGACTCCTTGGGCACGTGCAGCAATGCAGGTACATCTGCACTGGCTGACTCACAGACATCAGCTCTACCTTGCCATGCAAGGTGATCTTCAGCGACATCGCCAACTTACGAAGCAATCACAGTTCTCAAGGCAAACCATGTTTTCCTAGCCTGAGAAAAAAATCCTTTTTTATTAAAAAATCATGAACATAGGCAAAATTTCAAAACCTAGATCAAGTGCACTAAGCGACAGGAATGAGACAAAAACCTTGAAAAAAAATCTCATTTATCATTTCCTCTCCTCTCCTCTCCTCTCCTCTCCTCTCCTCTCCTCTCCTCTCCTCTCCTCTCCTCTCCTCTCCTCTCCTCTCCTCTCCTCTCCTCTCCTCTCATCTCCTCTCCTCTCCTCTCCTCTCCTCTCCTCTCCTCTCCTCTCCTCTCCTCTCCTCTCCTCTCCTCTCCTCTCCTCTCCTCTCCTCTCCTCTCCTCTCCTCTCCTCTCCTCTCCTCTCCTCTCCTCTCCTCTCCTCTCCTCTCCTCTTTTGTCTTGATTCTAAAGTCAGCATTATAGCTTTGGCAAAGAAGAGGGAGCTGCCTATGAGCCATTTATTACTACATAAAATTACTGAAATTACAAAGGTCTGTAAGTAATAACTGCCAACAGATTATAGGCTCTACTAATGCAGTCACCCACGAAATATATAAGGCTTATTTTAGAAGGAACTCTAGCACAGCCTGTACATTTTGATCCCCAGATAATACAACTTGGCTTGAAAATATTTTGATCTTTTGACCTGCATTTTAATCAGACTGCAAGATTTTTATGAAAACTTGTTTTCATGTGTACAAATAAGAAAAGTGTACACAAATGTAAACAACAGCTCAATTTGTATGAATAACAATGTGCCAGGTTTTCAGCCTGTAAGAATAATTTTCGTATGAACTGCAACAGTATGTACTAATTAGCTGCACCATACACACACAGCCATGCAATGCTATCATTTGGATTCACAGTGGCTTGTGGGACAGGTTTGGCAAAATGGCAATATCAGAGGTAAATTTTGCATTTTAAGCCCTGTAACAACAAGCCCACTTTTACTGATAAATCTTCCATAAAAGCCTATTTCCCAGTTTTGAGTTATGTGTTAATATGGTAGCTTCTAGTCAGTCTGATGTGTTTAATGCATTGAGGAAATACCACCCATGTGTTCCCTCCTCCACTGGGAGGATAAGATCCATAGTAGTATGGATCATACATCATAAAGTGGTGCTCAGGACATGAACATACTCCAAACTTGAATTACCTTACTCTGCTCTACCACCACATTGGAATTATGGGTGCGACACTTGTTGATGAAAGAAATGGAGGGAAGGATTTACATATGTTTTCACAAATTTTCTGCAACTTTTCTTGTTGTTCTCACATTTCACAATACCCAGCAGTCCTCCAGCAAGAGCACTTTGCTTTTCATGGGAAATGACTCTGTCTAGGGCAAAAATATGCTTTTCTAAATAAACAGATTATGTTATATAGCATGAAAGCTAAAAAAATAAAGTAGGCTCAGCATGCCTACACCCTGCTTGCCCTGCTTTACCAAGCACACAAACATGCCCAAGCTTTGGCTGGATAACATTTCAAGAGCTAGGCCCTCCAAGAACAGATGTCAGTTTTCTCTCTCTCGGGCTCTTTTTCTCCTTTTCCTGGATTTTTGTCCCTGAACATTTGCTCCCAGTCCAGTTAAACTCAATGCTAATTTTGCCACTGGCAGAATTAAACTCTAAACAGCCTCACATCCTAACTGCAGCCTCTTTTCCGCCCTTGTCTCCAACCTTCCCTCAGTATCACATTTTCTTCCAAATATATCCCTCCTTGTCTGCAATGACCTTATTTATGTTTCTGCTTGCTGGTGGGTGCCCATCACTGGCCTGTAATGACCAGTGCTGTAGCACCATGCAGGTGAAGGGAAACCTGCTCCCTCATTCCCATATGTTTTACCCGCACAGCAGCACTGGAGACAGCATTACCAGACTCACGTGACTCATGTCTTGCTATGCTCACTTGCCCAGCCCCATTTCCTCAGTCAGTCCTGTGCACAGTCCCTGCTGCAGCGTGAACGAGCAGAGGCAGGGCACCAGCAGAGCTTCTATCGTCAGCTGCAGCATTTGCAAAGGAAGAGCAACCACATCAATATGTAAACTTTCTTTCTATTAACAGCATACCCCAAAAGAAAAGGCAGACACAACTCCATGTGCTTCCAGGAAGCTCCTCCAAGCCAACCAGCAATGCCCAGCAAAATCAAAGGAAAGATATCTGTATTCCATAATGGGCATCTTGCATATAAATACGTAAGCCTCTAAAAACCATTGCTCAGTTATGAGCACAAAAGACAAATACAAAAATACATACTCTTCAGCTGAGCCCCAAATGTTTTCATTACTTAGAATCTTCTATTGGCTACTGAAAGGGAAAGAGTAAATTTCCCTCTACTAAATGAATACATGAAAACTCTTTTATCTGGCTGCTTGGGAGCTCTTGCAGGGATAATTCAGGTCACTGATGTAACACTGAGGAATACATCCAGCTACTGAACAAAAGTAATGATGAACATCAGTCATGTCAAGAAACATCTGCCACTGCTTAAAATTCTAAGGAAATCATCCATATACAAATTAGCTAATAAAAGTTAGTTACATTACTGATAGCTAAAAAATCAGATTTTCTAAAGCACTTAGTAATCCCATTACATGACATATTACATGAGAGAAAAACATGAATGACATTCTTCACATATTATATAATGGCCTATATATTGCTATGGGTCTCATGCAATATCCACTTGGGATTTGCCTCAGCAAAAGCTGCCTTTAGACTGTTTTTATCAGCTCAGAATTCTTGAATATCTCTAAATGTTATTACTCACAATGGAAATAGAAAGCACTATACCTAGAGCTTTATTTATTTACATTGCCTGCATGTTCACTTAAAATCAGAACTTGATGCTGTCCTGTGGAAATCACAGACTGACTTTTTAAAATAAATGTTGCCAATAGAGTTGTTAAACACATTCCTCACTTAGCAAACCAAATACACAAGGTTATTCTTAAAACTGCAGTCTAGGGAATGAAATCCCAGTTTTATTCCAGTCAACAGCAACTCCCCTCGACTCCAGAAACAATTTGAATAAGCCAATTCAGTAACAAATAATAAGATAGGTCAAGAAATTTTTGGTATGAAAACTCTGGGAATCCCATTCTTTTGATATTTAACATGAGTTCCAGTAAACACAGGAGGGTTGCTGACTGGAATGAAGCAAACAGCACTGGCACATAGCCTTTCAAATTTTATGCTAGTTTATGAGAAGTCTAAATGCTAATTTGCACAATTATGAATCAACAACATTCATTTCAGCCTGACTCTGTCATCAGCATTTTAACTAAACTGACATATCAATAAAAATGTGAACATAACTTTTAAAAAGTTTGGGAAGATACATTCGCAGTCCACCAAACTGAACATGGTTCCACCACAGCAAATTAAACCCTAATGTTTAAACAACCATATAACAAAGGAAAATTCATATGACAAATTGTTATAAGATTGTATATAAGAGCTAGAACAGGTGATACTTAGTGACCACATTCAGCCCTGATCTCAGAGCTGCTGGTTTGTGTGCACTTACTGTTATTCACATAGTCTCCCCTCCCTGAGGGACTTGAATACAAATCATATGGTGGATCTAAGACTTGATAGCAACTCAAGATTCATTTGGTTCTTGAGGCAAGTCTACAGCCAGATACATTAGGAGCTGCGGAGCAAACACCCAGAGCAAGAAAACCAAGACATAAAATTTCCACAGTATCCAAGAAAGTTCTGAAACATTTTGAGGCATTTATTCAGCCAAGGCTTTCCCTGACTCCAAAACGATTTCGCCAGAGAAAGTGGTTTGAATATCTAAAGTGGAGTTAATTCCTAAATGTGGTTCTTTATTTTAAATGTAAACAACTAAAAATCACAAAACCCCTCTCAGAAAAGGTTCTGTGCTAATCCCCTCTACTTGTCAGTGAAGTGGCACTCAGAAAAGTATCCACTGCTGCCTTCTGCTAAGCATTCTCACATTTTGTACAAGTCATCAAACTAATAAAGAGTGATGCCTAAAACTATGGGAGGTCTTGAATCTCTCTGTTGACTAAGAGCTGTTGTTCAAATTTAAGTTGCCCTGCCACACAGAAAATACAGTCAGTGCAGGTAACTAGAGCCAGCTTCTACCACATGGGCCCAATCCTGTTCCCACTGAAGTCAATGGCAGAACTCCAACCCCTCTAATGGGAATGGCAACAAGCCTTCTATCTACTTAACACAAATGAAGATACTCATCTCCTCTTTGACACATTTTGGGCTCAAAGCCATTGGCTGACACTTGTTTGGTTCTCTGCACGTATCTGACTCATGGGATAATATAATGCCTTGACTTCCATTCTGCCAGACCTGTCTTTCTCTGTGGTTGACTACTAATTTCAGAGGCAAGATGCAATACTGCAGTAAAATAGTACAGTGTTAAACTAAGAAAATTGCACTTACTGAGAGTAAATGAATCAGATTCCCTTTGTGAGGATTCCCTTCCAATTAAAGAGGAATACCCACATAGACCTGAAGACATCAGCCCATTGTTCCTGCATAGAGCAGGAAGTCTCTAGCAAAGTACTTGGCAGTAAAGGTAGTGTAAACATATTGCCTTCACCCCACCAGGGGTAACCTGAGGAGCAACCTAATAAGGGAAAGGACATAAAAAAATCTGTATTCCAAACAGTTGTTTTTTATTTCAGGCTACATACACACACTGCGTTACTCTGGATATACAAGTGTTCAATCAGCTGAGCATATGCTGATTTTCCACCAAAAGTGTAAACTCTTTGAGATATGGGGTGATTTTCTCTCTTTGGATCCATAGACTAAGTCTGAGAAGTAGTACCATAAAATAATAATAATATAATATGGACTAGAACGAAATATCTGAACAGACCTTCTGGTTCTTCCAAAGTTTCTTGTGATATGCTTATTACTACTAAGTCTTGGCTTCAAAATGCAGTTACCTTTGGTATGACACAGCAAACCACACTGTAACACTGATATTTGTGTGGTGTTTGTATGCAATTTCAGGTGTATAAACATGGATCTCATTACTAGGGAAGAAAGACACACCCAAAACCAGAGATGTCAATGTAGAAAACATTTTTTACTTTATTATACCAAGAGAGGGCATTGGGCCTGTTTCTCCACCCTTTACTCAGGCATTTGCCATTCTTTTCACCATTGAATTGGGTCAAAGCCAATTCAGGCAATAAATCCAAATCAGTAAGGGCAAAATACCTGCTTTCTCCTACCAGCAAAGCATCTCTCACTGTCCCACTTCAGTGCCGAAATTTGTTCCTTTCCTCCAAACTCCTGAAGTGGGTGAATGAGGAAAGCTCCTCAACGGCAATTCACTTGTCACAGCAGTAAAAAGTAAAAGACTGAGAAATCGTGGCATTCCTCCACCACCCCCAACCTGCTGCAGGACTTTGCTAAGGTCATGAGCAATCTCTCAACTCTGTACACAGTGCAGGCAGACAACGACTCCCTTCGTCCTCAACGTGTGATTACTTGCTCAGCCTCTCAGTCACTGCCCAACCCCTCGCCTCACCCCCTCCATGTCCCCAACCCCATGTCTGGGACTGGCGAGGGGCAGGGGTGGAGAAGGAAGGACTGCACAGCCCCACTAGTGCAGCAGGACAGGCAGAGGCTTGGCAACACGCAGCAATGCTGTGTATAAAAGGAACAAGCTCAGTGGGAAAACGAAAAAACCACCCAGCAGTCATGAAGACAAATGTTGCTGAGTACATACACCCACAGCACCCACCCAGAGCTGGAGCTGATCAAGCCTTTGCCCATGCCAGGCTAGTCTCGGTGCAGGGTGCCTATATGCATGGAGACGAGTGGAAATGTCACATGTGAGAACAGCCCCTGCCCATGGTCCTGTCACACTTACCCATGTGTGGCGCATAGCAGAGCAGAACAGCGCAGCTGCTGCCTGCCATCCTCTGCAGCAGCACAGACTAGCAGCTGTGCTCACAGGAGTGTACTGCTCCAGACAACCCGCAGAGGTCCCTTCCAGCTCCAACTGTCCTGTGATATTTGGAGTGGACAGTGCATAAAATCCTTTCCACCATCCAACTTGTGTAGTACATGCCTAAATACTGCTGAAACAGACAATGCATGGGGTCACGTGTGAGACTGGAGCACTGCAGGACTACAGGCTTTGACCCTGGTGCTAAGGCACACATTCCTGGACATGTTGCCCTCAGAACTTTTTTCATCTGGGAAATGACTTAGAAAATTTCTGAACGCTCAGCTCTGTGCCAGAGTAAGGGTTTGGCTTGAAAGGAAGAGAAAATGGTAGATCTGCAGCTGGGGAGGGCTGGGAGGTGGCTGCCAAAGCAAAAAGCAGTCTGCAAAAAGCACACAGAGACTGCGAAAAGCTAAGTGCTGAGAACTGTCTAAGCCATGACTGGGGGCCTTGTCGAGGGCTCAGCCTACAGTTAGGGTTAGGATTAGAGAGTGCTGCTCGCTTTTGGCACTGTGTTTAAGGCAAGTGTCTCTAAACACTTTTCTGCTATCAATAATTTACTCCTCTTACTATTCCAGGGCATTCTGTGTTTATATAACTATTGAAACACCTATGCGGTAGATAGGTGATCTTAGTTTTGAATCACAGAATGGCTGATTCTTCTGCCACTGAAGACTAGTTTAATCTACAGTTCATTTAAATTAATGGAAAAAATCTGCTTTGTGAGGCCATAAATGATTTGCTGAAACCACACACACACACACACACACACGGTGAGTCACAGTTCAGAACATAACTCAAACAACCAGGACTGTATTCCCATGCTCTAACCACTAGATTACAGTCCCTCCCACATATACCCTGCAATAATCTTTGCTCAAATGATAACAGCATTTCCCCACTTTACACGTTGGACAGCATTACTCAGTAAGGCACATCCTACCCAACGGGTGTAAAGCTCTGCAGGGCTGGGGGAGGAAGGAAGCACAAGTAAAAGTCATTATTTTCACCCAACACCACTAGAACTTAACTCTCTCCTTGGAAAATTACTAGCTCCGGACCCCACAACTTACATGTAACTGAAAAGGCAAACCCTTGATCCCGATTTGCATTCATCTTTCACCCCCCAAGCAGCGAGTGCTTGCAGACTCACCACCACAGTGGATTCCAGAAGAGCAGCCTTACCTTCCCTCCCTTTCACAGCCAGCATGAACCCTGCTGGGAGGAGGCAAAGCCCCTCGGAACTACCCCCATCCAGCCCAGGGCCAAGCAGGACTCGGGGGCTGCACCTGCACCAGGCTGAAGGCGCTTCGGGGGTCCACTCTCATCCTCATGGCCGCGCATCGCCCGGTCACACATTTGTGGGTTCAATTCTCTCTCTCTGGGGTGTTTAATTTCTGCTGTGATGTGCCGCGCTGGACATACACAGCATGAGGGCAATGGACACACCATGGAGCAGTGAGCTGTGGGGAGCGCGGCTCTCCCGGGTGGATTCCCTCCACAGGAAAGGTCGACACAGGCGCTGCTGAAGGGCCAGGGCCTGGGGCAGCCTTCCCTCACCCGCCTGAGGCGCAGTCCCAGCTCAGTCGCGGGCCGCCCGCTCGGGCACTAAGTCCCACCGGAGAGAAGGGCGGGCGGCGCCCCGGGACGCCGCTGATCCCCTCACAGGGCGCCCGGGCACTGCGCCACACGCCGGGGACTACTTCACCTCAGGGCCGGCCGCCACCATGGTGCAGCTCCGGGACGGGACGGGACGGGACGGGACGGGACGGGACGGGACGGGACGGGACGGGACGGGACGGGACGGCCCAGGCGCAGCCACCTCCCCACCCACGGCTGCCCCTTCCCGCCCCCATCGCCGCCGGGCTTCGCGGTACCTCTCCACCATGGCCCGCGGCTGGACCCCGCCTGCCCCGGGCCCTGCCCCGCGCCCCGCCGGCACCGAGGGGCCCCGGGGCGGTGTCTCTAGCCCCGACCCCGCGGGAGCGAAACTCCCCGGGGCAGGGGAGGGGCTGCGGCAGTGCTGCCGGGCGAGCGGGGCCCGGCCCTGCCCGCCGCCTCTCTCGGCCGGGCCCCGCCGTGCCCCGGGCTTGCCCCGCTGAGACCCGCGGCGCCCCGGCCGGCCGGGCCCGGGACAGCGGGCGGGCTGCGTGTCCTCGGCACCCGGCGCCTCCCTCGTCCCTCGCGGCCGCCCGTCGCCGTAGCCCGCCCGCAGGCCCCCGGCCCGGCCGCGGCGGGGTGAAGGGTGAAGCGAGGCGTGACTCACGGGCACACATCTGACACCGCAAGCGTTTAGGAAATTGCCGTTCTCTTAAAGGCAACCTTTACCACTTTACACTACCAGTGGATTTATTTATCTGGGGCGAAAACCGGGGAGCTGCACTCCATTAACGCGTTTCAGTCACCAGCCCTGGCAGGGGATGCAGAAGTCGATGGAGAGCTGGATGCTGGTCTGGAGGAAGAGAAGAGCTTTTGCACTCCTGCTACAGGAGAAGGACTGGAAACAAGCAGAGAGGCAGATGGTTATGGTAGAATATATGCTGTTTATTTATGAAGGTAACCAGGACTTCTGACAAATTTTATATGCAGTCCGCCCCCCCCATTAAAAAAACCACCGATGTGTGTGCATATACATACACGTATACATACCATACACACACACACTGCACACACATACACACGCTGCCAGCGCTGTGCTCTATCGTGCTTTCAAACAGCTTCATCCACCTTGTTCTCTCTCGTCAAGACTTACTTCAGTTGGATAAATTGTTGTGCAGCTACGACACAAGGAAGAAATGTTCTGCCTGGCTACCAGAATGCCCAGGGGGCCTGTTTGTTTATTTTTCTCTCACTCTGGGAGAACCTCCAGAGTCCAAAGGTGCAGCAGCACCAGGGACAAGCCTCCTTGCCCCACCGCAGGCATCCTGCAGCCCCACAACCCCTGCTCCATTCCAGGCACTCCTGCCTTGGGGTTGGGAGGCAGCAGCCAGTACGGGACAATGTGAAGAAGGGAACACACACTCATACTCACCCACCCATACAAATAATAAAATAACATTGCAGCACAAGGGCATAGTCTCTGTCACCAGATAAGAAAGTTGTGTGATGGCAAAGATCTAAATAAGGCAATAAAGTATAGCTAGTGTACATGGAACGGCTTTCACATTAGATGAGACACAGTTTGGATGGACAGAGACTTGGAGAAGAGCTAAATGTCCTGGAATAAAGCAAAATACACTGAAAGTTCATAGTAAATACCCGCATCAATAGGTATTTATTCATTTGTGCTTCGCCACGTCGTGACATACAGTACAAGACACTGCTGCTCTTTCTTTTGATGGAGAGAGCTCACCATACTCTTGCAAGCTGCTTCTCAATTAGTCCCGGGCTGTCCATTGGTCCTGCAGTGGTTCTGGCCCCTTGACCCCCTCCCAGCCAAGGCAGGGGACAGGGCTCGGCAGAGGCAGCCCAGCCAGGCTGGGACAGTCCTGGCAGCAGTCCGGTGGCTGCCCCACACCTCAGTGCTCCTAACGGCCGTCCAGTGCTGCACATCTCTCTCCTCATCGCTGACTTCCCCAAAGCTGCTCCTGTCTGCTGCACTGCAGGCCAGCTGAAAGGGGTCTGGCAGGACACCCTAGACACCCCAGCCCTCAAGTCTGCACGTCCCTCGTTCTTTCTCCTCGCACTCTGCAAGGCTGGAGGGCATAGTAAGCCCCAGAGCTCCTGCAGCCAGCTTTTAAGGCACATCTCGGTTGCTATGCGTGCTTTATTACTGTTGTTGTTATTATTACTATTATTATTATTACTACTGTTTTTTACCCTGTGTAGACACGTGGTCTTTTACTTCTTCCCCTTGCCTTTCTCCTTAGAAAACTCACCATGTTTTCAGCTTACTCGTGTGTCATCCCTAAGGCACAAACCTTTTAATACTAGAGCTGCCTGGCTTCTTGTATAGGTCGTGAATTGATAAAAAACAAACAAACGAAACAAAACAAAACCGAAACAACCCCCCATTTCCCTCCCCCCGGCACACCGCGCTTGCCGCGCGCCGGTACATGTAGTATCTAAGCGCGGGCAGGGCAGCCCGGCCGGTCCCGGCGCGGCGCTAGGCGCAGCTGCCCATGGCCTTCACCAGCGAGCTCTCAGGCAGCTGCCTGAAGATGCCCCGCAGAGTCTCCAGCTCCCGGGTGAGCTGCTCCACTCGCTTGCGCAGCCGCTCGTTGTCGGTGGTGAGCTCCAGCACCTTCTGCTGCGTCTCCACGTTGCGCTGCTTGGCCTTGTCCCGGCTCTTGCGCACCGCGATGTTGTTGCGCTCCCGGCGCACCCGGTACTCGTTGCTGTTCTTGTCCACTGTCTTTTTCGATTTGCTCCGGTGGTCCGAGGGCATCATCTTGAGGGTGCCCGCTGCGGGCAGGCCGCCGGGAGGGTGCGGATGGTGCGGATGGTGCGGGCTGGGCACGGGCGTGGGGGGCGGCGTGGGGTGCCCGGGCTGGAGGTGCATGGTGGTCTGAGCGCAGTGGGCGATCTGGTACTGGAGGTGGGACGGGTGCTGCTGCGGGGCGTGATGAGGATACAGGGCCGACAGGGCCGCCGACTTCACCTCCTCCTCTTCGCGGGGCTCCTGCTTGATCACCAGCGGCCGCAAGCCCGGCGCGGCGATGCGCTCGTAGAGGGGGTCGAGCTTGCCGTCCATGTAGCCGGCCACGCAGCCGAAGAGCGGCTGCTGGTGGTGCTGCGGCTGGTGCCCCGGCGCCGAGGCGGCGGCGCCGGCCCCATGCATGGTGTGGAAGTCGAAATCCCCGGCCAGGATGGCCTTGGCTTTCTCCTGCTGCTTGCTGTGCTGGAAGAGGTCGGCCAGGAACTCGTCGTTGAAGGCGGCGGGGTCGATGTAGGCGCTGATGTCGATGGAGTTCTCGTTCTCGCAGATGTCGCCGAGCTCCGAGCTGCCCGCAGCAGGTGCCGCCGCCGAGGGAGCCTCTCTGTAGCTGTAGGTGCTGCCGAGCAGGGGAGTCTGGAGCTGGTGGTGCTGGCCGCTGCTCATCGGGGGCCGGGAATCGACCTCGTAGAAATTGGCTTGCTCCATGAAGCACCTACAGTCTGCCGGGCATGGTGAAGGGCTCCTGCAATCCAGGTTTCGAACGGGACGACGGCGGCAGCGGCTCTAGCAATCCCGCGGCACGGTGTTGCAGGGCACGGCTCGGTACGCCCGGAGCCCGTCCCCCAGCCCAGCCCAGCCCAGCCCAGCCCCGCTCCGCTCCGCTCCGCTCGCTGCCTGCCCGCCCGCCTGCCTGCCTGCCCTATTGCTAGTGGGCTGCCGCGGTCCTGCGTGCCGTATATATACAGCCCGCAGCAGGGCCGGGGATCGCCCTCTAGTGTCCAACCTCCTGCTGGGAACCTTTGACCGCTGCGCAACCGGATCCCAGCGCCGCGGCTGGGCACAGACGGCCTCCCGCCCGCCCCCGGGAGCCGCCGCGCCGCGGGGAGAGCGCCCCGCACTGCCCGGCCCCCCCTTCCCGCCGCCGCCCAGAGCTCCGCGGGTGCTGAGCGCTGGATGACCCCCACCAAGGAGGCCCGGGGAAACGGCGCGGGGACTTTGCGCCCGCGCTGCCGGGGCTGCTCGGCGGGGCAGAGCGCCCAAACGCGGCCGGTACATTTCCACCGCCCGCCTCTGCGCTGAGAGCTCCGGCCCAGGGCTCCCCGGCCGCGCTTCGCAGATAGTCTCAAAGTTCACCATCAGCCGCCCATACTTGCAAATATTTAGCCAATCGGGAATAGTCTCCCCGTCGAGTTTGGGACCCAAGGCGCTGCGTTACCGGCGGTGGTTACCTGCCGGCAGCGCCCTGTAGCCGGCGGGTCGGAGAGGCCGCCCGAGGGCGACCGCCCCGCATTCCCCCGCGGCCCGGCTTCATCGGCGGGACCCGCGGGGCTCGCCCGGTCACAGCGGGACCCGCGGAGTCCGGTCCCAAGCGCCTCTAGGACCTGTCCGGGGATGGCGCCCGGTGGACAGGGGCGGAGAGCTCGGTGGCCGCGGAGGCTTCCCGGCTCCGCTGCTCGGAGGCGATCGGCCGGGCTGCCCTGCCGTCTCCGGCAGTTACCGCCGGTCCCAAGCCCGGAGGAACTGCCCCGCCTGCACGGAACAGCCCGAGCCGGGTCAGCCTCGGGCCGCTTCATCTCCCGCACGAATCGAGCAGGTAAATTTAATGACGGATTTCCCCAAAGGCACACTCAGCAATCTCGACCAGTGCCGGGCACAGGCCGCCTCCCAGCCTTGACCTGGGATAACCGCGGGCGCAGCTGGGCCCGGGCCCTCCAGCGCAGCGCTGCAGTGGCCGGGTACCCATGTGTACTGTAGGCGTGTGCCTGGCCCCGCGGCAGCAGCCTTCCCAGCCTCCGTTTTCTGGGGATTTTGAAGGCGATCAATGTTCCCGCAAGTGCGGGACTGGAGAGGAGCTGCGTGTCCCAGCCACCGCTTCCCGCCTCGGGGGTATGCGCCTACATGTGGCTCCTGTGTACAGGCTAGAGTCTCCCCAGGAGCCTCCGTCTCAAGCTTCAGTTCGGGCGCGGTGAGGATGCACAGAATTCCTCCTGCTGCCATCACTCGCAGTCTGCAGAATAGATGTGTCTGTCCCTCCTTGCACAGCACCCAGGTGCACCTTGTGGAGTCCCATGAGCATTTACCTTTCCTGGTCCTGAAGGTCCCTTTGAAAGGACAAGCCAAGCCCACTGGAGCAGGTGCAGGCTTAAAATTGCTACAGAAAGATCTGCAGGGAAAATTAATCAAACACAGTGATGGCTGGAGGAAAAAAAATGCTGCAATTCTTAGTCCTGAGTGTTTTAGTAAAACAGAAACTTTTGACAGTAATTCCTCAGAAAGGGTTTGACAAACTTCTTGCAATTAAAAATAATTGACAAAGTATTCAACAGGAAACAAAAATGACAATGCACCAAAACCCCATGTTTTTGTTTCACACAATGCAGGTGTGAACCTTTGTTTCATGAGCAAATGCAAGGCCAGCAGAGTCTGTTGGCACACTCCAGTGTCGTCTCAGGAGAATGGATTCTGTAATTACAGCAGGGAAACATTAATGTGGGGATTATGGAGTACACTTTTCACTATCAATTGAAAAGAATGAATCCTAATTTTGTTTTTTTAGATGCAGTCAGTATTTTCTAAAATTATATGTCTTGGCTTCAGTGCAGTAGCAGTGCCTCACAGGGCTGCTTCCACAGGGAGATGCAGCACTGTCTAAGCAACCAAAACACTCCTAAGAACTCTGAACAAAGTGCTGGTACAGAGGAAAAGCCTCAAGTCTGTGACAGGAGTGAGTTTTGGGTGTTTCAGAGTGGAGAGTAAAATGTCCCTGACTGCACCCAACTGTCCAAATTCAGCTTGTTCAACTCAAGTGAACCCGTTTCCAGAAATGGGACAAACACAGAGTTGGTCTTTTTTGCTGGGAGAAATATCATCTGGAATAAAAGCTGGTAAGCAGTTTATGCTCAGAGCTTTCAAGAGGCCTTGTCTGACTCTGAAGTCAGCAAAAACAGGAACAGGCCATGAACATTTAAAATAAAAAGTCAGTGCTGTATGAAACAGCAGAAGGATAACTAAGAAAGTGTAAGCAGAAGTGTATAACTAAGTTTGTGATTTAATAACAATATCTATGCTTCTCTAGTCTTTAAAATGCTCTCGCATTTTATAATCATTCTGAAATTAAGGCCTAACTACATATTTAAAAAAAAATTAAAGTAAATCAGAAAGTTTAGGATCAGATTCCATTCCTAATTACTGTAATTAGCGAACAAGTCCCCACAATTTAAGGACTGGTTTGTTTAGTTTGGTTTTGGTTTTTTTTACATAGACCCCTTTTATCTAAGTTACGAACTTTTAAGTCTTCTATTTTTACATGGAAACCTGAATTCCTGTTCAAATTATTTTAATATAGTATCACATGAAGTTCCCAGCCTTAGCAAAAAAGACATCTTTCTTCTTTTATTTTCCCTCCCTGTTTGAAGACAAATAAAATGTTTAGAACTGGATCATCCCCAAACAAGCACAAATGCTTATTTCCACATTTATATCAACAGTGATTGATACCAAATATTTCAAATATTAAAGAGAAAACTTGTTGCTTTAGTTACATGGACCAGGGAGCAGATTAAACTAAGAGAGAAAGGATATGTGTTGCATACTATGGCTCCCTGAAGCAGCGCTGTCAACTCTTGAGGGTGCTATTCTTCCATCCCAAAGCAGATCTTGCTGTCCAGAAGCTCAGGGAGGGCAAGTGAAGTGCTCTGCAATTCGAAACAGCACCAAGAGTCATCTATACCAAGTCAGCTGCACTCCTTTCTGCTTAGGGAAGGAAACTGAATAGAAGAACATAACTGTGAAGGAATGTGACTATCTAAGTGCGTTTGTGACTATTAGGAGTTTTTAATTGCACTGGAACACTGAAGTCTATTTCACCTGAACTCTGCTCCTGTGTTGTTCTCAGGCCTTTCACTCCTGTGGGCTGCAAAACAGGTTACTGGCTGGAGGATGCAGGCTGGCCCTGCAGACTGTGGGCAGGATGGTGCTCTGCTTGCTGATCCAACAGCCTGCCAGTTTGTGCAGAACGTAGCATGTGGCAGCCCTGTTAGGAACCAGAGTGCAACTACACATTTATTTTACTACCTTTTTAAACCAGAATATTTCATTGCTACTGACAAAGCTACAGACAGGAGTCTGCACACAAAACTTTTTGGGGTGAATGGCAGCATCAGTCCAGCCTTTCCTCTCTCCCACCTGCAGAACTGATGGGGGGAAAGAAGAACGATTTGGCAGGGGTGGGCACTGTGGAGCAGAAAGGATGGGACAGCTGTGCTGGGAGGGACAAGGGGATATTATCCTCAGCTGTGCCCTGAGTGCACCTGAGGAGTAGGCAGGGATGGAGCAGCAGTGGTTTCCTATGCAAATAAAGAGCTGGCAATCTACCATCTTACTTGTGATGGTGTATGGAAACACAAACTTCTTCCTCCTTCTGTTGTGTTTTCTGCCCCAGGGAGGGGACACATGATACTGCACATAAAAGCTGCCACACGTGACAATTTTCAAAGGAAAAGACTTTATATGCCAAAGCCTTGGAGGCCCACAGATCAGTGTGCAGCAGTGTATGACAAATCAACCAGCACCTTCCCTTCAGCTGGGAAAGGCAGCTGGGGTGCGCTTACCATTTCTTTAATGTGCATTTTGGTCCAACAACAGATGATTTAATGACTTATCATTACAGCTTTTCTCCTTTGGAGAAACATGACTCCAAGGTGAACCAACTCAGATCCATGCTATCTTCCTCTTCCTTTTTTGTATCATTCCCCTTTTCAGGGTCTCTATGACCATGTCCTCAATTCTTGCTATCCTTGTGCTCTACTGACTTCTGGCTCCTCTATTGGGAGCTCAGCCCTTTTCAATTTCCAAGCTAGGTGACGGAGAGCATCTTTTCACTTCCAGTTACCTGATAACTGCTCACTTACATTCAAATGACCCTCACAGCCCAACCTGTTTCCAGTTTGTCCACCTGTAATCTTGCACCAATCAGTCTGTGAAGTTGTCTTATCCATTCAAAATCTTTGCATGGTTAATGAGCCATTGCAGACACAGTTCCTCTCTTATAATTAGGACCATATTTCACTGACCCCATCCATGGTGCCCAAAACACTGCAAATGTTTTTCAGATACGGGATTAAGTCCTGTTCCAAAGAACACATGGTTGAACTATCACAAAAAAGAGAAAAAAAAGTGACACTGTTGCTGCTCACCTCTCAGTGTACTGTTTTCTTCTGCAGTACTAGGCCATCACCTTTGCCTTAAGACTTCAAAAAATGATGTTATGATGTTTAACAGTAGTTCTCCTACTGGTATGCATCAGTTATCCCTTTGTTCAGTATTTGGCCTATCCACAATCCTATCCACAATCACCCATTCTCTCTCTCTTTCTCTCTAGTCTTTCACCTCTCATTAAATTATAACCTCCTTTCTTTCACACCTGAATTTACTTTCCAGTCTTCCATCTTTACCTTACAAACTTCAGTGGTTTCTCTCATCATGAATGGCTCATCATCTTTAATTTTTTCATTCTACATCTCCCTGGATGATGGAGCAGTGTTATTACTCTACTCTCTATTTCACAGCTAGAGAGTTGTGAGATGGAATGGCTTGCCAAGGCCATACAAGAAATACATAACAAAGCTGAGAATTTAATTTCTCTTATGCCCTAATATCAGCCTGCAAATATCACCACCAATGAGCATGAAAAAGTTTGACTACTGCTTTCCTACAAAGGAAATCCTTTCGTACAGTTCCTTCCTGTTTGTTGGTTTTTTAAATGAAAATAGATCAATTTTTTATCTGAAGTAAATTTATCTCTGAGATGAACTGCCAAGAAAATGTCATTCTTTTTTATTTATGCCATTGTATGCTTAAAGAAGCATATAGACATTACAACTTATTTTCTTCTATACCCTAGCCCTAGTCTACTGGATTGAAGACTCTCACTGATCTCAGTAGGAACCCATGCAGACCCTTACCTGGCATACAAATTATGCAGCAGAACAGTAACAGGGTATCCTACCCCAAACTCAGTTCCCAACTGTGCTTTTAGGCAGGTGTTCTCAAAATATTCTCTGAAGATTAGCTCTTAGACTTTGGATAGCTACTTTTCATGGCATCATACAAGAGGTAAACCAAACCCAGAGATTTAAAATCCTTGTAAATACAGAAAACTGATACATTTTTTTCCCACTCAGGTGACACCAACTTCCAGCATTTAATTTAGATGCTCTCAAAGTGCCTACATGAGCTGTGCAGGGAACTTAGATTTACAAATTTCAGTGTCCTGAACTGCACCTAAAACTGGATACTGAAATAACAGCATCTTAATAGTCTTGTCAGCAGGACTGCACACCTGGGTTAGCACCAGTATTTACAAAAATCCTGCTAGTTAGAGCAGTAGCATCTCCTCACTTGTATGAGTAATTCACTCTGATACCCAAAGTACATCATGAGTATGAGCTTCTCCTTGGAACAGCAATTTGCAATACTAACTAAAGTGGCATCTAAGGCCGAACAAGTACATTAGTTTCAAAGCACATCTATGTGAAAACTGCGAGGTAACACTGAATCACAAAGAAAAAAATACCCTTGTTTGTCTCTTATACGTCTGTTATATATGACTGTGCATTAGTCCTTTGAAAATATTCATGTAGTCCTGCAACATTATTCATACCTGTCCTTTTAATGTAAAAGGTCGTTTTTAAGCATAACTTTGGCAGTCCAAAGTCAATCCAAAATCATCTGGTTTCTAGAACCTGTACATCTACAAAGCTGAGCTAGTACTTGAGAAGATTGCTTAAGTAATGAGAAATCTTGCCACTGACTTAGATGTTACATTTTGCTGTTCTCCAAAGACTTGCAAAACGAAGATGAGACAGCATGGCTCAGGCTTCATCACTCTTTATTAGTAGTTTGCACTGCAGACATTATTTTTTGAGTTTCTGGAAAAGAAAAAAAAAGACAAGAATACCAAAGAATGTTAAGCATTTTCCAGAAGCATAGAAAGAGATGCTTTACTGCACAAAGAATGCACGATCAGAAGAAGATATGAAAAGTGAGACCAATGGGACTGGAAATGAAGATCAGCTTATAAAAATAGTCATGGCATTTATCAATTATGTAGTTTAGTACATGACACATCCTGTCATAAAATTTAGTCCTTGACATGGACTAAGTTCTATGTTCTCATCCAACTTTCTCCCCTTTAGGAGAGATTGTTACAAGGATCAAGATTAAGCTAAAGAGTAAAAATGTGGTAAAAATTTACATTGTGTAGTACAAAATGGATCTGAAAGCCTCATGCTGTCGTTTCATAGATGAAGACATTGCTAAATCCACATCAGACTTCAGCATGAGAGCCCTCAGAGAACTCAAGGAACTGTTGGGCTTTTTCCACTACTCTTACAGTGAACCTATTGTGTGATTCACTGGTCGGACACTGGGATAACCCATGAGCTTACAGTTTTTGATTGCCAGCCTGCAAATATTCGATGCTCAAAGTACCTATGGAATTAAGGACTAAGATTTGAAAATATGAAGATAATACACTTTTGGTGCAAACCTTCTTTAATTAATGTCATAAAGCATTCAACTTCAGTGGCAGAAAGTTTTGGGAACACACTTGACTCATATTTTAAAATGTCAAGTTTTATAAGTATTGACTCTAAACTAAGAGAAAGCAATTTTACTGCTCAGAGCAGATGCCATCTTGTATCTTAAAATTTGACCCCCCTGTTGACATAAATTCAGCTTTCTTTAATTATCCCACTGTTAGTCCAGGGATTACTGGCATGAGTAATCCAAGCAAGAGCTGGCCTACTAAATAAAAAATGTTGATGACAGCAAGAGGAAAGGGAGCTCAGGAAGGAACGAAGGAAGCTCAGCAAAGTTCTTAGAGTCACTTGGTGACATCACCAATGAATCCAAGCCATGATCAAACCAACCACCAGCATGGGGGAACAACAGGTGCACAGAGGAAGGAATCAAGTCAGAGGCAATCTCAGCTTGAAAAGTATCACAGTTTTTTTATCAATTTCAAGCTAATCATAGTGACACTTCTGGCATCAGAATTTCCTTGACTCTCCTAGGAGTAACCACTGCACAGAGATGAGGCCTAGGAGGTAGCTCATCCTTTGGAGCGGGCATGCAGTGCTGAAGTTCCATCTGTGGCACACTGACCCTGCCAGGGTAGCTGATGTGCACCAGGCTCAGGACAGCACCAGCTCTCCTGCAGCCACTGGCAGGTGACATGAGATATGGCCCTTCCTTTCATGCAGGGATTTCCAAGGTCACTTGAAAACATCCACAGAAAGAACCTGGCACTCCTGCCTGCCAGGGTAACACCTATTCTGACTTCTTAGCCTTCACAGAAAGAGAATTTGCCCACAGTAGCATTCAGCACACCAATCCTGTTAATAGAAATAAGGAGTCATTACTCACCACTGCATGAGTTCCTCAAGACCTTCATATTTACATTTTTTTTTTGTTCAAACTGGAATGTTATGCTTTAGGTAAAACAAGTCTTAAATGAAATAAGAGTTAATCACAAAGCAAGCGAGTCTAATGATCAGGAGAGTTTTCTTGAAAGGATCACAGACAGATAAAAATCTAGAATCCAAAGTTTCAAAATTTTAGAGGAAAACAGGGCTGGCCACTTCAAATGATGTTGCTTGGAATAAACCATTCCTTCTGCTTCATGTTTAAAGGCAGCTGACATCTGAGCTACAGAATGCTTGAAATAAGTATTAGAAGATTTCATATGAATACAATCAGAAGATTTCTTTTGATGGAAGCCATTATATTTTCTACTCATTTTATGCAATCATAAAAGTATTTTGTTTGCAATAATATTTCAGAAAGTAAAAAGCCAGTGACAGTGCTAGGCTGTTTGCAAGATTTGGCTATCTAAATGCTCTTAAACAATGCTGAAGAGGCACTGCCCTTCAGAGAGGAGGAAGCAACGTCATGTGACTTACCTGGACATAGTTAATAGTGGAGCTAAGTATAATCAAGGCTAATCATTCAGCAAGAGCCCAGGGCTGAGAGGTTTCTAATTCCAAACAAAAAGTCCTTGGAAACGACTCGTGTTTCTAAATAAAAAATGAACAAACTATGAAATGGGCTCCCATACTGCAAAAATGTCTTTTTTTTTTCTTCTGCTGTAATTAAAGATAGGAAATGGGAATAAGGTTTTGGACTCTAAATTATTCACTTTGAATAATTCTTTCAGGCCTAAACAATTATGCTAGATGCTAATTTTAATCAAATTACGTGTAATATGTTAATATGAGCATAAATCCTACATTCCTTGACAAACACCAACATTATATTAATGTTATATAATTATATTAATGGGGAATATGAGCAGTACAAGCTGTTCACATTTATGACATAAATGTGGTAAATATAAAGTGAAATTCAACTTGGCAAAGTAAAATTTAATTTCAGAAAAATAACTCCCGTCTTCTTTAAAGCAGGCAAGATTTTTAATTACATGAGTTGCATGATTCTAAAATGAATTCATGCAACATGTTTTAGTATTGGGTGCTACAGTTCTTGATTTTATTTTACTAAAATATGTGGTTTTAAAAGGAATATGATGATTTTAAAACTTGTGTGGCACAGAACCCATAGCATGGGAAGGCTGAATCCATGCCGGTTGTCTGCAATCTGACACTCAGCTGCAAAAGACAAGGACAGGAAAGCGTAACTTGGCACAGAACCCAGTTGCTCCCTGTCAGAGAAACAACTGCTGACAGTTACCACAGCCAACACAGCTGGCATTTATGTCGGTAAGACTGTGGTGGCCAGTGAAGATGGATTGTGTTGGGGCGGCCGGTCCCGGTTTGAATTCCCCGGTTCTCTGTCAGCCTGGTCACTCCCCCAGAGCTCTCCCATTGGTCCCCGCTCCCTGGTCCTGCCTTTCCCCCGGCCCCGGGAAAAGCCCTGAGTTAGCCATGCTGTTCGTATTTGCGTCTGTGCCCTCCGACGGTGAAGATGCAATAAAATCCTCCTGCTGGAATTGCAAGCAGATACCCTTCCTGCCTCTTTGTCACTGACTGAATACTGAACCTGCCCAGGCACCTGTGGGGCACGCAGGCCTCCATGGAGCAGGAGGTATTTACAGTATTGTAAGACAGTACAGCTGATAGTGGGTCAGTATTTTCCATTTAGAAAGGGGCTATTCCCCACCAGCATGAATGTTCTGGGAGGCTTTAGAAAGGCTTAGTAGATGGAAGTATTTATATAACTAAGTGTAGGGCTTATAGATCATTTACATTTCATTTAAGTCATCAGGAGATCATTTGCATCTATGGTAGGGTCTAGACCACATGGGAATTACTTTTCTCCTTTATTAAAAAACTGAAATAAACACCACTTACCCAGCTCAGGGTGTGACAGATAAAGTCTGAGGCTCCCATTTCCTCCTCTTTTCTGGAAGTTTAAGACACTGTGGGACTCCTAACTGCACTTGTCTCTTGTACATAGCTGTGCAAGTTCATTTGCTGTTTCCACTGGATATGCAAAAAGTGGTGCCAGCGTTTAATGGCAGACAATCCATATAAATGGATGTGTCCCTATTACGAGGAAATGCTATATATTCAAACTGTGGAAAATGCTGCAAGTTGGGCTCAGATCTTGTGACATATCAGCTGCAAACTCAGTCTTCAGGAAGGGGCTTTGCCCCAGTGCCCCTTGCCTATTTGTTTCAGTGGGCTCAGAGCTACACAGTCAAATCTCCCTTGCAGCACTGAAATACCTCTAAATCCTTGGACCTACATATTTTGATCACATCCATCTGGTGGTGGAGTATCCGAATGTGTGACTTACCAAATTTTAAGTGGACTGAAAATCTTTCCAGAAATCTATTAAAAAACACTCAGAAAGAAAGTAAAAGCATGCAGCTCCTCAGTTGCCATAGCTCAGCTACCAATGCTGCTGTAGCATGAGGTGTCTGAGAGCTGACTGTGAACTGGCACGAGAACTACAGCCTTCACGCGAGGGAAGCCAAAGATATGTGGGCTTTCAGACTATGCTGCAGTACTGTCTATTGATGCCATACACTGATGTTGAATAAATGTCCCTACATTAAATCAGTGTTCAGACAAATGAAATATTTTGTTATAGACTTTTTGTGTTTAAGGCATTGGCTTCTGAGGCTTTTCAGTTATCTATGGCAGCACTAAAGCACAACATCCCACATTATCTTGCTAGCAGTACAGAACTTTCTCAAAGCTGGAGTTCTCAAGGACTGGCTGCCTGTGTGCATATTCCTGCTAGGAGTACACATACACCTGTCTGCACTCATCCTGTCTTCATTTTGTTCACAGGAAGGAAAAAGACCACCATGTGCATTAGCCCCTCTGTCCCACTTGCTGAGTCCCTCACTGTCAAAGGGCTTTACACAAGAAGGAAAAAGAGGACGTGACATGAAAGTACACATAAACAAACATACCTTGAAGAATCTCTTTTCCTCGTAAGCAAGGTCCTTTTCTCCAGCTGCTGAACCACATCTGCAATAGGACTGCAGGTGACTTAAAAGCAAAGCCTGTAGTCCCTGGAGGAGAGTCTCAAAAACCTGCACAAATTATTGTGACTTTTACCATTGTGACTTTTATTCATTATGCACTTTGAAGGTTTCTACAATTCTGTACACCTTGGTGAAGTCCTCTTTAGAATGTGTATGCTCAGCAAATATTGAGTCTGCAGCAAAACACTCCTCAGGGATAGCAGTGCTTTGGTAGACTAAGTCTCAGTCTCTGCCAAGTGCCTGCAGGTGGTTGGTTGCCAGTGCACATGCAGCACTGGGAGTCTATGAGAGCAGGTTCAACGTTTTGAAGTGTTCTGTGCTGTCATCAACTTTTCCTTTGCATGTTGCTCTCTTTTGCTCTATATTTTTGCAGATAGGTTGTTCCACTGTAAGTCATTAACTTTGTTGTAATATTTCTGAGCCTGGATTCTTTTATTGGACAGGATTCCTGATAACTTCAATTGGGGTCTTAATTGCGGGAGAACTTCTGATCAAATAAATTATGCCTGATGCATGAAACCCCTACATGATGGCTAAACATCTCAGAATGAAGAGACTTTCCTCTGTACAGAGATTTGCCAAGTTGAATTTTACAGCCATTGAGGTGCACAAACATGACTGCAAAGGACATGTAGTGATGGAGGGAGCACAAAGCTTCTCCTATCAGAGGGAAGTCTGATCTAGTCACTGCTGAGAGGAGAGAAAACCAGACATTGTTGTTCCTGGAACATGCTACAAAGTGTTTTATTCTACAAATTTGTCTGCAGTATTTATATTCAATACAAACCTAGATTGTGTCTTGTAAGTTCGCAATGACAGAGATATTCAGATGCCTGCAAGTCTAAGTGTAATTGCTTTGTTCTTCTGGGAGTCTGCATTATGTTTGAAGGTTGGCAGAGCCAAAGCAGAAAGCTGTGTCCCACTGTTTCTTTGGAAATCACTTCTGTTTCAGGAGGCAAGAGGACTAGAAACAGTTAACTCACCAAATGCAGCGAATTGATGTTCTGGAAGGAAGATGGCCCTGCTGAGGTAAGTACTTAAATACTTACCTTCTTTTCTGTTGGTTCTAAAAGATAGAGTCTACTTGCTTGACCAAAGTATCAGTCATTGATTATCTCATCCAAAATTCTCCTCGATGTTAGCAGTGGGAGATCAATGACAGACATGTTGCAATTGCCAATACGTTTTCTCAAATTGTCCTCCCACGTATTTTGTATGATGATAAATTATTAATTTTCTATTCATGTTCATAAACAGAATTGGGGTGTAGTAAAAAATCAGGTGGACTGTTCTCTGCTAGGTGCCAGACTCTCACTTTTGTGTTTCAAATGGCCGTTCCTTGAGCTTTTCATGGTATTTCAGAGGCCGTATTGGTTGCGGGGAATAATACAGCAATTGATAAGAATGGAGCTTGTCTCCTCATCTTTCCAACACCATGAGACCATAAACAAAGTTATACCTCTCCAATTCAATTGCTTTTCTGGAAGGGTATTTATTTTAGGCTTCTGTTCTGAAACATTTTGAAGGCTGGATAAAATTAATGACTAAAACTATTCACTCTTCTTGATATCATAGGAATAAGGTAAAGTTCTTCACTAGAGTATACCCTGTGATAAATAATGCCCTAGTAATTATGGGTGGGGATTTTCATGCGGTGAGTGATGATGCCTTGGAAAAGAGCCATGGCACTGTGCATTCAGAAGCCAAGCTATCTAAATCCTTGCAGGCCTCATTTATGCTTTTGGGAATATAGGACAGGTGTGGCAGTTACTAAACCTGGATACTTGAGAATTCACCTCTTATTCCCAGGTGTGGGCCATTAATTCTCGTTCAGACTTGTTCAGTTCTAACAAGTCTCTTTTGAACCAGATTTTATATGTGCACATATACTCACATAATAAATAGCATTTTCCTTTCAATCCATTTATCTACTTTGTTTTACTCATCTTTATCTATGCAGCCCTCATCTTACCTAACATTTTGCATACACACAGCAGTAAACCCCTGAAACAATCAGTGGCAGTCTACAGATCCCTGTCATGTTCTGTAGATACCAGAAGACTTGCAGTTTGCATTGTTTAGTACAATTACTAAAGAAGCTCGGGTAAAACTCAAGCCAAGCCCCAGTGAAATTCACAACAAAGGCTATACTAATTTTCATTGGATCACTAGACATCAGAGCAAAGCCAGAGAACACTCAAACACAAACATATGTTTGTAAAATCCTGTAAAAAATCTGTAAAGGAGTATAGTGTTCATTCTTTATGTTAGATGATCTTCCAGAAATCTGAACACTTTGGGTTTACACACCTAGAAGCCTCCTCACAGACCAGGCATTCTTCAGGGACACATTTGATATTTTGAAATTCAAATACCTACAAGAAAGCTTCTAATTCCATATTCTGGTATTTCCATAGAAGGTCGCTGTTGTGGTTTAGGATAGCTAAAATTGTAGTTGAAGAAGGCTTCATCTGCCAGGAAGTGATTATTTGCAAAGAGGTGCTTACAGCTTCCTCTAGACCCAACAGAACCAATCAACTGGCTAGGTTGAATATTGGCAACTTTTTAAAACCACTTAGAGAGCTGGACACGCCTCTGTGAGCCACATTTTAAGAACGAACACGCGCCGGGAAGCCCTCTCTTGCTTCCGGAGGCCGAACAGGTAACTGGAGGAGGGGGAGAAAGGGGGGGGCTGGGCTCTGCCGGCCGGGCCTGGCCGTGTCGGCCGGGGGTGGCCTGGCTGAGATCGCAGCCGCTCCTGCTCGCCGGACACCCCCCAGAGGCCAGGCCGGCCCTCACCCCTAGAGCGGCTGAAATTCCCCTGAGACTGCTCCCGGCAGGATCACATGGCCAAGAGATAAGCCAATTCCAAACTCCAGCTGCAAGGCCCGGGTGTTAACTCTTTTAGTGCTGTAAGATTCTTCCAGACAAGATGAAGCCTGCGGACACCAATCCTTTCCCTGGTCAGATGGACAGAGAAAGGTAAAGGTGCGTGAAGAAAACACTATAAAGATGCCCCAGTCAGTGGGGAAGAAAAACCTGAGACCTGGAGGGAGGAGAAAGAGGAGATGCTTTAATCCTAGAAGCTGAAATTCTGTTGGAAAAAAACCCATGGTGATTGACTATGATATATTAGACTACCCATTGTAATTTCTTGAAAGCATTGGGGGGTGGGGGATGGAGCGTTCACACCGCAACTGTGAGCAGAAGTGCTTGTACTAGAACAAGCAAACGCTGAAGTAGCTGTGACTTGATGAGAAATTTGAGCAGAGATCCCACGAGAGAAAAGGACCTCTGTCCTTACGCCTTTTAGGCACTTTGATAAGTGAAGAAAACTTCTGTTTCTGAACAGCGTATCCTTAAAAATAGTACCCCCTTAGCTAAAGAAACCCTCGAAGCAGCTGTGGGGAAAGCTGTAAGTCGGGGGATGGGACTTTCACATGCAAGCAGAGAACCATTCCGGGCGGCTGCTTTGCTGTGACATTGTTTTTTCCATGGTTTTGACCAAGAGAGACTCCTCTCCCTAAGTGAACTGAAAACCAGAAATTATTATATAGGTGGTGAACGGACTAGAATCCTCAAGGGTTGTGTTTTTCTTTTACGTTGGTGGTAGGAGGGAGGAGTGGTGGCGGAGGGGAGAGAGGTGTTTTGAAGGTTTAGTCTGACTTTCTTTTCCCTCTTTTAACTCTGTTAATAAACTTGTTTATATTCTTTAAGTTTTTGTGCCTGCTTTGCTTTTTCCTCCTAATGCTTATCTCACAGAAAGGACATCAGGGGGCCTACTGCCCAAGTTAACCCTCAAACCACTACAGTCACAGATAGTAATCTCAGCTGCTTCATTCACTTCAAAGGGACTTGTGGCTACTGAGAACTTCTGTATATCTGGTCATCTTTATATACCTAAAATACCATGGTCATCTCCTATGCAGTCCTCTGGAATACAGTGAAGAGATGGGATGATATATGCTAAATTTTGAAACAGCACACATTTTTGTGACAGTATTTTTACATGCAAAGAATTGTCACAAAGGTAACAAGATGTCCCTCTACCTTCAAATCCCTCAAGAAGCCATGGCTATAATGGCACACTTCTCAGATCCAAGTACTATCTGGTGAAATGGAACACTGGTATTGGAGAACCTGAGCTGGCTTGGCTTGAAGAACAAATTCATGACAGCATGACAGCATAGACTGAGCAAGGCTTCCATTAAAATATAAATTTACCATCAACAGGTATTTTGTAGCTATGAAAGAGAAGACTGATGATATGTGACTACTGAAGAACCCAACAAACTAACCAGAATACCACACAAAAAAGTGAAACTTGCAAAAATGGGCACACTTTTATCTATGCAGTTGGCTGATTCTGAAAGTGCTTTCTAAGAGTTTCTGATTTAAAAAATTACCTTCCTGATAACAGCATGAAACAAAAATATGGCAATTAGGAAATCAAATCTCAGGGCACCACTATTGCAGAATCTACCTAGATGAAACCAGTTCATCAAGCTTGAAGTACCAAACCTCTCATTCCCCTCAAAACTATAAGAGGAAATGTGAACAGCTGTAGCTGGAGAAGCACAGCATATAATGCCTATAGAAATGACAGCTTGGGTTTGTTGTAAAAGCATACAAATCATAAATGCATTAGTTTTCCACTATATGAACTATATATCTCATTGATCTATTAGTTTTTTCAGATGCTGTTAAGACTTCTGTGTTAGCCTGATTCCTTTTGCTATCACCCTGCTGAAGTTGTGGGGACCAGCTGTCTATTATGGGGTTTTTTGTCCTCCTCCATTTGAAAACGATTGCATTTATTTTGTCCATGTAATTGAGTTAATCAGTTTTCAGAAACCAGTATGAGTAACTCCAGATAGCTAGATAACCTGGGTATTTTGATAACTGCAAATTAAGGGGAGTAGTACTGGAAGATGCAGAACTAGAAACTGGAAATACTTAGTTACAAGACTTACTAGCTGCACAGAGAGAAAGAACAAAGGCACTCAATTTTTCCTGCAAATGAACTCCAGGCAATGTGACAATAAAATGGATGTTTGCTATTAGAACAGATTGGTTCCTTTTCTTTACTTAGTATTTGCTAGAACAAAAGCGCTGTAACTTTCCAAGGCTGTAGTGAGTCAGTGCTAGAATTAGCAGCATGATACCGAAATAGCGATCACCACTAAGCAATCTTTCCTCTCCTTTCTCCTCACCTAGTCTAAAAGGCTGCCTCTGACAAATTAGCTATTAACAGATAAGTTTCTGTCATTTAAATTACTAAATCATAGTGAAAAACTGAACTCTGTGCTTAGGAAGTATAAGCTTTTTCAAACAAATAGGCAGAGCTATTCATATTTCTTTTTCTCTCTGAGCTTAAATTTTTTTTAATATAGCCAGATTCCTGAGAAAAGAAAATCAGTGATCCTTCTGCTTTCTGAAGCTTTAATACCTCAGCTCTGCAAAATTCAGATTTCTAACAATAGGGTTTTGGTCTTGGTGCAGGTCAGTCCTGAACACAAAAAGTAATTGTAATACCAAAATGCAGGGTTGTTAAGGGAAGGGAGATTTGTAATAATAAGATTATGGAAACCTCTATTACAGACTTTGTATTTTTGGGATATTCCTGCATGAATGCCATCTGCTTGGCGATCACAAGGAATGTAATCATATTGAGAGAATCTTTCCAGTTTTGAACTAATCTAGGCTGAGATTACCAAGAAAAGTTACCAAGAAAAGGTTGTATTTTGGCATAATTCAATGCATTTGCCCTTAAATACATCTGAGTGTTCATCACAGCCTGGAATTTTGTGTTTTTATCTAAGGGCCTATTTATTTCCACCTGTAAACTACATATACATATACAAATATATATACATATACAAATATATTTATTCTTCTCTATTCTAAATCACTGGAGAGAAATTAGTGATTTATTCTCTAGAATTCAAAGGCGTGTCTGTTAGACCAGAGTGAAAAAGTACAGCAGCATCATGTGTGAAAATTAAACTTTTAACTAAAATGTGCAAGTCTGAAGTGAAAAAAAATCCAGCGAAGGCTTACCCATGAGGGAAACAGAGGCAGATGCTTACGGAAAGAAACATTTAACACATAGGTTGTAGTCCAGGAGTTTGTAGGGTTTTTATTTCAAGACAAAGAAATAATTGCCCATGAAGACAGAGGAAACACGCATGAACAATGGAATCAGACACAACAGAAACTATTCCAAGGGCAACAAAATAGCTTTCGTTCCAAGTGAAAGGCTCCAGAGAACTTCTTAATGTTTTTGTGTTAAGGGAACATACAGTGGGCAGTAAACAGGGACATTTGTCCCAACAGGCTCCTCTCCCCTTTATACCTTCTGACTCAGTTCCCAGAGTTTCTATTTCCTCAGTGGCCTTCCTGCCTCTAAATGTGAATTGCTGTAGATTACTTGAAGACATTGAATATCAGTGTAATTTTTTTCCAAGACTAAAGTCTTTAAACAATTGTGAGACTGGATAATGCATGTAAAAATAAAACACTATTATCTTATAGTATTATCTATAGTAATATGGGTAACGGTTGCTATAGGAACACATCCAGAACAAGAGTGAGAAGGGCTCCATCCCAGCAGGGACCAGTCCGCTTGTGACACCCAACTCCAGAGCTACTGCTCATCTGGCACAATTTGTATATAAGCAGGTAAAGTGTGTATTTCAATGCCACATCCCAGCTGTCCATATATTTCCATGCTTACTTTTTAGATTGCCTTCATGATATTCTATTTTTACTGTAACACTGGGGAGAAAAAGTATCCTGCAAAAACTGAAGTACACTGTGTGATGGTTTCCTGTAGAAAGATAAAATGCCAACCAAGCACTGGAGTGTCTTACATGCAGGAAATTATGTGTGAGTTTTAGCGTTTAAAATAATCAGACTCTGTGAGAATAAGTTTGCCTAATTTTTATTTTCTTCGGCTATCTTTGATGAGGATTAATAAATGAATGGTCATAAAGTGCTCTAAAATCCTAGGAAAGCATACTAAGAGCATACATTTACTTAACTATTGTGAGCAAAGGATAATGTTTAATGCTTACCTGGAATTCTGCTGTAGCTATAGATAGATGAGTCATTGTCACAGAAAATGTAACAGTTTCAATTAAGAAACAGAAAAACATTAGATAAGGTAAAGCAAATACTTGCTGATGGACAAGGAAAAGTATCTTTGGGGTAAATGAGCTGAGTAAAACTGTTTGCCCAGACTAACCCTCAGAATTTTTCTGCAAATATGGTTTATTTTCCACAGGGCTTTACAAAACCAAACCCTTCCACAACATCAGACAGCCATAAAAATGGTAAATACAAATAATTGTATCTATGTTACTGAGTTCTGCAACTGTATTTACAAATCTAATTCTTCTCAGGTCTTTTGCAGACATAAAACATTTTTCAAGCAGGTCTATGTGCTAAAGAGTAGCACAGATCATTAACTTTTTTTTTTTCTCTACATTAAAAAAAATCCCGCTTTTCCAACAGTATTGTTTTTACTGTTTGCACACTTGAACTTGTTTCAGATCTGCCTACCTTATAAACAGATGATTTTCAGACCTGCCCACTGCAAACACACACACCTGTGTATTGAAGTGTACATTTCCCATTCAGGGAGCTGCAAACACACCCTGCTCACACACAGCTTGAGATGTGAGCATATGTGTGCATACATACAGCAAGTATATGCTTGTTTGGGCAGAACTAAAGTGATATAAACCAAAGTGTCTGGAAAATATTATGGGCAAAAAGAACTTTTCTCCACAAAATGTGATATATTTTATAACAACAAACATACCAGTGAAATGGTGCATAATCTTCCCGTGACATTGAACTCGATGATCCAGATGTTTCCTACTCTGCCAGCATTTAGGGTTTATTTTCTAATAGTAAGTTTGAAAAAAATCAACCAAAAATCTGTGAAATTTAGAAATTTGTCATAATTTCTGTTGTCAAGAGAACTGTTGTTACTGTTATTTGATGTCTTTGGTATTCCTTCCCATTGATCTCACAACATTCTACGGAGGCAAACACGCTCGGCAGCTAGGATCGAGATGGGAATACACTGTCAGGTGTTAATTAACAGCCTGGGAACAATTAGGAGATGCCAATCAGTACAGAAACACACCACCATTTACTTCGATGCCCGTGGGGCACTGGCCAACTTCACCACAATCACAGAACATTCTGAGTTGGAAGAGACCCACAGGGATCATGGAGTCCAGCCCTTAAGCGAACGGCCCATACGAGGATCGAACCCACAGCCTGTGCCCGGTACCCCCAGGAAACCGCCCGGCCTGGTCCGGCCCGGCCCGGCCCGGGCCCACTGAAGCTGCGCTTTCCCTCCCGCGGGGCCCGGGACAAGCTCCCCGCTCTGCCCGTGCGGGGACTCAGCCGCGAAACGCGCTTTCGGCTTCTCCCCACCTCGGGCTGTGGGAGGTGCCGGACCCTCCTGGAAGTACAGGCGGGCCCCCGCTTCCCCCCGGCGCGGGGAGGCGGCCGCCTCGCTCCCCGCCAGCCCCCGGACCGGCCGGGGCGGCCTCTCGACCCCGTCCCCCGTCGGAGAGAGGAAGACGGCACCCGGGGGCCCGGGCGCAGCCGACCCAGCGACACACGTGGCCGCGACCGCGTTGTCCTTCAGCGCGGCTGTAGCAGCGCAGGACAAACCCTGCGAGCTGCCGTGACAGGCCCCCGGCCACGGCCAGCCTGAGGCCACCGGCGATGCCCCGCCGCGGCAGAACCACAGCCGCGCCCGCAGGCCGCGCGCGGAGCTCACGCACAAACACCTCGGCCCGCGGCCCCGCCCCGCGCGGGCGCTGATTGGCAGCGCGCGCTGCCAATCACGCGGCGGTTGCATCACCCGGGCGGGGCGGGGCGGCCCCGCGCGGTGTCGCAATCGGCGCTCGCCGCACGCGCACGGTACCGAGCGCGGCCCCGGCCCCTGGCGCCGCTCAGGTAAGCGCGGGGGGCGCGCGCCGGGGCCGGGGGGCCGCGGCCGCTCCCTCCCTCCCTCCCGCCGGGCCCCGCACGGCAGCGCGTGATGCAATCGGCGGGCGGCCCCGGCTCCCTCCCCTCCCCTCCCCCGGTGAAGTCACGGCTTGGCAACGCCGGGCTCCCCCGCGCCCCGTTCGGACGGGGGAGGAGCAGCGCGGCCTCGACGGGCGGGCTGCCCAGGGAGGGCGGCGGCGGCGCCATGGGCCCGCCGGGGAGGGCCGGGCCGGTCCCGGTCCCCGTGGTCGGGCCCGGCCCGGAGGCGGGGGGGAGTGAGGCCGTGCCGGGGCGTTTCCGGGGGCGTTCGGCGGCGGGGCCGGGCGGCCGCTCACGGTGCGGCGGGGTGGGAGTGCGTCCGGCCGAGGGGCAGCCGGAAAATGCGGCCCAGGGCGCTCGGGAGCGCCTGCGGTACCGCCCGGTGCGCGCCTCCCGCCCTGGGGGAGCGTCTCGACTGATGTTTCGGGTTCCCCGCGAATTTCCATAGCTCAAGTTGCAAGTTTCAGACCGCAGCTTTGGCAGGCAGGGAGTTCGGCGTCGGCCTTAGCGCTGACGTCCGGTGGGGAAGACCAGTCGCAGCTCCGTAACACTGCCATGCACAGCCTCTTCGGAAAGTATTAAGCATTTATAATTTTCAAAACTTTCGGATTTAAGGAATTGGTACATCGTTAGAAATCACAGCTGTCGTTTTAATTCGAAAGACAGAGTCTTGTGATACCTCCTCGCTTCCCAGTGTTTGGGATTCTGTCAGAATACGTGCTTTATGTGTTCTGATAGAGTCTGTTAAGGATGTCAGAGTGTATTTTTGTTGTAAGATGTATAATAAAAATTGAGATTTTGAGATAAATGCGGAACAGTGATGTTGTCAGCTAGAAATTATTAGCTGAAATACTTTTCAGAATATGAAAATTTTGAATTTTCAAGAAATTACGGGTTTGAGCTACCCAGTCTCAAAAGTTGTTGCCCAGCCTTCAGTACATGGGAGTTAGCATCAGCTCCTGCAAACCTGTGAGTGTGAACCGTGCAGTAGTCAGCTCTCCCGTTGTTCTGCAAATGTGTGCCTGGAGTTCTGTGCCATTGTCCGTAGTCCAGGGTCATTGGAATCTAGACTCGGATCCTATTAGGGTATTTCTACTGAAATCTAAGACAAGAGATGCCACCTATTGCTGTTCAGATTGGAACCGATTTTGCATTTGACAAGACAGCTGTGTGAATTTGTGCTGTAAAGTCATTCTGACTAATTATCAGAATCAGCACAGTGACATTTCAAGAAAGGAACAGAGAGAAGCACTTTGTATTCTTTGCTACCAAGTTAAAAAAATACTGATTTAATTGATAAAACACATATTTTTTGGTTGTTGTGTTTTTTTTTTGTTTTTTTTTTTGCCAAAGCAAACATTTGGAAGTTTAATGTCTTTATTTTTATTTTTTGTGTATGTGAAAGCAAGTGAAGGCCTTAATTGCTTCATTGGTCCCCGAGGAGTACTGTGAGACAGTAAGAAACATCTTTCTGCCTGAGAAGACACCTCTTGAGTTACTAGCTGTTACACTGTAGTGGGTGGCCAGTTGGTTTCCTGGGTGGCCAGTTGGTGGCCTAAGGAGAGAACTAGGCAGTTCTAACTGGCCACTGGAAACACTACCATGTGTTGGGTGGAACCAGCCTAGGGCTGTTGCTGAGCTGAAGCTAATGAGCAGCTTTATGGGAACAAGATGCTGGGAAGCTGGGCTGGGTCTCTGAGGAGTTGTCTTTTGCTGTGCCGGGGCTGTCACCCAGTCACGGGAAAGCAACCTGTGTGGAGAGGCATAGAGCAGCTGTGTTTGTGTTGCACGGGCTCTGGGAAATTTGAGACCTGTCTGCCTCCCCACCTTCATGGCCTCTCCCAATTACCATGCCCTTTACCTCACCCTTCTTGAGAGTCCCCTTGGTATGTCTCATATCTGCTGCCTTTAAATCTCCTTGCAGTATCTGCTGAAGGATGTCCCATAGCACCTGTTGCTATCTGGGATAGCTTTCTGACGATTGGTAATAGGCATCCAGCCTCCAAATCACCAGGTAGAAAAACTAGTATCAAGCCCCAAATGTTAACACTCCTGTAACTCTGTGATACAGTAGTTAGTGCTACTTGCTCTGCATATTCTTTGGAGCAGGACAGGAATCCAGGTGTCACATCTCCCAGTTAAGGATTCTAATCATCAGGCCAGATAAGAGCATATCTCACTCAAAAAAAAAAAAAGTTATTTAATAAAAAACAAATTAGTTCCAGTGGGAAGAAGCTGAGGGAGGTCTGTTCTAGCAGGGCTAGAATGCTTGCTTGAGAGATGTGACACTGGTTGTCTTCTCTGCTTATATCCATGTACTGCCCAACTAAAATACTCCCATTAATATTAGGTTTAATGGAACAGTTTTTCTGTTGAATCACGGGGAAATCTGATAGAGATAGGAAAGGAGTGTTAAAGCAGTATTAAATAGTTTTGATAGCATAGAGAGAAGTAGCACATGGAACCCGGTGATGTGAAGAAACTTGTTACCTGTCAGGCGGGGTTCCTTTGGGGGCAGGAGCCACCCCTTCCTCTGTAGTAGCTCATGGAGCACAAAAATCAGATTGTAAAAATGGTGTGGGTTACATAACTGGCCTGTCCAGGTGAACTTTGCAAGCACTGAAATGTGTTGAAGCAGAGGGGACAGCAGAGCATTCTGTCTGATTTGGAAAAGGTATCAAAAATATACTTGTCAGAGACAACCCAGGAGAACTGTATATGCTTTGAGGGCTACAGACATTCTGTATTTTAAAATAAAGTGCAGACAAGCCCAGTGTGTGCTCTAAGAGGAGCATACACTTAACACCTTGACGGAAAATGTCTGTGCAGTTACACATGCACAGCTAATACAACTGGCCGTGCCAGTCTCGTGTTGGTGTACAGGTACACCTTGTTAGCAGGGTATTCAGTTTAACTGCCCAACCCAGCTGCTTATTCGGTCAGAATCTGAGACTGAAACATGGTTTGCAAAAGTTGCTTTAAGAGTTGAAACTGGGAAAATACTAACACAAAGGTGCTAGGCACTATGTATATAGATTGAGCTCTACAGATGTCAAAAAGAGTTGATGGTCTCATTCTGCCCTGAAATAGGAAAATGAAAAGATCTCTTGATAGGAAGGGTGTGGGTGTAGTCATACATCTTCACAAGTGGGAAGACCTTTCAGTGACCAGAGAATGTTAATTTTCAGTATCATTCAAGCCAAATTTAGTGGGGTTTCCCATGAATGTTATTGAACCATACTGCAGCTGCATCTCATTTTGGCTCCTTCATCATGGAAGAAAATATACAGTTGATCTACACAGTTGAATTTTTACATTTTAATGATATCCCATCCAAAACTAAAACAGCAACTCAGACTGCTTAGAAAAACAAACAGGAACAGTACACAGCTGATGAAACCTGTGAGTTCTAAACCTGTGAGTTTAGAATGACCAGTGACACACAGGAGCTCACTTACAAACCTCTCACACATCCCTCCATTCATCAGCCAGACAGTGAAGCCATCCATCACTGTGCTGTTACAGATGCGAAACATGTTCCTGGGCTGGACGCTGCCCACCCTGGGCAGTCAGCACTGCCCAGTGCTGCTGCAGCTGGTTGCTTTTCCCCAGTCATCTGGAGGTTGGGCAGGGAGCATGTATCACACTGGTTGTGTGATACTGCAAGTCTGTGTGTGACACAGTGCTGGGCTGCACAGCTGCCACACAGTCTGACCTCAGAGTAGGATTGTTTAGTGCCAGTTAAATGCTTTTCTTCAACATGACAAATCCACACTGATTTGACTGATCACTGAGAATTTTTCATTGGAGCCATAGGTAGGTGTTTGAGGAGCTTAGGACCTGTTGCCCTTCCCCTCTTCTCTCCCAGCCATTTAGGAAGTCATCCTATGAGATGAGAAGAGAAGGGGTCCAGCTGTTAGCCTTGCCAGGGCCATGGCCCTGCAGGAGCTGTGGTGGAATCCTCCTTGTGCCACCAGTAGGGCCAGGAGCAGGCTGACCTCAGCAGCAGGAGAACATGAGTCAGGTGAGAGGATGTCTTGCTCATCAGGCCAGTTTGTCTGCTGGAGAGTGGACAAAGACCAGTGCACGAACTAGGGCAGGGGACCTTATTTGTGGATGAGTTAGCTGTGGTTGCTGTCTTTTTATGGATGACAGTCCCCTGTCTTTGTGTAGGGATCTACACTGCCATCACCTTGTGTTCGTGTCCCACATGCTCAATACATACTGTACAGGCTCAGCACATTGCTTGTGGTTGAATGTCACCCAGGCACAGCCTTTCCAATGTGCTACCTTTTTCCATAGATTTATTTTCCCACTCAGTACTGGTAGACCTTACAACAGCCATCAGTTTGAACATCAGCTTTAAAATAAGTGCTGTAAGATGGTTGAGAAAAGGTGGACAGGCTGAGCACCCTTGCTCCAGAGAAAAGAGATCGGGGAGGAATTTGTCTGCGGATACACCCAGAGATGTGGTCCGAAGAGGACAAGGATCAAGTACCCCTGTTGGTCAAGAGTCAGGCTGTTAATAGGTTTAAGCCACAGAAGGAAAACTCCAGTCTGAAAACTAAGAAAATTGTATAACTGGGGGAGAAGTTAGACAGTGGAACATGTTGCCAAGACAGAGGTTGTGAAACTGGAGATATTTGAGGCTAGGCTAGACACCCATCCATGAGGGATGGCTTTGGAATAACTGAGTGAAGCCAGTGAACAATTCAAACAGCTTGACTAGATGACCCAGTAATAGTCCCATCCAATCCAAATACGTTTGAGGCTTCAGAAGTGTAGTTGGCAGCTTGTCCAATTCAGCAGTTATGACGTGTAGCCAGAGGTACCATCAGTACTTCATGCTAAAGCTGGTGATGTATAAGACTGTGGCTGAAGCCAGTATCTAATAGCTGCTTTTTTTTCCCTGCTAGATTCACCTTGCCCTTAATCCATGTGAAGATCCATTGGAAACGCCTTCTAGAAACACAAGAGTTTTCAGTCTCCTAATAAATTCTGTTGTGTCCAAGAACAGCCTGTCCAAATGAGCAAGACATCCCAACAGAACACCACTACAGATGCGAGCGGAGTAAGTGTGATTCACACACAAGCACACTCCAGTGGTTTGCAGCAGGTTCCCCAGCTGGTGCCAGTTAGTCCTGGTGGTGGAGGCAAAGCTGTGCCTCCGAGCAAACAGGGAAAGAAAAATTCCTTTGTGGATAGAAACAGTGATGAATATCGTCAGCGCAGAGAGCGAAACAACATGGCAGTGAAAAAGAGCCGGTTAAAAAGCAAGCAGAAAGCACAAGACACACTGCAAAGGGTCAACCAGCTTAAAGAAGAAAATGAACGTTTAGAGGCAAAAATTAAACTCCTGACCAAGGAGCTGAGTGTACTGAAAGACTTGTTCCTTGAGCATGCCCACAATTTTGCAGACAATGTGCAGCCTGTTGGCACTGAGACCACCACAACAAATCCAGAAAACAGTGGACAGTAGACACCTGCGACCTTACGAAACGAACTCTTGAGGTGCAGCTTGTCTGCAGTGCCCATGCAGTAAACCAAGCAAAAACCGTACCTTTAGTCATTGTTTTGTGAAGATTTTCTTCTTTTAGATTTAACACTGAAGATTTGTAACAAACCAGAAACTGGTTAGGGTATTTGTCTTAAATATTTTTCTCCTCAAAGATTTATGCAGCTCTGAGCTCCTAGCCAACAAGAAATGTAATATTTAGGAGATAACATTTTCACAGTAATGTTCCCTTACCATTTTAGACTTCACATAATGGGAGGAATCCAGCAGGATGGCTCACTATAAAATCAGAAACTTGTAATTGGATAGAATGTCTTCTAAATACCTGTTAGAGTATTTAAGCCCTTTGTTTTCTCCATTTCATATTACAAAATGCAAAGGCTGTGGAGAATGTTTGCTTTTTACTTTAAATCTGTAGAGCAAGTCCTATGAAGCACCATGTAGGTCCCTCCTGCCCAGTTACAGTTAATGGGGAGGTTGTAGTAATAGTGAGGCTGGGATGCTTACCAAGGTTCACCAGAAAAATAACAGTATGCTCCGATGATAATATACAGGCAGTTGGCCTCCAAATGGCACATGAAGCATCACGTACAAGAGGCAAAGCAGCACACTGACAAAGCCTTTTATTTAAGCTTGTGTTCATACTGCTCAGATATGCTACCAAAAAACTGTGCCCTGCAAAATTGTATTCTTGCTGGGAAGGAGGTACTGGGGAGAACTAAAAGTGCCGCTTGGCTAAGCAGTGAGAGGGGCAGGACAGCAGGCGTTCAGCTGGGATGTATGGATCACTGCTGGCTGACATTAATCTTACAGAAATTTACAGTGGTTTTAAAAATAAATGGCCCTAGTGTGAATAACAGATTCAGTGGAATTTCTACAGGCATCATACAGCTGTGTGAAGGAGTATCTTTAGTCTTGTTTTATTTCCATAGAAGTTTTTCTGTAGCAACTTTTTTGTTGCTACTGCTAAGTCTTTGCCATGGTCCATAATGCAGTCCTATGTGTTGTATTGAGGATTTAAACAAAGTAAAGCAGGAACTTTGATGTAACTTTAATTTATTTTTATTTTTAAATATTTCATTGATGGTATGGTTATTTTACATTTAACCTGTGTGTCTGTCTTGTAGATTACTACACTGTCTTAAATTTCCCTCTTACACTACCATTGTCCATAGATTATTTTGGAGGATGCTTGTTTGCTTTGTATCTGTACTTAGGAAAAAACTTGGATGTTACCTCTATGAAGATACTGTTAGAGAATGAAACCTTGAAAAGTTCTTTTTTGAATTTAAACTTTTAATACATGTGGAAAACTTTAATGGATTGTTTTGGATTATAGTAGACTTTTTACAGATAAGTTTTTTCATTCTAACTGCATCTTAAGTTTGTAGGGTTGAAATACCAGAAGCTAATAAAAATGTTTTGCTTGTAGTGGCCTTGTTTTTCCTGTCCCTTTTCTATTTCCCTCAACTGCAGAGTTGCCCAACTCACACAGCTGTCTTGGAGAAATCAGTGCAACAGTCTCTGTTCCCCTCTTTCACTCATGTTTTTGCTCCATGGAAGCAATCAAAAACTCATTACAGTTTTGTCTAAATGTCTGATTTAACAAAAAAGGAAAAAAAAATTAAGACTGAAAATTTACTGCAATTAGAGGGGAGGGGAGAGGAGCAGAACACCAAAAGTTACAAGGAAAAAGCTGACCTGAAGGCATCTCGTTAACTGCACGTCTGGTGAAAAGGCCAGCACTAATCTCTTGCCTTGTTGTCTGACCTGTGAACGGGGACTGTGTGGCCCTGTAGCCCTGAAGTTGGTTTGCCAGGCCTGCCCTCCTCTACCAGTGCGAACAGGGGCTAGCTGCAAATCTTGGCTATTTGTTTCTGATTTTGGTGAAAATGATTTCTTAGATCTCTCATGAGTGGGGGTGAGCCTCTTTCTGAAGCTCTTAAGGGTGACTTTTCTACCTGTTGCTCCTGACAGCTCTGATCCCATTTCCTTATGTTTAAAACCAAACCACTGAGTTAAGAAGAGTCATTTGTTTGGAAAACGAAATTTCTCGTTTATCAGCCTCTGCACTGGTTTTCTTAGCCGATGTTGTGGTTTAAGCCCAACTGGAAAATGAGCCCCACGCAGCCTCTCCCGTCCCCCCACCCCGTCAGGTGAGAGACAAACTGCAGATTACGAGTTGAGATAACAATCTACTGGAAACAGCAACCAGGTAAGACAACAAACAGTGACAGCAACAGCACTAATGACAACAGCGTGTAACAGAGGGTGATGCCGCGCAACGCGCTCACAAAGCCCAACGCGACGCGGCCTTCGCTGCGTTCGCCGCTCCTGTCCCGGGACAGGAACAGGAATGACAGAAATGGCGGCGCAGCCTCCACACAGCACCTTTGTCTGGTACCCGCAGCCGCGCCCACACGGCTCCAGCCCCGCCCCTCCCGGCACGGGGACAGCGATCCCTGGCCTTGGCTGACACCGGGACAGCGATCCCTGGCCTTGGTGACACCAGGACAGCGATCCCTGGCCTTGGCTGACAATGGGACAGCGATCCCTGGCCTTGGTTGACAATGGGACAGCGATCCCTGGCCTTGGCTGACACCGGGACAGCGATCCCTGGCCTTGGCTGACAATGGGACAGTGATCCCTCCTGGCCTTGGTGACACCGGGACAGCGATCCCTGGCCTTGGCTGACACCGGGACAGCGATTCCTGGCCTTGGTGACACCGGGACAGCAATTCCTGGCCTTGGTGACACCGGGACAGCGATCCTTGGCCTTGGTGACACTGGGACAGCAATCCCTGGTCTTGGCTGACACCGGGACAGCGATCCCTGGCCTTGGCTGACAATGGGACAGCGATCCCTGGCCTTGGTGACACCGGGACAGCGATCCCTGGCCTTGGCTGACACTGGGACAGTGATCCCTGGCCTTGGTGACACCGGGACAGCGATCCCTGGCCTTGGCTGACAGTGGAGCAAGGCTCTCCGTCCTCGACTGGCACTGGGACAATGATCCTTGTTCTTGGCTGGCACCAGGACAAGGCCTGGGAGGAGCACTGGGCTCTGCAGCCCCTCACTGCCATGATTGTAACAAATCATTGTTTTAAGTGTACCCTCAGTGAGAGGCTGGTTGCAAGAAAGGGGTCAGTGTAATTCCAAGCCCCCACCTGCTAAACTAACTCCAAGGAGCAAAGGCCCTTTCCCCCAAGGTGAAGCAGCCCAGGTTATGCGACAGCAAAGTACCTCCATCTCACCCCTCTACTGCAAGGCACAGAAAATTTCAATGTAGACCTATAAAAGTTAAGATTTTCTTTTTGACACATTATTCTTAACTCTAGTCCGTGACAGAATCCAGTTCCTGTCAGTACACAAAGAGTTACAGCACCGCACATTTCACCAGGAAACCTGATTCCCACTTTCTCACTGTACCACTAAGGGAAGGGGTCTGCTCTAGCCCCAATGAGCACCAGGAGGCTGCACTCCTTTAACTACTCCTGTAGCTGCAGCCTGGTAATTGCAAGGTAAATTCAGAGCGCACCCAACCCGAGGGAGTGAAGCAATTTGCTGCTGCAATTTACATGTATCACTTCAGAAGTGTTCAGACGTTTCTAAACGCACAAATTAGCAGCATAACACACATTCTGTTACTTCAGTGCCACTCTCTTCAAGTCTATTTGTGCCAAGGGGAAAAGGCATCTGGGAAAACATGATAGTAAGAGTATAAAATATCTTGGTGTAGTCAAAAAGCAAATTTGCTATAACTTGTATTTTCACCCCATTAATACACTTTAAATTATTAAATATCACATTTTAAAGTATTAAATATCACTTTGCCTTTTGAAAAAAGGTTTATTCCCCCTCCCCTCCACAATTTAGGAAAAAAGGTCAAATTCACTTTTTGCCTAAGTGGATAAAAACGATCATAATTACAGAACAAACTTCTGGAATGAACGATGAAATTTATATTCACCAAGTTCGTGAGCCTGATGATGAAGGAAAATGGGAGAGGGTGCCCCATCCCTGACCAAAACGCATCCCCACGCCGGGCAGGCGGAGCAGGGAGCTGGCTGGGTGCACGAGCGGGCGCTCCCTGGCCCCGCGGCGGCCCGTGCGCTGCCACACCCCAAAGCAGAACCAGTTCTGCCTCCCGCAGAGCCCGGCACTGCTCGACCTGTTCTGCAGCAGCAGAGCCCAGCTCCTGCCAAGATTCCTCACAGGCGGGGAAAGGCCTAGTAACCATACTGGGGTGATGGCTTAGTTGAAACAGTTCCAAAGCTCTCCTTCTTTCAAAATCTGTTAAATGTTACTATAAAATAGTAACTGCTGCTGAACCCAAGCAACAGCAGGTTTCGGAGTGCCCAAAAGCAGTGAGCCATCCCCTGGGCGTGTTCAGAGCCTGCCACAGGAAAACACTTGGGGAACGAGGCTGAGGCCATGATCACGGTCCTGCACTGAAAAAAACGGAGTATTAGGGGCAGATGAGTTCAGAGCAATGCAAAAAGAGTATAGTCTGTGTTCTCATATCTGCAAGGCTACCAAAGCAAAGCCTGATGTCCTTGTGCAGGTACTATATCTCAGAGGTGGAAGATTTCAGTCACCACAGCAGGAACATCAGTGCAGCAGCACATATGAGCTTCTGATCTCACACCCTCCCTCCCTCAAAAAACTGTTCCCCTTCACAGTCAAGAATTTCTGCACTTGCCTCTTACAAACCAGTGTCAAGAAACCTCTAAAAAAATGTAAATAGGCTTATTTATTAATTGAATGACATTAATGCAGTCCTCTGGATTGTTTTGCAATGTTTCTTTGGTCTCCCACACGCAGTTTCCTATGTAGCAACGGGTCACCAAGCTGTTGGGAATAAAGAGCAGGTTCTTGTCACACAGACCAACCTACTTAGCAAAAAGAGCTCTCCTAGAGCAACGTATTTGACAGTTTTGAAGGAAATTATTTCAGGCCTAAATCCAGTCCTGAGGAGGGCACAAAGGCTGACACTATCAAAGCCCATGTTGTGCTGTGCCCCCCATGTGAGTCAGGCACTTGCAGGAGCTCACAGTTGATCCCATCACCCACATGTCAGTGGCCTGGTGTGAGCAACAGAACTGAGATGCTCACACCAAGATGCTGAGATACCATCTCAGCTGATCCCTTCAGTGGGAAAATCCTCATCTGGCTGGCCATGAGACCCAGAAAGGCCCTGATGTTCTGCTCTGGCTTCAGCTCCCCCTGACACAGCAGAAGTATGTTCTGAAGTGGCCTTGCAGTCAAACTGCAACATAGCCTGAATATTGAACAGGAGTTTTGATGTGTATGTAAAGTGAGAAAGATTATTTTTATGTAGTTACCAGCACCTAGTGCTATTTTATGATGCAAGAAATGTATTTATTATCCTACAGGCTGATGAACACCTACAGTAAAGAAAAGCTTCTCTTGGTAATTTAAATCTTGCATGAGTGGAAAATCATTTTGTGACCAACATTAATATGTTTGTAAAGTATCCAAATAAAATTTACATTATTTCATTCTGAACTGTCTAACAATGAACTGTTAAAAATAAATGCTGCACAGCATTTACTGCTGAATGACCATGAACCCTGCAGCAAAGATATTCTTTTCTTTCAACTTTTCAGGGTCATGAACACCATAGCAATCTATTTTTTTAAGGAACAAATAGATGAACAAATATAATGAGCATGGGGCTGTGTGTGAATGATCAGTGCAGCCACTATCCAGAGCAGAAAACTCTGGCTAGCGAAGGGTCAAAGTTTGCAGAGCACAAATTTGTAGTGGGGTCAGATAAAGAAACAGGAACTGGAGCAGAAAAGCATAATGACCACAAAGTTGTGAACATAAATGATGCCAAGATGAATTTTAATAAAAATTTGATTCTGCTTACTGCATCGATACAGATCCATAAGAAAAATATGTCGTTATGTCCACTGAGAACAACTGATTTTTATTTCTATTTTTCACAGTATTTGTGATGAAGTTTAAAAAAGGACTTAAGAGTGTTATGATTGCTCATAGCTTCCAGATAATCCATTTGGTATTTTAGAGTCTCAATCATCAAAATTCAGATTTAATTGCAAGATACATCTGAGCTGAGATGTGACAGAAGTATAAGCCACAGTGATAAGGCAGCAGGGCTATTTAGCTGCCACTTGGTTAGGTAAACTGCTGATTACAAGCAGCAGCTGAGTTACCTGGGTATCATGTGCTGAAGCCTCCTACCTTCATTTTTAATGCATGAAGTTTTCCAGCTAATAGCCTGCCTTGCTATTAAGAATTGGATGCATTTTATTTTATATGCTGTAGCATGAAATCAGAACGATGACAGATTAGTTGAGGCAGTAAGTATCATCCTGAATTTTACTGCTTTTGGCTGGAGAGGCAGTTAAATGATTTGGAACTGGTCTGGCCTTCTGCCATGAAATCCTCTATTTCTTCCACGGTCCGTGGGACGCATGTGAGCAGCTCCATTCCAGTGGCTGTTACGGCGATGTCGTCCTCGATCCGCACCTGCACAGGGAACACACGGTTACCGAGGCATTCCAGATGGGGATGAGAAGCACTTCAGGCAGCAACAGTAGCGAGGGCACAAGGTGCTGGTGAAACCCAGGCAGAGCATCATACTGCAAACATGGAACTGCTTGTCACCACCAGCACCTTGGCACAGGGCTCTGTAGGCTCCAATTTCCCTTGGGCCACTGGCCCCTGCCACCCTCCTGGGATCACACAAGCTTCGTGGTGACCCCTGGTGTGGTGGTGGCCCCTCAGGTGTCTCAGGTGCCTCTGCTGCATTGGGTACATCAAGGACAGTCTGAGCAAGGTGCTGCAACAGTGAGTTCATGCTACGTCATTCCATGGGGCCAGTAAATATCAACACCCTGACAGCAGGAGCAGTAAAAAGAACATCCTTCCCTGGATATGCCTCCAGCCTTCCCAGAACATGGCTTGCTAGGAACAGTGCCTCCTGATGCCCACAGTGTCTGTTCTCAAAGCCGTCTTGTTGCTGAGCTGCAATTCAGGTAGCTACGCTGCACTTAAAACTTTTCTCTAAACACAATAAACGTTCAAAGTGAAACTTTGAACATTAAATAGCTTGCAGCTGATATTCCAAACATTGAATTTTGAGCTGATGAGAAAGTCATAAACAGGTCAGACATTTCTTTTAAAATTCAATCACTAAATTTCAAACCATGGAAGGAAAAAGCAGATCCTCTCAGTTTTTCAACTTTTGCTATTAAAATGAAAAGTGTGCTCCATTTCTGTTTGTCTCTAATTTCTTCTTACAAGTAAATGTGCCTACACAGTCATTCCCTTTATCTTATCAGAAAAATGTTGCTAAGTTGCTAAGCTGCAATAAAAGCAATTTTAGTAAGGTGTAAATCCGAAAGAACACAAACCCTGGATAGTCCCACCTCACAATTGCTTTGATTGTTTCAGACCTCTTGACATTTTCTACTAAAAATAAAGCTAGTTAACATTTGTACTTCTGATTGCAAAATAATCCATTTGTTCAAACAAAATGAGTCATCCAGTCCTTATTAAACTGTTTAATGATGTCTGTGCCAGATTATTTCTTTTACTTGGTATCAAGTTAAGTGTATTATAAAGCAGAAATAAATAAACTCCATTGAGTTTACACATTTATTTTGGACAGCTGTAATTTGAAGCTGTGAGGCTTTGTACACTCAGTGTGCCTGAAAGGCGGGGGTGCCTTGCTGCAGAGGAGATCAGCAACACCTGCAATGACTCTGCACTTGAACAGATTTTACCAGGACAGGCTTTTTGACTCAGTGCTTCAAATTTGACCAGCTGAGCAAAACATAACCCAAGGATTCAGCACGAGGATCCCATTGCATCCAAAGGCAAATCCTGCTGTGTACCCATCCTGCTGGGTCTTGGGCCTGGGCACAGCCTGCCTTGGTGGACCAGTCCCTGCCAAAAACCTGATGGTACCAGGCAAACCATGCAGGAGTGCCAGAATCCAGGGACAGACCTGGTGAGATGGTAATAGCCTAAGCATCACAGTGGCAAGCCCAACCAGTGTAAATGGAGCTGGGCACAGCAATGATGTGGAAAGTAAAAATGTCAGTGCAAAAGTAAGTCTGAGAGCAGAGGGAAGGCCAACCAAAGCCAGAACTGACTCTGCCTACAGAGAGAGCCTTTTCCCAAGCACTGCCAGCTTTGCAAACCTTCCCCCACTTGAAATTCCCCAGCTACAGAGACGTATCAGCCACAATTCATCTGCTCAACAAGTAACATTAGCAAAAAAGCAAGAAAAATGGTTTATGTTTTCCAGTTCTGTGTTTCATGCCTTCACCAATACCTCTGCACTCTTTGGGAGGATGGACTGACTTAAAAGCAGAGCAGATGAAAGCTAGACTATAGTGGGGAAGAACAAGTGGGGCAAGGTGTCTGTCCACACTATACTCTATCTAGGCCACAAGAGAAAATCAGGATGGGGAAGGAGCTGGAAAATAGTTAAGAGTGATGAAGGGACCAGGGAAAGGAAGGTAGAGTGAGGTGAGACAGGATTGACAAATAATGGACAAAGAGAGCTGGGGCTGGCTAAGGAGGCCAGGTAGGGAGATCCTGGTGGAGGTGAGAAGTGAGACATCCTGAATGAGGAGAGCACACAGGGGGCTGGAGCTGCCAAAGGCAGGGAACTGAGAGTGACCAAATGGGGGAGGATGAGTGCCTCGTATAGGAGGAGCATTGTTAGGAGATCATATAATCAGTCCACAGCTGTGATCTGCTGTGAGAAGTGGGAGGGCCAGTACTGTCACATCAGCCTGCTCAGCATCAGCACCTCCAAATGGTCTTTGGGATGTAGATGGAGGCACACAGAACTACTGGTCAGTCCCCTGGGGCCTTATCCATACTCCCTAGGAACACACCACTTCACCAGGATCTAACCCTTCCTTTACTGGATGAGTATCACCTGAAATGGATGCTTGCCACAACAGAGAAGACAGATTTCCCATTTTCAGTGCCTAATTTTTCCTTTGCCTAAAAGCAACATGAGTGCAGAAGAACAGGCTCTCAAGGGGAAGGAAATGGTTTCATTTGCTCTTTTCCTTCACACCTTCCATGCTTCACCTTGAGTTTAAACTCAGCAGCAGCAGGAAGCAGCTCCACAGGAGCTGCAAAACCCCACAGGAGCGCCTGTCATTTGGTCTTGTCTTCTGTCCAAACGGAGGAAAGATGCTGGATCTGCCTGGCAAGGCTCACAAGCTTGGGACTGCCTTTCCCAGAGGGGGACAGTGGTTATGAAACTTGCTCTCAGAGCCGTCCCTGTTTGCAGGCTCTTTGTTCATCAGTGCTGCTTGTTTCAGGGCTACAGAGTGCTTAGGAGCTGGGCACTGAAGTGTGTGAGGCTCACTGCACCCCCAGCTTTCAGGGTGCTCTGCAAATACCTAGGGGAGGCTTTACTTTTTTGGTGTGAAATGGCACACTTCAAAAAACCACTCCTGCAAAGATGCAGTGGTCAGGAATGCCATTACTGTTCCTAAAATGCCTTTTTCTTATCAAGGGTAGTGGCATGATCTGTCTAGATAGACCTGATTGCACAACTGCCTAAGACTAGCAACAGGCCATCATGTGGCTCGACTCTGGTCCCAACTCTGTCCCGACGCAGGGCCATGGGGGCACAGTCAAGGACAGCACAGGAGTTAAACACCAGGGCTGCTGTCAGGTCTGTACAGACTTGCACTTTGTCCTGACTTACTAATACAGTCATGCTCCCCAGAGCCTCCTGTGTTACCTTCCAAGGGAAACAGGGTTGTAGCACTTATTAATTTCTTTTGGATGATAAGATATATATATAAAGCTTTTGACTATCGAGAAACTATTTTGGCCAATTAAATAATCCAGATTTGCATGATGACAGATCCCAGATGTCAAAAAAGGCAACTGGTGAAATGTCCCCCTTTTTTTAAAGTCTATTGAGCATTTGTTTGATTATAGCTGTGGAAAGCAGCAACACTATCACTGCAAGTCCTTAGAGTGGGACACTTGCCTGGAAATGGTGACGTGGCCACACATGGGACCATCCAAAGCAGACGAGCATACGTCCGGATGAAGGACCCGTGACTCTGTTCCTGCAGCTGGTGTCCTACAGAGGCAGCTATGTGTAGCCAAGGAACTTATTTCAACTCAGCCATCAACTTACTAGTAATTTTTAACAGAGCAAACTTATCACGAGCAGAGTTTGACTTCTGTATCTCAGAGGGACTGTTTAGGAAACAGAGCTGCCCTTACATCAAACCCAGGTCCAGGTGAGGGGTGCAGGACTGGGGAAGGCACTTTCCTGTTGTTACACACAGTGGCTATGCCAAGATGTTTTCTATAGAGGCCAGTAGACTCTGTGCTCAATGACTCTCATCCCATGCTGTAGTCTTCTTGGCACAAGCAGGTTTCATTCACAAGCAAGTCCTCATGTCAAGAGAATCTTTATTTTAAGTGTCCACATTTAAATGTTCACATTTTTATAGAAGGGGATCAATATTAGTAGGGTGAAGCCATGTATTTTGTTAGATTAACTAATACAGATGGATAAAAAGCCTCAGGTGCCCAGTCCCTTCACACAGGCTCAAAAAGAAACATTAAACTACAAGCCAAATACAGGTTAGAAACAGTAGGTCTTACTTTAATCTAATTATGTTAATTAGACAAGAGAAAAGGGTTAAAGAAGGTTTATAAGCAACTAGCAGTAGTTTTTGGGTTGCCTACACCTATCACTTCCCCTAAAACAACTTTTAAAGAAAGTTAAGTATGTATATTGTGGCAACTGCTTTCCTACGAAAACTTCAGAAGAAATGCTGTATAGCACTGTTACTGTGATATAACATGCAATGTTAAAAAGTAGATGAGCATAATGTTTATTGTCTAGTAAACTATTTCATTTCACAATACAAGTTCACCATAAACTCAGAAACAGAGTGTAATCTTCTGAAAAATAAAAATCAGGACAGAGACAACTATATGGTTCTCTGAACCAAAGGTAGAAGCAGTTAAATATCCTGCTTTTTATTTGGTTTAACATTTGTTCTGAATAAGGGAAGTACTATTGTTTTGAAAAATATTCGAATCTTCAAGTTCCTGGGCTTTGTTTAATTTAAAATCTGTTTAATTTTTAAATGAGAAAAATCTGTAAACCAAAGAAAGTAATGCATTTATTGCCCGTCTTTCAGCATTTTCTCTAAGTAGCATAGTTTTCAGATATTAAGTCTAGTGCTAGCTCTACAAATCCTAGGGAAAAATAAAGCCTGAACGGAGATTGAATGTGCAAGGCCAAAAAAAGACTGAATGGCTTTACTGTGTCTTTGAGAAAACATCATATGAACTGCATGAATCAGTAATCAGCTTATGAAGAATGGAAATGTCAAACCCTAAAGGGCAGCATTTGGAATCAGCATTTCCCCTTCCCCGAGGATTCGGTTGCTTTTCCTGAGCAATACATACAACCATGTGCATATCCCTCTATTTGCACATCTGTGTTTATTTAGAAGTGTGTGGGGCAGAGTCCAGGCAGAGCAAAGGTGCCCTGGCCAGGCACTGTGCCAGTCAGTGTCCAGAAGCAGCCCTTGTCCCATAGGATTTATGACCTCGGTAAACTGGACCTTGGTTTTGCAGATGGAGAACTGAAGTACATGTGACTGAAACATCCCAAAACTGGCCAAGGAAGTTTGTGAAGGACTGAACTCAATGGCTGTCAAGTAAAGAGTGTAGGGTTTCAGACAGGGCAGTATCCCCCAACCACTGCTTGCTTCCCTCTGAAGGGATGTATTTGATCCAGAAGAGCTTGTTTGGTAAAAGCCCCCATTAAGAGGTCCCTGAGCAGCAGGGACAGCCACAACAGCTGTGTCTGTGCTTGAGGCATGCAGGAAGGTGGGCTGGCAATGGACCTGTCCCAGCAGTGCAGGCAGCCAAGGAAAGCTCGCCCTGACTCTTCTTTCCTGCTCCTGCAGCTTCTACAGTCTCTCCATGGCTAACTCCAGGCAGCACGAATTACAATAAATGGCTACAGTCTTGCCCTTTCTGGCTTCTCAATGCAGAGACTTGTCACAGTCAAGAAAATTATCCAAAGCTCAAAGAAGACATGAATCCAAGGTGAATTTATTAAAAATCCACAAATTCCCTGTGCAGACAGACCTACTCAGAATTACAGCGGTGTTACTTCAGTGAATATTAGTTCATTTTTGAAGTGAATTACACTAAACCAAATTAAGAACATTTTAATTAGTGCTGAGCTCTGCAGAGGGAAATGGACTATTTATTTCCTTTTGTAGAATGTATTTTTCTTTCAAACTTAAAGGAAGATTGGACTGGCTGTAGTGAAATGTTCAGGTAGAATTGACACCAGTACTAGCCCCTGTGCTGTTAATATTTGTCAGTAAAAGCACTGGGCTTTACAAGATCTTTTTTAATCTCCTTAGAAAGAAAGTTTTCTGGCATGCTTTTGTGAGAAATACTCACTCACTCTGGATAAACTAGAATGAAATATCTTGTACATAACTAAGCACTCTACACAGCACAAATTGCATCTTCTATTTATGCAGAATCATGTCAGAATGGCAAAGATGGAAAAATTATTTTGATAACATTATAATTCAGCTTTTGTGAAGAATTCAGAAATATTCAGATGTATTCCAGTCTCAGATGTTATTTTCATTATTCTCCTGGACAAAATCAAGTGAGAACATCTGGCTCAGGGTATGTGTGTATTTTTTTTTTTTTCTAAGTAAAATATATTGTTCACAGGGGGATCAGAGATTTAGATTTTTGCTCAATTGTTCTTGGGCCGCCCCTTCTTTTAGCAACGTTTGTTGGCTAGCTCTCCTTACAAGTCATCATTACAGGCAGCTAAGCAAAAACAAGGGAATATAGTTAGACTTGGTTTGAAATTGCTGGAACAAAAGTGTCTGATCCAGCAACTTATTAGCAAGGTAGAGATCCCATGCTGTCACTCCTATTCTGTGGAACTACAGGCAGCAGGTGAGCCACAGGCACACCTTAAGCTGCAGAGCTGGAGTGGGCGGGCATTCACAGCCATTTGGGAAGAATGTGGGCTTTGCTGAGCAATTTCAGGGAAAGCTCACCAGGAATCAATTCAATTGCCAAAAATCTCACAGAATATTTACAAGGAAAACAAAGACAGTTAAACCTGTTTCCATTGCAGTGTCAAGCTACACAAGCACATCACAGTGTTCTTTTAAAATACATTGCAGTGTGTGGTGTCATACAGAATGTGCTCACAGTTAGAAAATGCAGAATTAGTTGCCTTTTGTTCACCAGTACCTCAGTTGTCTGGCTGGCAAATCTTGACGAAGAAACAACACAGAGACAGATAATGTCCCAGACCTCAGCAGTGAATTAAATACCAGCAAGGGGTAAAGTCCTGTGTCTCTTGATAAGGCTGCACCCACATCATGGGTGGCTGCCCTAGAGCCTGGTTGGATCCCATGACTGGGGATAGCACACACGACTTTTCTGTCAGGGCTGGTGGTTCCAAAGCAGCTCAGACCAAAATGCTACAGTAATCACCCTCTCATGGCTGGGGTACAGTGATAAATTAGTAAATGGCAGGAGCAGACAATTCCTAATGAGTGACTTTTCATACCAGAAAATCACCGCCACTGCCAGTGATTGCTTGCTGTATTGAGACTTGGCAGAGCCACGGGGAGGATGGGTCATTGCAGCTGCCTGCTCTATCTCCTCTGTGAAGGAATACAGATGCTCGGAGAACAATGTGGCACCCTTCAAATGCTTGCCCTACTGAAGTAAAAACCCACTGGAAGCACTGCAACTGCTGAACGCTCTGTGAGGGCGGTGGCTTTGAATGGGAAATGCGTCCTGGACAGTATGTACAAACAAGGCCCCTCTACTTGCCCAGCAGCTGCTGCATAGGAATGATCGCCCAGATCACCTCTACCTCCCGGGGTGGCCAATCCTCCTGTGCACACTGCTGCCTGAGCCTGTCACATTGAGCATGGGTGCTTGGGAAGATCATGAGCCATTCTTCTGGAAAACAGGGGTGGCTCTTGTATTACAGAGTCCCTTGTGGTTCTGTGGGCTCAGATGCATGAACGCACAGATCCAGAGATGACTTCAGTAATATGAATCCGATGGCAAGGAGCTGAGAAGGGCACTTGCATAGAGTTCCAAGAGAGCAGTATATTGCTACAACTCCCGAAGGTGTCCAGAGGCAAATGGCCCCGAACACGTGACAGGGCGATCTTAAGTACAGGGCAGTGGCTAACAGCAAGAGCCAACCAGGGAATCAGAACTGAGGTACATCACCACCACTGAACAGGCATCCTGGGAGAGGCTTCTCTCTATCATAACCAATATATCTTTGGCACCAGAGACTGTCTTATCAAGAACACCGTCTCTTATACCACAGGTTAATCACCCACCACACTCTTGCAAGGCACAAATTTCATGCCATTCTGTCAACAATCCAGTAAGAGCAATTATTGCTGTTTTCATCTACTGCCTCCCCAACTTAAACAGCATCAGGCAGTTCTGCCCTGGCAGGAAGCACTGAACTGTGCTGCTGTCAAGGAAGCCTATTCTGGACAACAGAACTTAGTCTCATATTTCATAACATACGTGTTCCACACATTAGATAAAACACTTACCTGGCAAGTCACTGTATGGTGCTGGGAGAGGATATTTCAGTCAATGGGAAAATATGGGTCTCTCGTTAATCAGACATCACTAGTACAAAACCACATTAAAAATTTAGAATAAAACCCCCCAGTTTGTCTACAGAGTCAAATGGTCCAAATGTCTCATGGTGCTGCTTCAGGAACAGCCCTATGTGCAATACAACTCCCAAAAGACTTCTCCTCAGTTACATAGTAAGGGCAAACAAAGAGAAAACCAAATAATAAAATCATCTGCTGAGAATTACTCACCCCACCAAATCCTCTAAAACGCCGTAGGACATCATTGTTGATGAAGCAGGACTGCGCAGGGTCACGCAGGGCTTGGTCCAGGAGGTGGTCGATGAAGTAGATGCCCGGCTCGATGGTGAGCACCATGCCCTGCTCCAGGCGGCGCGCGGTGCGCAGGCTCCGCAGCCCCGGCACGTCTATGCGCTCCACTCCCTGCAGGAGAGACACGCGTTCTCTCAGACACAAAGCCTGAGATGGATGACTTTGTATCAAGCCTTCCTATGCTGACTGCTCCATAAGACACGCAAAATACAAAAAACAATCATAAAGGACTGAAACTTAGCTATGCAATTACCTCCCTCCCATCAGTCCTCATTTAGCTTTCACATAGAGTGATGACCAGTTTTCAACTCAACACCCAAACTGTTTTTTGCACCACAGAAATCTTGGCTTTGGATATGCTTGGTACTGTTACTCTCTACCCTGGGAGAAATACTGCACTACAAAGCAAAAATAATTACTTGCACTATTCGTTGCTCTACCATCCCTTGCGAAGTATGGTAGTGTAAGTGACATGCAAATCTTGAAATGACCCTGCCACGTCATGGCTGAAACAGCTGAACTACGCAGCAGAGAACAATTTCTCCAAGGATATGCAAATACTTATTCTCACCAAATGTTATTAAAATTACACATTTATGATCTTGATTCAGGAGCAATGAGTCTACACATGACCTCATAAAAGCAGCCCATTTAAACTAAACTTTTGTCAGATTCAGACTTTCAGGCAACATGGTGCTGATTGGTGTTATTAAAAGTTAAGTCAAAACAAGTCCTAACTAGCAAAACATTCTCTTCTTCCCAAAAGCTGGTAAAATAAAATTATCTATGAGGACATGCTTAGTCAAGGAATTAGAAACACTGCAAAGACTAGTTCTGGATATTAATTTTCTTCCCCCAAATGTGCGTGGTATTGCAATATCAGAATAAACATATCTCAAACCCATTAGCTTTTTTAAAATTCTTTGCAACTGTAGCAAAATTCCCCCAACAAATTATTGTAATGACCTATAAACAGCTCACAGGCCCACCAGCTTGCAATCATGCACACACACTCTGCTCATGAAACCTTTTCTACTTTAGCCAGTGAGTCAGAGGTTAACATGTGTGCGAGACCAGTGTTATTTATCTGGTCTACATGTAGCTTTCCCAAATCTTGCTTCTGGCCAAAGCCACGGTACTTTCCCTTGCTGGCAGAATGGGCAACTGGTGGCAGCATCACTATCAGCATGACTGGTATCACGAGGATGAAACTTCCCCTTTCTCCCCAACAAAGCCCTGCCCAGCGCTGAGGCACCATGTCCTGGCATAGCCGAGCTCCTGGGTTTCTGCAGGGGGACGAAGGGAGGCTGGAGCATACCCTGCACAATTACCCATGTTTTCATCTTAGTGAATCATTCCCTCTTCAGAGTGGGTACAGCCCTGCAGTACTGTTTGCTCTTGAGCTCCACTTTCAGTTCAGAAAAAGCCTATTTTACAGAAATATTGCTTTGCAGCAGCCCCTCCACAGTGTTTGCTTTATTCTCGCTGGTCACCCAAGCAATGCTGGGGTTGCTTTTCTTCCCTTTGCAGAGCTTAATCTGTTCCAGTGTACAGCACTTTACCGAAGCCAAGATTTCCAGAGCTAACCAGCCTGGACATTTGGACGTAGGTTTGCCCATTCTGACTGTGTATTCGATATGTTTTATGTCGTATGTTTGATGTGGACTTTGCAGAGCACTATATTACACCAAAATAAGAAAACATGATTTTGTTTAACTGAGCCTAGGAAACAAGAATAGTGTGATATTAAGCAAGGCATTTTGAATTTGTATTCTTATCAAAACTCAAAGAAAATCAATATATTTCTAAACTTGAAACAATAATTGCATTGAAATTGAGCCATTTTTTCTCTCATGCTGCCCCTTGGGGTTTGGCATTTCACACATTCATTGTAATGTGTAAAGGAAATGAGGGCATCCAATCTTGCGGATTAATCTCTCCATGAGCTGTAAACCATTAGATTAGTGTCTGGACCTTTTGGTGCCTTGCCAACTATCTATCAGCTACTTTACAACAAACAACCCATATTTGGCTTTTAAGTACACTTCTCAATTCTACTTGTAAATGCCTTTTCCCAGGCAGTCAATCCAAGACAGATGCTAGAAAGACAAATGCAGAGTGAGGAAAACAATGGCAAACATCCTCTGAAAGCAGCCCTGGCACAGCATTCATGTATTTTTTCCTTTACTTAAAATAAATGGTGCTTCCCACCAGGTGTGACAATAAAGCCTCAGCAGCCCCCTTTATTTATCTCTGTACAGCTGCTAAAGCAATGGTAGGCATTTAGTCTAGACTGCTTGCAGTCTGATCCTGCTTTTAGTTCTTCCTTCAAGAAGCTAACCGACTCAGGAACAAGACCCAAGATCCACATTTGGAAATGTCTCTCAGCAATGCAGGGAGACTTCCTGAGGCACCTGACTATTGCTGCTCACCCAAAAGTAAAATTTTAAATTCTCTGGAAGGAATTTGGAAAGTCTTTTTGATATTCACCTCATCCTATCTCAGTCCTGGGTTGTGCTGGCTCTAGGTTTCATCTCCAGGTCTAGCTTTCATCTCCAGGTCTTTGGATTCTGCAGGTACTGATGCAGCTGTATCTCTACCATTAAAGCCTTCAAAGAAAGGGTAACACTGCTCAGCTTTTCAAAGCTGAAAAGCAAGCAGGGCAGCAGTGGGTGGGCTTGTCCCTTTTAACAGAGACTAGCACGGTGTTCACCAGGAGATGTGTGAAATGGATAAAGAGAGACAGGTTCTGGCTATGGCGGGTATGTGGCCACTCATACTCTGAGCAGAGGACAGCCCCAATCCAATTAGCTGCAAGGCTGAAGGACAAAATGAGCTGGCACAGGAAATATGCAGAGAGGGGCCAGTGACCAAGCTGGGTAGATGACAAAATCCCTTCTTTTGAGAACAGTGATGGATTAAAACACACATCACACTATGGCTTCAGCATCCCAAGTGACATCTGATCTCTAGGCACTCATGACCATCTCGGTAGCCACCATGCCCATCAGGTCCAGGGGCTGACAGCTCTCAGTCTGCTGTGGTTGGTTATGAAAAGTAGGACAAACTGAGGATTTCTTTCAATGACTGAAACACCACAACCCCCAAACATAAGATGATTTGTCTGAAACAAGACTTGCCATTTTCCATCAAGTCAAACTCCATTGGAAGCAAAGCCTGACAGGGAGACCTCACACTGTCATCCAGCAGTATGACACTTCTGCCATTAATGGATTTCCTTCTTTGCGAGGAGGAAACTTCCTTACATCTCACAGCTAAACAACTCAAGCTTCGTTTTCAACCATGATCATGTTGTTTTGCAGTCAGATGAAACAAAGAGTAAAAATGTGAGTGCTGGTACAGAACTGTGTGGCTACCTCTTTCTACAACCATTATACCCTGGAGGCCTGGCCACAGAGCAGGACCTTTGTCACAGTGTTGCACAGAGAGAAAGTAGAAGCTGGCAATTCGCCCCCAAAAAGTGTACAGAATAATCTAGAAAGTACTAATACCTAGGCATCTAGAAAGAGACTTCCAGTTACATTCTGTGAAAATTAGATTTTGAGTAACTGTTTATTCTCCTGTATACAACTGCAACAACAGACTATATCTGAAATTGTTTTCCAAGACTGACTTTATTTGGAGGTTCTGTTCCCATTTTAAAATTGAGACGTTCCTCCCACAGTAAGCACAGATGTATGATACTGTCATTTGTGACTGTACTCCTGCCAAGAACATTGGATTCCAATTAATGGTTCATCTAAGGTAACAAAAACTAGCATGTCTAGGCAATAAGGACTGTCAAGGGAACAAGAGAATTACTATGTAAACTGATTTTACTACTATGTAAGCAAAATAAAAGTTCAAATTAAGTGTACAGTAATACAAAATGTTACTATTTTTGGAATAAGCAGGGAATTAGGAAGTATGCAAATCTGCCTATTTCCAAGAAAAAGGGCTGTGGAAGGCTAGAATTTGCAATATCCCCAGAATATCTTAGTATAAAGATGAGCTACTGCTTGCTCCTAACCAACTCAATGGTTAATATGTTGCTTTTTCCACGGAAGAACTGCAACGTGTATCATGCTGGGTCTTGTTCCACAGGCACTATCTATCAGGCAAAGCAATCAGAAGCAGAATAGCTCCAGGCCCACTCAGGCCTGATCCTGAGTTTGTCTTTGGCTCAGGACGGAAGAAAACCACAGGTGATGTCCCTGTGCTGGCTGGTCCTCACTCACAGGGCCATGGCAGTAGCTAGAGATGCACAAGTGCAGAGATGCAAGGGCACCCCACCCGCCAAAACCAGGGGCTGCAAGTTGGCATCATCCCAAAGTTTCCTGAAGCCAGCAATGGCAACAAACCCCAGCCATGGCAGAGAACACCTAAGCTACTCATAACTGCAAATACTGAATCACAGTAAAAGACTCATTAGTGACACAACCTAGTTTCACGTACTCTTTTCCAGCTAAATCATCACAGAACTTTTTGGAGCCTGAGACTGTCCCAGTTGGAACACATCCAGTACAGTGAAGTCCTAACCACTTTACCAAGCTAAGTGCAATCAAGTATTTAAATTAATCCGAATACTAACATTACATTTAGATAATATGAAATAAGCACCAAAGTGAAATCTTTTTTACTCTTCTATATTCTCCCACTGCATATACCCAACTTCTAATTAGCTCAGTTAATGTAAAAAGAACAGAGCTCTGTACAGCTAAGAAAATAAAAGTCTCAAATTCCATTTCACACATCTCTTGGTCCCTTCTCCGTATAAGCTCTTGTTTCACTTGCTGAGTGTTACTAATGAAGATTAGTTTATTCAATCTATCCCGCTTTTCCCCAGCAGCCTGAGCTGCCTGTAGTCACCTGAAGGAACTGCTGTCAGTCCTGCTCTTGAAATCAGCAGCAGGTTACAGGAGAATATGCCCCAAGCACCACATATCACTCGTGGCATTTGTAAATCAAAGCTTCCACTTCTGCAGGAGAATCTAATTACCAGCTGGAGCTTTTGGGACACAGCTCGAAGTTAAAATTGGGGGAATAGAGGACAGATGTTTAACTGGCTATTTTACTTGAAGTGTTTTCTTCTAAGTATTAACTGTGGTATCAGGTTTAAGTTACCTAATAATTTTCCTGTTATTGCAGGAAATGAGGAAAAATCATCTGCCACTTATCTGAGGCACTGCTGCCTGATGATTCAGCTGGAGCTGAATTTCAATCCATCGTTACAGTGTGGTTCTGAGCAGAACTCCCCATATAATTTTTGCTTTCTGATCCTCTGATGTTACCAAACTCCAGTGCTATCATAATGGAAATAACAAAACATATGGACTGTAGTTTTCTCTTTTCTTAAAACCTAAGTTTGAGAAAAGAAGAGATAGCAAATAGTAAAAATGACCAAGTTGACAACTACAGCATTAGCCTGGAAGATGAGGAGAATATTTAGAAGAAATTTATAAGAATTTTATAAGAAGTGAGATAAAGAATTGCAAAAGCTACCAATAACACTGTTTTAGAATGAAACCAATGACAAGCGCCATTTAAAATCTAATGAAGAGTTTTCGTGTGATACACAGAAAGCAGACATAGGCAATAGTCTTAAATGAAAGGGCTTTTTCTTTTGTGATCTTTAGATACCATTAGTGAAAATTGCATAGCAAAAACCCTAAAGTAAACCAATGATACCTTGCTTTTATTCATGTAATTTAAAGCAGAACTCTACTGTTTTGGTTTTTCTCTCATACTGCACCCAGAATGAATTGTTCAAAAACACACAAGCTCCATCAGTTGCTGCTAAAATTTCAGAAATATTTGGACAATAAATATTCAGATAAAAAAACTTTGTTAGCACACCAAGTCTTTTCCAACAAACTTCAGTAAGTCAAAGAAACATACTCAAGTATCTCCATCAAAAAAAATTAAACAGAACTAATGAAACCCAAACCAAGCAACTAAAATCTTCAAGTCCATAACATTTTCTTTCTCAGCAGAGGAGGGGAACTCCGTGGTATGACAGGGCATGTCTGCATCATGGCACTGCACTGACACAGCACCTGAGCCTTCCCTCCTCTACTGCCTCTGCTCAAGTCCTAAGTTTCCATAAACATCCAGACTCCAACATCTGTCCTCACAGGAAAAAGCTGCTGCGAACTGATCACAACTTTTCTGAACACAAGATGACACAGCAGGCTGAGAAGATCTATTAGCCTAACTCTGGGAGGGGTTTAAACCCCACAGAAGAATCCTAGGCTACAGGAAACTTCTACCGGTTGGTGTTCGACCCAGCTGGTAACAATAAGCACCACAGATTTCAGTGCAGCTCTGCAAGGAAATGCAGTTTTCACTCATCTGTTTCCTTCCTGCATGCTGCCTGCTCAGTGGCTGTATGTATGGTTTTGCTATGCAGGAATTCAAAGAATAAAAAAAAAAAAAGAAAGAAAGAAAAAAAGGATTCAAGGGGATCCCATGAAGCAGAAGCAGTAGGTTTTTTCTCCTAATCTTTTCTCAAGGTGTACGATCACTTGCAAGAACAAAACCAAAAGTTAAAACTAATGAACAGCCCTTTTTACGCCATGTAAAGTAAAGGCACTCTAAGTGCCTTCCATACAGGTTGTTTCGTGTTTGCAGGTCCTGGGTATACAAAGCTGGAACAAGGCTTTGCAAGGTTATGGCAAGTGAAGCAATTTGCATCAGCAGGGCCCTACATAACAGCATTAGGCTTCTTGGTAAATTCACTTCATCCTCTGATTCTTGAAGGAAAAAACACTAATGCATCATTTGCAATGCTAACCACAAAAAAAAAAAGAAATCTTCCGCTTCAGCATAAAGTCGGATACATAAGAAAAATAGTTTTTGCCAGAACAAGATTATTCCTGTATTCTCCAGTATGTTTGGTGACTTAAGTTCCCAGTCAGTCATCTGGGATCTGGGAGCAAGCTTTCTGTTAGAGCCAGACACAGCTTGTGCACAGCAGAGCTGTTCCCCAAGCATGCAGTGATGCAAGGACCTGGGTAACTCCAAAATAAACCTCTAAACTTAATTTGTGATGCAGAATAGCAACAAAAGGATCAGCTTTTCATGAGAATTGAATTAAAAATTTAAACTAAGGTAAATCTTATAATTTTAAAAAACAAAATGAAATTAAACTTAATTCATAAGATGCTAAAATCACAGTAGTTATTAACCTAACTTAAATTAACTGGCTTATTATTATAGAAAGTCATCAAATGTACTTAGCATTCTTTAGAGCCTTATAGTCAATTAATACAGCATGAAATTGAATCAACTCAAGCACCTAGAGACACGGAACCTAGATTTAAATGAAAACTTCAGCCTCGTCTACCTCAGGGCCTGAAAATTTGGGACCACCTACCACATTTTCTTCATTGCAACAGGCACAAACTCTCATTTATATCCCATATTGAATTTACCCAGAAACAACTGAAAGAATATAAGAAAACCATCTCTATGATTAAATTTTACAGCAGAAGCTAAGCCCAGTGGGGTTTTCACCCTTTGAAGCGAGCTCTATCTGACTGAGGGCCAGATTTTCTGAAGTGATTAGTACCACTGGGGCTGAATTTTGAGAACTGCTTGAGCTGCAGTCAGACCCTCAGAAGAAGCAGACAGATTTTCAAAGAGGCGCTTGATGCTCAGTTTCCCGCGAGGAAAAGCGCAGTGCACGGCATGAGACACAGCTCCCCAGGGAGCTCCTGACTGCTCAGTGCTCCCGAAAACCAGCACCTCTACTCGCATGTTTCAATGGGAAACACTGGTGATCACACTACTGTGAACATGTTGTCCTACAATACGGTTGCCAAGACACACTCATTGCTGGCCAAAACTGATTATTCTTTATCACAGCAAAAACCAGGAAGGGAAATGTTGTATTTTCTAATATCCCAGAGTATACTTTGCAGAAAATCTGCAAGCATTTAAAACATTTTCCAAAGAAGAAGAAAGTGCTTGTTCAATGCTGCATACAAAGCAGCTTACTGGAAAAGATGAAAATTTATTATTGCCAATTTTGAAAAAAGAAATCTTTGGCTACCAATGAATAACTAATCTAAGCTAACAATGTCTGGAAATAGTTTTTTTGGAACACACAAAACTTTCTGACGGATAAAAATTAGGAAATTAACGTTTATTGTATTACTTCAAATGCAACTGTTTACACTTGAGGAAAATAATGGAATAATATTGACTTGGAAAGTTTTTATTTTTAAAAAATTGTTTGTAATACTCCCAAAAATTCCCTTGGCCAAAAGCAAAGAAGCTGCTTTTTAACCAGCTAGAAAAAAGAGCATGATACTACAGGCATGGGCTCAGTGTACAATAAACACCAAAATGGCTTTAGAAAAATCTTTGTGAAGATCTCGCTAGCTGGTAAACATTTAAAATGCACCACAAATCACTCGAGCGTACTAGATGTCTTCAAAATGAGGTTTTCCGTGAAATAATGAGGCATGGATAACAAGCCTTCTTCCATTTAATACAGACACATCTCATGCTTGCAGGAAAAGTGCTCATTTGCTCATGTTTAGATTAACTTGGGCAGAACCACATCCCCTGCATCCTTGCATGGCTCCCCTGCCGTGGGCAGGGACCAGGCCTCCCATGAGGGCTTCAGGCCCAGGGGAGCCTGATGAAGTCCAGCCCCCTGACAGGCTCCTGCTGTGTCCTTCCCACCACTGGGAGCTCCCACGCCCAGATACCTCACCTCAGTCAAAGGGCCTCCTGCTTCAGGTCAGAGAGAAGTGAAGGGTCTACCAGAGGTGAAATTAATGCTGCACAGAGAGTTTAAAGGGGTTGCTCTTCTGCAAAACCCAGAATTCGTAATTTTTGAAACTAAGGTGATGCCATACACTCATCTACGTACACTTTTATATGCAAATGCAGAACATTAGCTATTTGCTTGTGAGCTTTCATACATGTTTCACATTCAAGGAATTTGCTATTTAGGATTGGATTTTGAAACTAAATTAGCCATGCAAACATGCTTCATGTAAGAATGCAGTTGCATGCCAACACAAACAAATAATTTTAATATTTGCAGGTATAAAACCCTGCGTAGAGCTCTGGCATTTTTACACACAGTAAATATGAAACTGGAGAGCCTAACTCATTCGACAATACAATCCCTATATCCATTTTTATCTGTTAACAGGCTGCTCTTTCATAATTGTGGATAGATCAGTTTGCTTTCAAAATATGACCCTTAAATTATAAATTATACCATATAATAACAATTATAAATTCAGTCATATGAAAACAAAAATTACTGTCAAAAAATGATTCTGTAGCTTCCATGCCACACTACTGAAATCTGCTGAGAGATGGAAGGTGAAGAGGAGCTAATGCTCTGGACTCACACAAAATCAGTTCTAGAAATCTCCCTTCACAGTAAGGTACTTGTTCTAACCTCAAAGAATACAGTTTTGAAGCAAAACCAAGAAGGGTACTTTGCACTCTCAGAATTCTTCTCACTTGTTCCTAAAATTTAGTTATCTCTTTACCCTACCAAATCTTGAACATATGTTCCTGTGTTTAAGTCCACCAAATTCAGAGAGGTTATTCACAACACAAGTGAAAACAATCTAAGCAAAGGCATGCAACAGCAGGGTCCTGGATTTTGAGGTTTATAAACTCTCCAAGTAACCACAGTCCTTTGCTGAATGTCTCTATTTGTACACAAAGAGAATGCACTTGGGAGGAACAAAGGGAGGACAAGCATCCGTCCTTTCTGTATCAGCTAGTGCAGAAACCTTAAAATCAGAATTTTTGTTTCATTTTTATTACATGTAAGTTTATTAGCTGATGCTAATGTCATTATCACAATATTGTGTCTCAACTACAATTACACTGTGGATGTATTATATACTGTTTCTCCCCTGCCTGCAAAAGTGAAGCAGCAATAGCAGCTGTTATGTAGTCCGATCACCCAACATAAACAAGCACCAAAATAAACCTTACCTATAAAGTTCCTAGTCTCTTTTGCAGATTCTTTCAAAAGAACAGCTTACATATGAGAGAAGACAAATGATCCATTTTTGTACTGTATTACTGAAAACCCTTGAACAGTTAGCCTCAAATAACCACAGCCTAACACATACAAAATCCTTCTGAAATCTTTCTGAAGCTACTGTAACCTTTCTTTATTCAAACCTTAAATACAGTTCACCTTAGAGATTTTATTCCTTTAGTTATCATTGCAAACATGCCGCTGTTAATTGGTTACAGAATTTTATCTATTCCACTTTCAGATCACAGTCATGAATCACCAAATTAATTCAAGGAAAAAGACAATCATTCTGTGTTTTCTGCAGAAACTCAGAATACAAGAGGTTATGCTTTCACATTTGCAAAGACAGGAAGACTTGATGGATCTTCTTCTTTCTGCTCTCACTCCAGGACAGTACATCTATGCTGGTGCCCATGCTGACACTGCATCAAAGCTCAAGACAGGGCTATGAGCCAGCTTGTTTCCGTATGACACAGCCACTGGGATTTACTGCCCAGGAACAGCAGTGGGCTCCTGCAGCTGCCTCACATCTGGAACAGAGCAGGTGAATCTTGCCAATACAGGACTCAGGTAGACTGAGATGCTCTGCCACAGCACAGGGTACTTGGGTGGTACCTGTTAGAGCAGTGACTCATGGAGGAACAGCACAAGGTATGTAGAAATTGAACAGATTAAGAATGCCCAAAGAGTGCCATCAGTTGACTTCTTCCCATAAACAATTTATGTTTCACTGAACAAACAGATTTCCTTAGAGTAAACTGCACAAAATACATCTTAAAAAAAGGAGACACTTAAATGCACATCTGTTCTACCTCTGAGAAGATGCATTTGGGTAACCACATGTAAAGTATGAGCAATGCTGATTGCATTGATGGGGTTAATCTGCAGGGGAGTTGAGAAAGGACTAACACTAACCTCTGGGTAGCCTCCAACATCATGCACATCGATTCCAAGTAGATGTCCAAGTCCGTGTGGCATAAATATTGCACCCAGATGAACCTTCACCATGTCATCTACATTGCCTTTGAGAATGCCAATTCTAGTCAGCTCCTCCAGATGGACTCTGTCAGCCAGACGGTGCATATCAGGCCAGGCGACCCCTTGGAGAGCAGAAACAGGCAGCTGAGTTAACTAAAAGTTTTTTAACAACAACTTTCAAAAAACACACGTAACATATGTGCCTTTGTTTATATAAGAAGCAAAGGTGGAAAGAGCAACTACATTTTCGCAAAACACTTCAAACAAGATGAAACTATTTTAACAGGCCTGTGAAGTACAGAAAACTACAAACAAGAGAAACAGCAGCACCTTATAATCCAGAAAAAGATGAAAAAGATGTTAATACAATGTATCTAAGCATGTTCACACAGATGTAAATGTTATCAGTGAGTCTCCTATAAGAATGTCAACTGTTGATTGCAGTTATTTAAAATGCAGAGCATAGACTATTACTATCCTATTATTTTCAAGAATGATCATACCCATTTAGAACATCTGACATGGACAGTACTTTTCTATGTACACTGAAGATTTAAAGCCTGCATCTTTCTGGCAAAGACACTCTGCAGTAATTAATGATTCCCTTGTGTTAATAGGCTGTGTAAAACACAACTCCTCTAATACATGTATTAAAACAGCATTACAAAATACTGTTGTTTGACTAGAGACAGAGTGCCAGGATACATTAGATTGCTATTATTTTGGTATAGGATACAATTTTGTTTGACAAACTGCTGGGGAGAGGAGGGAGGAAGAAAGCAGCTCTTTTGTTAGCAACAAAGCACTGTCTTAATTAGTTCACCATGGCATTGAGTCATCATCAACAGAGCAGCAGTTGCAGAGTCAAGACAACTAGGGCTAAGGTACAGTTGAAGAATATTTTCCTTGTTCACTTTTGGCATGATTAAGCAAATAAAAAATCAGCAATTTTTAAGGCCAAACTCCCACCAAGTCCTGTTTGCTTTAATCCAGCTAAACATGCAGCTCTACGGTCTCGTGAACATAAATGTCATATCTTAATTACATTATCACTTTTTGGTGAAAGTACTGAGGCTTCAAAGACTGAAATAAAATCATCCTATGGGTGTGCTTGAATAAAGCACTCAGCTGTCTTTTATGGCTCTGATATAAAGATCAAACTGAGCAGCAAGTGGCTGCTCTGTCCTGCACACTGTCCACTCACAAACCCATGTACTTCTACGCTCCTATGAGCACTGGCTGGGAAACAGCTCAGTGTGTGATCAGTGAGCAGGCAGCCTCCTTTCCCCTCAGATCACTCTGGGATTAAACCTGCAGCCTGCTGCACACAGGCTTGTGCCTGCCAAGCAAGGCCACAAGACAGAGGACAGGCACAGACAAACCCTTGGTTGCCACTTCCTCACAAAAGTCAACAGTGTCCAAGTGAGTGATGCTCACCCACAGAACGTGTGCAGCCTTCCTGCTCAAAATGTGCTATTTTTATGGTTTCCTTACTTTAAAAATGAACTTATATTTTTTCATTCAATAGGAACCAATACAACTATAACCAGCTGTTCTTTGACAACTGTTCAACATATTCTATAATTATCTTTCTGAATATTGATTGTATTGCAATTTTCACTTCTCTAGATTCACCTGTGTTTCACAGCTCTCTCACATTAAGGTCCACTCTATTGTAGGATAAACTGAAATCATTACAATCCATCACATCAATATTACACATATCACACTAGACATATTACTGAATCACAGTTGCTTTCCTGCTTATTTTATAGTTGTGGGAATACAGAATTTCTATATTTAAGTTGAGGTTCAGCTTCTGCAGTTTGCAGCTAACTCCAACTGCTCTAAAAGTCTTCAATCTTTCTGAGGACACTAGATGTTCTTTCAAGATCTCTCCCATGATTTCTTAGCTAAGTATTACTACAGGTCACCTATTTCCATCACCATAACTGCAAAGCCACATGTAACAACATCTGACCCTGGTCAACTATTTGAAGCCTCACCCTCTCTTGCTATAAATGAAGGTCGGGACCCCATGGCTGGAAGCACAACCATATCCTGGATGCTCTGGATCAAGCTAAGATGAGTTGTCTTAGAGAAGTGGAGCTGAGGTGTCTGTTGTTTGCAGCTCAGCTTCCCTCTGCAGCGCTGCTAGTACTGCTGGTCTCAACCCAAGCCCACAGGCTCCACTTAAAGAGACACAGTCACCTTTATCGAACTAAGGGAGAGATACAAAAGGAGATACAAACATCAAACTGATCAGAAATAAAAACACCAAAACCACACATCTGTTTGTCTGCAGAAGTTTAACAGAGCAAATTAATGACTATATTGTCCTAACTGAAAAGACTGCCACGGTTGTAAATCCTGAGTATTTCTAGGCACTGAGCAAATCCATTAGAATTCCCTTCTTCCCTCATCCCTACCTTTTTCTTTTTCTCTCACTGACTTAAAGTGCAACTACTTCTCCCCTCCTGCTGCTCAGGACTCTTCATTCCCCATCTGTTTTGGTTTTTATTCATCTTACCGGTTTCATTAGAGACTGAGGACAACAAAAAGCTCTACTGTGAAATAAATAATGAGGCTGGATGGAGAATCTGCAGCTTTGGGCTCTCTCCTGGAGCTAGGGCAGTGCTTCAGACAGAGCCCAACAAAATGACTCTGGACGACTCTTTTATCATCTAGCCAGTGCCACGAGCTTTGCTAGAGATATGAAATATGTCAGCTCCAGTTCTCTCCCACATGCTGCTGGAGCTGCAGACAGAACTGGGGCAGCTCTGGGCAGAGGGAAATTAAGCTGCTGCTGGAGGCACCCTGCTAAATAATACAAATCTTGGTTTACAAATAAATAGGTATTCAAATAGTCTTAATTAAAAAACAAAGGGTTTACAGATAGATTGCACTTTCTATTCTGGCTTCACGTGTTATTCTGTTATGACTATGGGGTGGTGGCATTAGGCCACCCCCTCCAAGACACTCAACCTACAAGCCCTGGATGAAACACTCATACACAGAGTATTATTTGAGTGCTAAGGTATTTTGAGCTGACTAGAGACAGTGAATTAAGTGGAGTGATTTTTCTGGTCTTCACTTAAAAAATGGTTATATCCTTGTCTTGTTTAATATGAGAGGATTCCCATCATGCTAGGAATAAACTTTAATGATAAGGTTCAAACAGATTTCTATCCATTTCTTAAACAGGTGATTTGACAAAGAAAGAGGATCTCAATGCAAATCTTCAAACATTTCCTACTACGCTTATAATATTAAAACCATTAAATTTGTGAAGAGAAAAAACTATTTTACAATACTAAGGCAACTACTTTAAAGTATAGGAAAAAATCCACTGAAAAAAGGAACAACCATAATTCAAGGAAGATGTCTTTGTCCATTTTATACAAAAGTATATTCATATGTTGTATACATTTATTATAGAGTAAACAGAAATATATGATGCTTTAAAGTTATTTTAAAACTAAAATTGTATTCGTTTTATCTGGCAATTGAAATCTTTATAATACAATGGCCTGTGCAAGCCCAGCTGTCTCTGGGACTGACTGGCATGCCTGCACTCAAGTGTCATTTAGATAACTAGTAAGTATACTTAAAGAGCAGAAGTCCTTAATTTCTGATAGTCTAATTTTCCTTTGTAGATACTGAACTGTCAATAATAGCAAAAAGCAAAAGAAAGGAGGAAAAATTAAATATCTGAGTTGACAGCTACATCAAGCTGACAACTTGATAAGAAGCCATGAACAGAATTTTTTTGTATTCTCACATGATGTACAACTCAACAATCCAGAAATGCTACAAGGACCTGCAGTGAGAATATGTGAGTCCTTCTGTTAAAGCCCAGAAGTGTCTGTATTCTACTCAGATCTCTATGCATACACATCTATGTGTGCACAGCTTTAGCATGTTAAAGAAAACAGTAACAAAGAAGTCTGCGGGCAGCCAGGGAACAATTTACCCTACAGATTGCAGACTTGCTGATGTGAAGAAAAAGAACACTGGCTGAACAGTGCTGAATGAACAACGTTTTGTACAAAGAATCCTTAATTCATAGAGGCTAATTAATGTTCAGGCACTTCAGCTTTTGGATTACCGGGGGTCCAGCAGACAGGTCAGTGCCCTGCCGCAAGCTGACAGGAGAAGTCAAACACCCCATTAGCATTCTTGTAGGGAGAAAAAGCAGTTAAAATTCAACTAAACCCCACAACAACAACTTCCACACAAGTGCCTCTACCATCAGGTGTTTGAGTTACTTCAGTGGCTGACTGTTCTGCAACACAGGCTGGCACTAACCTCCCACCACCAATCACTCACTAGGATGTTTTACTCATCTATTATTCAGGACAATTATTTTCAAGTATTGGTGAAGTTTATCATAGTTGCAGACATGCTTTTTGTGTAAGAACTTTTATGATAGTTGCAGATGTGCTTTTTGTGTAGAAAGGTTAGTTCCGTTATTATCTTTAAGCCAATTTATAAACCAATTATAGTCCACTGACTGAGGTTTAAAAAGCCAGATTGGAGGGTCCTTGGACTTTGACAGCTTGTACCAAAATGAGTCTGTACTCAGAAAAATCTGCTGATGAGGTGTCTGCTCCCTTCTTAATTCTCTGCCAAATGAGATACTGGGTAATACAGGTCACTGGGCCACCGACTGGCTCCCCAGGAAAGCTCGGTTCCCAAGGCTCATTAGGCTATGATTTGTTACCTTCCATGCAGCATGTGCTTAGGAGAGAGGTCAGGTCAAAACCCACCTTTTACAGCAAGCAAAGCACTTGAGATTCCTCAAGATACAGAGTGAGTGAACTACACAACAGCAATCAGACACTGGAGAAGTCCGACAATGAAATAAACCAGACCATGGATTAATTAAACAACAAAAAACGGAGAGGTTATTAGTTTACAGACACCATGCAAACAGTATAGCAGAGGTATGAGGAACCACTTAAGAATGGCAAACAATGTACTAAGTTTGCCAAAAGTATGTTTTTTAAATGTATCCCCATAAAGCTAAATGTTATCTGATACTCTTAGATATAACTGTGAAAGAAAGGAAAAAGATAAAATTAATATTATTTTATTTCCTTGAAAATATTTCCTCTCTGATAATCTGTTTGCCAAACCCCACAAAATTTCAGATAAAACACCAGGTTTAAGGACTCTGGAACATCATAAAAGGATCTCTGCAATAATCGGTGACCTCTTTGATCACACCAATGGAGGAGATTTTTGTGCCCTCTTTGCCCCCCCCACCCCACCGAAAGAAATGCTTCTAGTGAAACCAGAAATCAAAAGCATTCCTATCTTTTGATGAACATACCATAAATTTTTAAACAGTAGAATTTAAAAGATGAGTTGCTATAACACATCACACTATAAACTGTTCCTCAGTTGCTGTTAACTCACTGGTATTTTTATCCCAATGATTATTATCTGAAGTTTTATAAGAAGCCATTTGAGAACAAAGTAGAAACAGCATACAAAAATAATTTAGAATTACCGCATGGTATTTAGCCACTTCGGTCAGAAAGTACTCTGAAAAGGCCTAACAGGATTTTTTTGGCCACTACTTAGGGTACTTTGTGGTTGTAATGTGACAATGATTAAACCACAAATTATTTAACAGGGTTTTTTTTGTTGTTGTAGGGTGGGGTTTTTTTGCCAACACAGATGTCACAATCTTACTAAAAAAAAAGGAGTATGGCAAGGTTGTAGTAACTTCTCCCCAAACTGTGCTAAGGTTAAGTTACATTTAATTTCCAAGTGTCCACAGACAAGGGCAAAAGGCCCAATGTCCCTTGGCAGTGCCACTGAAATGCAGACAGAACACACAATCCCAGTCCAGCCGGCAACCCACTGGAACAGATTAAAATCTGCCAACTGGCAGTGACCATATCAGACGTAAAAGAATAGGTCTTTAGAAATTCCAATCAGACCCAGTTTAAAAAACAAACCAAAACATAATTTAAATACTAAAACCAATCATCTTTTTCCTCTTCACTCGGGTGCTAGAGAAAGAGCTGTCGTATTTGTGATTTTCACGCTTTCTTTTTGGCCCACTACATGAAATACTCAGTAGTTGCTCTGTTTTTGAACTGGTGTCTTGCAGCACCAGGTAAGGCAACTCTGCCATGGGGCAAAACTCCCAAATGCTGTACTCTAACACTGGCAACGTTTGGGCCACAGTGAAGCTGTTCAACACTTCATATACTGCGTACATGGCTCACAGGGTGAGCATTAGATAGCTACATGGATGCCTAATTCAGGGATGCAATTTTAGACTGTATTTTACAGCTGTGGCATGACTGCAAACTGGCTGCCATACGATGAGAAGAGCCTGTTAAATTTCCCATCCCAAAAGGGAACTAGACAGAATTTGCTGCTGTGTCACATCTGCAAATACCCACAGTTCTGACTGCAGGGATTACTAGACCTGACCCTGCCCTGTGCCTTGAGTCCCCATGCCACAGCTCCAAACCAGGATGAACTCCTTCAACAGTCATCCCTCTATTCCCTCTATTGCACTTGCCTTATAGGGATGGGAGTTACTGGAGGGAAACAGAGATTGCTCCTCATCATATCTGAAATTTTGACTTCTTCAAAAGGCTAAACAGCATTGTGCTATTCAGCTGTACTGTGACATTCCTTTTGCATCAGTATGATGGAGGTTTTCAGCAGTCCATCTTCCCAATTATAAACCCTGCACAAGATGAGCTGTCACACATCAGAAGCAACAAGAGGATAGCATTCTGCCATGCAGAAACATTAAGAAAAGCAGTATGAATAGATGCAGATGTGGAGCAAGAGGAGGGATTTTTTTCCATGTCTGGATGCGGCACTGGGATTGAGCAGTGCTGGCAGACACTCTGAATTTTACAGCATGTTCCTTCCAAATAGGCATATGTTGAAAAGGAAAAAAGGAAAACAATTGACAGAATGAAGGAAGTGCGTGGACAGAGTGATTGTGGTGTGGAAATTTACCAATCTTTGAAGCTCAGAAAAGACTCTGTTTAGATAAGACTCAGGGCAAACAGCATAATTCATGTCTAGCAGGTTTGCACTCTGACAGCTACAGCTGATGCAGTGTCAAGATTGAAGGACTTGTGAACTTTGCACTTCAACTCAAATTACAATGTATAACAAACACAATTCCTGAACACTGAGCTGTGAGAAAATCAGTGCAGGTACTAAAAATCAGACAAGGTACAGGCAGCTTATTCACCCAACAGCACTATTAAAACCAGAACTGTACAATGTTACAATATACAGTGTGCTACAATTAGGAAAAAAGGACTAAAAAAAAGAAAAAAAGCCTTAAACCAAAACCCTTTCAGTATAGAAAGGCTAAAAAACCTGCAGCCAATTTAGGCTGAGTCTGTAAAGATATCTAAAGGTATTTGCTTGTGCAAGCCACACCTTTGAAATATCCCTGAAAGTAGTGAAAAAATCCACATGTTACGCCGAGCCGGAAAGCCACAGGTTTGCCCCTGAACCATGGCAGCTCCTGCAGATGCTGCTCAGGTATCTTGAGATGAGAGGGACTTCAGGGCAGAAAGACCCAACAGTGAAGAAGTGCCTTGGGAGTAACTCAGCATTATTTTGTGCATCTGAACACTGCAGTCAGTGGTCACTGTCTGCGGGGCAGCTCCCATCCGCCACAGCAGGAAGAGCAGCTCCCAGGTTTGCAGTCAGAGATCTCGCACTTCAACAGATTGCTGCTTTCACAGACAGCCTGCAGGATCTACTGAAGCCAGCAGAAAATACTCCCTTTTCTTTCCCCTCTTGCTGTAGGTTGTGGCTGTGCTGGACAAGGTTAGGGTATGTGACCAATAATGTGAGCTCCAGTAATCAATCACACCACTTTTATTTAATATCTTGAAAGAATCAAAAATTTCAACTTGATTGTCAGTATTGTCTATGCATCCTTTAGTGCCTTCTACTTTTATTTCCTAAGTAGCAGCAATGCCTTAACCATTTATACTAACAAAAGCAGAATTATTACCACAGAAAGCTGTACTACCTTTGCTGGGTCCAGCCCAGAGTCAGTGTTCAGCTTTTGTTGAATTTTTTGTTTGTTCATTAATTGATGAACATTAATGCCAACAAAAAAGTACAGCCAACTCCATTCAAAAGAGAAGAGAGAGAGCAGACCACAAATAGCTTTTAAAAACATACATTGACAAGATTTACTTTCCAATCTGTCTTTCAACACAATAACACATTCCAAACTGCAAGGGAGGAAAAAATAATACTGTGGTGTCATTCAGCAAGATTTGTGAATATCAAGTATTGATTACAACATGCCCTAAAAGCATTTGTTCTTCAGAGGAACTAGCATAAAATCTTCAACTTCTGTCATTAATATCTTATTTCTGAGAAGAATTGTTTTGCTGCAGATATTACAGCAGATTAATAATAATCAGCAGTGCTTTGACTAAAATATGACAACCTGAATGGGAATAATTCATATGGGCATTTTGAAATTATACAGACTGTAAAACAGATTGTGCTCTCATACCCTTCCCTGTTGCGCTATTGTTAAAAATTCCAGTTTACTTTCTTTTTAAAAATTCACCAATATCTGTTTTTATACAGCACAACAGAGAAGCATGACCACATGGTGTTCTACTAAGCACAACTCTGGACTATTCGAAATTCAACTCAAAATGACTTCCATGCAAAAAACACCCATTGCATGTGAGTAAGAACCTTGGGAGGATAGATATTAGTAACAATTACAGTTATTTTCTTTAGGTATAATAGATTTCGATCCAAGTTGGATACAGTGCCAATTACTCTAAAGCAGTATTAAAAACCAAAAATAAATCTTAATTGTAAAGAAGTTATAGAACTGCTGTGGACAAAAAGAAGCAGTAATCTGTGAAGCTGCAAATTTTGAATTTGCATATGTTGCTAAGCACAAGTGCTCAACTTAATAACAGAAACACCTATGGTAATATGATCTGCTATGCCAAATATATACTCTAGCTATTAGTTTTCAATTAAACAGTTCTTCAGTTGAGTTATTTTAATCTTTGGTCTTAGTACTATTCTACCTGAGCTAGATTCTCCACTATTCTTTCTTTGTTAGAGGCATTTTACTAGAAAATAGAACAGGGAATCACACCCCTACTTCGAATTCAAATCACAGCATTTTTTGTTGTCTAAATAGGTTATTTATAAAACCTACCTACTATTGAAAGTCTCACTGAAAGAACTGTGCCTCAATATTTAGGTACCAAAGGAGGACACACCATCTGAAATCTACGTTCTGCTGTACTAAAATACAGGCCATTCACCCCCTAAAGTCCCTGGGCTTACTCCTGTACCTCCATCAGCTTACTACTTCAATCCTTTAGCATCAGGCAAACAGGGAGGAGGCAAAACATCAGAAAATAAAGTGGCTTCTTCATTTTGTCCTTCTAATTCTCAACATTCCTTGGAAGGCTGTACGTTGGAAAACCAGCTAAGACAACCCCTCCACTGCAAAGCAGTTAAGAAGCTACACCACTAAAGAAAACCTGAAGAAATCAGGAGAAACGCACAAAAAGTGGTCAGTTTCACAGAGCAGCTCAACTCTTCTGCAGTTACAGCTGCCCCGAGGATGAAGACCACAGGAGATTAGCTTTGTTCTGCATCCTGCATCTATAAATACACGTCCTCTTGTACCAAGGGGAAACCAGGAGTGGCCAACACTCGAACTCCAGGTAGGACGCAGCAGTCACCCACAGTAACACGCTGAGCCTGGTTTCCAGGCTGCCTATGGCAGGTGGCTCACGGTGCACCTGTGACATTCCATCCTAGAGATCTCCCAAGGACTGTTTCTGCTGGTCTTCAAAGGAAGTCCTCAGAGTCAGACCTACAGAAGGCCCCCACTGTATCTCAAATTGTTCATTTCAAAATTGTCTGAACATGAGAAAGAAATGACAGAGTGGAAGGGTTGCTCCTAACATTAGAGAAACACCTTCAAGCACCTATTCTCAACTGCAAAATGCAAGACTTGACCCAGTGAGGCACCTGGAGCAAAGACAGAGGAGGGACCATCAGCTACAGAGAACTTTCTGAACTCCAAGCCAGACACTGCTGGCTTGTGCTCACTGGCTGTTCCAGCCAGCTCCCCTTGGCCTCTCTATCTCAAAACACCCGAGTCTTTTGGGAACTACTTACTTCTTTGCATTTATTTAGCATCTACAGCAAAAGGGTACCCATTTCTGGTATGCTCTGAGGATCAGCTGCTATCTACATGATAATAAAAGGATCTTTTATTTGCTTGGCATGTGGGTCTACTTCTTTGTCTGAAATGTTTTTGACTGTACTTGAAGTGTACTTGACTGCACTTTCTTGGTCAAAGATTATATGGCAATCCTGGTATCAATGAAATCTGCAAAGTCTGATCTTTGATCCTGGAAGACAAGATTTAAGAGCTTAACGAACCCATGTCTTTAAATGAAACTGGATTTCTGGGAAAACCATACACAAGCAATCTTCCAGTCCTAAAATGGAGGAACTTCCATCTTGTGTTATCAGAGATGTTAGCCCTGGGATGGAGATTTTCTTCAAGATGTTCCTCAAAAGCATTTTTTGGAAAAGCAAAGCCTGAACACCAGAGGCAAGACAATACTCACTGTCTCGGACAGTAAAATGCAGAACTTGGGGATATGTATATAAGATAAGCTCCAACTTGAAAAAATGCAGAGATACAAATTCTGTAGGGAAATCCTGTGATAATGTCAGTATCCTGAGGAGGAATTCACACTGCACATAAACTGATGTGATGAGCAACAACTTCTGTGCATATTTGGAACTAATTTTTATTTTTCATTTTATTGAAACAAACAAACATCAATCAGCAAATATTCCCAGATGCATAGCTAATGTCTGAATGCAATTTTGATTCAGTGGGGACTCTGTATACACAAGCTTTTCAAATCATAAAAGTGCAGAGATAGGGACTTGAATGGCTGCCAACCTAGCCTTACTCAACTGTTCCCTGGGAGCAGCTTGCTAGACAAGGAGATCTTTTTTGAAACTGGAATTTAGGACAATAGACCGTACAGAGCGAGGTGTTTTAATTCCTTTTCCCTTGCACCCCAAATATTAATATATATAACTTACAAGACTGAAAAAAGCTTTTCCTGTTATTTTTTTAAAACATAAATTTTGCAATAGTACCAGGCATGCTGAGCTCAAACAGCTCCCTTCCTTCCCCTTCTCCTGTGATTTTCCATTAGTCTACAGAGAAGACAGAGAGTAATGCTTGGAGATCCCAGTTTGCAATTGCAAAAGGATAAAGATGGAAAGTATGTGATTGCTCCAATATTTAGCTCATTAATCTTAAAGACTCTGTTTATGCTGTAACACATTAATCCGAAATAGTTCTAATTGCAAAGCTGAGAAGTAGGCATACTTCCTTTTTAGTTCTCCTCAACACAGTAGCAACTTAATATAGTTCAGAAAATTCCATGTTTCTACAGAAACTCTATGTAGAAACTTTCTATATGTAGCAACCATACTGTCCTCATCAACAAGGAATTCAATTTATAGAACTGAAATTATTAATATTCTCTAAATGCTTAAGGTAATAACCCAAACAATAAATAGCAGAAATCCCTCAAGAGGCTGCACATGGTATAAATACACTGTCATTTGCTGAAGAATAAAAGAGAAGCCACTCCACAGAAACTTCCCCAACACTACTGGACTTGTACGTATCACTGACAGTAGCACATTGGTCCAAGAACACAGTGGTGCCCAGAGCTGGGCTAGGAATGATTGCACTTCACACAGAGACTCCAGCACAGCACTCCCTGTGGGCTGGCAGCACTACATGCCCTGGGCAGAGCCCGAACTGAGCACATGGGCACTGATCCTCATCAGCATCTCCTCTGCCTCTGTCACTGGCACTTCCATGTGCATGTTTCACAACTCAGCATGGAGTGATTCAGGTTAGGAAGGATACCAGGAGGGTACCAAACCCTGGCTCAGGGTAGGGTTAACTTGAAAGTTAGATCATGTTTCTTCAACAAACTGTTTTCTTGACGTTTCAGTGGGACTTACAGCAAAACAAATTATTTCATGCTTTTTTTTCAAACAGATTGATTTTAATTCCAAAGAGCACACAATCCTGGTCTCCCAGGTGCAACCAGTGACAAATGATGGATAACAAAGCTAACACACTGAGACTGGATCTAACTTAGGCAACTAGGATAAAGAATGGAGTGAGACAGATTTGAGAACCATGCACATATACCCTTTCTAATCCTTCAGACTTTTCCACTATCAACAGACATGTCCAACTTGCTCACAAAATAGTCTAATCTACTCCTGCAGTTCAGGCTTTCAACTGCTACCATGAGAGGTGTCCACTGGAGGTGCTACAGACATCAAAGCTGAGACCTCGCACCCAGCCCTTAACCACTGCACTCTGCAGCCTTATGCCTACCGAGGAGGTACTACAAAATACTTTTTTTCCACCAGTTTGCTTTTTTAAGCCTGGGCAATTACAGGGGCAGGGGAGAGCTACACTAAAAGCAGTAATTTTATGGTTATAGCATCAGGGACTCCAGAGTTGAGCAATATCAACTGACACTGTGTGAGCTTTGCTTGCACCCTTGGTGCTGACAGGTTATGGGTCAGTCCTTTTAGCTACATGAACATCTCCTTTACACAGGATTTCAGTAGTACCAAGGCCTTTTTGATGATGCTGCCTATTCCAGTCCTACAGTAAAACCTTAAAAATTTTTAAGAAAATTTCAATGACACTCACCAGAGGAACAGACCCAGGGCTATGTTTTGCAATGTAGGCAGCTGGCTAAAGGACAGAAGACCTCATGCAAGCAAAAGTGCAACATCCATTCATGTGTTACTACAGACAGGAGAATTCACATGGAGGAGAGCCTCAGAAGTACCAGTGGAAAAGTTTCCACCAGACCAAGCAAAGCTTCCTACCAACTACATGAAGCAAATCCACAGGAAGCCCAAGTTCATTTACTTCTAGGGCTACCTTGTTTCCAGAAGACTCCAACCTCCAAGGCAAGCACAGCTCCTGATAAATCTCTGAAGATACCTGTTCCTTATATAACTCCTCTTCCATCTGTTACGAAAGCTGAAAACAAGCAGGAAAAAACCCAAGAGACTTCACAAGCAGGCAAGCATGGCAAATGCATTTAAAAGTTGCCTCTGGGAATTGGCAACCTTTCCTGCACCAGACTCAGATTCCCAGCAGGATGCTAAGCAACTTGCTTCAAACACAGGGTCTTTAAAAAAATTTATTTTACATTTTTTCATTAATCATATTCTTTTGTTTTACCAGAGTTTGGCTTGACAATTTGGAGTGGATTTCCAGAAAGGCTGGGCACTCAACAGCTGTAACAGAGGTCAAAACAGCTGGGGTTTGAGGAACAGGAATGTTCAACTCCCTTAAAAAAGATCTTGAGTCTGATGAATTTCAGTCTTGGAATCCCAAATGAGTCAATAGCTTTCACATTAATTTCTCTAGCCTGTTGGCCCCTGCCTGCAAAGGGGGACTGCTGCACACTTGCCCATCACTAAGATGCAGTGCAAGCAAACTTACTTGTCCGCCCAGCACCTGTGTACTGTTATGATGAGCACTCTGAGAAAAAAATGGTGAGGACGTTTATAATTTTGGATTCAGAGATGGTTTTGAACAGTAGGCAATAAACAGCTCCAGGACACGCACAGAACAAAAGGTTAAACTAAATTATTGAATAGCTGCTCATTAGCTCAGCTCTTACTATTATATGCATCGTGTGAAGACAGCAGAGGGAGAAACAATGAATGTATCTACAGGAACATTTAATTCCAATCATCCTCGGAGGTGAAATCTCTTGGCTGTCCCCAGTTATTGTGTTTTTGTTTACACACTGGAATTTTGAAGTGCATGAATTGAATTCATTTCAGGTGAAAGTAAACTCGGAGATGTGCCTTCAGGACTGCATTTAATGTGCCTCAACCTTTTGCAAATCCAATGAGATTAAAAAAGAATGGAGAAGTGAGACAAATTAGGACACTAACTTCTGGAATACTCTGAGACACGTGGGTTTACAATTTCACTATTTTTTAACTATTCTTTCTATGTAGCATACTTCTGTAAAGCAAACTGTTTCTCAAATCACTGTTCTGATAAAGAAACAGATGATGCCTCAGCCATGGAAGGACATGAAAGTGTCAATATTCTGCACATCTGCCCCTGTATTTTAGTTCTGTGGAAGAGGAAATCTAATGCAGATGGCCTTGACACCATTAAGAATATTCCCTAAGCAGAAATGCAACACTCCTCTCTGACATCTTGGATCACAGGCCTGACTTTGTATGAAAGACAATTAGCCCACTGCCATGCAAGTGCACTTTTTTGACTTTGCCTTCAGTGACAAGCATCACTGTCTTCATCAGTGCTCCATGTTCAGTGGTTTCAAAACTGCTGCTTATGCAAGACTGAATAATTCTTCCCCCCCTTTTATTTTAAACAGATTTTGTGGCAGAAGTTGTGACAACTGCACTGAACTTGGGCTATAACCCCATAGAGAGCGTTTCTTAACTTTCAGAATATATTATTTGCCTTGAAGAAGGAATTTTGTTCTTGCAGTTGTAAGGTAAGGAGACCCATGATTAGAGCTGTTTGTACATTTGGACCGTGCACAGAATGTAGTCAGATGAATACTTCTCTATAATGAAATACAATGTTTTGGAGTATTTTCAAAATTATAACAACTGCTTGGATATAGAAATATAAACAAAATGTATCAGGAGGTCTATTATCTCTCAGAAAGTACCTTCACTCAGAAGTTAATTAGGTTCATATGAGAGCTGAACTGAAAAAAGAAATGCAAATCTCTGAATTACACACACCTATATAGAATGGTTAAGGTTGCTAGCAAGCTGTGCCCTTCCATAAACACAGTTATGTAATCCAGTATTTGGTCAGTGACTCTCCCTAAAGTACTCGCTCCCTATCTTGCAGTCAGAAACACCCCGGGAATCATTAACATGCTGATGACAACTACTAGATGTCCCCTGTGACCCTTTGCCACAAGGCACAATTAAGACCCCAATTCTGCAGCTGGAGATAAGTGCCATTTCCTACAGCTGCTGACTGTGCTGTGCCCACTCTCGCTCAGCCTACTCCAAGAATGGCTCCTGCCACCTGACCAGTCACTTGGCTGGCTTTGACCTTAGGAACTCTGGGAAATGAAGACTAACAAAAATAACAACAAAATTAACATGGGCTCCATAATCCAGAAAATCTCACTAAAACACGATGGCTCTGGATTTTAAATTTAGTGCCTCTAATCCTGCAAGCTTCTCTGCCTCTTCTTTTGGAGACACAAAGTATTACGGGGAGAAGAGACACTTGCGAGCTGAATTCACATCATCATTTCCTGCTCCCCTCTGTGATAGTACCTGGCTCCCCCAGGAGCAGATCCTAGTGCTTTAGTCAAGGAGCTCACAAAGGTTTGTTTAGGGAGGCTGCAGCCTCTCCCCCTGAAACATCTCCCTCTGGACAGCAGTGGCAATGCATCAGTTTGCATCAGCCCCTTGAAGGGCTCTGGGGTTTCTCAGCAGCCTGACAAATATGTGACACTAACCATGCTATAAAGATCAGTGTTTCCATTTCTTCTTTTTCAGAACGCTGGTCTTCCAGGAGATCTTAAAATAAAAAGGATGTAAAAAGCAGACTTTTTAGATGGTGAAAATTTCTGCATGTTACAGGACTCTAACTAGATCCGTAATTCAAGAGTCCAGGTTGCATTTCATTGCACTCTGAAAAAGGAACTAAACCAATGAACCAGTCCACAGAACATTTTCTATAGATACAAATTCATGTCTCATGAAGAGTGTAAATGCATTTGTACCATTCTTCCAAACACACAAGACAACAGTAAGAATAGAAAGCTCAGTTCCTTTTTCTGCCAGAGATTAAGAATGATTCATCTGTCTGTGGATCTCAAGCTCCCAAAGCTAGTAAAAGACCCTTGCAACTGCTTCTCAGAAATACTCCACTTAGTATGTCCCTATTTTCTAACACTGTAAATAAAGTGTTCAGCAAACTGAAAAATTCTCCCCACCATCCCGAGCACAACATCATATTAGCTCTCAAATTCTGAAGACAGTCTGCAACTTATTAGCATGTAATACTGCCGAAAATGTTACATGAAATTAAACGTGACACTGAAATGCAACACTAACTGTGAAGAGGAATAGGGACGAGTCTTCAGGGGAGGAACAGAAGATGATGAAGAATGCATATTGTTATTAAAATAGCAAAATATCTAGTCTCATTTTGCAGATAAGTGTCAAGTGTTATTTCTCCCTTCCAACCTGCTCAAATAAACAGTGCTGCTGCCAGCCTTTGTAACAGGAAAATTGCATCTATTCCGACTGGCAATCCAGAAAGGACATGCACTCAAGGCCTGATGACTGAAGACTAATACTGCATATTTAAAGGATAAGTGTGCTTTGTGCATTGAGTACATTCTTCCCGAAGATGTTCCATTAGTAATACTGAGAAATGCTGAAGTATTTTCACCAGTGACATACTCAAAATCACAGCAGCAGCTAGCTCTAAAACATTTATTTGCTGGCCTGAAAGCAGAATGGGAGAAAAATAAGGCTTTCATTAAGCCAGACAGTTGTTTCAAATGAAAATGTATATTTGATGAATCAGTTTGCCTGCAATTTAAACGCATACAGTGAAGTACCCAATAGCCAGAGCTTTTGAAAGCTTTTTAAGGCTAATTATCCTTCCCAAAGACGCACACTCCATTCCCTTTTTCAACAGAAAATTTCTATTGTGCTTACACATAAAATACAGAAAATGCTTAAAACAAACTGAAGCACAGCATGTGTTCACTCAAACTCTGACTTCAGCGTTTGGCATAAGCTTCCTGAAAAGATGGCTGTCAGTGTAAAGACATCTGAGTAACAACTGTCACCCTTCGACAAAAGGAATTTAAAAAAAAAATTGAAGTATCTTATTAACCATGTTAATAATTGTTTCTGTGTTATGACTTTAAAAGTGTATGGAAAATGTTGTGTATCCTACCTCTATATATTAGGAGCTGCTTAACCATGGAAATTAATTTTGTCATTTTGTTCCCTTCCAGCACTTTCTAAAACGCAAACATAATTGACTTGACAGCCTGAATGCTGCTACCAAACATCTCAATTCCTGCTGACAGGCACTGATCTTTTACCTGGCTTGACTGCTTTCATCACTGCCCGCGATGCCTTCAGCACCGCCTCATAGACAGCCCTCTGGTCAGCAGTGAACTTTCCATTGGCAGGGAAGGTGCAGGTGATGTCAGAGCTGTAGCAGTAATACTCTCCTCCCATATCAAACAGGCTGAAAAGGAAACACAGGGGAAAGAAATTAAAATTTAGTTCCAAAGAAACAGTAGAACATAGTGGACTTTTCTCTTGCTCTGCACTTAAAATCATCCACATTTTGGTAGCTTGCCATATAATCACTACTTGAACACTGTCCTAAGTATAACAGGATGATAGTCCCTTGAAATCTCCTGGCAGAAGGGTATCTGCTGGGCTGTGCTGGTCCAGGATGAAAATGTTCAGAGAACACAGGAAGGAAGAAAGATGAAAAGTACATGAAGAACCCACTTTAAGCTCCTCAGTTACAGTTTCTAGGACTTCTTCTCAGAAGAAAAAACATGTCCTTTTTTTTCTTTCCTGAGAAATGTTAGCACCACATACATCCTACATCCAAAACAGAATCCCACTTAACAAAGGAATCTTAATGGAATAAAGATTATGGAAAGATCCAACCATAAAAGTACACACACAATACAGCTTACTGCATCAGAGGCAGAAGAAAGAAATTATTAAGTGTTTTCTCTTATGGGGTCAAAAAACTGGCTTACCCCTTGAGAAGCATATTTATTCTATACATGAATAAATGACTCACCACTGATTGTTCAGCTGCCAGAAATCAATCTACAAGAATAGCAAGTGGGACTCTACATCCTTTTGAGGACCATGTCAGACGTTTGCAGTACTATGCTTCTCAAGCCTGCTTGATAAGGCATTGCACAGCTTTCGGCAGGCTCAGAAATCAGTAAATAACCAAATAACCATTTGGACCAGATAACACTTGAGCAAATAACCCCCTTGGTTCATCATACATTGATTACAAGAAGGCACATTTTACATACAAGACTTTCATCTTGACACAGTATTTGTGTGACCTCCTGATTTTTATGGTAATGAGTCAGAGTTGAAATCTGTGAATTTAAGTCTTCTTCCAACCACCCCAAACAACTATATGAGAGGCTAATCACCATAAGAAATATGATTTTCCTTCACTGTGTTTGAAAACCTTGGGAGTTTTCCTCCTCTTGCTGCTTTTTCACAGCAGGGTCAGTCAGACAGCACAAGCAGAAGGCAGGACACTCCACTGGGGCACCCTCTCTGCCACTGAGTCCTAATTACAGCAGTAATTAAGAAAACTGTGCAGGGTAGCTCTGTCCCCAGACAGCTTATGTGACTAGGTAAGGATAAATATAAGCTACCACAAAAAGTTCTATCACACTCAGCTGTAGCTGATCACCATTTCCAACATAACTGCTACTGAAAGCAATGGACAGTGAGTAAACAAAGGCAATCATGATAAAACGAAAGAATATTTCAGCAGGGCTAGGACTCTTCTTGTTGCATTGCACAGACACATACTCATGAAGACTTGCTCCAAGAACTTTTAAAATCCACTCTACAATCTCCTCCATGAACAAATCTCTGCACTGAGCACAAGCCCTGCCTGAAGCCTTCGCCAGCCTCCCCAAACTGGGCAAGGTTCAGCTGCAGAGAGACTTGCAGGACCGGAACATCAGGAACAACCCCAGTGGCTGCAGCTGCAGAGCTGCACCAGGCTTAAAGCTACAGGAGCAAACTCCTTAGGAGAGTACTACAGAGAGAACTGCAAAGTTACCTGTGTACACACCAAGCTAATACAAACACTTCATCTGTTCACTTAAATATGAAATACGGAATGTTAATTCACAAAGTTGCTAGTTGAAAAAAAGATACAAAACAGGCAACAAACGTAGATCCACAGAGTGAAAAAACCATGATTGGACACCAACATAAAAACTGTAAACCAGCCTGGGCAAACCTCAAAATTAGAAACCCCATCAACACTGCCTAAATTTTGATTTTATGGTTAGACTTGCTTCTAAAAATAACTAAAGATACACATAAAAAAAATCTACAGATACAGAAAAGTCGTTGCAGCAACTGAGAATCATGGAAGAAGCTGCTACATGCAGTAATGTACCAAGAAGAAACAGATCAGTTCTAAATCTTTGATCCCATCCCAGACTGACCCTTTCAAATCACAAATCAAGTTTCAAGATGCTTTGTGGGATCTGCAGCAGTTCTGTGGCTTAACTCTGTAGCATTTACAAGTGTAAATGCCCATTCAGCATGGTGACAGTAAAGATGTGACTAACAACTTGTGAACTCCCTGTACGTGTCTACTGCAAGCTGCTATGCTTTGTAGATTTTATTGTATATTTTACCTGCAAAGCAGTTATTCTGAATTTACCAGAGGCAGATTTTTAGCTATGTCTTTAACCTTACAATTATCAGCATTTTCTCAGACCCATTCATCACTCAGTGGCTGTTAAATAGTTTTTGAGTTACTGGAGAACTGAGCAATGGAAAAAAAACATCACAAAGCTGATGGTACACCAAAACAAGGCTCACAAGGTAGGAAGCAGCATTTGTTCAGGTCTCTTGGCTTCCAGACAAGAGGAGACATGAGCGAAGATGATCTTTCAAATTCCACCACAGATCACAACACACCATCCAGCCTGTATGCTTCAGTGAGAAAGCATCCAAACCAAATGGGACATCTGGGAGATATTTTGGCTCTTGTTGGGAATTCTCTTCCATTTAACTTCAGTTGGGAACATATCCATTAGCTAAAATGTTGCCCAAGACATGGAAACAGCCCAAATATTGTAGTTACACTGAGAAAATAATGGGAGCCTGAGAAGATCCCAGTTTCGTATATTTGCTTGCCAGGCAAAATAAGTGGTGGAGCACATTTATATCATATAAAATATGTGACAGCTACTATCTTCTCCCGTTGACTAACCAGAAAAAAATTCTAAAAGAAGATTCCTTAGAAAAAATACATTTATTTTACTCTGAAATTAGAAAGCAAATTGCTAGTGAAAAAGATACTATTAGTGCATTCTAGTTTGTTCTCAACTGCATGTACAAAATTACCTGTCTGATAGTGTAGTTTTAAAAGGGTCACATAAACAACTACGTAATGTTACTTGGACTGTTATCAAATGTAGCAGCAATATAAACAAATTAAATGCATAAATGAAAATAGGCCTTATAGGCATCTTAATCTATGGATTACCTCTTAAGAGCTGTTTAAAACATATCAACGTATGCAATAATATGATAAACATTCTCCAAACTCTATTATATTTCCCTCTTAGATAAATTAAGTGCTACACATCTAGCAGATTGTCTATGTCATCATTACTTATACATTGCATATACATTACATTTTGCATAACACAACTTAACTGTGAATTCAGTTTTCTGCTGAATGATGAAAAACTTCATTCTAAAAAAACCCTTTCACCGCTCCTTTTTCAGCAGGAACACAGTTGTGAATTGCTGATTTCAATGAGATGATGTGTCTGAGGCTGTCAGGCATTTGAATGGGATGGTGAAGAGAGGAGTGTTGCTGACCAAAGAGAGACATTTAGTTTTACGTCAAACTTTTCACTGATTTAGCTTGAAGCTGAGGAGGTCAGCTCAATCTCGTTCAAAACCTTCTGAGAGAGAAGATGATCTTGCTTTGCATCATTTTGTTGTGAGCAAAAGCAACAAACACCTTCATTTCAGGGTGAAAAGTGCATGATGCATAAAGCAGATTTAACAGTCAGAAGACCTAAGCACACCCTAAAAATTCCATGCTACTGTTTCCATTTATTTTCTAGACCGACTATGAAGCTTTACCATAAAAAAAGATGCCTAGCAAAAATGGTCCAAACTTCTTGGAAGCATGGGCATAGCTCTCCCAATGGAGGCTTCAGTTCTGTGTGTATACACAGTCTTTCCTACAAAACATTGCAAAATACTGCAAACATTACTAACTAAAACTGAACAATGCAGAGTATAACAAAAATCACATAACCCACCAGTTGCTCTACTGACAGAATGCCTTGCTTGTGTACCAGTAATCCAACATCAGCCAACAGGGTCAGAAAACAAGGTGCCTTCTGCCTGCTTTGTAAGTCACCTTCAAAAATAACTAAGAGCATTTAATTCCTTTCACAGGAAAAATCTAAACCCACAAGTTTAAATCATTTTGCACATAAACCAGTATCATAGTCAAAAAGAAGGAGAAACGTGTGTGACATGCCACAGCCTTGCAGAAAGGCTTGACTGGACATGCCCCTCCTTCACAGCAGCTCCTCAGCCCTTCCCAACAGGTCCCTGCAGCAGTTCTTCTATGTACGACCCAACTGGGGCTCTGCTCCCCATGCAGGAACCCAGGAGGGAAGTTTGGAGGAAGTATTTCAAGTCCTGTCATTTTTAAAGTGAACACAGGCTTGTAAGTCAATACTGGAACTGAAAAACAACATGATGCACAAAAGCTCCTTTCCCCTCCTGTCCCTCTGAAACAAAACACATGAGTAAGACATGGCTGTGTTACTTCCACAGAATATTGGCACCACAAAATGCAGATTTATAGTTACAATTTTTGCTTTCAAGCCAAGAAAAATTATATGCATTTTGATATTGATTTTGGCTTTCTTAACCTTTGACTGTGAAGCATCATGAAACACTTTGCATAACACTTTAAATTTGAACACTGTGGGCTATAAAGAGTCACAGTTCTTTTCTTCATAAAGTCACTGTATAACATTTTTTAAAAATAAAGCATCATCTTCCTTTAAGCATATGTTTCACTTTTATAGGCTTGCTGACACTTTTATTGTCAAATAATTTGAAACTGCCAGGCAATGAAGCAAATTACGGTCAATGTCACAATGGGAAGCAATACTTTATTTGGGATATCTGTGACATGGTGTATGCATTGTTATGATCCAACCACCAACCCAACCCAAAGACAAGCTCTCGCAGGCATTTTTCAGGAAGCCTACAGCTACTCCCATGAGCTAACACATAAAGCTGTCACCTTCCTGCTCTACAGATCTGCTTGATCTGTACACTCAGAATGGGATCTCCTCACAATAGTTATAAAATAATTACCCTTCTGCAGTTGTTAATGTGGCAGAGCGATGACTGGGGTGAAACCCAGGTGGATGTCCTTGTGCAATGCACCCCAACACAGTGTCGTACTGAGCATCACACGCCTGCAACCCACGTCCTCCTCAGAGTCTGTTCTCAGGACAAAATCTTCCCTTCCCCTGGGTGGGTTTGCAAGACTAGCCATTAGAAAACCGATATTGCCCTATCTTACTGTGCCCTCCTCACACCTCAGGTTAAACAGCTGAAGCTGAATACTGAAGCACTTTACTCAGCAACATTTACTGAGGTTTTAGGTTGAGCCATTATTAACCAACACAACTATGAGCAGCCACACAGATGAGCTGGTGCCAGCCAGTCTTAGGACAGCAGGGATAAAGGTACATACAGCCTTCTCCTCCTATTGCAATAAAAGCAAGTCATCCCCAGCTGGAGATTTACGCTGTGTGATCTCTGCATACTCTGCTCTGCGTTCACAGGCACTCCGTGCTTTACACTTCATGCAGCAATTAAATCCTTAAGTATTCACACACTAACAAAATCCAACCATTTGTTTGGTTAAACACTTCTAAGGCAATTTCAAGCTTAAAGGAACTAGGTATCAGCATTTCTATGAGATAGGTTTTGGACACAGGCCAAGTGATTTGGAAATAGGGTGGTTAAATAGTAGACCACAAGAATGGATTATTGTAAATGATATCACAAGGAAGAAAACAGAGAGTTAAGTGACACATACTTTTTCATACACTTGCATCTTGACTAGCCAAGAGTCACCAATTAAAAAAGCAACACCGGGTAAGATAACATCACATACTACAAGAAAGAATTGGGACAGTACAGTGTATAGTCCTACCATGCTCTGGAAGAGGTTTTTTAAGTGAAGCCTTGCTGCGACCAGCTTCCATCTGACATGGCACACAGGAGCTTGTACCGGCTCTGTCTTGAAGCCAGGCCTGGCTCACTGGTTTAAAGCCAGCCTTTTGTCATCAGTACCCATGGAGTCAAGAATAACCTTAAAAAGGTGTTGGAGAATACCTTTCATGCAGGAAATTTGATTCTGGATATTCACATGAAATCAAGCTTTTGTTTAAGCCTCCTGTTCAAAAGAAGAGGCTGTAGCCACACAAGTAAATGCAGGTACAGAGACACCAAACAACTACATGACCACTCTACATCCAGCTGCAAGTTAGGTAACCATGTGGTCCCATGCTTGTTGCTCCTCCTCAACTGTGTCTTTTCATCTTGTCTACCTTCTCCACGGCTTTTCTATCATCGCTCCTCTTGTATCACTGTCTCACTTCAGGCTTTCCCAAACTATCTCAAAGATACTGGGAGGCTTGTCTCAAACTTTTCTCACAGAAGATGACAAGATCTGCCACTAACTAAGCTTCGCTCAGATAGAAAGAGTGTGATAAAAATAAGTATCTCTGTCTACATTGAGTTTTGAAGGAAAGAAGATTGCCTGTCTGTATCTCTACAACTCCAACTATAGAGACTTCAGTGGCTGTAGCAAGAATACACAAAAGTTTGAGCTGGCTGGATTAAAAAATAAAAAAGAAAAGAAAGCAACCAAACACAAAAGCTTCACTAGGCGTTAGTGCCTGTACTGCTCGGGGTTTCCTCTCACTGTCACAGGCAGAACACTGGCTCACAGAATCAGAGCAGCAGTGTGATGGTGGCTGCTGCACCCCTGGCAGGGAGCACTGCCCCTGCTCTGCTGCTCCAGCCCTGCTGCTGAGAGCAAACCAACAACAGTGTGTGGGGAGTGTCCTCTTTTACAATGATTTGTGCCAAGCAGACAAGCAGATCCATTCCTCCCACAGGATATGAAATCTAAATCTCACTGAATCCACCAAATGAGCTGTATGTAAGAGCTGGTTCAGTAAACACCCACATATTACTAGTAAGATTGCTATTTTCATACACAGGTTAAGGAGTCCCTTGCTTACAGCATTTATCTCTTGAAGAAATCTATGACAAGATCCTTAAGCTTCTGCTCTAAATAAATCAATTTCCAGGATCAAATATAAGCCCTCTTCCACCCCCATGCAGTTCGCATTAATGTCTTCTTAAAAATGTTAAGTTTGCTCAGAGCAAAGAGCCAAAAAATCTGATTGGCTTGTTCACAGATAAATTCACCCCCAAGTGCCATTCTCAGTGTTTCAGCTAAAGCAGAGGGATGTTTCTGAAACAGAGGTGCTGCACACAAATAGCAAGTACTGGGAACACTGTGCCAGTACTGTTGGGTTGGGGGAAGGAGGTGGCAGCAATGAGGGTTCCACAAGATGCAGAAGGCAGCTGAATACCTCAGCCAGATCCATGCTGACAGTGTCAAAAACCAGGAGCAGGCTCAGGGGAAGTTCTGACAAAAGGGTTACCTATCTGACTTGCCTTTTTGCTGATTTCTTTTTTCTGTCTTTACTACCCTATTTATTATCCATTTTTAACAGACATATTTAGTAAGTCTCACAATGTACTTTCTTTAGCAGTACTCTCTTTAGCAGAGTAGTCTCTTTTGCAGAGTACTCTCTTTAGCAGAGACAGTTTGCTGAAAAGTCAGCAGAGAGGGCAGCAAACCCCAAGTTTTGGCTAGTTTCCATCCCTTAGGAGCCTCCCCATTGGAAAGGCAGTATCTGGGGCATTCGTGGCTGCAGCTGACTTGCTCAAACAAGGAGCAAGGAAGTCAGAGCTGCAGGGAAGAGAGGACTGCATGCAGGGAAAAACCTGTACTGGCAGCTGAGTGCTCCCAATCAACACGATGACAGCAAACCTCACTGCCTCCTCACCAGAGTGTGTCTTACCAGCACAGGGTAAGAACAATACAGCTACATTTGCAAGTACTAAACTTTTGCAGTTGACTAAACCAGTCCCTTTCCAGACATCTACTGAGAAAAGGAAGGTACTGAAAGTGAATTGTAAAAGTTTGATACTTCCAATACATGCGACGATTCTTGGGTGCTGACATTCAGAACTACAAGCCTTAGCTTTCAGCAGCTGTTTCTGGACACTCTGACCTGTGTTGCCCAGCCTTGACAAACAACCATCAGAGATCACCTGAATAGGTGAAGGGTCAGTCCTTATTTAATGATTTTACTGTAAATAAATATTGTCAAGTTTTCTTACGTATGTGCATGCTCACACACACGTGTCCATGAAAGTAAAAGGCTAATACTTCCAATGTCTTTCCATGACGAAAACTGGGCCAGTGTCCAATGGTACAGGTTCACTTAGTTTTTTAGACAGCCTATGGTTTTTTTGGTGATTGTTCAAGCAACCTCCAAATTACCAGTTCGCAAATGGAACACAATAAACAGAAGTTTTAGAATACTCTACAGAAGCTGACAACTGAATGAAAACCCCTGAGAAGACAGTTGCTATCCTTTCCATGGACATGTCCAAATGTTCAAGCCAAGTGCATAGTAGTGAAGGTAACAAGTAGTATTTCCAAAAAGGAGGCTGCCCATTCTCCAGCTGAGCATGTTATTTTGCCTGTAAGAACATTTATTTCCTATTTGAAAGAAACACCCACACTTCATGGCAGCACCTAAAGTGGAAATACAGCACTGCATTGTGCAACTGCAGTTAGAAATGGTCCTGCCCTGAACACCTCAATGGGCTCAGCCCAGGTATGGAGCAGCACCACAACAACAGGACTCTTCCTGAGGCTCTGCCAGACTGTGCCTCTACCATGGGGTAACAAGAGATTCTCTGGACAGACACAAGAGAAGACCTAACACTGACCTGAACACAAGGACTGGAGTTACCTCTGGTTCAGGGGGAACACAGAGAAGTTGTGTTGGGGACTAACTGTAGCCTCCCTCTAAGCCGTACAGTGGTTTAAAAGCCAGTCAAACTCCCACTAAAATTGTATTTTGACCTACACAATTGAGTTACCCACACCAATGAGAAAGAATTTGCTACTGAATTCTATTTAACACAAGCAACATCCATCAGGAGTACTTCATGTATACCTGTTTATGTGTATTAAAAACCATCATAAAAAGTAGACTACAAACCCAACAGCAGCCAGTTTTTTTCAGAATATGCTGGGAATGCTAAGCTAAAACTAAGACAGATAAAACTCACAGTTGACAATTAAAAAGACATTTCACATACATTATAGACAGCAAAAATTACAAGGCAGATCATAATACAGCACTTAAAGGAAAGCTAAAATTTGTTACAGCAAACACACTACTAATACTTAGTGATCTGGGCTTTGGTTAAAACATTTCTGACAGTAAGCAACCTCACAGCCTGAATTAACCAGTACTAATAGAACACATTGAATTACAGTAAAATTATTGTTAATTCTAGCAAATAAATTTCTCTATTTTTAATCAAATTCAATTTTTCTGAATTAGCATAAAATTAATATAGTCCATAGGTACAACCAAATGAAAAATACCTACACTTGATGAAAACAGTAAATATTAATCAAACCAGAGGAATCAAGCCAAAGGAATTATTTCAGAAATGGATAACCAGTTAATTTTGCAATCAACCAGTAAGTAGTAGCAATGTACTTTGTATTATTATTAGAAACAAAACCATTACTACCAACAAGCTGTTTCAAAACTGCAGACTGAAAAGTTAAAGCTAACCATAATTTTTGCATATTATTACAGCACCAAACTTCAAAATGCATAAAAGTGCACGAGGCCAAATGAAAATACTAGTCTCAGCCACATAAAATAGTTGAGCATTTACATCTGACACATTAACATCCTGAGATCTTAAAAGCAGTGCTTTCAAGAAGTAATAAATACAATATTTTGTACCGTAGGACAGATGGTTTTAATAGCAGACAGGACTTGGGTTGGAAAAAGAAGGACTTCTATTACCTGATGGCAAAAGAGGGTCAGTTCCTACTTTTTAAATGCAACATTGCCCCCACCTGGACAAATGAATTTTGGTTCTAGGTTGATATTAGTATTGTAGAACTCGATAAAATACTGGAAATTCAAAAAAAGACTTTGGAAAATAGACACAGCAAACTTTGATCATCTTTTCTCGTATACATTTTTCAAGCTCATCTAAATCTTTTGTTGACTTATTGAAAATCTTCCAATATTTTCCTGAAATAAATGACAGCCACTCAGTACTCACAGAAAGTCCTTTCATGTTATACTCTTACTCATTCCTGCAAAAAAGTGAGTACTGCATTTCCTACAAATAAAACTGTACAATACTATGATAAATACGCGGATATAGTTTCAATGCAATATGTATACTGCACATGCATAGTGTCTGTATATATAAAAAATACACATGAGTTATACATGAACTGACAAATATTTTGATTATAGAAAACTGTCTATTATGCTTTGACGTCAAAGAACTAAAATTAGCTAAGTAACTTTTATTTCAGCTAACAGAAAGCTTAGCCATGAACAACTGAGTCTCACCAGTTCTTGCAAGAAGCAACTTTCTTTTGTGATATTCTTCACAAAATCACAGAATGGGCTGATTTGGAAGGGACCCAAAAGGATCACTGAGTCCAACTCCTGGTCCTGCCCAGACACCCCAACAATCCCACCCTGTGTGTCCCTGGCAGTGCTGTCCGAATGCTCCTGGAGCTCTGGCAGCCTTGGGGCCCATGCCCATTCCCTGGGGAGTCTTTTCAGTGCCCCACCACCCTCTGGGATAAGAACCTTTCCCTGATACCTGGCCGAAACCTCCCCTTCTTCACACACCTTGGAGTGACCAGCCGCTCCAGGGAGCCTGAAAACTGTCCTTTGTCTCCTTTCAGTCATTAAAAATAAAAAGCCCCAAAAACTCAGCATCTTCCCTCTCTGCTTCATCCAGAACAACCTTTCACAACTACCCATGCTTGCAGTTAGGAAAAAATCCTTGTGAAAAACAAAGCTTCTGAGATGACATTAGTAGAGGTGCTAGAAGGATCTTTTGAGAGTACCACAGGTAGTAATAAAAAGAAAACAATAGAAGCTACATACAAGTGCCAAATGGAAGGAAGCAAACCCAAGTTTGACAACTCAAGTGGAACACACATGTGTAAAGGCAGTGCTCCCAGAAGGCTGCTGTGTGTTTGCTCTGGCAAGTACATGATGTCACCAGCATGAAAACTTGGGCAAAGCTCACCTCTTTCCACAGTGCTTATTTTAGTGCTCCCTGCTGTCAGTATTATTCTGATGACTTAAGAGTTACACTGGGATATTAGGGAAAGATATGGAAACAAAAATGTGCCTGAGAGTTAAACTTCAGATAAAGGCTTTTTGCAATCCGAGACAGTTTTCCATATCCCCAGCTCTATCATTTGACTAAGCAAATAACAGTGCTTGTTGATATAGCCAAGACACATATAAATTATCTAACATTATGCTAAGATTGTACTTTTATGACAGATGTGTTTGGTTTTGTGACACTAACAAAGCTTTCTGGTACCTGAATGCAATAAGAGTACCTCCAGGTAAACCTTGTTTTACTGTCATCAACAGCAGTGATGGCATGCCATGGAAACAGCAGTGAGCTTTTCTAATGGGAGACATTCTGTTTCACCGAGGATACTGTGCTCTGCCCAATGCTGTCATTGAAATCAATAAATTATTTCAATGAAATAAGTAATCAATAAGCAATTATGTGAGTGTTAAGAGAAACAGTCAAATAAATTGAAAGACAACATCTGATGATCTAACCTGCTTCTATTTAAGCTTCTAAAGCTAGTTTTATTTTACAAATAATAGATAGATCTGCTGTGAATACAAGGTTAATGGATTCTCTCTTAGGTCTGCTGTACTTCCCAAGCAGTTGATGCTGGTTGTACTCCCCTTATTTATGCTTTCACCCAAGCCCTCTTAATAAATTACACTCTGGCCCTGGCCCCAGCAAGGACCAGTGTCCATCCCCCTTCCAGCTGCCAGTGATGCACCAGGCCCTGGCAGATGAAGGCACCAGAGTGCCTGTGTTCCTCAGGGGTCTGGAGCAGACCCTGTGCAGCCTCGGGGTCGGCTATTCATTAATATTGTAACTTAGGAGGATATTTCAAAATGTTAAAAATGCTGTTTTTGTAGCAGAATAGACAATTATTTTCATTATTTTGCAAAGCCAAAATGGACCTACTAACCCCCAAAAATGTCATTAAGTGCTTGAAGGTCAGTGAACCTGCCAATGAGAGTTGCTTATGACGCACTGAATTTCCACTGAGGTACGTTTGTCAGATGCCATAAAAAATACCAAGACCTGCAACTTGTGACACCTGCAGAAAAGCACCTCAGGTAATAGCTGTATCTATTTCAGGGGTCAGGCTGATTTTCTTACATTTCTACTATTTAAGCATAAGCCTCATCATGAACAATCAGTCTTTATTTGAAGATCACAGAAGCATTTTCTATTTGCCAAACACTGCAGGAGCCTTGCTGATCAACGGCAACACAACAATCAACTCCTGCCCTGCGTTTGGTATGTGGCAATGCCAGGAACCCAACAAGGCAGGAGCCACCAGGCTACAAATCGAATGCAATAAACTGTAATTTTACTCAATAACTTCTCAAATCAACCCACAAAATTCAGGTTCACAGGAACATTTCAGGTTCACATCTCTGATGGTTTGTAGAACAAACCAGCAGACCACAAAGGTGAGCAGGGACGTTTGCCTTGTCCCAGGCTTCCTCTGCTGCACGTGGCTTTGATGTTCAGTGTCCTTCCTCCCTTCCCCTCTCTCCCCAGCCACGGTGTGACTCCACACTGGAGTACTGGCAGGGCAGGGGCAGCAAACAGAAGGGAGAACCCAAGGCAATTTGCTTCCATTATTTTTAAGGAAGCTTTCGTTTTCCAGATGGCAGATGCTGATTAGTTAAGACAACACTTTTCGAAGAAGCATGCTGGCCCTGACTAAACTTGTTCCAGACACTGTTTCCCAGGGTCAAGTCATAACTTCCAGCCAAAGTCAGAGATCAGTTTAGGAAAGCTGAAACCAGATTTTCCACCTCCCACAAAGGCCCTCTAACCGCTGAACCAGTATCTTTCTGCAGTATCTTTCCACAAAACTGCTCATGGGACACTTGCTCGGAAGAATGAGCCACATGGGGGCTGCCATTCAATGAGTAGGAGTCTCAGGTGCACACCTGTTCTTGATTTGTACACAAAGGAATCAGATCTCTACTCCTTTAATTTATTTGGATTATTGTCTTCTTGACTAGCAGCTTTTAACTTCATACTACTCACCAAACTTTGAAGGACCTTTGATTTTCCAAAATGCTGGAAGCCTCTTGTGTGCAAGGCAAGAGATTGCAAACTACAACAAGTACTTTTGCTTATGACTCCACTTTCCCTACTACCAAATGCAGTTACAGCCTCAGTACAGAAACAGAAGGGGTCTTGGCATCCAATTAGTAATGCAATACCTGGAGAGGATGCAGTGAACCTCAGTCCAGGGCTCAGTTTCAATCCAAGCTGTCAGAGCTTTAAGATGACAGAAGAAAATCAGTATTTGTGAACAGCCTGGCCATACATTATCACTGCAAGCTGTGATTTGCAACATTCCAAGTAGAAGATTTTATTTAAAGTTAATACTGAGTAAAAGGGCCAAGTGCCTACAATGGTGATTCAGCCTACCCGTTTATCTGGGTAACCACTCTGACCACAGAGACAACAGATACCTGCTTAGGGAAAGTGTTTGGTTTAGAGCATATTGATCCACGGAATGCTATAGTACATGAACCATTTATACAAAACACTGACTTGCTGCTACTGCGAGCAGCAATAGCAATTTACTTTTCACATCCATACCAGTTAAATGCCTAAATGAACACCTAAACTTCCCTAAAAATACTGATTTCTCCCTCTGTCAGTCTTAGTGCTTTGTGTTGGATACCTATTTCAATATTTAACAGATTGAAAAGGATTGCCCTGCTTAGCAAGACAATGTGTATTAACAAGAAGTGTCAGAAATTCCCTTGATAGTCCTTTACACTGAGATCTTTTAGTGCAGAAGTTGTACCTATAAAAAGCGTGGATTATGATGCAGTATCAGAAATGCGATTCCATACCAGTTTCTTACAGAAGCAATAAACCCACTTGATATAGATTTATTTTAAAAAATTAACATCATAAAGCCAGGCTCTTCTAAACCTGCCACAGCTATTGAAGACATAGTCAGAATAACAGCCTTAAAAAAAGATATAAAAATGCAACAGCACAAGTATTTTGGCCTGTGATCTTCTTTTGATACAACTAAATCCTTATTACTTACATTTTTAAAAGAGCAAACAATGCACGCACTCAAGCATTTCACAGAAGCAAAGCCTTAGTCTTCCAAATGTATTTTTTTCTAATATTCAGGTGCTTAGTTGACTTATTTATGATACTTACTGCACTGCACTGTTTTGTACATAAAAAACCTGAGCAGCGCATTTCTGCAAAACCCATGAATGTTATTCATATCCACTAAGTAATGTTAAGAAAAAGACATGAAATTCTACTGAATAATTTATTAAAAACCACACCAAACACCCAATCTCCCAATTCTATTACATACAACTGTATGAATAGTTAAACTAATGTTATGCCAAAACACTAGCAAAACCAGAAATAACCCTTAAAATCCTCTTACCTCTTTCTCAACAAAAGTTTTGTCCCCCCTATTTTTCTCCCCATGTTCAGAGCTTCCGAAGACTATCCAACAGAGGGCTCCCCATAGCTGTTAAAAAGCTTAATTGAAAGGCAATATATGAATGCTAATATACACACACAAATCAGCACACTGTCATTTTAATGCCCTCCTTTGTATGCACACACACACCCATCTACACCCAAATCAGACATTTGTAAAGTCACACATTGAAACCAGTCAGGTAGTGCCTTGGCAGAATTTGCACGCTGCCCATGTATGCTACTGCAAGATTTTTTCTGAAACACTATTTTTAACTGTGGAAAATTAGGGTGTTTTTAAATTGCCTTTACAGATAAGAAATTACTTTTTCTTATTATTTTTTTATTCTCCCTTGAGAAAAATACTAAGAAAATGGTGTGGAGCAGAGCGTGCTTGTCCTAGGTTACAATATAGATGTATTCTATTACCACCAACTGTGGGCCATTAGCTGTTATCTCCTGCTATGACCCACCCCTGGTAACAGACAATGGGCCATCAAGAAACCACTGCATGACTCACGGACTTATCTCATCCTATTGTGAGATGCTCCAGGAGGGAGGAGCCAAGCATTCTCACCTGGATATCACAGAATCACAGAATTACCAGGTTGAAAGAGACCTTCAAGATCATCGAGTCCAACCTCTGTCCTAACACCTCAACTAAACTAAACCATGGCACTGAGTGCCACATCCAATCTCTTTTTAAACACGTCCAGGGATGGTGATTCCACCACCTCCCCAGGTAGACAATTCCAATATTTTATCACTCTTTCTGTAAAAAAGTTTCTCCTAATATCTAACCTATATTTCCCTTGGCACAACTTAAGACTGTGTCCTCTTGTTCTGTCAGTTGTTGCCTGGAAAAAGAGACCAACCCCCACCTCACTACAACCACCTTTCAAGAAGTTGTAGAGAGTGATAAGGTCTCCTCTGAGTCTCCTTTTCTCCAGGCTAAACAACCCCAGCTCCCTCAGCCGTTCCCCATAGGCCTTGTGTTCCAAGCCCCTCACCAGCCTTGTTGCCCTCCTCTGGTGTGCTCAAGTGTCTCCACGTCCTTCCTGAACTGAGGGGCCCAGAACTGGACACAGCACTCAAGGTGTGACCTCACCAGTGCCGAGTATAGGGGAAGGATGACTTCCCTGCTCCTGCTGGCCACACTATTCCTGATACATCCTGATACACACTATCCTGATACATTCCTGGACACCATTGGCCTTTTTGGCCACCTGGGCACACTGCTGACTCATGTTGAGTTGGCTGTCAATGAGTACTCCCAAGTCTGTTTCTGCCTGGGCACTCTCCAGCCACTCTGTCCCCAGCCTATAGCACTGCAGGGGGTTATTGCGGCCAAAGTGCAGGACTCGGCACTTGGACTGGTTAAACTTCATCCTATTGGACTCAGCCCATCTATCCAACCATTCCAGGTCTCTCTGCAGAGCCCTCCTACCCTCCAACAGATCAACACATGCTCCCAGCTTAGTGTCATCTGCAAATTTACTAATGAAAGACTCAATACCCTCATCCATGTCATCAATAAAAATATTAAACAGAGCAGGTCCCAGCACAGACCCCTGAGGGACACCACTGGTGACTGGCCGCCAGCTGGATGCAGCACCATTCACTACCACTCTCTGGGCCCAGCCATCCAGCCAGTTCTTAACCCAGCACCTGTCCAAGCCGTGGGCTGCCAGCTTTTCCAGGAGTATGCTGTGGGAGACAGTGTCAAAGGCCTTACTGAGGTCTAAACAGACAACATCTACAGCCTTTCCTGCATCTACCAGGCAGGTTACCTGGTCATAAAAGGAGACCAGGTTGGTCAAACATGACCTACCCCTTCTAAACCCATGCTGGCTGCGTCTAATCCCCTGTCCATCCTGTAGGTGCTGTGTAATAGCACTCAATATAAACTGTTCCATGACTTTCCCTGGTACCGAGGTCAGGCTAACCGGCCTGTAATTACCAGGATCCTCCTTCTTACCCTTTTTGTGAATGGGTGTCACATTGGCCAGCTTCCAGTCATCTGGAACCTCGCCAGTGAGCCAGGACTGCTGGTGGATGATGGAGAGTGGCTTTGCAAGCTCATCTGCCAGCTCCCTCATCACCCTGGGATGGATCCCATCCGGTCTCATAGATTTATGGATATCCAGGCAGCCCAGCAGTTCCCTGACTGCCTCCTCTTGGATAACAGGGGGACTGTTCTGCTCCCTGACACTATCTACCAACCTAGGAAGACAGTTGTCCTGAGCACCATGTGTCTTTTCAGTAAAGACCGAGGCAAAGAAGTCATTAAGCACTTCCACTTTCTTCTCATCTGCAGTTACTAAATTCCCTTCCGCATCCAATAGACAACAAAGGTCGGTCTTGCCCTTCCTTTTTTCATTAATATATTTGTAAAAGCATTTTTTATTGTCCTTTACAAGGGTTGCCAAATTGAGTTCAAACTGAGCTTTGGCCTCCCTAATTTTTTTCCTACATGCCCTATATAACCCGGCCTTGGAACTGCCTAAGGGAGCCCTGTCTACTGGATTCCTGGAGGACAAGAGCTACTACTGGACCTTCAGCTGGAGACTAGACCTTCCATAGGATCACCACTTCAACTGAACTACTTCATCTGGACTGTTACCACCATCCTAATAGGGTGTCAGGTTGTATCTGACTTTGTGTTTTTCTTTCCTCTTTCCCTTGTATTATTTCACTTATTTTTAATTTTTTTTTGTATTAAATTTTAACCCTGACTCGGGATCTCCCTCTGGTTTGTTTTCAAACCATTACAGTGCTCCGTGAGTATCAGCCAGTGGGAAAGCCAGGGAGCCTAGCGGGTGCTCATGCACGTGGAGCATCACTTTGCTGACACCCACTTGCACCTGAAAAACTTCTCACCCAAGACCCAAGGTGCAACCAGACCATTTCAGCAAGAGGTTATTCCAGACTCTGTTAAACCTAGTTCTCCTTGCTGAGGCAGGGTTGCTGCTCAGCAGATTTGAAATGCTGAAGTGATCGATGTATTTGGTAGGTTACAGTTTCCTGATGTTGAAATCTCTGAGGCTGATAAAACCCAAACATATTTTAAAGACTTTTCCATTACTGCAGAAACTAAGGGTTTGCGAAGAGTCTTGTATGAGCTCTTGTGGTTGAAGGAGGACTACAGCCATCTACTAAACTGTCCTTGGAGACTGTAAGTGAAAGATTCCTACACATACCCTTCACCCTGAGGTCTCCCTCAATGTTTAAAGACCTCAGTTCTAAATATGGGATATCATAATGCATTGTGGCATATCTTTTCTCAGTAACATATGCTGAGATTTCCTGTATGCTACATACCTTTTCTTTTAAATTTAATTGAATGACACAGCTGATACATTTTTATGTTGGTGTGTCCTTCCTGATCAAAAAACGCTCATAGCACATTATCTACTCAAACACAACATAATCATAAATCAAAGCTTTTGCCCTGCAATAAATTAACATTAATATTTGATGGGTTTAGTAAGCTATTAACCACAGATGAAGATAATATATAAACTATTGTACAAGCTTTTAAAAAAGTTTTTACAGCATTATAAAGAAATTATCTATCTGTAATTCCATAAGTTCACTGTGCAGCACCTGCAGATGTGCCTGGAACGTTAGCCAACAAGGCATATTTTTTAACTTCTGAGATTCAATTTGTTTTCCATAATAGGTTTTGAGCTTATCAATGATAATACTAATTTGCTTTCCTTCATACATTTACATTCCACTGTGAAAATATGTACCCACACTCTTTCTGCACAGGCTACAAAGTAATCAAACACAATTCCTCCACTGAATGTCAGTGATTAACTTCTCCAAAACTAGTTTTGCGTTTTTATAAACAAAGGCTTTTTGACCCATGCCTTTGGAGGCGAAGTACAAAAGTTATGATCTAATATATTACGTATCAGACAAACAGGTGTGTAATATATCAATATTTCAATTTATGGGAATGTATTTGGTGCTTCTATTAATTTTGCTTTTACCTACAGTGATACTGCAAAGCATGTGGACATGTAGTACAAGTAGAGAAAACTTTACGGTATTTGCAACTGTATTACACATCACTAAACTCTAAGTAAATCTTTATAGAAAGTTTTTGGCACAACACAGAACTGAAAGCGCCCTTCCCTGACCTGAACTGAGTTTGATCTTTTCACACATTTTACTGTCTGCTTTCTTGTCGGGGTGCCTGTGTGCGCACAGGCATGTTTAAGACCTAATCCATTCTGCAATTTGATGCAATTCTCTAAGAGAAGCCAACACTCTCGTGATCCTCTACCCCACCACCAGAGCTAAGGTTTGGATCTGAGGTTCAAGAGCAAACTCAGATGACAAATTTTGCAACCGCCCTTGTACTTAGAATACACTCATTTCTTAAACTAAATTCTAAGTGCCTCTGGTCCAGAAGTGTTTGAAATAGTATCTCCTTCTCCCTTACAACTGGAGATGCAGGTGTACAGGATCTTCGGAAGAAACCAGAATAGTTTGGCACGCAAAGCTACTTTCTATTTTAAAGATTTAGACTTTTTATCATTATGCAGCCATCCTTTTTCTAACAGTACATACATTTCCTATATGGAAACAGCAGTAGTGAAACAGAAATATGAAACAAACTCTAACCCTTTACTCACCATAAGTCTCCATCTTCAATAGTCTTATCATTCGGGGCTCCAGCATGGCCGTAGTGCAAAACAGATGAATTCTCCCCACTGATGGGCAAAAAGAAAATTAGCAAAATTAGTGGAAGAAGAAACATTAACACACACATTCCTAAGACATGAGAAGGAACACTGTAAACATCAGTGTATTCACATGAAAAGCAGCCTGTGAGAGCTGCCAGAATCCCTGCCCCGGTGTGGGCTGCAGTAGCCACCCCACCACCTGTGCAGCAGAGATGTGCATGGCACAGGAACTCTGCTACTCTGGCTGTAAGACAGGACCTTGCTGCAGAACGAATGTGGCACAGTTCTTATGAATATTTCCTATATCCAAGACAGTGTAAAGGAAAGAATTATGCACAAGTAATTTTTCAAATTACACCCGTTTATTATTTCCAGGGGGGGTGGGTTGTTTTGTTGTTTTGGTTTTTTGTTGTTTTTGGTTTTGTTATTGTTGTTTTTTTCATGTGTTTTGTTTTGGGGTTTTTTTTGGTTTGGGTTTTTTTTTTTGTTTTTTTGGTTTTTTTTTAAATTTTGTTTTGTTTTGTTTTTACTTAGTGATATTTTTCCCTATTCAAGGTTAAGTAGTCTGAGGCATAAAACAAACTAACTTCCACCGGAATAAAATCTGACATTTGAAACACTCCAGGAATCACTGGGACTGGAGAAATTGAGCTGTCTGAGGGAACAGCTCCAGTTTCCCTCTGGCATGGCTACAGGTGGTCTCTGTGGAGGGCACGTACTGCTTGGGGAACATTCGTAGCTTACAATGTCAGAGGCAGGAGCAGCTATGAAAACAGTCACTCTCTTCTCACCTGTTGTTGAAAAATCCCATTACAAAGAAGAGATTTTTATTTCTGGAAACCTCTCAGAGTAAACTGCTGATTCACAAGAATAAAACAGCTCCAGAGGAGGCTGGACCCTTGCTCTGTTGTTCTGAAGCTCCATGATCCACTAGGTGACTTACACTTGGCCTTGGCATCCTCTCTTGCCTACTGATATTCCTCCGGGTCTATAAAATGTCAGTTAAAAGGCTGATAAAGATCTCAAGCTCTACCTTTTTTTCTTTTACTGTTCTCTTCAGATAGATGTGCTCGCTTTTTCTCTTCAAAAAGCTGGAAGAATTATATCACATCCAAAAATACACGTGGGAACAAGATTACTGCAGCTTCCCTCCGACCCCTCCAGCTCACTTGCCAGTCTGTACCTCAGCTTTCATCAAAACCTTTCATTGGTCACCCTGCTCAAATTTGATTCTTTCAAGTTGTGATGCTAGAACAGCTTTGTATCTTAATGACAGGAATCTGAGGCTCAATTTCAATCAATCTTTTGTTGTATCTGGAATAAATGTGACATCTGACATACTTCTCATATTAGACTTCTGATGTGTGCAACTACAAAAACAGCAAGCATGCACTGTATCCAAAAAGTTATTACCTTCAAGATATATTAAGTACTTGTGATATTAGGCATTTAACAACTCATCAGTCATTCAGACAATTTCATAAACAATGATTATGGAGCAGTAAGTAAGTTTCTGCAGGCTCTCAATCTAAATGGCTTGATTGTGTCCCTGGAAGTATTTAAAAAGACATGTAGATGTGGCACTTGGGGACACAGTTTAGCAGTGAACTTGGCAGTGCTGGGTTTATGGATGGACTTGATGATCTCAGAGGGCTTTTACAACCTGAATAATTCTACATTTGTATTTTGAAAACAATAAGTATTTATTGTTAAGTATTTTTTAGCATATAAGAATCACTATGTAGTAAGACAGTGAAAGGTATTTTAGAATCATGGGCATGATTTTCTGATACAAAGTGTACTTCATAAAATTATACACCAAACAGAAAAATTAGAAAAGTTAAAAGTTGTTAAATCAAGAGTTAAAAAGCCCCACAGAACTAAGGCTGAAACACATTCATTTTGTGATGCTGGTCCAATGGCTTAAGCGCAGTTTCACAACTGGCTGGATGCTTTTTCCTTGGTGGGTGCTAGACTTGAGAACCCTTGCTGCTGTGCAGATAGCTAAAAATGGACCCAGAAAGCCTGTATACAAGATGAAGACAGACATCAACTTCTTTCTGAGATGTTCTGTCTCCTGAGCACTGTTGGAATATTTTCCACACCAGGACACTTTCAAAATTAGTTTGCTCTATCTGAAGAAAAAGTCTGTAACAGGGTAACGGAGTGCCATCAAAAGAAAAGGTCTTCTGTGCCAGGCAATGCGTCCAGTGTTCCCAGTCTGAGCTCTCACGTCAGGAACAGGGGTGCGGGCTGCTCCCGCCCTGCGCTGGACTAGCAGCATGGGGAGGGGAGGCAGCATCATTTCCTGCCTCAAGAACTGTTTCCCAGGTGGAGGGCTAAGATCTTGGGAGGATGGCATGTGGAAGCAACTGGAATGACCCTGCATGACATTGTTTGGTGTTTAAGGAAAAACAAAAGAATTAATAAAAAAACACCAACAGCTGGCGTGCACACACATACTCCACAGCAGTTTGTGAGGATTTTAGCTGCAGATACTATTTCTTATCTCCCTCCAAAACTGCGGATGAAGTACAAGAAGCAAACTTTTTATGATCAACTTTTAAAACATGATCATGAACCTTAAGGACATGACTCCATGCTTATGTATTTGCAGACAGCTTGTTTACTTTCCAAGATATGATGTCACCTTCAGTGTCATATACCATACCAGAGCATAAATGAGTCATATACTCAAATTTGACAACTGCACAAATGTTTTCAACAAAACATATTGCAAATACAAAGATGAGGAACTTCTTTTGCATTTTAATGTAAAGGTTTTAGTTTACAAAATATTTCTGTTAGGCTCAGCACCAACTGTGATGGGAGCTGCATGAAAGATCTGTTTTTCAGCACCGTTAGTGAAGTGTTAAGCAGGCACAATCTTTCTTGGCATTGGAGGCTCCTGATCTGTCAAGCACATCTTGGCTCTGTCACACACATGGGATCATAGCACAGAGAGCACAGTTGGTGCTGAAGACCAGATCCACACACCATATGCATTTAAGGGGTTTTGGCTGTTGGGATTTATTGGTGTAAAAGGGTCTGCTCCCTTGGGACTGGCTCTGGGCAGATCCACTGGGCTCAACATCCATTAGAAACCATGGCAGAGCCGACCTGCTCCTAAAAGCTCTCCCAACTGCTTTTCACCCAAAACAAATCAAGCAGGTGCATTGCAGCACTGGTCCCTGGCTCTGAACAGGCCCTGCAGCTGAGGATGGGCAGGAGAGCCTGTCTCAGAAATGCACTACTGACCCAAATTAAAACAGCAATATGGAAACCTCTAGCAGGTTCCTGCCAAGATGTGCATGGCAGGGTTCATCTTTACCACTGTCCTGAGATGGAGGCTTCAGGAGCAATTCTACAGAAATGATGTGTACCCGCAATGTAAAAGGTACAGTTAGCCAGAAATTGCTCATGCTGATTCAGTAAGACTTTCAAGGTGGCTTTAAAGCAATTTAACCAAGACTTCAGCCACCAGCAAAGCAAATGGGCCTTCATGTAGAAGCTATTTCTTTCTTTTCCAAGAGGCAACCATTGCAAGGTCTGGCATTAGAGTGCCAAGTCAGGGTTTAAGATGAAGCACTGTGGGGAGGTGAGGATCACTGGCAGCTCCGCTGCCTTCTTTTTGGTCAGCACCTCTGAAAATCACTGCACACGAGGATGCCAATGCTCACCTTCAGGCAGCCAACCTGAAAAATCCTCCAAGAGTTTTCTGTGTATCGATTTTTATTCCTTTAGTAATTTGCCTCTAACTGGTGTCAAAGACGTCTGTTACAGAAAGAATTGCACAAAGCAGCAGAAGGACTGCATATTAACACCACTGAGAATGCAAACTTTGGTAAGAGATTCCGATTACTAGCAAAGGAAAACAATTCCCCAAGACGCATTTTAGATCAGAAAGCACCCTGAAAACAAGTTATTAGAAGAAAGAGGAGAAATGTCAGCAATATTTTAAGAATAGGACTATGCTGAGCATCAAGCACTACAAAATGTGTAACTACTAGCTCTATATTGAGAACATCTAAAGAAAAGCCAAAAGACCATTAACTAAAACCAGAACCTATTTCCAGCATGATTTAAATCATCATAGAATCAATCCAGAAGAAAGCATTAACCCTTCTTGCCACTTTTTTGTCTAAGGCATGAAATCTTAAAAAGTTGTACTGAAGTGAAAGAAGGAAAACCAGATTCAATAATTATCCTAATCTTATCCAAAAAGCTTCACTTATGATGACCCTCAGATAGAGGAAGACATTTCACTGCACAATGTTATTCTTAATGACTGGTAGTACATGATGAGAGCTGTCATCTGCCTAGAGACATCAGTCAAGAAGATCTGAACCTGAGTCTAAGATGAGAGAGTGATAAGCAGCAGCTGACGGTGGCTTCTGTGGTGGTTCCAGAGATACCAATGCCTCCGTCACCACTTAACTCCAGCTGGAACCTCTGCACCTGCTTCCCAGTGGATGCCATCCACCCAAGTGTCACCAGGACACTGGGAATGGATTACCTTTGTTTTCCCACTTGTAAAAACGGTTACTTGGTACCCTAAGACGCTGCAGTGAGTAATTCATTAGTATTTGGACACCACTTGGAAGTAGTGCTTTGTAGATGAGTGCCAAATACATCCGAGTATGCTTATCAAATGCTCCCATTCTCCTTTCATGGCTCTTAGTGATGTCTGCACTTCAAACCACTCCCAAGATGACAGTGTTTGAAAGTATCCCTAACTACAGGACTAATCTTGAAAGGTAACACCCTGTCACACTCATCAACGTGTGTTATTATTCTTATAATACAGTGAATACATTAAGCATTTTTGGTCACACCAAATATTCATTTAGCATCTCCTCAAGAATATAACACTGGACAGGGACAGCAACAAACAAATGCACCCATCACGTGACAAGTGATTTATTTCTGTACTGAAATACCATATTGATTACTCCTGATTTCCAGCTTAGTCAGCATCTTAAAAAAAAAATTGAATAACACGCTTGTCTTTTATTTAAAATTATTATTCTCCTCTATGGGAACTATTATCAGGACTGTAATCTAAAAAGGAAAGATCCTGTCAAAATATGCCCATTTTAAGTGCTCAGGAAAATACAAAATTCATCATGAATAGAAGAAAACATTCAAAGATCCTAATTGCAAAAGCCATTTTTAGTTTTAAATGTAATTAAGTGAAATATTTACAATGCATGACATTTTCACAGTAATAAAAATTGTCTACTATTTTTGCCATTATTATGTTAATCGAATTCATTAATTTCTTAGGAGCTAGCTTAAAACTGTTAATATTATTCATTCTTACTTCATCATTCATATTCAGAACATAGAATACAAAGACCTTTGTCTGTAAATTGCTATCTCATGTAATTTTTTTTTTTTAAATCAAGTTTGTCTGCACTTTTAATTCTAGTGGTAGGATACAATGCCAGCTCCTAATGACAACAGTGAGTCACAGTGTTGTTTGGATGTTGCATTCCAAGGACAGCCCTTCTCTATGTTTTAAATCCTCCAGTAGTTCAGAGAGAGCTCTAATACCACTCCCATGTCCTGCAAAGCTGGACAGGATACCCAGGGAGCGCCTGTCAGCACCCACTTCTGAGCTACTGTTGGAGCTTTCTTCCTCCTGGGTTCCTCAAGTCATGTAATGCAGGTCCTGGATTTTTCAGTCCTGTGGAGAGTTTGGCCTGTTCCCACAGGTCTCAAGGACCCACTACACAAACATAAAGTAGACATTTCTATAGGTTCAGCAAAGTGATTTGACCACCAGCACCCAGACCAGATCCTTCAGCACAGGTTCTGATCCACTGTAAGTGAATGTGAAGTCTGCATGGCTGTGAAAAATCATACCATCACCATCTCTGACAAAAGCTTAGAGTCTCATTTCACTGGGATGTTAATTCACAAGTTATATGACTGTGCTTAAACCAGGAAACTTTTCAGACAATTTAGATACACAATTTGCCATAAAACTGCTCATGCTCCTGCTGCAATTTTGCATATACATTGGAAAATTGCATTTACAAATAAGCAATTGAGTAAACCGCAGAAAGAAGTGAAGGTGCTAATTGTTCTTATTACCCTCAAAGCAATATAGCATTTTTGTCATTAACATAAAAACCATCTTTTGTAAGTGTATGTGCCTTCAGTATAGGGCAAATGTTTCTGAGTAGCAGCAGAACAAGTGGAACATATATACCAACATATATGCCTCATCGAACTGTCATATATCTCTGATTAGATTAATTCCACTAAGTAAGATTCATCTCAGCACAAAGCACACAGCTGTTCTTCAGCATGTATCCCAAACTGTCCTCTTGTGCATTTCTACAACTGCAAGGAGAACTTTTATACTACTTTACCAAATACAATAACCTTCAACACTAGCTGTTCAGCAAGAAGCAGAGAGAGCAAAAAATTCAAATTCCCAAGAGATTATTTTAATTGCATCTTAATCTTTGAGACAAAGAATTTTGAGGATGACATGAAATACTTAAGGTGTATTTCAAAGAAAGTATTTTTGAGCAACAGAGAATAGCTCTAAAGCCTTTCTCTACGATGCTATTTAATAAAAAAAGCCAACTGCAGCACAGGGGTGAGCACAAACACAATCTTTGCAGCAGCAGCAGTCATTGGGGAACCTCTGGAGTGCAGCACAATCTATTACCAGGTTGCTTCTTTAGGAGAGAGGTAGCCACCTACCTATCTTTGTCTTTTCCAGTGAAAACAGGTCAGAAGTCACTCTGGTGGCATTTGCAAACACATGACATGCCTACAAGGACCAATTTTACAAATATCCAGTGGCAAACTGACCATAAAGCTTACACAGTTCAGTGTAAATCATTCTCTTACCTGCCACAGATGCAAGTGTAGGAGGTGTGGCGCATGCCACCTCGAGTGTAGCAGTAGTGCTGGAACAGGCTGCAAAGAAACAAAGGTCGGAATTAACAATTTATGCAAAATCACCCCAAGACAGGGAGAAAAACAAGTCCTGCTTGAGTACAGCTGTATTGGTGTAAATCCCCAGCTGCCCAACAAGGCTCTCTGCCCATTTCTGCTCAGCTGAACACTCCAATTGCCCCACATCCGCAGCTCAGTACTCCTGCAGAGCTGCACACAATTTCCACAAAGCCATTAAGCAATTCCACAGCAGAGAAGAGGGGCTCAAGTGCAGCTCGGTGATCTCAAACAGCAATTGCTTTCCTTACAGCTCAACGGCGAAAGGGAAATTACTGTGGGCAAAAGAGATTTCATCTGACCATAGAACAAACAGGATGGTAACAGTTAAAATGCTGAAGCTGGTGAAGCTGGCCAAACTCTCCGAAGTGGAACTGAGAAAACCACTGCATTGCTGCACTTCAGGTACACTATTATATCCATGACCCTTCTTTTCAATCCCGCTGCCTTCAATTTATGCCATGTAGATTCAGGAAAAGTGATGTCCAGCCAGCCCTTCATGGAGGAAAGAGTTTGCCAGACAGGTCAAAGCTGTTCAAAATAATTTCAGCAGAAGCCCTCTCATTTTTACCACCTCACAGACACCTTCTGCTGGAAGCTGAACTAAATATTGCCGAAGCCTGATTTGCATCTGACTATGCTATTCACCCTCCTCTCCAGACACGCCAGCAGAGCTCTCCCTTCACATAAAACCAGGTACTTTCTGCATCACAGTCCAGGCTGGAATGGACAGTCTCATGTTTTCTTGTCCGTAGTCCAACAGACATAGAGAAAACACAAGACTTACTCAATTTCAGATTGTGGTACCTAAATACCACTATGATCTTCCCCTGTCCAAACATGGGGAAAAAAATTAACAGACTCAATCCCAAGAGCAAGAAGATAACGTGGTAACATGAGGCTGAGTCTCCTGCAGCCTATAAAGGACAGTACAATGCAGCATTGTTTGCTTTTGTGTGTGCCTGGGACAGGGAAGGGAAGGGAGAGCAGCTCGTGCTCTCCTACAGAACTCTTTGACTGCCATCCTGCTGGAGGAGCTGTTTGGCCTTAAAAAGCATTACAGTATTTCCATCTTCACTGTCAAAGTCCCCTTCACATGAGGGCAGATGTGCCCAAAGCACAATTAATATAGGATTAGGTGCTTTACGAGCTAAGCACATATCATGGATCCTTTTATTCTTTTTGAAATATGCTCTAGTTACAATCCAATTCCCTGTAATACTGAATGAATTCCAAAACCTCATTTCTTGTAATACTAAAATCATTTCATTAACACAGAGTGATAATGGTGCTATTCAAAGAATAGAGATGTTGTGATTTTGTCCTTCTTCAGCAGCAAGCCACAGAACACAATTCAAATTCAAAGGATATTAAAGATATTACATGCTTGTAAATCTAAACTGGATTTTAAAATTGCACAAAATGACAGTATTTAAAGAGAAACAATAGAAAACATACAAAATAATCACATATGAAAAAAGAAAAACCTTAATTTAGAAACTCAGTAGAGACACACTGTTTACAAGATCTCTTTTCTGCTCAAAATACTGCGGTGGCTTACAAGGCAGAAAACATGAAGTTTGTTTTGGCCTGTAAATGAATAATGGCAATGAGTACGTCAAACGCCAGAGAAGCTAAGGAGAAACTCTGACACGGTGAGAACACAGCAGAGATATTACTAAACAGAGCTAATAAAATTTATCACCTAAACAGTAATTTGCTCTGACATAGACATTTTTTCACTGAAATGGACACTTCATATGGAAACATTTGCTTGCCGGCAAGGTTTACTCTGTAAGACATGACATTACACACAAACATTTTGCACAATAATTATACTGTTATATATGTACGGTTACATTTTAGGAAGCAGCTTTTAGTGTATTTTATAGACCCTTCACCTTAAATGATTGAATAAACGATGTCCTCTAGACAGCAACTTTCAGTAACCTCATAAAGAGCTTAAAAATGAAATGTAAAAATGAAATAATGAAGGCTGTAAATGTATTTCTGTCATCAGTGATGCAGGATAGCAAGGTTTATTTTTCCATATGACAACTGATCACATATTCATAGTTGCAATTAATACAAAATTATGCAGCCAGTAATAGTAGTCACCTCTTGCAGTACTCCCCAATTAGCAGTAAAAAGCAATAAATAAATTAGGACATGCTTTGTGTCACCCAGCTGTTGCTGTTGCTTTGTTTCTGTTTTCATTAAACATCATGGACTTCCTTTTAATACTAAGAAAGAAGTAGCTGTTTATGTGATTGAGCTGCTGATGGTACAACTTTGCCAGGTGATGGGTTTCCTGCTAGTAAACTTCTCACATCACTTTTTTGAATTTAGTTTTTTTGGGGTATGACTTCATGCAATTGGAAAAAAAATCCAACATTTCCATCAGAGATAGCCAACATCCTTGTGTAATATGGCACAGATAAGTGAAGGACTGGATATCCCTTTGATGACAAAGGCTGGCTTTTCAAAGCTGGAAAGTGTATATGTAGCATTAGAGAAGGTGCCAGGACTTTGTAGGTAAAGTCCCAGCTCCACTGAAGTTAATGCAGATTCTGCCACTAGACTTCACCACACCAAGATTTCACTGTCTACATTCTGTAAGAATCTTAATCCGTAAGAGAAACATGAAAGTAAAAAGTTTGAAATAGTTGGACGGAATATAGTTTAATCTGGCACTCTGAATACATTGCAAATATTGGGTCCTGAACTTTGCCTGGTCTTTTTGATTGGAGGATATGTGTGTTCAGTCAGTTTTATGTTGGTGCTGGATGCTTTGCCCTGAACTTTTAAGGCAACCGACACAGGTACAGAAATGAAGCAGCTCTTTCTCTTCTCCTTCTTGAATGGGTTTCAAAGCTTCCTGTCAAATTTTTTGCAGTGTTTCTCCAGAAGGCATGTGTATCACTTACCATGCAAGTATGGCTTCAGTGGTGTACACAGATCAAACACTGGCGTATGGGCTTGTCATATGTCACCTGTTAAATGCAGACAACTTTGCTAGAGATAGCATGGGCTGTGCATTGCTTTGGACACAATTAGTTTGTTGCAGCTGCTATGCAGAGGAACACCCTGGGTTTGGTGTTCTTTTTTTTTGCCAAAACCATCACTTTCTCCGACTGACAATAAGCAGAGAAGTAAGGTAGTTTTTAAAAACTCACTGTTTTTTTCCATCAATTAAAAAAAACAAAACAAGTATTAGCCACCATCAACTCAAGTAAATCTGACATGAGTGCACTTCCCCTCCTTGCAAATTTGCTGAGGCACAAGATAATGTTATCCTCACTGCTCTGCTGAGTCTCAACTGCCTCACTGACTGTGTTGACTTGAGAGAAGAAAACTCCCCTTTCAGAAATAACGGGTTATTCACCAGTAGAAATAAACAAGTATATACTTGCTATGTTTCAGATCTATGGAGTACTGCATACATGTAAACAAATCTCCAGAATGCTTGAAGAGCCTCAACTTCAAAACAGCCTAAAAAGCCATTAAAGTAAAACCTACGAATACTGTGACAAATTATCAAAATCACTCTGACAATGATGTTTGTGTTTTATCGTCATCTTTGTTCCAGTTTCTACTGCTAGCTAATGTACATTTACAATCACGTGTGTGCTATGAATGGAAATTGCATCAAATAAGGTAGTTTATTGTCAAGTTTTCCTAATTTAAGTGAATTTACAGAATAAAGACACATAAAGCAGAAGGAATATCTGTATTGATTGCTCTCACGTTTTGCTTTATTTCAGGTCTTCCTCATGCCTAGAATACAACATATCCATACACACTCAGCAGTGTCAGTTTTATTTCCCAAAAGAAGTACACAAATAATCTCTAATTTTAATTCTTATCATCAGCTCTTCTTGAGTTATAAGAAATATTTGTAAGAAAGCAACATTTGCATTTCTCAGCTATTCCCTCCTGAAACCAAGACTCTTCTAGATCAAAAGGATTCAAATTTTCAACAGAAATCCAATTGAGCATTTTGACCTGTATCTTACAGAACCGGTAAGAAATGCAATTATAAAAAGAGTAATAAACATGGAGAAAAGAGAGATACAGAAGGAACTAAAAGCAGCAAGAATATCTGAACAATGTCTGACCAAAATAAACTTTTAAAACCTCGCCAAGTTTCTATAACACTGCCCACTACATTCCTCAGTGGCATCTTCTGATGGCCCCACACCCTCAGTAACTGCAGTGAAGCGCTGTAGAAGGAGACAAGCACATCACTTTAAGCTGGAGGAACAATTACTCATCCCAAGGTTTCTGATGATGAGAGAGTGAGAAAACTACTGAATAATCCTGTTCATTATTCCCAGATACTGCATCAAGAACACCAGTGGATTGTGGTAGTTCAAGAACCAAATTTTTAGGTTGTGTATCAGAGATCTGCTGTCAATTTGCCCTGTGAAACATACAAGTACAGAAGAGTCAAGGACACTTGTAGGTCATTATCACATTATGGTGTTTATATTGAAAATATATATTTGAGAAAGTTGCCTCCTAATAAAAAAAACCTTTATCTACTTCAAAAATAGTATTATTTGAACACAGACTGTGAGAGTTGCCTTGAAATGCAAGCAGGTGGGTTTGAACTATAAATTGGAAACCACAGTAACTTAAGGGAGCTCTGTATGGAACTTGGAGGATTTTCTGAGTTCCTTTTTTTTTTTTTATGGTTACAATTGGAAGATGTAGGTGAATATCTATCAGTCATCAGTGCACCAGATTACTTTTGAATTACAACTAGAATGTGCCCTTATGCTTTTGTATGGTGTAAATATGAAATATAGCCATGAGAGAGGCTAAAATCCAAAGCCTTTTTAAAGGATTCACAGAAGGCCAAATATTCTAAAGTTGATCCCTCTATTTATACCAGGACTGAAAGCCATTATTTTGATCATTTAGACACATAGAAACATCCACATAAGAAAGCTATAAAGCCCAAACCCCACAAAATTGTTGAGCCACAGTAAATATAATTTGTCCATGATGCCTAAAGCATTTATACTTAACATCAAACTAGGTTGAAACATGCTCAGAGGAAAGAAGACAAGGTGTCAGTAACATCCCTTCAGTGAACACAGGAGCAAGGTGAGCAGTGCTTCCTTTAATCCCACACTAGATATAGTGAGGTTCTTAAAAACAGAGCATTTTTCTTTTTTAACCTACTTACTCTGCTAATGTAATTTATTTGACATGGGCAACTAGATGCTTAAAGGCTTAGCCTATCTAATCCTATTTAGTTCACAGCAGCACACTGAAGTATTGCAAAACATCTCTAAGGTTGTTTTAATTAAAAAAAAAAAGTCAGTACTTGATTGCAAAAGGGTAAAATAGAGTGGAGAAGTGTAGGAGCAATAATCCAACTTACTATCAATGAACAAATGATGGATTAAAACTTGCAGCCAAACAAGAAAAATAGCACAATCAGCAGATGAGCGAAGTTATTCTACACCTTGGAGACAATATACTTAATGATTTATGCCTGGAAATTGTTTAGAACAGAACTTGCAGATCCATGAACAACAGCAAACAAAACCACTTCTACGCATTGACTTCTTAAACTAGCTGGTTATACTACTTCTAATGAAAATTTTAGATTCAAACCCCTGGCTGGGTTATTTTGCATGCTCACAGAGTAGAGCTGCTGACGCTCACTATCAACCAGAGATACTGAAAGGAGCTATACTTTGAAGCATCTCTATTTACAATTGTCCTAATTTGTATCATGCACAAGCAGAAATAAAGTGTGATTCTTTTTTTTAAATGTTGATCCTTCTGAATTCTAACATCTAGATTCTGTTCTCATTTTTGCTGTGCTTTATTTAAATAAGGTATATGTGCAGCAAACTCTATGTAACAATACAACCTTAGAAGAGACCAATGCTATTTGAGTTCAGCAGGGATAGAAGAAGAGTAACTTTGGCAAGCAGGTATGACGCAGGAAACTGGCAGCATATTAACGTAAATATACTAAGAACATTTATGAAATAAGGAAGAGCTGTGTAGAAGCAGCACAGAAGTGGGCTCACCTCTGTAATAAATAATTCATATTGGGATTTCTGTTACTTCTCTCTGCACAAGCCAGAGCTCAGGGCAGGAACAGAGGGTAAGATTACCCTAAAACGCAGATCTATTTTAAGATACAAACCAACACAGATCAGAAGGAATACCATTCCTTCAGGAAGCAAAGTCTATCAAGGTAAAGCCATTAATATTACCTGGAAACCAGAGACACACAAAACAGAAGGTCCATAAATAATACAAAACTCAGCACTGCCACATATGTCATGTATGATTTGCAATGACTGAAGGTAATTGATAATATCAGTTCAAGAACAGAGAGTTTAGGTCAAGGGTAATTAGCATTTTAATTGCAGAATTGGGAATTATAAATTACCTGTCTTATGTAAGAAATAACAGAAGAGCTTATATGACATGAGCTGATAATTCATCTTTTTGTCTAAGATACACAGGTTGGTGAATTTAGAGAATCAGGAATTGCATTTTCCTCACACACAGAGACATTCCATTTTTCTTTTTTAATTTCATAGCTCTTCCTTTCATTTATTCCACATGAAGAAAATCTTCCCCCATCAATTTGCAAATCTAGAATTTTTTAATGATTTTTGAGTCAGAGAACATGACTCTGATACTGCAGTAGTTTAAGATTTCCTGTGGAATGATCTTCCCTCCTCCCTTCTTCCTTCCAGACAAACTTATATAATTTTTTAATAAAAGGACTGTTGGAGTTTAAATCGAGTTGTTTGGGGTTTTTTCCCCAGTTATGAGGAAAGGGCAAGAGCTTTCAAAGATGTGATTTTAAAGAAGTGCATATGGCCACTCTTACTTGATTTGTCTTTCATCTGATTCTACACTGGTGCCACATCTTTTTGACTCTGGAAATTCATCAAGTTATGCTTTTTCACAGAAGTTCAGCTAAGCCATTTCATTACCAATGTTCAAATGCAAACAACGATTATGTAAGCCTATAACCTCCTACTCAGCTGCTGCTTTTACAGATTGGCAAGACAATGAAATGGGTACCCTAGAAATAGGGCAGTTACCAAGAATGCTCTGTAAATACCACTTTTCAAGAAGTCAATCTTTAAATTAACACTTAAGAAGTCCTTGAAAATGTCTTCAAGTATGGTTGTCAAATTACTATTTTCCTGAAACTCTTTTAACTCTACTCAGAAAATTCACCTATCATTTAACAGAATTGTTTGATTCATCTGCATAAAACCCAGTTGACTGTAGATTCAAATATTATGACTATTAAGCTACTGAAATCTTTAACCATCAATCCTGTTGAAATAAAGTTAGTGTTACATAGTAATTGAGCTGATTAAGATATTCATAATACTAAGGTTTAATGTCACCTCTGACAGACTTGCAAGTCAAGGTCTACTTCACCTTCTGGTTTTTGGTTAGCAGAAGCTCAGAGGTAGGAAGTGTGTGCTCTGTTGGCACAGGATGCACCTCTTGCAGAGCTGCAAGCTCTGCCCAGGGGCTGTTACAGAAAACACAAATAAGGATTACCCACAGGATTGCAGCAGGGCTCCAGCCAGTCCAAGGACCCCATTAGGTAATGGACAGAAAAAGCCTGCCTGGTACAAGAGACGGCCATCACTGGGATTCCAGATATGATTAGACCAGCACAGGTAATGAAACCAAGCTGATTTGAATGACCATCCTGCCATCCACAGAGTCACAGCCCCTGAGTGCCATGGCAGGGGAAAGGGTCACTTCACTGCTCTCCAGCTGGGAGGTTCAGCACTGGCACCAGGAGCACACAGTTTGAAGGTGGGAACTTACCTTTCTGTGCTGTGCTAAGCCCACATTCCACGTGTTCCTTCCACCTCTGCCAGGCTGGCTGTACTAACGTGGAGGGCTCCTCCTGCTCTGCTAGTCTACGGCGAGGAGGAGCTACAAACCCTTGGACAGTATTTGTTTTCATCCACTTTCTAGAGCAGAAGGATTTTCAAACAGTTTTCAACCTTTACTAAACTCATAAATGGAAAACGGATCCCACTGCCGCACTACAAAGCAGTAATCATTAAAAAGAGTCTCTGTTTTAACTCTTCACCAATTCCAAAGACCACTTGGAATCACATCCATTACTAATAAGGCAGAACGAAGTCCTGCACTGGCCTACATTATGGAAAGTGATGGCACAAATTTTTCTTAGACTCATTGCACCATTTCCAGCTCTAATAATTCTAGATCACAACTGGCATATTTTAAATTAATTTTTTTGTAGTTTAAACCTATTTATCAACAGCTAATTAACGAGGTCTAAATCCTTTGATGACAGAATGATTAAACTGCATTTTAGCTAATCTATCTTTAATTAAAATGCTGCCAGCAAACCATTTCTGGATGTGTAAAAAGGACACATTTATAGATGCTCACTCTTTAACTATGCATTATGTAAAGCCAATAATTAGAAGAACTCATGATTTCAATTATATTTTAATTAACTGTTACATATAAAACATGCTTTAATAGATGTAATGCAATACATTTTCTTTCTTTACAACCCACTAATCATTCTTATTGGGGTGACAACCAAATAAAAGGAAGTTTAATACATGTGCTAGTACAGGAATCTTTTTCTAGCTTTGAGCCAATTTTCTCTCCATTTTTTCTTTGCAGCAGAAAGGTACTTAATTATCTCCAAATCTAAACCACAAATGAATCCCTATAAATTCCTGTTAAAACTCTAAAAGGAGTAGTAACTGACCATATTAAAGAAAAATGCTTTATCCTTATTATTGCACCAGCATGTCTTCAAGTTTCTTCAACTCAAAGCACAAGGCTACTAAAAGCCTACTCATTAGGAAAAAGCAGAAGGTGACAACTAACTGATTTTCCTATTTAATTCCTTTCTAATTTTAGGAAACGACAAGAGCCAAGAGAGTTAGCTACTGGAGGAGCCATCAATTCTCATTTCTTTAGGGTATCCCGTTGCCTCCATCTAGGAGGGGAAGGTGGTAGGTGAACATAATGTGATGGCTGCAGCCAGCTCCCCATCACCTCCATTAATGGGAGGCTGAGACATATAAATGTGACAGTGATAAAAGTTTAACTGTTCTTTACTACGGCTAAGTGAGTTTTCAGTGTAAATACCTTTCTAAAGCTGGTCAGGAACACTCAATATCCCATAGCAATCCAAACTTTAAAATTGCAAGTTATTACAATAGATTCTGTTTTGCTAAGACGAACTAAAATGTGCTAAATTACAGTTTTTAAACGTTTGTAAACTCTCCATGTTCCAAGTAGTTGTACATCACTGTAAACTGTTTTACAGCTTCACTGCTTGCAGTGATCTGAATGTGACAATGAGGAAACCAGTAAGTCTATAGGAGAATCCTGTTTACCCATTATATTGTACTTTACAAATATTTTAAAAGGTATATTATGTTATTTTTTCTGACTCAGGAATGTTAAAATTGAATTTTCACACTGATTTCTACTATTTGGATATATTAACGAAATTGCTGATATTTCAGTTTATTTCAAGTTTTCTCTAAAAATATTTAACATTTAAAACACTGTGATAGTTGTTTTCACCACAGGCATCTATCATGAAGTCAATGAACATACAAATACTGAGATAACCACAAAACAAGGCTTGAGCTGCTGCCTAGTTTGATTTACATAAATCCTATCCCTTCATTTCCATTTCTGTCTATTTCTGCTTATATGCAAGCTCTTGGGGACAGGGAATATATTTTACTACCTTAAAAGTGTGCTGTCCATTTATATTCTGATGAAATTACAAGAACAACAGCTTATTATGAGGAGTATATGAGCTGTATCTCCTCAAAAGAACATGTCTGGAAAGGTCACTTGGAATATCCAAGTACTCATATCTAAAAAGGACAAATGCTGATGTAGCAACAAGCTTTATCAAGGTTTATCAAGAACACTCATTACTTTTTAAAAGATTGCAGTAAATCTACCTGGAAGAGAAAACACACCTCAGAACTTATTATGAATGGTACCTGATTGCTGTTCCCCCAGGAGCCTTGCAGTGCCAACAGAAGCGACAAGCAGACGACTAAGACTGTATCACCTCATACCACCTGTTCCCTCAACCACATTACTGGTTTTTCTTCTCATGATGCCTTGGCAGTACAAGACCAAAGACAAGTACGTTTAAGGACTGCACACACAGTAATATTAAACAAGAAGAAATATTCAAGAAGAAATATTTTAGCTGTTGGAAGCACTGGGGAAGGACAGTAATAAGGCCAATACCAGAAACAGCATTATGATAGAAGCTAATCAGATCTATATTGACAGATAGTCTTACTTTCAATTTAATGCACTGCTTCATTTAAATGCTAACTGTAGTAACTGCTTTTGTTTGAAGATGGCACTTTGGCCAGTAAGTGTTCTGATTTCCTTCTCAGTCTACTGAGACTGCCAGAGCAAGAACACAGCATGTAAATGCCGGCTGACACCTGAGAGGTGACTAACATCTTCTTGGGAGGATACTTTCTTTGAGGAGGCTCATGCCAGACAATATTACTTGCCAGAATTCAGAACCCTGCAGCCCTGCCTGGATCTCCCACATGCTTTCTGGATTAACACAGTGCATTGCTGCTTCCCCAGTAGAGAACACACAACTAAGTATAGAAAAGCTGGTTAAGTATTTCAGAATCTTCTCACAAACTCCACAACACTATCCAGACTTTTTTTTAAAATTGCATTTACCCTGTTCCCAGAAGCCTTGAGAAAGATGGTGTGTTTGGCTGGGTTTGCTTCCACATACTGTTATCATCAAAAAGAAAGTTTTCTTGGCTTGATAACTAACAGATCAGAGATGTCCTTCTCTAATCTTTCTGACAATGTTTCAAGGGTCCTGGTCACATAAAATGAGTGAATGGCTGCCCAGAGGACTACACCATTTACCACAAATTACTTCTTTATGGAAGAATCAATTTTATAGTCTCCTGAATTTCAAACACTTGCCTCTTCAATCCAGTGGAATTACTCTTTTGAGAGCCAAGCCTGAGATAGATTACTCCAAGGATCTACTCTTGGGGCTATGAAATACCTGTTGTAAAAATCTAGAGGGTACTTATAAGTCTTGGCAAAAGACTCTGAGTAAAGAAAACATGTATCACTTTAACATTATATGGCAAAAAGTGTGCAGACTAATCTGTTGAGTCTCCAACAATCTTCTGTCCTGACACACCCAGAAGCTAAATTCAAGTCAATCCAATACAACATATCTAGAAAGTGTTATTAAGAGACACCCCCCTCCATGCTGTTCTGGAAACTCCCACATGCATGGTTTTCTGCTCATGCAGGTAGAGTTTTGCAAAGCGGAACTCATGAGAATAAAGCTTTAAAGATACATTAACTAATTTCAAATCCTAAGGAGACAATATGCAACTTGGAAAACAAATACCACTGCAAGACCTGGGGAACAAAATGAAACGCATTCAGGAGAGATGATTCCAACAGCTGTTAAGCTCTTGCAGTCTCAAGAAGAAATCCCTAACACTGATCATGACTCCCTTAGTCCATGTTGCAGAGTACAAATCATCATCTGTGTGAAGTGAAGGGAAAGCACACATTCAACAGAACTTTCAACAATTCAAGCTGTCATGCAAGGCTTGACAAACCCACTTGCCTGCTTTTAAATAGCACACAGAAAATTGCCTGACTCAGTGCTCATCAGTTTCTGCAGATCTACTGATCTTATTAGAAAGAATTAAAGCTGTAAGGATTGGAAAGATAGTATTAACCAACTATAAATGAGCCTAACATTTCACTGCATGCCTAAAACTCTGAGGGTATTTCAGTTACTCCACTCATGGCAGAGCCTCCACTACCAGCAAATAAAACAAGAACTCCAGTCCTTAGCTAACAGCATAATATCTAGAACTCTTAAAAGAATGAAAGAACTTTTGTCCTGATGCTGCATATCTACTTGAAGATTGGAACTGTTTATGTCAAGATGTGAAACTGCATAGCAGAGCCCTCTCTGTGGAGAGGCACGGTCAAGCTCTTGCACCAAAATGACATAATCTGTTCTCTTATACAGAAAATTTGTTACCCATCAACCCTGGTTCCTTCTCCCAACAGGAAGATGAAGGCACACGGAACAAACAGGGCAATACGCAGAGGCAGCACTTGCAGGACCACATCTCCCAGGCTTAACCCTACAAAGTCATCTGTGCTTCCTGCTGATGTTGCTGGACAAGAAATCACATCCCCAAAGATGGCTGAAAAAGACCTATACAGTCACACTGCCTTAAAGCATGTTCCAGAGTCTAATGCCACATCCAAGCAGCAGTGGATTGATCTACAGAAATTCTCAACACTTACCTCTTGCCATGTAAACCTCTGCAACAGGAATGTGAGTGCATCCAACAGGTCATCCAAGATGCCTACAAGCCACTAATTCTGCCAGGAGTATAAAGTCCAAAATACCTCCTGATTCAGCTGGCAATTATCTTTTCACTAGTACACTCTACCTTTCACCACCTCTGGAAGTACCTACAGACAGAACAGCTAAACATCTTTCGCTGTATTCAGTAAACGTAGCAGATATAAACAGAAATATGGGCGTTATTTGCCATTCCTCACAAAGTCAGAACAGAGGAGATCAGTGCTGAAACCCAACTAACAGGCTATGGACACAGTCATTCTTACCATCAGATTTGATAGGTCTCCACAAACACAAGGCAAAAAGATCTGGCTCATGCCCTGAGCACCAGGCAGAGGACCAAGAGCAGGACAGACGGTGAAAGACCAGGATTGCTGAAGACCATGGAACATTAGGGAGCAGTGAGGGCTGCTGAATTCTCTGAATTCGAGGTGGTTAGGAACTGCCCATTGGTTTGCTCAGACACATGCATTTTTACGCTTAACTTCCTAGGTCGTTCCTTAAAAAGTCTTTGCCAAAACAAGCTGGTTCTCCATTTTAAAAGTGCTGATACTATAAAGAGGTAGAATTCACCATTTCCCTTGTTTATTATTTACATCTTACCTGTGCCCTTCAGTTTCTATTCAATTTCATCTGGCTTCACTATATAGTTACTAAACATGTGGGGCCTTTTGTTTAAGCACCCAAGTAGCCCCCAACAGAACCGGAATGCTCCTTAAAGAACTGTTTGTATTTACCAAAATGGCTGTTCTTGGATAACGCTGTAGGCCCTCATATTTCTCAAGAAACAAGTGTTCCTTCCCCTCACTTTCAAAATGGAGCTGACATCAGAAGACATTAGCTGTGACTTTCCACAGAGACATCAGGCACAGATGTAATACAGTCTAAAAAACATTACCTTGGACTAGAGTCATTCCCCCTGAGGTAATTAAGCCTTTGCTCTGATGTATATACAAACATCTCATTAGCTGTTTCTGAGAGCTTAATACACAGAGGACATGTTCAGTTGTTTGCAAACTCTCACATCTAAATTATTTCCAGATCACAAGTGCAGTATTCTCTAGCTTTCATCTAAATTATTTCTTCTTAAACTTATGACCTCTTTCCTGTTTATGTTGAAAAAATGTTATATTAATAGGCTCAACTGATCAAATGATCCAGATCTTACTGCTCAATTCCCATCACTTTGATAACCTACTAACTTTCAAAGGTCTGCACGTACATGATTTATTGAGATCTAGAAATTTCTTCTGAGATGTCAATACCACCAGATTTAACATCATCTCCTTTGCAACCCCACATGTGAAAAAAGAACAAGTGTTAGAAGATGACTTGTTCCTGACAACCACTTCTGTCAGTTAGCCAGTCTTAAGTCCATTGAATGTGTACCTTATTAACATAGTTATACAGCTAATCCCCATGTTGTGTGATAATAAGTCAAATGCACTGCTGAAGGCTGAATATATTACAGCCATGGAATTAACTTTATCAACTAAATGTAAACTAAATAAAAAATTAAATCCTGGTTTCTTTAATAAGATGTCCTTCATAATACCACATTAATTCAAATTAATTGAATAACTGTCCTCCACTACTGGAACTTCATATCAGCACTGCCATAGTTGCCAAATAAGCTTTTCTCATAATGAATTCAACCTGGTATCACCCAAAACCCCAGTATGCACCTACTGGTTGCTCCCTCTCCTCCTGCCCCAGTGTAAATCAGAACCAGATGATCTGCTAAGATTTAAACCATGTTTTAGATTTTCTATATTGAATACACATATGGATTGTAAAATATTTAGGACACTGTAACAGCCAACAATGGTCATTCATTTCCTCATTAAACAAATGTGCAGAGTTGCTCACTTTTAACACTCACTGAAGAAGAAATGGAACGGCTAAATGAGATCTGTCTGCATCATGGCTTCATTTAATAAAGTTAATAATGAAATTATGTTTACATATATATATTTATATACATACCTGCATATATATATGTAGGTAGGTAGGTAGGTAAGTATGTATGTATGTATGTATGTATGTATGTATGTATAAAACCTGCATTTTTAAAAGGACTACTTATTTAACTACAGATGTCAGATGACTGGTAATTCCGCCAAACAAATTCCTTTTTTGTTTCATTTTTGAGTTCAGTTACTTTTATTTGTCCTCAAGTATTCAGCAGAAACTAGTAACATCAATAAAAAAATGTCAGTTTTGATCTGCCTCATAAGATGCAAGAGCTCTAGATAGATTTTCAGTCAGCAGACAGGGTGACTAGAACAGCTATTATTAACAGCTGTTAGACAAGAGTGGCAGGACCAGAAGACAGCTCCCTAGATTTAGGCCGGATTAAGTGGATACTGTACTCAGACAGACCTTCAAGCACTGTAAATAACTTTAAAACTCTACATTGTGGCTGTACTCTCTCTGCTGTCAGAATTGGTTAGGACACATCATGAGAGGGTTTACAGCAAAGTGACAAGGACTTTGCTGAATTGCAAACTGTGTATGGCTTATCATAATAAATTAAAATTACTTAATACAGGTACTGGAGCAAAGAATGAGTGAGACAAAGAAGACTGGCACAGAACTAATCAGAAAATCACTATAGGAGAGGAGTAAATACTGCAGCTTTGCTAGAAAGTTCGCTAGGTTTTAAATAGCATTTTCTGCTTCTCCCCATGCTATCAAATCATTCTTTGGTTTTATGCCATCTGTATTTAAAATAGATTAGTCAAACAGAAATAACTTTAAATTGGGCAGATACCCAAGTTCCATTATATATAAATTGTTGTGGGCAAATACCTAGTTTTCATGAGCCAAAGACACGACATCAGTATTATTCATATTAAGAAAGGAATTAAAGCAAGATGTTCCACAGCAATTCCTGATTCTGTTTAACAAAAGCACAGGGATCATGCTAGCATTTCTTTCTTTTCCCTTTCATTTCTAACATGTTTGCCAATATTCATCTCAAAAATTAAACCAAAACCCCATAAAATATAGAACAGAAAAGGAATCTAAACCCAAATAACCCAAAATAACTATTGGTGAAGGGCTCAAATGATCACAGAAATGCTGTCATTTCTTCTTTACCATTAATATGTTCAGGTCCCCCTTACTGTTCTCTGAAACTCCAGGTTTGTATTCCATAGCACTGCAGCTTTGGAATAGAACAAACACAGAGCAAATTACTTTTACCTCAAGTATTTTGTGCTCTTATGCTAATTACCTCCATGAACTTTCCAAGAGAGACCACTTTATGCAGCATTCTCCTAATGCCACAACCCTGCTCAGGACCAGAGGCAGGACCAGTTCTTTTGGAGGTTCTTCCTGCCTTTGCCTCTGAGCCACCCCACACTCACTGCCCCAAACTGGTGCCCTTCATGCTGAACCAAGAGTCCTGCTCACCAGTTTCTTGACTGGGGTTCTAGGGAGGAAGATGGCACACAGATTGCACACACTTGTGCTGTTCAACAGGAGCATCTCTTCATGCCCATCTTGCATTATTAATAAGGCTTTTAAATTAAGAATAGCCAAGAAGGTAAGAGGGTCCTTTCAGAAAGCACTTAAGTATCTTGGAAATTTAAGCCCATATCCCCAAAATATTATAGGCTGATTCCTATGCTATCTAAAAAGATCCAGTTGGCCTTAAATTAGCCTTTAAAACTTTAAATTCTACTGAAAGGTGTTGCAAGGCATAAGAATCCTGGCAGAGGGGCCCCAGCCAAGTTCTGGGTAGTTACTCTTATCAGGGCCTGAGGAATGTAAGAAGTGCTAAATTGGGAAAGAAGACGTTGGAAGACAGAATAACAAGGCAGCAAGAAAGCAGATAAAGAGGGACTGTACCATCCTGGACTAGAACCAATCAGGTTCCCTGAAAGGTGCATGCAGGGCGCGTGGACAATACGGAGGATCCAATCGAGTCATGCGTGATCGTGTGAATGACAGTTACACAAATGCGTAAGAATGGAGTAATGTAAACAATAAATGGACTCTTGCGTAATCCACTTGATTCATTGTTCAGGGGTCCCGTATTCCCGCAGAAAGGTGATATGGAAGAGGAACTAGAGCATTTTTTCAAAATTGAAACCGATGTCTTTCCTTACATTAACAGCAGCTCCTTTGATAATCTAAGCTGAAAGTAATCCAATATATTTTTCAATCTCTAGTTTTTTAATACCCTGTTAGCTTGGATAACAAAAATAGATGAACCCATTTCACTTGCAGCTGCTTGTGCATTGGGTGAGCTCGCCAGCTCCCAACACAGCCCAAGCCTGCCTTTGGGAAAACACGGCTGCTCCAGGCTCCTCCAGGTAAGTGAATGGACTTACTTCTATTGCTCTTCATTAGGAAAAATGGGAGAGGAGTGGCTTAGGGATAACACTTGACAATTATGCTTACTCTCTGGGAAGAATGCAGAGTTTTAATTTATCTTTTTGAATTTCTAGTAATGGCAAGGGGAAAGGGATGCCATTATTATAATGCACACAATAAGGAAATAAACTGCAGTTCTAAAAGTATTTTGTTTACTTTCCCACCAAAAAAAATCAATGTAATAAAAACTCTTCAAACTGCTATAAGTCATCTTTACCAAGTTAAGATAAGCATCTTTTTTATCACAGTTAGCCAAAACAAGATCATGATGTACCAAGCTCACCTACAGGAAAGAAATTTTCTTTGTGCTACTTATTTTATAATACATTTTATCATGTTTCTCTTGAGTGAGTTTTCTACAGAATCTTGCAAAACTCATTTACAAATACTCCCAGCTTTTGGGAGATAATAAAAAAGTTTCACCTATTTACTCCAGCTGGTTCCAGTACCTGCAGCAATTACCACACTGGGGTGAACTGCAGTTGAGAGACTACCCAGACTCATGCTCCTACTCCCATCACTTACCAGCAGTTTAATTTTGTCCTTATATTCACTAACCCGTATTAAGAATCTTTAAAAGCAAGTCTACCGTTCCTTTAATTAGTAATTTCCTTGAGTTGTATTCTGCTTTTATTTCACCTCTTAACGATTAACATTAACTAAACTCCATCTCATAACAAAAGCAATCTGAAAAGCTCAAGAGAAAACTGGATTTGACTCTCATACTCCAAAGGAACACAGCTGTGGAAGCACCTGAGCGGGAAGGAGGCCTGGGGTGGCATTGGGAGCACACTTGAATGTTGCACAGAGGAACAGGAGATCCAGCTGAGGATGGTCATCTGCTGTTGTAGGTACTGCAGGGAGAATTGGAGTTTCTCTGCCTCCACAGAGACAAGAAATAATGAAAGGAAAAACATAAGGTGGTCAAACAGACTTGTTAGGCATCTCCTGGCAGAGCTCAGCATGGAAACACATTTTTAAGTTCTGGTCCAAGCCTTAGCCCCTGGATATGCTGATCCTTGTCCCAGCTGGCTGAATTGGCAGTGTCTCAGCTGGCAGCTTTCTTGACTTCAGCTATTAATGAGTGTTTATTATAATTCTAGTTTTCTGTTCTGTTCTCCTATGAGAACTTCTGTGCAAGGCAAGTTCATCCAGCCCCATTAATGAATTACCTGTATTAACAGGATTAAAAGCCCAAGTATTTTTCATACCTCAGGATGTATAGGCTATGCATTGTCACACTGGCCCTAAGGTTGGAAAGGCCCTCCAAGACCTCTGAGTCCAACCTGTGCCCCATCCACACCTTGTCCCCAGCCCAGAGCGCTGAGTGCCGCGTCCAGTCCTTCCCTGGACACCTCCAGGGATAGGGACTCCAAACCTCCCTGGGCAGCCCCTTCCAATGTCTGACCACTCTTTCCATGGAGAAATTCCTCCTGATGTCCAACCTGAGCCTCCTCATGCGCAGTTTGAGGTCGTTCCCTCTTATACTGTCTACCCTATACTTAGATGCCCCCACACCCGCACAACAGCAGTCTTTAGCCTTGGACAAAATTGTACATTCAGGACAATTCATAACTAATTTACTAAGGACTCTCATATGCAACAAATCCTTAAACAGGGGATACCACTGGACTTCACAGAAACAATCTGATATAGTCTCCTAGCTGAAAAAAGATAAAGTATACAATATCCTAAGAACTATCTGTTTTTATTCAGAGTAAGGATAATTGTATAACCCATTTCATGGCTTCTGAGTTTGCTATCTACAACTCTTCAACTATCACCTTGCTATGAATCTTCTTTGAATAAAAAGGAGGAATAAACCAACAAAAAAGCCAACAAATAAAGAGTTACCAACCTGATTAAATCCTAGTGGCTTCTCAAGCTCTCATAACTAAAATGCTATCCTTTTGCTTCCTATTTCCCACTCTTCTTTCCCAAAAACTCTGATAACATGAGGAATCTGTTTCCATTTTTACAAGTTTTTGATTTACTCTATGTTAGATTTTTGCTGCAACAGCGAGGTCACGTAAATTTTTTTGTAAATTTTTTGTTGGGTAAAGATCATATCTATATTGACTTCTACTTGCTTTTATGTTTAGTATAAGCATTCGTCTTCCCTAATCCTTTTGGACTTCTGCACCTTTCAACCAAGTCTCCTCACAATCCTGCACTCCGACTCAGAGCAGCACTTACTTTCTTTAATCACTCCGAAAATCAAGACCTTTGAATGCAGTCATAAATACTGACTTTGATATTGCCTAGACTCCTGTAACAAAAGATCAGAACTACACACCAAATACACACTGAATCTCCGTGTGCTGCAGAGGCAAACAAATACCCTGCAATATACGATGCCCACCTGTATTTACTGATACTGAAATCTGGGATGTGGTGCTTGGTATTTCTCATTTCAGTGGTCCTCACCACTGTGCTGCGGGAACAATCCGGCGTTCCCAGGCTGTACATGGCACACAGGCATCTTCTGCTGTGGTGTGCAGACATGTTGAGACAAACCCTGGGGTCGGACTGAAGTATTGAGGACTGGTGTTCTCCTCCTCACCTCTGCAGGTACGGATGCTTAAGAGTTTAACAGTCCTCTGCCAGTTCTGCATGTAGATCAAGGGGATAAAAGGGGAATAATGGGTCTTGACAAGGAAAATTTGGACAAGCTCATGAGTCTTCTCTTCCCAAAACTGTGACTGAAGGATGAGGAACACAAGAATCTTCAGAGGCTGCTAATAACGCCACAGGGCACTGCTACTCAAGTCTTTTGAGAGAGATGTGTTTTACAGCTGTAACAACTCCTGAAGCTGCTAAAGCATATATGATGTTGTGTTTCATCAGGTCTTACTTAAAGCAATTTTAAATATTGTACAGAGAGAGATGTGTGCACACTTATATCCTCTAAATTCTGAAAGACGTACAAATAATATTTTAAACATGCATAGTATCTAACTAGAGTACTGCATTTCATTCTTTCACCCATGCCGCTGGTTTCATTATATCACACCTTTCAGACCTTCCATAATCTAGTAACTTTGCCAACGAAGAAAATGTGTTTTGGAGGCTAAATAGTGCTATTTTAAAAATAACAGTATTCCTTTTGTTATCTTTCCACCTGACTGGTATAAATTCTCATTAACAAAGGCTTTGACAAGCTCCTGTACCTGCAGATAGCCCTCCTGAATCTCTCAGCTCATTGCAGTATTGAACAGAGCTCCACACCAAGTACACAGATCCTGAAAACACTTCAGACAACTTCATTTCTTTCAGAATTTAGCCATTTGAAACCCACAAGTTTTCAGCTCTTAAGAGGGTTCTCCCTGCAATAAAACATTTTCATTCCTTGATGGTTTTAGAAAGACAAAATATTCTATGGGAACAAGCAAAAGATCAGACAGATAACAAGCAAAATTCTGATCTCTGGTATTTTTAATTTCTACTTTAATCTCAATTTTTTAAAGTTTCTCTACTTTGTAAGTAATATTTTTACCACACTCCTTTCACCACTATTTTCTGAACTATCCTCTCCCAGGTTCATTACTGCCTGTTATAATCTGCCCACAACACTTTCATGAAACATATATCCCATATATCTCAAATAGTGTGACAGATACTGTAAGACAGCTTTCCTTGGTTTACTATATTGAATGTGGCTGAAGAGAGACTAAAAAAGATTTAAGAGATACAAGTGAGGACGCAGGAAGGAAGGAAGGAAGGAAGGAAGGAAGGAAGGAAGGAAGGAAGGAAGGAAGGAAGGAAGGAAGGAAGGAAGGAAGGAAGGAAGGAAGGAAGGAAACGAAGGAAGCTTGTTGACTTGTTCTCTGGTGTAACTTTAAACAGCAAAAATGCCAGTCAAGTATTTTCAAGCAACTTCAAAGAAATGAAATATGAAAACAGATATGCTAAAAATGAAGTTGAAAGTTTAAATTGATGACTAATCCCACTGTAAGTCTGGAAAGTAGAGAAACTGTATTTTCAGCCATGATTCTTCAGTGCTACATGTGTATGCAAACCTCATCAGAGCTCTACTCTCTGCTTCACGCTCCCTGTCATCTACTGGAAACACAATCACAGCTGGCAAAGAATTTCCACATCACCTTTTCTATACATCCCATTCAGAAAAACCAGCATGCAGCATGCACATAGAAAAAAACATACTTTGAATTTTGAGCAATGTACAGTTCAGTGTGCAGTAAGATTTCACATGTATTTATAGAAGAATATCTTGCAAGTCAACAGTTTAAAGTATTTCTTCCATGAAATGTCATTCCTATCAACTGCACCATTCTTTGATCAGCCACATCAGACCATTTTTTCACAGCAAAGGGTAGCATGAAAGTCTCAAGGCCAATGTGTTTTTCTGGGTCTTTTGTGTAAAATCAAGCCTGTATCAGAAAGCAGTAATACAGCTTCCCCCAATTCCTAATAGGTTTTCTTTTTTTTCTATTATTCCTTAAAGATGTTCCTCAGCACAGACAGAAAGCTTACGCTGTTCACACTCAGACCAGTATTACCATGCAGGGTTTGTAAGTGTATCTCAAACAGGCACACTTCCAGGGAGTTTAACAGATACTTTGCTCTTACAATACAAATCAGCAAGACTAGTGGCTTTAAAAAAGTATTCTTGTTAGCAAAATGCTCTGTGAACATTACTTTTACCAAAACCATGTGCCAACTCACCACACAAATAAATTGCAACCTCATAAAATTGTCAAAATTGTATCCCTTAGGAGTAACAAAAGCACTTTCTGCGTTGTAAAATATTTCATATTTTGTTTCTACTACGTAAAGCGTAATAGGCTACATGATTTGATTTATATTTTGGGGATCCAGTACATCTATTAGCTATGTAAAACACAGCATATCAAATATTTCACAGTTTATGCTCCTAGTTTCAATTATTCCTGACACTAAAATAATGAACTGGTGCAGGCAAGAAAGTACTGGGGGTGGACAAAAACCAAAACCGAAACAAGAACACCCAACCAACACCGCTTCCCAGAGGGTGCTGGGCACTGCCCAGGCTCCCCAGGGAATGGGCACGTCCCCGAGGCTGCCAGAGCTCCAGGAGTGTTTGGACACCTCTCCCAAGGATGCACAGGCTAGGATTGGTGGGTTGTCTGCGCAAGGACAGGAGTTGGACTGGATGACTCTTGTGGGTCCCTTCCAACTTAGCCTATTCTATGATTCTATGAATAAAAAATAATTGTCTGCTGACTATTGCCAGCCTTTCGAAGTAAATCAGGAGCCAGACTGGGGAAACAGTAAGAACTAAGATACCAAAACAAAATTTAGCTACATAGAGAAATAGTAGCTTTCTAACACTGGGGTGGGGAAACATTTTAATTCATGCCTATACCATCATTAACATTGAAATTAATATTCCTTTGTGAACTAAGAAAAATTATTTTATTATGCATAAAATATAATCAATTAGTTTGAAATATGAGGAGGAAATAAAGCTAGATAGATTGCTGCTATGAATGAAAACCTTACCTCAATTCACCAGTTTCCAGTTATGGAAATGAAGATCATATATGCATGTTAGTAGCCATTTTTTTAAACAATTGCACACAAACCCTTGCTTAAAGTCCCTTTAGAAGTCTGTCACGTGCAGTAAAAACCCCTGACATTATCTGCATGTCAACATAGGAACACTGATAGCAATCTGTGCACAAGTCATGCCTGTACATTTGAACAATTCTTTCAATTTTTCAGGTGATGAAAACAAAAGTTTTCTTGTGTTTCTTTTTAAATTGTAAATAAATTGTTCTGAGTAGTGAAAACAATTGCTCCAATACACATATTAAAACTTTAAGATCAGCTTTGTTATATATGTTGAAGTTTTACTAATGTACCAAAAAACCCCCTCCTGTGCATGCAAATAGCAAACCCCCAGGTCCCCAAACAACAGCACTGCCCACCCCACCAGAAAAATGACAAACTACATCCCCAGCTGTAGTACACCCAAACTCCCTAACAGATTAGATTTAAAATTGAGCAATGCACCAAGGCAGCTATTAGTCTTGCAACTCAAGTGTCAACTTCAAACAAATTAATGGCTGAGCAGTCTCAGCCAAATGGTGTCTTGATAATTACAAACTGCAATTCTAAATCCAAATTCCAGTGCAATATTACTGAATAAGTTTTCTTAACTAGTTATTTGCTCGAGTAAAAAAAAATACTGACAAATGTGGTTCTGCAAGTTATCACATCCATTTCACCATCCAATTCTGTAAAGAAAGACACATACTGGAGATGAAAGAAGAAGAGATCAGAGCAGGAATTTGATATACAAGAGCTGGAAGTTACAACACACATGCAACCCTTGTCAAATTCCTCCAACGACACTCATCTACACATAATCTACAGCTAAGATGAAACTGAATATTCTCCAAGAACCAGCATGATGTGAACTGTGTCTCAGCTTGAAACTACAAAGGAATTGGCCAGTAGTTGAGATTTTGGCACACTACCATCCATTGTCAGCACACACTCTTGGAATTAGGGAAGACATGTAAGCAGACAGTAGCAACTAATTGTATGGCCCTTTCCTTTTCCTTAGAGATTTATTTTTTCTCTTCAAAGCTTTATAGATTGATTGCAAAGCTATGCTGTAAATCAAAAGGAAGCCAGTACTCATTACCTAGTTAGAATTTTCTGGGCTCTTTACTCTGAAGCTATTTCTCTGCTGTTTGATCCAAAGGCCACTGGCAATGTCTACAAGTGCACTACTGCCATGGCAGCTGAGACACATTTTTTCCCAGATCCATTTTCAACAGTTTGATGAATTTTCACTTGCTTCCAGTTCTAAAGAGAACCACCAAGGCATATGATTCATGGATTCAAAATACTTGTTCAGACTGCACAAAGAAGAAAAAAAAAATGTAGCTTAAGAATGACTCAGAGTAAAAGAAAGTGCATGGTCTACCAGTGTAGACCAACATGCCCAGCTGTGATTACCTACACTCCACAAGGGAAGTAATGCCTTTTTCTTCTTCAAGAAAAAGAAAATTTAAAAGTACTATTGCCACTGTAAAAGTTATCCCTCAGCAAGAAAAAATACATTAAAGGACACAAGCATCCTGCTCATCCCTATCAGCTTCTAATGGTCTTCCTGATGTATGAAAGATGGCAGAGAAAGTTTTATTTTCTGGGGGTATTTTATCTCTGAAATAGACCAAGCCTCTTCTTTCTGCTACTGCTGGAGGACACTACTCAAACAACGTGCTTCCACTTTCCACTCCTTCAACAAGCAATAGTGCACTCAGTCCTTCCCTCATGTTCTTTCTAGATAAAAGTGAGTACTTTAAGCCATGTTTTCATCACTGCCAGCTTTGGCCCGTGCCTCTTGTTTAAGTACAGTGAACACACCTCCAAATGGCAGGTCTCTGGCAGCAACCCAGCCTTGACTGCCCAAGCCCTAGCAACTACAGGAGGCACCTGAAGGAGTATGGGAGTACCTTGGGATCTGGGGACCTGTGCTGAGAGCGATGCTGGATGCTAGCAGAGGGCTAATGAGCCTGGGTGGAAGCAGTGCAGGAAGATGAATGGCACCTGGTAATGATCTGGTATTTATCTGCAGGGACATTGGTGACATCTGTGATTCGCCATGATTTGCAGCTGGATGTCAGGAGCCCTATCCCCCATTCAGGTGTTGAGGATTAAGGCAAAGTCACCAGCAGACCGTCAAGATAAATGTGGTGCAAAGTGCTGGCTGGAAGGGGGAACCTCGTGCTTGTGCTGGTCCCACTAGCACCCCACACTCCCCATCCAGCCTCTCGGACCATAGCCAAGTGACCTGGCCAGCACAAAGCCGTAACACATAGCCTTTGTCTCACGCAGTCTCAAGTGATTTCACTTGAGCAGTCTTTTCCTACACATGCTTGATTTTTCTAAGCTGTCTTCAGAGCATCAAAGCAGCAGCAAAGGGCATAACCCTGCCCCTCCTCTGTCAAGGAGAAGGAGGGGAAAGTGGAGCAAGATTAAATGTATAGACTGAACCCTGAAGGAATGGATACATGTGCCAAACAACAAAGTAATTTAGCTAAAAATAACCCACCGGGATCATGCGACAGATGCAGGCGCAGCCAGGGGGCCTATAGAGCAGCAATACATTCTGTGTATATCAAGTGAGGTAACATGCAAGAGGTCACAGAGCTCCACCTGAGATCTGGCCATGTCACCTGGGCTACAGAATAGAGTTCATTAAAGGAGAGCAGTGCATTTCCCCGTATTTTGGAAGAAATTTTTCAATGCTTGTCACAATAATCTGAAATAACATTCTGAGCTGCTGAAAGGCCTCACAAAAACTTCTAAAATTACTTATGCAGGCTAAGCAAAACTGAACCAAAACCTAACGTCACTTCTAGGAAAAAAAAACTTATTAAATTTCACTGGAAGTTTTACATAATAACTAAAAGAAATCAATTGTGTCTACCCACACAAATGAATCTGCAGCCTTTAGAAAGTAAAAAACTTCTTGATTTTTACTTGCAAGGTCCTCTCTTCATGTCTCAAAACCAGAAGTTCTTCACTTAATGTTGCCTGAGACTATTGAGTATGATTAATATTTTATATTTGGAAAAGTACCAAACAATGTGATAAATACAAAGCACTGAGAAAAAAAAAGTAAAGATGACTCATCCTTTCCCAGGGTTGGTATATTTGGGACCCATTTGTCTTTATGTCTCACTGCAGTATTATGGTGAGTGAATAGTGCTCCTGACTCAAACTTCAGCCACAAGGCTGTATACCATTTCTCTCAGCACCTCACAACTCATGTCACTTGGCGAAAGTCTTTGAACGTATGATACAAGTTCTATCCATTTTATCGAAGTTTTGTCACAGTTAATGACCTGACTGTATCCAGCACCAAAAAATATACATGAGAAAATAGGGAAGGGGCAGGAAAGCTGCTGGGTTTGGATCTGTTACTTAGGTAATAGAAAAGTATTTGAATTTCTGCTAGGAATAAAGCACGCGCTTTGATTTGATAAGTCTTAAACAAACACCAGAATTAAGGAAGCAGAAATGCACACCCACGTTGCACCTCCTCCAAAGGATGTGGGTTTCCCCAAAGGCAAGGTCAGCTCCCACTCCCCACCGGTTCCGCAGAGCTGCGGCTGAGGATGAACACGCTGCTCCTGTTCACCAAAACGTGTCCCTGGGCTGCAGCTGAGAATCAGACCAGCCGTGTTCCTAAGCAACCCCACACCCCCTAGACACTCCCCCCCTGCTGCCACCGCTAGACAAGAGGTTTTAATCATCAATTCACTCTGCATCCAATGTGCACGAACCCCATCAGGAGAGGCTTGGCACAGTACTGCATTAAGCAGCATCAGACAGCTTCAGCCCCGATTTTGTCTTCACCAAGGCATGCAGACTGCAACTAAAAGACAGCACTTTTACCTTTCAGTTGTTTATAAAGAAAAGCTTTTTAAAAAATCCCGGCTCAAACATAAAATAATGCAAATACAAGCGAAAAATTTTTATTCTTGCCAGCAGGTATGAAAACATTCTGTTAGAGGTACTGAGGGTTAAACTTTTTTTTTGACATTTGTAATATTCAGCGCTGGAAAAAAAATCTCAGCAAAGAATAATTGCTCCCACAGGGACCAATCCGTGGGTCACAGTTTTTTGCGCTTGATGGCAACAGAGCCTTGAATGAGATTTTCTATAAAACCCAGATTTAAGCTTGCAGCATAATCACAATGTTTGCCCTAGCTTTAGGAGCTGAGCTAAAGCACCACTTCTACAGTGTAATTATTCTACATATGTTCCAAAAACCCATGGGGAAATTGTATTATTCAGAAGAATAAACAGGGTAAAAATAAATGGGTTTTAATTTTAGCCAATTTTTAAACTCCTTATAAATTTTCATTTTTCTTATGCAAGTTTAAGTCCATGGGAGAAGGGATTTGCCTTGAAGAAATAATTAAACTTTCATCTTCAGTTACGCTTCTTTGCAAATACACAGCCACCCACATAGCACACAACGCTTAAGTGCTGTTCAGTGACAGAGCGCCAACATAATCACTAATGCCTCATAATCTTTCTTTCAGTTTCAAATTGAATATTTGAAGTTTGAACTTGTGTTCAACAACCCAGAGCAAGCAGAAATGCAGTAAGGACTTAGGTTAAAACGGCGTTGGTGTCTCAGCATAGAACTTAATTTGCCTTCAATAGATTTTTGAATACTTGAACTATTCTGAGAGGAAAAGGCAGTAATTTGTCATTTGAGCTATGCAAACCTACTACCTTAAGGATAATAAAAGATTGTAACACTCAATTTATGATGACAATGTCTGGACCTAATTTAGTCGGGTGCAGAAATCAGATATTTTAAAGGAAGGGAAGCTGAGGAAGCAGGTTCAGGAAGATCCAGACACACTGCAACTAAGTCTACCATGACACCTCCAGTTCCTGGGAACATAGCACCATTCTTTTCTTTATGCAGGGACCAAACAAATGACCACACAGGTGCTCTGTAGGCAGGTCAAAAAATCTGCACATGCCCTCAGTGGTAAACACCCTGCACCCCGTTCACAGGGTCCCGCTAATCCATTCACTGGCCTCAAGGCACACCCCTCCGGACAAATGCTGCTCCTTTTGCCTGGAGCTCAGGCTGCTTTCCAGCATCTGAGCTGGCTGAAGGAAAGGGCAGGAAGACCAGTCACCAACAGTGGAAATCAGAGGTTAATGCAGACTGAGGGAGTGAAATAGGATTAATTTTTAATTGTTATTCTAAACTGCACAAGGGACCCAAATCAAGCTCCAAGGGCTTATCATAGGTGATAAAATCACCACACTGATCCCAGGTATTAGACCCAATACGAACATGAAGCACAAAGTAAAACAGAAAACTACCAGAAAGAAGTTACACCTACCCAAAAACTCCTTCAGGTAACAGAGGTCTCCTTGCCCCACCAGCCCCAAATAACCAACAAGCTCACCTGATCCAAAAAATTTCTAGACCCCTTAGAGGTCTTACGGACATAAGTCTCTGATCTGCAGCAGAAACAGCACTGGCCAGAACCTTCCCCTATTTAATGGTTTCTTGTCATAGGATACCCACTTCCTTCTCACAAAGACAGAATTACTGATGAAAAGCAGATGACTCCTCCCTCAACATAAACATCTCAGAAATCTCTCCAAATCTTGCAGGATTGGGAAGCCAATTCCTGAATGCTGTTACGATTTCCAACCCAAACAACATATTAGTAACAGACATGTTGTTCTTCTCTTCCTCCAAACACACAATAAAGAAAAGAATCCAAAAACTGGATAGTTGACCCAATGTAATGTATTACATCCAGCACCAAACCTTCCACTACAGAGCAAATCAAGAGGTTGCACAGGCAAAAGGCTATTAATAAATCACATGTAACATCCTAAACTTCACACAGTCCTAACACTTAAACTTACAGTTACACTGTGCACCCAAACAACTCCACACTATTTCTGCAAATTATCTGCTAACCAGAGACAGAAGAATGCTCGCCCATCTCTGCCACTCAGTACTGACCAAGAGGACATAGCAGGTTCATTCTGAAATAAGAAAGAGCAGAAATCCAGTCCAATACTCCTGAAGGATATGGCACTTTACAAGAGGTTTGTACCAAGGGAGAAGTGATAGCAACTGTACCTTACACTAACAGGTTAATTTGTGGACCCTTCACACATCTCATTAGTTCTTTTAAATATACAGGTTTCAATATATGAATTGGGAGACCCAGAATCAGTTGTCAGCAAAGCTCTTTGTGGCTCTCACTTGCCAAGACTGCCTGAAGGTTCAATTTGATCTTAGCAGCACCTCTGCTGTCTAATGTCACTCAGATTCCTCTCCAGCACTAGCATTTTCCATCCCTTCTGCCTGCCTACCAAAGAAGGCATCTTGCCAGACCTGTTATTTGTGAACAAAGAATGAGTGGTGGGTGAGTGGTAGTCAGTGACTATCTTGGACAGAGTGATGATGAAATGTTAGCATTTTCTATACTGGGTGAAGTAAGGAAGGACACCAGCAGAATTTCCACCTTGAACTTACAGCAGGCAGACTTTGGCCTGTTTAGGACATTGATTGACAGAGTCCTTTGGCAGTCAGTCCTGAAGGACAAAGGAGTCCAGAAGGCTGGATATACTTTAAAAAGGAACTGTTAAATATTCAGGAGCAGGCTCTCTCCATGTGTAGGAACACAAGTAGCTTGGGAGAAAGACCAGCCTAGTCAAACAGAGAACTTAGGCTGGAGATCAGGGAAAAAAAGAGAATCTGTCATTTCTGGAAGAGGTGTCAGGTAACTTAGGAGGACTACAAGGATGACACAAAGTCATGTAGGGGAAGATCAGATAAGTCAAAGCCCAACTAGAAGTGCTACAGTTAAAGACAACAAAAAAGTTTCTATAAAAACCTCGGCAGCCAAAGGAAGGTCAAGAGTGTCTCCACCATTTGTTGAGTGCAAGAGGGTAGTGCGGTGACAGGGGATGAGGAAAAGGCAGTGGTACTTAATGCCTTCTTTGCCTCAGTCTTCAGTATCAGGACAAGTTGTCCTCTGTATAGCCAGCTCCTAGAGCTGGAAGTTGGTGATGGGGAGATGAGTGAAGCCCTCATAATCCAGAAGGAGGTGGTTAGTGACCTGCCCTGCCAATTAGACATGCACAAGTTTATGGGCCCTGATGGGATCCACCCCAGAGTGGCAAAAGAACTGGCTAAACCACTCTCCGTCCTCTACCAGCAGTCCTGGTCAACTGGGGAAGTTCCAGCTGACAAGGAATTAGCAAATGTAATGCCTGTCTACAAGAAGGGTTGGAAGGCTGATCTGGGGAACTCCAGGCCTGTCAGCCTGACCTCAGTTCTGGGCAAAGTTATGGAGCATATCATCCTGAGGGCCATCACATGGCATGTGCAGGACAACCAGGGGATCAAGCCCAGCCAACATGGATTTATAAAAGGCAGATCCTGCTTGATCAACATGATCATCTTCTATGAGAAAGTGACCACTTAGGAGAGGAGGGGAAGGCTGTGGATGTGTCTATCTAAACTTCAGTAAAGTATTTGACACTATCTCCTACAGCATTCTCCTGGAGAAACTGGCTGCTTGTGGCTTAGATGGGTGGACTCTGATGGGTAAAAAAGTGGTTGGCAGCCAGGCCCAGAGAGCTGTGGTGAATGAAGCTTAAATCCAGCTGGAGCCAGCTGCTAGTAGTGTTCCTCAGGGCTCAGTTTTGGGGCTGGTCCTGGTTAACATCTTTATTGATGATTTGTGTGTGGGGATTGAGAGCACCCTCAGTAAATTTGCAGACAGCCAGTTGGGTGGGAGTGTGGATCTGCTGGAGGATAGGAAGGCTCTGCTGCAAGACTTGGACAGACTCGATCAAATGGGCCAAGGACAACAGCGTGAGGTTCCACAAGGCCAAGTGCCACATCCTGCAGGTCACCAGCTGCCTCGGTATGAGCCAGTGTGTGCCCAAAAGGGCAACAGGACAATGGGCTGGATCAGCACTAGTGTGGGCAGCAGGACCAGGGCAGTGCCTGTTCCTCTGTGCTGGGCACTGGCGAGCCACACCCCGAGTGCTGTGTCCATTTCTGGGCCCCTCATTTGAAAAAGGACATTGAGGGGCTGGAGCATGTCCAGAGAAGGGCAACAAGGCTTATGAAGGGTCTAGAAAACATGCCCCATGAGGAGTAGCTGAGGGAGCTGGGTTTGTTCAGTCTGGAGAAGAGAAAGTTCAGACCTCACTCTCTCCAACTCCCTGAGAGGAGGATGCAGTGAGCTGAGGCTGATCTCTTCTGCCATGCTTACAGTGAGAGGACAAGAGGAAATGGCCTCAAACTGAGACAGGAGACACTCAGGTATCAGGAAAATTCTTTTCACTGTTACAATAGACACTAGAAATGCTGCTTAATAAGCTATAAGGTGTCACTTGTTCACTATGATGATGGTCTAAGAACAAATTTGGAAAAGAATTTATGCAGCGGGCATGCCAGCAGCAAGGAACAAAATCTGCTCTTTTTCTTTTCATGTGTGTAAAATAGGTTTAATTTTCAGGTTAGTGTGACATTACTAGTGTGACAGGTTAGTGTTCATGACATTAATGAACAGTCTTGGTATTCTACCCTTTTCCTTCAAGTTGAGCTTCTGGTCTCTGATCATGATCACGAGCAATTCTGTTTATCAAAAGATGGCCAATGAACACAAAGTTCTCAGCTCTCTGCTTCATCAGTAATTAGCAAAAGTTATTGAGGTAAAGCTTACAATGCAGATAAAGCTTCACATATGGTAGAATCTTTACTTTTGACTTGCCTGAACAAGCTTGAACAAAATCCACATCAAATATTAATTTCAGCCTGCTGTCTTTTACAATGAGTTTCATTTCACATATCTCCAATCTTAGCTTGTCATTAGCAATGTTAATTAGTTCACTATCTCAATGCCACACTAGAGTCAGTAAAAACTGAGATCATTGCCAATTTGAGAAGAAAGCTTGTTCTTCCTTTAATATAGTGATAGTCGCTGCAGTGACTAATAGTAATACTCACTGTAGAAAACATCCATAGAAATTAATAATGCTTGCAATTTTCAATCAGTTACAAGATTAAAATAAAAACTGCTCCTACTTTTTACTTTCCAAGAAGATAACCAAAGGGTAATTATGAATTATCACATTTACTATATTACTAACCCTGTGAAGACATATAATGACACAGCATTCCAAGCTGGGTTATCCCTTGCTATGCCATGAGCCAAGTTCTGTATGCACACATGTGGTTTACATCCTGCCACAGCTCTCTTTCTGAAGGGAACCATTTTCCAATAGCAGCATGGTAATTGCTCTTTGGTATCTCTGGGATGAGGCTTATTTTAAAACTCTCACGTGGTCCAATTTCACAGGTTTTTTGTAGAAGGTAAAATGCAGTTACGTGGAATCTCAGTCCTAAGTCACAAGAGCGGCCTGTACAGTTAAACAGTACTCTTGCACCAGGAAATGACTGAAAGACAGGACACCTGAGCTTCCCCCAGGACCTCCTGCAAAGAGAAAATGCTGAGAGGTTACTGGGGAGATACTAAAACTGTTCTGCTCCCTCCCAGCAGCTAATGGAGTCCATCACCAACCACCATGAACATAGTGACGAGCAGTTCAGGTAGAACAGGTCTCCAAGGTTGCAGCGCCCCAAGAAATTTCTAACTTCCACATTTCTCCTCTCAGATGCGCAGAAGGGGGAGAGTAGGCCAACTGGAAGTGGGTACGTTTGCCAGGGCTGGGGCAGCTGAAATCTCTCCAGTGGATTTACATCTCCTAGAGCAGCTGAGACAGGAGGTCTTCATGCTCACAGGTAATCCTCTCCCCCATTTCTGCTGAGTCATATGTGCACATTTGCAACTGTGCCTCTGTATGTCACAGAAGAGAAACAATGCTCAGGGGTTTTCTAAAGCAATTTTTAAATGTAGATTTATTTAAAGACTATTTACCACCTTACTTCAGTTGGATTAGGAAATGAGTGGCGACAGCCTAATTTAAAACATCAAAGGACCAGCTGTACATAGGGAAGGTAGGCAGGAGGGGAAGGCTGCAGAAGTGTCTCTCTGAATCCAGTTGCTCTTCCAGGCAAACACATTATATCTGACTTCCCTCCAGGCACTGAGCACATGAGATTCAGCAGCTCACTCAGATGAAGCAATTAGCAGGTACCCAGCATTTGCTGTCAGAGCTGTCAGCACTAAGCTGCCTAGTTGGCCCTGGACACTGTAGGTCATTTGGTATCACCATTTTTAGGAAGTCCTGGATGACCCCTGCTGCCCCTAACATGGACACAGGTACAAAACCACTGGCTCGGTTACTCCTTCTCTGCCAGCCCCAGTGTATCCATGTTGAACAGAGCTCCTTCCTGGGCTGTTGAGTAGTGAGGATTTCTTGCTAAAAAAAAGAGAGATTGTGGCTGATCCACTTCTTCCTTCAACCCCTGTGCTAGAACTAGATACAAAGACAATAATATCAGGTACAGGATCATCTTACACCAAACCACCATCCAGACAGCAGGCAGACTCCTGTCCTACCACACAGGCCTGCAGAAACAAAGGAAAAATTAGTGGATTGTATTGGGGTTTCTAAAATGCAGGAAAAGGTCACCTTGTGCCTCTCTCTCTCAGTTTTTCACGTATTTTAAAGTTTTAAAACTAACCTTTTGATAGCAGCACCCTACATTTAAAAACATATCACCTGTAATTGCAAGGCAGTTTGGGAAATAAGGCAATCAAGCCATTTCCTGGCTACACAACACTAACTGTTAAAAAAACAAAAAAGAAGGAAAAAGACATAAAATAGGTATCAGTAACTGAGCAGACTGACATGCTTCTTGAGACTAATGGAGTCCTGGTCTCTTATTTAATAAAAATACAAAATACCAGTGAGGGTCATGACATAATTCAACACTATTCTCATGCCAAAAAGCAATTGTGGAATATTCACCTGTGTATTTTTGTCAGCTGCAGTGGGTATTCTTATTTACTATCTATGCACACTTAGGTGAAGGGCTTATGAAGGTTATAATTAAGCTGAAATTCTATCCAGCCTGAAGAAAAAAACCAAATATTCTTGAAGATCATTTGCTGCAGAAGTCAGCAACTTTTTCGAAAACATTCAAAGAGCAAAATCATCAGGAAATGGTAAATGGCAAATACTGATTAGCTATAATAATCAGCATTTCACTAAAAGGAAATACTCAAAGGAAAACAAAATTCTTCTGGCTATTTTCTCTTTTTTAGTGAAATAACATGTATGTTTTATTTTCAGTTTGTTCCACTGGAGCAGATGAGAGAGAGAGAAATGAAAGATGAGAGCCATAATCTGTGAGAGCGCTCTCAGACTTCCACAGATAGTGAAATTTAACACTGACAGATACAACAGCAACTCATCTCAGAGCCCAAGCTCTTCTCTGGAATCAGAACTGAAAAGAACAGGGATAAAGAACTTTTATCAGCCTCAGCTGGTAAGAGAGGCAAGGTGTAAAAATAGTCTGTAAGCATTGTAAACCAACAAGAAAAACCCTCTCTAACTGCTTTCTTGCCATTTTATTCTTCAAATTATTGACGTTACAGCAGAGTGGAGTTTAAGTTTAGTATTAACTGCTACAAAATCTCCACAATTATTTCCCCTCACAACAAAGAATTTTTTCCTAGTATCCCATCTAGCCCTGGCCTCTGTCAGTTGGAAGCCATTCCCCTTTGTCTTGTCACTCCAGGTTTTTGTATGTAGTCTCTCTCCATCTTTCTGGTAGCTCCCTTGAGGTCCTGGAAGACCACAGTGAGGTCACCCCAAAGCCGCTCCTCTCCAGGCTGAACAATGCCAGCTCTCGCAGCCTTTCCTGCCAGCAGAGCTGCTCCATTCCTCTGCTCATCCTGGAGCGTCCTCTGGGTTCTGTGCAGCAGCTCCAGCTCCTCCCTGTGCTGGCCCCAGGGCTGGGGCAGCTCTGCAGGTCTTACCTGAACACAGGGGCACAGGGGCAGAATTCCCCCCTCTTCTGCTGCCCACACTGTCTGCCCCCTGTACACTGGCCAATGTCCCCTGTACACTGGCCAATGCTCCCTGTACACTAGCCATTGTCCCCTGTACACTGGCCAATGTCCCCTGTACACTAGACACTGCTCCTTTGTTTTAAATGACTCCACTCTACAGTTTCAGGACCCAGGTTTTGGGTACTGGAATCACAGTTACTTGCATGGTAACCCCAAGGTGCTCCTCAACAGCAGCAGAAGTTTCAGAGACAGTCACATAATCCAGGGAGGTGTCAGGCAAGGGAATGGGTGTTTAGGCCTGGTTTAACACTTCCTGGCGCCATCAAGGCAGTGATAAATACATCATCGTTTAATGAACTCAGGACTGTGCACACACTCCTATGGATGCCATGATTTTTTGCCTTTTCTTTTATACCCCTTTTATATACCTTTTTATAGTTTTTGTATTCTTAGTGTTTTTTAGCCTACATTCTTGGACTTAGTTGTCAAGCTAGGAGACTAAACATTTTAGAAGCCTCGTAGTTAGGGATCAGAATGCCCCAGACCCCAAGGTCCTCTCCAGAACACATTTTGTGAACTAAGACAGAACCATCCAGGGGAAGGTTCCTCGGGAAGGGGGGCTCACTCAAGCCTCTCGTTGGGGAATCTTTGATAGATATGCTAATTAGTAAGACCTATAATGTTATACCCAATCTATCAGAGGTGTGCATTGTGGTGTGCATTTCAGTGCATTCCACCTGGACATAGTGCACCTAAGGATCCTTAAAATAAATACCAAGGTAAAATTCCTTTTTCCTTTCTAACTGTGTTTGATTTTTGATTTTAAGACTAGGAAAAGGCATCACTATCACAGTCACACCAAAAGGGTTCATTCAATTTTTACTGTGCCTGAGAAGCTTTTAGCAAAGAAACAAAGCATGCAAAAGCTGCTTTCAGCAAGGACAGTTGGAAGATAAGAAGACATCTGACTCAAGAATGCTGTGATAGACAAAACAAAGGACTGAATCTCTGGGAACATGGGGTGGGATTTATGGTAATGGATGAATTTTAATACGCATGTAGCAACTGTATATAAGTAACACTCTTACAGAACCATGTGTCCGTGTTAGGTTAGGATCTCCTGCATGAACCTCAGGCCTGAATAAATGATGCCCTCTTTAACACAACTTTAGTGCTGGAGAGTCTTATTCCGGTATTTCAGGCATTTGATAACAACAGCACCTTCAGTGCTACTAAGAAGAGGATAAACTCCCACAAAAATGGACAATGCATACAACAGCTGTGTGTCCAGAATTCACGATGAAGGAAGTCACTCACCTGTTGCTACAGCACACACCTTCTCATCATTCCCCAATCAAACACAATTCCAAGTAGCCACCCCAATCTTAAAAATGCTCTTTTTAATAAAAAAGGAAAAAATGAGGAAATGCACAGAAGATTCCACACTTCATTTGGTTAACAGCACAGAGATGAAATCTAGAAATTGATAAACACTGATCTAGAGAAGTTATCTCCAGGCCTTTAGAGCACTCTGAAACAGATGACTGTAGGTCCTAATCAGTACTTTCGGTGTGTTTATATATACACACAAAACATTTTTGTCTATGTATGCACACTTAAAAAACTTTGCTGAAATCACAGATTTTATTCACATACTTCTCAAGCTGAAGAGATTCCTTTTACCATTTTGCTATATTTTTAACAATATACTCACTAGAGAGCAGATTCATAATTAAAAGCTTTTAATTAAAGAAGATTAATTAAACATGAGATAAGCACAAATACTAAACAAACTGCTCCAGAGAAAACCCAGAATCTGACCTATCAAAATGACTTTATATGCAATTACACATGCTGTGAATTACTGTTTGTAGATAATTGCCTTGGCTGTCTCCTTAAAGTCAACCAACCACACATTAAAGTTAAATAATATCAAACAAAAAAAGAAGTCAGGGCTGATAGGAGTTGCAGTTAAATGCATTTGTTTTTTACATATCTCAGTATTAACACATTACTGGTTCAAAATCATTTACCAGGCTTTAACCAAATGGACAAAGTAAACGCAACACTTAGGTCCTACATCCAGTAACAGAAAATTTTAATTGCTTTCGGGGTCTCTGCCATTATTCTTCCTAGCAGACAGAAGAATAGCAGACAGGATTTACATTTGTAGGGCCCTTTTTCCCTAAAGGAACGGGTGCAGGGATGAATTCCACCAGTAAAAGAAACTGAAGTTCTAATTATAGTCTCCAAGGCAGACACAGTAGAGCAGTCTGCCAAGACCTCTTTCATTAGCTAAATAACTTCAAACTCTTTCAAGAAGTGTAATCTATCAAGAGATATGGAAGAATAGAAGGCAATTTTAAATAGGTGTAATAGCTGCTTAATTTATTTTTTTCACCTGAAAGACATAAATAATCTTTCCAAAAGGTTGATGGTGCATGGAAGGAGCCAGCCAGAGAAGAATGAAAGTCCTGGAGAAAAAAGGTAATATACCTTGTAGACTTACAGAAGAGTGTTTATATACATATTTGTTGTATGACATTTAAATCGAACTGCCAGGATCATGACATTTAAAAGCACCTGGGAACAAATTCTGCTCTATGGAAATTTTTGATTGCTAAAGACTTCCAGAGGCAAAATTTCACTATCAGCATGCGTAGTATGGCCACTGAGTAAAATGAACACAAACACAAAGTTCATAAATAGAGTTAAAAACAGAATATAAACATTATTTTTTTCCCATTACCTGGTGGTATATGTAAATGCAATTTGAAGCACTGACAAATTATAGGCATGAACCTATAGTATCTGCAGAAATTTTAACTGCTTAAATGTGACATTAGTTTCTTCATATTGCATATGTTCTATGGGCTTTATATGTCTTTTGAGCTACCTTGAAATCCTGATGACAAATATTGTTGTCTCCTTATATTCCCTTCCCTGGGTGGTGCTCTAGCCTGCTTACAAGCCTTTGAAAAATTACTGCCAAGAAACAACACTAACTGACATATGACTGCTATTTTCTATTTCTTCATTATGCAAATACTTTGAAAATTAAAAATACCATGTACAAACTAAAAATAAATGGACTTGATGATCAAAACCATGCTTTATAAGATAAATGCTGATGATCTAATGTAAATATTGATTCAAGAGAGGAGGCAATGTTTTCCTTAGATCCAGATACATCATTAGTGTATCAGCTAGGACCAGCCAAACCCCGCATGGATGCCTGTACAGCTCATTCTTTTCAACATTAGAGATATCTGCTGCTTTCTCATTGACTTCCCAGCAGCTATAGAGCATCCATTACATGTGTGAGCTGAGCTCCTTGTACAGGCTAAGTACAGGTACTGCTGGCTTGTCATTGCAGGCAAAATGTAATTGAAAACAGCCTTTCATAAGACTCTTTAACACCCACACATGCAGTCTTCTGAGCATAACCAGACTAAATGTTTAATCATAAACACTATTTTACTAGATGGCTTCAAACAATGAAAACAGCTATTTCATAAAGCTTCTGTAAATTACTGTAACTCCAGGAAGAGAGATACGCTACACTTAAGCAAAAAATAATCACCCCTCATCAAATGCATGTTTGAAACTGACTAAATACCACCCCAAAATAACAAAATAATGCTTACAATGGCCTTCAAACAGCAATGAGCTCTCTGTTCAGCTGAATCCATGCTACTGCATTCTCAGCTATTGCTTTTCCCCCTAATACAGAGATATTCTATTTTTTATTATAATTACTGTAAGAACTCTTACCTCTCCATCTCGTATTCTTTCATTCCTACTTTTACAGCCTTCATTACCTGGAAGATACATATTAGCATAGGATCATTATAGCAGGAGAGAATCTCGTATTTATAAATTTATGATTTATGACGATCTCCAGAGAAACCTATATTACAAAAATATCTTCTGTACTTCATTTAAATTTACATCAGTAGATGCATTTTAAAACTACACTGTTTAATCTTTAAAAATGCCTGTAGTCTCCAACAATAAAGCAAGTTTAATTGCCAAACCACTATATCCTAATGAAGTGCACCTCACCAAAACACCAATGTTTAATTGTGAAATCTCTGTGGCAGCAGAACGTGGCAGCAAATCCTTTTGTTCTACTTTGGCAAAACACAGCTATGAATTGGATTATCCTACAATGGGAGAGTCTCTTTTATACGTTGTAATCTAAATCAACAGAAAACTACTAGAGTTAACACTGGTTTGTAAGTCATAAATCTGATCCTTGTTCTCAGATTTGCTAAGAAAATTTTGTCTGTTTCTGTATTACAGAAGTTCTAGGCAGCTGCTCTACAGAAAAAAATACTTTCAGATATGATAAGATTATTCAAGATGATGAAAAACCAAGGAGTATGAATGCAAAATGACTATCCCTTGAGTTCAGTTTTACAATATTCATTTTAAAACATTCTTACACTTCATAGTTCAGATATCTGAGGAGCAGGAGCCAAGACAACAGCTGAGTCAGTAACCTCATCAGTTACTTTTACCTAAGCTCCCTCTGGTTGTCACCAGTCTCAGAACTCATGGCAGACCTGCATCTCTATATGGAGTACAGGACTGACATCCAAGTTAATTTCATCATCACCACCAGGAGAGCAGTACAGATCTCCTGGTATAGTGCCAGGTCAAGCCTAAGTAGCCTTGCTGAGAGCCTGGACTTGTCTTTGCCACACTGGTATGGCAACAGAATAGCAGGGTTCAGCACTGCCCCAGGGATATACCCCACTCTGAGGAATCCTTTCCCTGTCCTACACTGTGCATGGAAAGACTTCCCCAGTCCACTGGGTTCTGTAGACAGTTACTTGCTGGTTAAACTTGTCAGAGCTGCACATGGGCCTGAAAAACCGTGATCTTTTCTTTCTCCATCATTACACACATATTGGTGCACGCAGAACAGATAGATTGCAAGCAGGTCACCTTCTGCTGAGGCTCCAGCTCTTACCCAAACCCACACTTCATTTCTCACACATCACAAAAGCACCAGTGAGTTCAAGGACAATACAAGGTATATTACTGAGCTGCAATAGGAGGGATATTATCCTCTTATTTCTATCCAGCCTTTCCATTATTTTATTACTGAGCAATTCTGGGTTGCTGGGGACATTTTCTGAGTACCACTGGTACACTAAGAGCAAAAATTATTAACAGTAAAGGATCCATTACCTCTTTATGAGCTTCACTGGAGATTTTATTGGTGTAACGCAGAACTTCCAACTCCATGTCTGTCTTAATGACACGACTTAAAGAGAAGAAGAACAGATAGCATGTTAGGCTGCAACTTCACAGCTTAAGAATACAAAATGAAAAAACCCTGAAAATAATATGCATCACCTATAACAAGATTAGATCAAGTACACCTCAAGAGCAAACAGCTATTACAGTATTCATGACAGCAAAGTATTGTTGGCATCGATTCAGCAAAACGATCTTACAAAGGGAAGTCACAAGAATTTCAAACATCAGCCTGCCCTATTTAATACTTACAAACAAGTGGTTCAACCAACATTTTTTCAACTCATTCTACAATACATTAGGAACAAAACCAATGCAATTCTGCATTTGTGATGACTATAGCACTACTTCAAATGGAACATTTCTACAAGCATGCTTGATTTCCTTTTAAACACAATATGAAACTGTTTTACATAATTAAATTCCCAGAGCTCCAGAATTTCTGTTCAGCACAATCCCAACTCCCACCTATTTGCAATACCTCAAAAGGTGGGTGGAGGTGGTGTGAAAAAATGCTATTTTTGTTTGGCATTAAAAACCCAAACCATGAAATTCAGAAACCAAGGCAGCAGTAATTACATCCATGATGTCCATTCTTCCCCATGCTTCTGAAAGAAAATAAAAAACAAAAAAACCCGAAACAAGCTAATGCCCTAAAAACCCCATCCTACTCTTTGTGCCTTATGAGATACTGAATTTGTGTATGTTTATGTGCCTTGATACTCTCTTCTGAACTCATCTCAAAAATGCACCATTCAGCTCTTCTCTACTACATGTATTTCAATCATGTATTTCAAATAAAAGCAGCTATTTAGTGTGACATGAACAGTAAAGCAGACACAAGTTCTATAACCTCTATGAAACACCATGTACTCCTTCCACTGCTACACAAACTGAATTCCTAGTATTTTTCATGCCCATCTCAAAGGCAGCTGTGAAGTACATACTGTTTACAAAGCACAGAACAACACGACTGAATTGCATGAAAATATTTCAATCGTATTTTTGAGGTGCACTCCAGAGTTTGCAGCAGTTACAAAGAACCCTAACTGTTATACTTTGAAACTGCCACCAAGACCCCTCTTTTTATTGTAACACGCTCATCCTCACACCGCTGTAGGAAACTATTTACAGTATTTCTACTCTGTAGTTTGTTTTAACGAGTCCGGAAACAGGTTTCTCAGCCATGAGTGCCTCTGATGTGAGATTACAGCATTTCCCACAGACGGTGCATTACTACAGCACAGCCACTCCCCTTCAAACACAACTCTTCTGGCAAGGGTAAAGGTACCTTTGTAAAATCCTGATATTGAACAAAATGCTCTTACAAACAGAAACACTATAGAGGGGAATTTTTCTCAGTCAATTGGAATATGACACAAAATAATCACTATGTAATTGAGAATGAGAAGTACAAGGTTTTAAAATACACACCCAGGTGAAAAAATTATACAGGGATGGTAAAACCTGCTGACCATGAGTGAGGAAACAAACTCCTGCTCCTGTCTTTCGGCCAAGACATAAAAAAGAGTGGCTCAAATATATCCCAGTAAAAATGAGGTAGCAAAGGCTTACAGATTTTTAATTTTTTTCTTTTAAATCCAGTTCCTTGGAAGACTGCATGTGCTAGCAGGTTAATTTAATACTTGTTTGATGTGCCTTCATATTACTTTCAATATACAGTACATATCCATGCTCTGCAATTGCCTGAAAAATAGGTTGTTTCATAATTCAGCTGTCTAATCTTTTTCTTGGACTCTGCTAGTAATACGAGTTAGTAACTGCTGCACAACAACCATTTCCCTTGACTCGGGCATAAGGCTTCAGGATCAAATTTGTATTAGATCACAACTTCTCAGGTGTCTGAATATAGAAATTCATGCTCAGCCTCAGACTGACTATTCATGCAATGCAATCCCTTCATTTATACAAGGTCAGGCACTGAAATATTTTACAGAAAATGTTTAGTCATTCTGAGACCAACAAAAACCACTACCCAACCACCAGAAGGGAGGAGAGGGAGGAGGTACAATTCTGCAGGTAACAGGATCAACTTCACCAGACACCGAAAAGGTTCCTGGGCTCCCATGTTAGAGTGGTACTGTTGATGGAGTTGCCACAGCATGTCTGGGTAGTAGAAAAGCATGTATTTCACCACCTTCTCACTGTTTTGAGGGTGAAAAAAGCAGCACCCTCCCAAGCCAGGTTTACAGCAGTGGTTGGCACTTCAGGGCAATCTTGCAGGTGATGAGTGTCCACAGTTCTCATGATGTTTTCCCCCACTTCCAAAATAAGGATAGGAAGAAAATCCCACCTTTTTTCATGAACGTGAACTTCAACATTCTATTAAAAACACTTCTTGGAGCAGTTACAGCCTCTGCATCAATGCATTAATGTTTTAATGGGAACAAACAATTTCCAGGCTCCAGCTAATGTAATTGCCAAAATGTACAGATTCCACACGTAAGGCAGTCCTCAGATTAGCAGAGGGGGAACTCAGTGCAATCTAGCTGAAAGAGAAGCACAAGTCTCTGACTGTCAGGACTGACCTAAAACTTTCACCTTTTTTTTCCCTCATTTTACCCGTGAAAAACCATTTCTTCTTCCTCATTCTCCTTTTACACGTATTTTCTGCTTTTATTTTTACTTGGCCATATGAGCAGCTGGTCTTTTCACATATGTCAGTCATGCAACAGGAGAGAGAAACTTTAATATAAACAAGTATCATTTCAATCCTGAAATTGCATTTGGGCATTTTAAATGTCTGCATACCAAATTATATGCATGACCTAATCAAGTGATCAAGAGCATATAGAGTTTGAGGCAATTATGAGGCTGAAACTCACATAACTCAACTGTATTATCCTAAACCAGTGCTCTCCTCAAAGATACACAAACTGGTTCTCTATGTGCATTCTGCAGCACTGATAATGCTGCCAGAAGTATTTGTTTCCAGTTACCAGATCAGTGTTTTATCAGCTGGCTTGTTTTGCTGCTTTTTAGTACATGTGTGCAACCTTAATGCCTCCTTTCAGTGACATATATGGAAAACACTTGGGAATGCCCACTCCTCCTTTTCCTTCTGGAAGTAATAGATTTACAGACCACCTAATAAGTAAGGATGATGCCCATGTAGACAGACTTCAGAGTCCTACCTTATCTTTACCCTTTCTCACCTCTGCTGTTACCTTTCCACATTTTATTTACAGAAATTTCTCTACCACAGTTTATACATTTATGCTCTTCTGCAATACATAAAAACTTGCTAACTGAATTAGAATCAAAGCCAGCAAACACAGTAATGCACATATGCAAAGGAGAGGCATCACAGTACCATTCTGAAAGAATGGTGCATGAACACCAAAGACAGGAGTTCAAAAAAATATTAAGAGGTTTGCAACATAAGATAGAAAAACCTCTGAAAACACAAAAAGCAAATGCACAGCTTCAAGATATTAACATGCAGGCCACTTTTCACAAATAAATAATTATAGCTTTCCTTCAAAATAATGCAAAATACAGAACATGTGAAATCTTCCACATGAAACTATCAAACCCCATTTTCTTTGAGGAAATATATACAGGAAAATACAATATATACAGACACAAAGAGAGCTGCACATTACTAAATGTTTACTTCTAGCACCACCACAATTATGACAGACAGACACTAGCAAAATACAGGAACAAAAGGCCATTTGGCTAAGTGTTGGTGTCAGAAAACCTCCTTCTGATTACTAAGGAGATAATTTGGACAATTTCAGATTTTTTCTTCTGTAAGATGACATTTTCTTTTCAAAACTCTGAAATCAATACTTAGCATATCCATTCACTACGAAACTTCAAGTGGAAGCCTTTAAATTTAAAATTAAAGTTTTAAAATTTGTTTGGAAATACACACTCAATAAAATGAAAAAACAAAAAATTAAAACACCATCTGCAAACTGCTGAAATCCAGTCTGAGGTTGAATTCCTCTATGTTTTATCCTTAAGTTCCATACCAAGTCAGAAAATGCTGAGATCTTGAAAGAGTAAGCAAGTAAACAGATCCTTAACCACAAACATTTCACCCCTTGTCAGTACTGAATCATTTTTTCAGCATTTTATTAGAAGACTGTGTAATAGTAGAGTTGCCTTTTGCAGCTCACAGCTCTCCCTGGCTGGTTCAGAAAACTCAGCCATTTCATCTCCAGCTGGCAGTTTGACAGCATGGCATAGAGCAAAGTTTTTCTGACAAGTACCATGTAAAACACAGTAGTTCAGAGCTTGCCAAATCCAAAATGAAATGCATCCCTGCAAGGAGATGATTCAAAGGATGCAATTTCCTACCCCAGAATATAACCCAAAAATATTCCTCTTCCTAAAAAAAAATTGTCTTAATTCTAAAAATAATTGCTTTCCAAAGAAACTTTCTTGGCCAGTAACTTCACATTCCAAGAAGATTTCTACTTTAGTAGGCTTTAATATACATAACCTATCATTCACATGTTAATTTAACCAGACACTTAAATCCTAACAATCATCTTTAACTTACTTCTGACTTAAAATGAAAGCCACCAAACTCAGTAAAACCTTTTAAAACATTTCTGAATGCAAATCTGAATTTTTCTTCACTGAGAATTCCCTTTCCTTGAAAGCCAGCTGTAGGGAAGATGCATACCAAGGATCCCTCTTCCACAAGGCTACAGGAAGAACTAAATCAGAATTTCAGGCTGCCACTCACAATTCACTGAAGAGATGATTCTTTCTACCCCAGCTCCAAGTGCTGCCTTTCTACTGCCTCAATGCTCCACCTCTCTCAGTACAACCTCCAGGGCACCGACCTTATGTTTGTCCATACCTGAGCTTCCTAAAGAAGATTTAATCACCCTTTAATTGAAACCACAGAGGAGAAAAGCTTATCAGGTGGCACCTTGGTAAGGTGGATGGAAACAACCTGAAAGCTACCTTGGGAAAAAATCTGTAGCCCTACTCCAAAGCCTTCTGCAGCTAAAATTGCCATCTCTGTCCCTGTTGTCCTGCTATGTCTACAGAGCAAAGCTTGGAAGTCAGACAGGGCCGTCTCTAGGTCCTCTTCCTCACCCCTCTTAAATTCAGAAATCAAGCCTATAACATAACTTCTCTGTTCAGGAAAAGGAAGGGTGCAAATTCTAGAAGGACGCAATAGACAAGATCTAAAAATTAATCTCCCTTACGCTCATCAGCAGAATCAAGGAGTCCACCACCACACAGCTCCAGGTCCATCCATGACTCAGGGATGGAACAATGTCTATACAAGGCTTCCCCGCTTCCCACTTTCCTTTTACAGCTTTATGTCATGCCGAGCAATGAAAAATATCTCCAACAATAGATACGTCAGCTTTTAATAATTCTACATGTTCTGAAATCACTCTGATGTTCAAAAAACATCTCCACAGTTTTCAAGCTGGCAATTAGCTGTAGATGAAGACAGGAGAAGATGGTTCTCAGCATACGTGCTGAAAACAAACATTAAAAAACATAATATGTAGCAGCATGTAATACAATACACTACAACACTGGTAGTCAGAGGGTACGCCTGTGCTTTGTATTTTAAGATTTTAAGCTTATCTGTCTTAACTAAGGATTTGCTTCCTCATTTCTAGATTAATACACAAAAAAACCTTTGATAGAAACCTAATTCATTAACAAAAATCCACTATGTTCTTTCTTCAGTAATTTCTTAAATGGAAAACTACATTGCCTTAGTTACGGAGCAATCCTGTGGACAAAGCCAGTGATGTTGACCAAAAGAAGAAAACTAGTAAAATGGAGTAGTTTTGTACTTAGTCACACACCTAGTTGGTTTGTTTCTGATAGGCTACAGCAGAATTCCCCAAGAATTACAAAGTACAGTTATATGAATAAAAATTCAACAAAATTAAGGCTGTTAAAATAAATCCTGGAGAAGAAACAACACCTAATTAAATACTACCTGTTTAGACAGAGTTTTGATCTACACTTGTTTTCTTGCTAGAGTATAAATTATCCTCAGTTCATTTCCCATTCATACAAATTCATATTTACACAAATGTGACTTAAACCCTAACACATCCTATAACGTGTATCAAGATACAATGCTCAAGAAATGTTACACAAATTCTTTGGTTTTCAATGCTGTTACCTAGCCCTACATTTGTACATTGTTTCCAGTCCATAACACAAAACCATCTTAAAATTAAAACTCCTGTGGTAAAGTAGGTGGCTTCCGCTGAGGGAATCTCTCTGAAGCAGTGGTACAGTATAAGCATGTTCAACACTACTCAAAGATTTTATGTTACTCACCATTCTGCAATTTCAGGGTGAAGAATTTTGTTGTTCACATTAAATCTAAAAAAACCCAAAGACACTAATATTAAAAAGCAGCCAGACACAACAGCAGAGACTACATATTTACTCTTTCTCTTTTTTAACCATGTCTTCTCTGAGGAAGTAAAGTGAAAACAAGTATTGTACGGGAATTCAACAGAGAACCCAGTGAGAAGAATGCATCTAATTTTGAAATATATGAGACTAAACCAATACATCATTTTAAGACTGTGCAGAACCCAGTGTAACAGTATGTTTGAGACATGCTTATTACACTTCTTTTGACAAAGATAAAATGTTAGGTAATCAGTTCACTGCTATCAGTGTGGGTTGGACCAGACTGACCTCCAGACATTCCTTCCAAATTATTGTGATTTTTACATTGCTCCTCAAACACCCTTCAATGAAATTAAACACACTGAACTGCAGATTTCATCCTTTGTTTCATGCCTTCCCACTTTTGCATGCACAGAAGGTGGCCATGAGATAAACAACCTTGCTTAGAGGATGGTGAAAAGGAAAATGACCTCTCCATCTCTTTTCCAATCTACAGAAGAGGCAAAGCAGAAGCTTCCAACTCACCTTGGCCTCTGACACTTCACTATTTTTCTGTTTATTTTCTACATGAGTAATTCATGTATTCTTGGAATGATTTTGAGGCACTCTAAACAATAACACTACAGTGGCAAATAGAGTAAGAAGCTGAGTAATTAGGTGGAACACAAATGGATTTTCAAGCATTGTTAAAGGGTTTTTTTTGCTTACAATTTAAAGGCCTAAGGAGTGTTCTGCATCAAAGATATTTTTGTCCGCTCAGGACTGCTGGCTCTCCTGTTAGGGTATTTAAGAGAATTAAAATGCTACAAGGCTTCCAACAGCTCTTCAAAAGAATGTTGTGAGGCAACAGTTCATTTTCCCACATTTCAAAAGGAAAAAATGAAATCCATTCCAGGTTATTAACCATTCTTTATACCTCAGAAGGGACCAATGAAAGCACAAATCCAATTTTAAAAAAATTACTTAGAAGTCACTTAGTATAAGGGTCTTCTTGTATCCTGGGAAAGCAGAAAAAACCCCCTATGTTTCTCTTTTCCAGAAACAGATGCTCATAAACTTACAAAACCCTAATACGGGGAAGGCTAATAGCTCTGTATTCCTACTCCAAGATATGAAACAAAAACTTATTACAACATTCAACAAGGACAAGCTGTATGGTATTCAATATTATGGGTATTAATGAGAAATCACTGTAAAAACAAGACAAAAAGCCACCCACCAGCCACAGAACAATGCATCATTATAGAATAAAATTGGTCACTTGGAAACAAGAAAGTACCAAAAGGTCATATTTTCAATTTAATCACCACCATCTCAAAAATTATCACTTATGTACACCAATCTTAGAAATAATTCTAGAATGGAAGAGACAGTACAAATTTATACAGAAGAAAATATATGAATGACATAGCAAAATCAATCTATGAATATTCTAACAAGGCAAAAGCCTGAGCTCCCTGTGTGGCTGGAGAAGACACCAACTGACACCACCACAGAAAACCAAGACACAGAATTATGCTGGAGCTGTAACAACAGACACAAAACCTTTCAATAATGTCATCAGTATGTCAGACAGAAAACAGATCAATGAAGGCAAATGTAAGGAGACAGTGCAGCACTGGAGTGTCCAACACCAGCTCTATGCAGATAAGAGTAAATGACGGTTATTGTGAAGTAACAAAAGAAAATAAAGCACTGGGAAGGCCAGTTACAGAGGGCAGCTGACTTTGAGTCTAAAAATCCATACCTCAAAAGATTGACAAGATCACTTTAACCACAAGCACAAATGGATGAAATCAAAAGCAAATCAAATGAGCCAAACATGAACCTCATCAAAGAAGACTGTCTCACCTGAGCATTCAGAAAAGGGGGAAAATTGTACACTGATGTAAACTTACAGCAGCTCACACTTTTAGAAAAGCCATTTCATCCAAAATCCCCAGATTTTATCTTTCCTGGCCATAAAGGCTTTTCTTGAACTGTCTTTGTGCTGCCAGAAATCCAAGTCTTACTGGCTGGGACCACCTATTAATGTGGCAGTTCTTTAAAATTCTAGTTCACTGTCAATTGGGGAAGCTCATTAAACACACACAGAGGCAGTAGGATTTAATCAGGAGGGTGCTGGTGGGTGGAGAAGAGCCAAGAGGTCATCAGCTGAACAGTTCTCTCTCACCTGAAAGACAGATTTTCTGATGTAATGCCAACTAGAAAACAAGATGTTAGACCTCTGAGACACAGCATCAATGCATACGCATGAGAGAATATATTGTAGGTCACTTTCCCAAGGAACTCAAAGATTAAGGACAGAACTGTCTCAGCTCCACTCATCTCGTGGAAGCTGTGGGTCTTGTGTGAGTGGCCACAAGGCCACCTATTTGTTACTGTGAGACTTCTAAGGCTGATGACTCAAATTATGCTTCACTTTGGTTACTGCTGTGGTTTAGGAACAATATTCTCCAATTTAGTGCTCTCGCTAAAACCACGCCATTGCTGCCACTCACTTCCCCTCCTCCCCTCCAACTGGAAGCACAAAATGCAAAGATCATGGGTTGAAGTAATACCAATTACTGGAAACAGCAATGAGATAAGAAAACATACAGTAACAGCAAAAACATTAATAAGAAAAGGTGTTAAGACAACTTACACAGAAAAAACCCCAACAATAAACAAAACACCAGACTGTTCTGCCAAAATCTTTCTCCACGGGAAGGAACGCCCTTCTCTTCCAAAGCAAGAGAGTCCCTTCCTCCCAGCCCCAGCAAAGACAGGAAGCGGTGTAAACATCATCTGGGTCCATGGCTTCTTTGTATCCTAGATGTCATCCAGGCCGGGAGAGCTGGTGTGCTGTCTGCTGGTTGCTGCACCAGGAGCTCACGACTGCTATCTGAGCAATCCATATGCGGGAACACGGGACCGTTGAACAATGAAACAATTTGTTTACGCAAGAGCCCCTTTATTGTTTACATTACACTACATTTATACACTTTGCAACTATTGTTCACGCGATCACGCACGACTTGATTGATCTATGCTGTCCACACATCCTGCATGCACTTTTCAGAAAACCTGACTGGTTCTGATTCAGGATGGTACAGTCCTTCTTTATCGACTTTCTTGCTGTCTTGTTATTCTGTTTTCCAATGTCTTCTTTCCCAATTTAGCACTGCTTGCAGTCCAGCTGCTGATAAGGGTAACTGAAGATAACTTGGTGGGGCACCCTGACAGAATTCTGCATGCTTTACAACATCCATACTCACTGTCCACGGCAGTAATGGCACACAGTGACAGTGTCATTCAGCAACCAATATACAATTCAACATTACAAACTGTTCTCACCCAAAAATCAAATCCCCTCAAGGTGCACATCCTGTTTCCCCATCCCTCTGCATCACCCACCAAGTGCGCCCAGGTCCTTGAGCAAAAGCAATTCCTGCACATGGGTTTGCCTTTGCCTGAGGCAGGATAAATCCACACTGCCTTCCCTAACACATTTCTCATATGCACCACAGAGAATTTATCCCCTGCTACGGTACATGGAGCTTCTGGCTGACCAGGGCCAGCTCCGTTGGCAGAACCTCCAGTGAAAACTAACCAGGTGGCCTTTGCTAAATGTAGATCCCAATGTCTAAAGGTCCCACCACCTATTGCTTTCAATGTGGTTTTTTAACAGTCCATTGCACTGTTGAACTTTTCCAGAGCTTGGTCCGTGACAGGGAATATGAAACACCCACTCAGTCCCATGCTCTCTGGCCAAGGTGTCCATGAGTCTATTTCAGAAATGAGTCCTACTGTCTGACTCAACTCTTCCTGGGGTGCCATGTCACCACAGGACTTGTTTTCCAAGGCCCAGGATTGTGCCGCAGGCAGTGGTGTGAGGCAAAGGATTAATCTCCAGCCATCCAGTGGTTGTTTCCACCATTGTCAGCACGCAGTGCTTGCCTTGGCAGGTTTGGCAGGAGCACAGTGCCATCGATTTGCCAGGCCTCCCCTTATTTATATTTCCACCATTGTCCCCCACACCACAGAGGCTTTACCCATTTGGCCCTGCTTGATTGCAGTGCATGTTTCACAGTCATGGATAACCTGGGAGATGGTGTCCGTACTTAAATCCACCCCTCGATCACAAACCCATCTGGAGGTTGCATCTCTGCCCTGGTGACCCGAAGTGTCATGGGCCCATCAAGCCAGAAATGACTCAGCTTTGTGTTGCCAGTCCAGATCCACTGGAAACACTTTAATCTGGGCAGCCCAATCCACCTGTCTATTGTTGATGTCCTTTGGCAGCCCCCCATGAAGGACTGTGACAGCCATGTTCTCTACCCAGGCAGTGATGTCTTGCCACAATTCAGCAGCCCTGATGGGTTTCCCTCTGTGCTGCCAAGTGATCTTTTCCCATCAGTCATTTGCCACCACCCACACGTCAGTGTGGAGGTAGTGTTGGCCATTTCTCTCTTTCAGTGATATCCAAGGCCATCTGGAGGCTTTCAGTTCCGCAACCTGACTTGATCCACCTTGTTCCTCAAGAGCTTTTGCGACTCATCACGTAGGACTCCATACAGCAGCTTTCCATTTTCAGTGTATCTCCATGACACAGCAGTGAAGAGAGCACATCGCTTTTCCTTTCCTGGTAGCTGATTATGTGGTGGGGCCCCCTCAACACGTCACCTTCTCCTCCTCCTCTTATGATGATAATCTGAAATTTTCAGCTTCAGGCCAGTTTGGGGTAACTTTCAAGATCCCTGGGCAATTGGGGTTTCCTATTCAAGCTCGCTGTGTGAGCTTACTCCACATGGCATCAGGGCCAGGATGTGTGGAAGGGACTTCTCTGAACATCCAGCCCAGCACTGGCAGTCGGGCTGCCAGAAGGAGCTGTGCTTCAGTGCCAATTGATCAGAAGTAACATCAGCCCTTCTGTCTGAGGACTTGCCCACTGGAAACTGGAGCTGCTTTTATCCTTGAAGAATTTCCCGTAGTGGTTGTTCTTCCTCTCAACTCCCATACTTGCACTCCCAGGGCAGAGGTGGGGTTTCCATCCCACTTCCCTGTGTCCTCTCTGTGATCATGCAGGTAAAACCAGAGGTTACATCACGGTGTGTTCCCTCTCTCTGGCACAGGGAAGCACTTGCTCCCAATACCAGGGACTGGCCTGTACTGGCAGGGCATGGGACACTTCTTTAAATTTCTGGTGGTCCTCTTCAAATTATTGGACATCCTTGGATAGTCTTTCCACAGATGTGATGCAGAACCATGGCAGGCAAGAGGTACTTTTTTCATATAGCTTGCATTTGATAACCAAATTACCCGCTGATTGTTCGTATTTCGTGACCTCACTGCCAGTGAGCTCGCACACAGCGATGGCACGCTCTATGGGAACTTCTGCCACATGGTTGTGTACACTGGATGTCATCTGGATTTATACAGGACTGGTCATTATTTATACAGAGTACATCCAGCACAGCTAATTCTCTCAGGTACTGTCTCTCTGCACTATTAGACCATCCTTGAGAGAATACCTTTCCCTCATGCTTGACAGGAGTTGACTCCAGAGGCTGTTGTTTTTCTAATCCCCTGGTCAAAACCACATCCTGGGACAGGGATCTCAGCTGCCTGGCTTCAGTTCTTGATTTTGTATCGTGGGCCATGATATCCCAGCACTGGAACAGCTGGGTCACCAGGGGCTTTCCCGACTGGCTCCTGAAATCTTTTTGCACACCTCCCAGCTCACCTGGGGATAGGGATCAGGTGATTAGCTCTGCCTCTTTGTCCTGCTCTGAGGGCCCTGCTTCCTCTTCATCCCTCACTAAGCAAATGGATTGTCTTGGATTTCTTTTTCTGTACAGGTGTAACTGTTCCTGGCACGGGTTGTTCCTCTGGCTCAGCCGCAGTTGGAGTGCCCCCAGTGCCTGCTGCTCTGCTTTCCCCCTCCTCCTCCTGAGGGTGCTGTCTAGTGATGTGTCTAGTGAGTGACGGGCAGGGTCTGATAAATCGTAGCCAGAGCCCAGCATGTTGCATAACTTTGTGCCTCTCTGGAACTGCCACAGCTTTTTTGCAGTCACAGATTTTATCACTTTAACAGGGTCCTGCAGCTGTTCAGTTGTGAACTTTCAAATCTTTAGAGCAGAATAGTCCTTCAAAAGTTGTCCCATTTTCTTTCTTTAGCGTTCCCACTAGAACCACAGTGCCACTTGCTTTCTCTACCCCTCCAAGTGGAAGTACAAAAGGCAAAGATCATGGGTTGAGACAAGAATAATTTTCTGAAAACAGCAATGAGATAAGAAAATGAACAGTAACAGCAACACAATACAGTATACAAAAGGTGTAAGTCAAAGCAGCAAACAAAAGGTATAAGTCAAAGAAAAGACTTACATGGAAAAACCCTCGACAATTAACAAAATAGCGAATGGGACCACTCTGCCCACCGCATTTCTCTGCAGGAAGGAACGCCCTTCTTCTCCAAAGAAAGAGGGAGTCCCTTCCCCCAGCCCCCAGCACTGACATGAGCCAGTACAGAACAACATCTAGGTCCTGGCCATGCCCCTCCCAGCCACTGCAAAAAATTAACCCTGTCCTGGCCAGAACCAGGACATTTACCAACAATGCAGCTAAACAAACCAACCACATCCTAAAAGTTACTGGTTAAACTCAACAGGAAGAGCTTTTCACCACCAACAGTACGAGTATACAAATGGTGTTTAATTCACGTAATTTGTGTACAAACCCCTACAAAAAATCCCCCAGCCGTGGCCTCCCAGCAAAGCTTTGATTGCACTAGACAGCAAACAACTTACTCTTAACAAAACACGTACTAACCTAATGTTAAGAGGATTAGGCAGCACAATCTAATTCTACATTTTACTGCAATTTGCAAATTGACAATACTTAGATGATGAGATATGTGGTCTTGAGGAAGAAAACAAATTGGCATTTGCTACAGTTGCAATCTGTAACATATTAATACTCCAATTTAATCAATGCAGAACTAAGAAATACTACACTTTAAGGCACATTCAAATTGATTTCATACTCAGTTGTCCTTTCACATGCAAGACAAATTCATTACTTAAAAAAACCCTAGAAATCTACACCTCCCATATAAAAGCATTGTATAATGAGACCTCTTTTTGTCAGTTTAATGAATACACTGTGTGTCTACAGCAGTAAAAATCTAAAACATATTCATACACGATGTTAGAATGCTGGAATCCAAGGCACGCCTCTGGCTGCCTTGGGAGGTCAGGGCATGCCTTGGGCTGCCTTGGGTGGTCAGGAGCCCGGGCAAGGGGGTCCCAGACCCTGGCAAGAAGCCCCGAATGACACCATCTTTGACCTCAGCCCATGGGAAAAGATACCAACACTGCGAGAATCATTGCAAGCCACGAGAGTGTGAAAATGAGTAGTGGTTTAGTATTTTACGAGGCAAAAAAGTAGATTTTAGGGTTTTTAATATGAGGACGAAGGGTTTAAGATGGAGGATTTTGGGCGTTGCCCTGTTCTTCTTCTCCTTCTCTTCTCCTCCATCTTCTCTGGTGGTGGTGGCACAAAATGATTGGTAGAATGAAAAAGAGGTAGAGATTACATGTCTAGAATAGGTGCAAATTAATTGGTATAGAATAGTAAATAATAAATCCGTTGTGAAGAATGGTTGGATGATGGGAAGGGCACAGAAAGGCCGGGACAGCCCAGGACTGGGCAGTGCCCGCTCGGACTCGGCTGCATCAGATGTGCGGCCGGAGCTGAGAGCTGGCAGAGATAAGAAGAAATAACTTGAAACAACATCAGCAGGAGTTTCTCATCTGTTTGGGCTCGAGGTAAAAGCTTCCCAGAGGTGAAGATAAAGAACCCGTATTTGTGCGGAGTACCTAACTCCGACATTAGAATTTTCTCCTCTTCTTCAACATGGAGAGTCTTTGTCCTAATGAACTCATCTGGCTATGCAATATGAAAAAAGGAATTCACTGCAAAACTTTAAACATTAGGTACATTGCTTAAACTGTCCATCATTTCAATTGACTCTGAGGATGTAAAAACCCTGCCAACACAATGAGCAAAGATTTATTCAACAGTGTTTTGCACATTACTGTTCAACCCTACAGGTTCAAAATCCATTTTCTACATGTTGAGTCACATCCTCTCAAAGCATTTTTACAAGGGCTACATAACTGACATGATTAGATTAAAAAAAATCCTGCACATTTTCCAGCCTGATAGATAGATCCATGAATTAGGAAAAAACCTGAAAACACAGAACTGGCCTCTATTAGCAAACAGAAATATGTATTTCTAGAAAAGAAAGCACTAGAACTACTTTAGAAATCTGCCTTCTACACTTAAGCCTTCTGAGGCAAGTGAGAAATCCACTTCTGCAGGATTCCAAAGAGCTGCAAACAGAACTGACCCGAGGGGAGTCACCAGGAGTAGCACCAAGAAACAGTCCAGGTCCCCTGTCCCAAGCCCTTGTACCAGGCTGGTCCCTCCCTCTGCTGAGCAGGGCAGCTTTCCATGTACCCCTGGCCTGCAGCAACAGACCATCTTTTCTTAAGGACAACATCCCTTGCTATATGAGAGAGCTATCCATAAACTAATGGAAACCATGAAATAATTCACCAGTACAGGCTCTGTCATCAGGATAGAATCAAGCTTGGCTATTGCTAGCATGACAAAAATAACTTCAGGGTGATCTTCTGGGCACAGAAATAACCCACGACCACAGTAGTCATTTTGTCTCAAATGACTACTCATGACAGTAGAAAAATTAACCAAATAACTTAGGTAATAATGTTCCAGAAGAAGTTCAAAAGGTTCAAAAAGTAAGGCAAGGAAGCAACATCACTAGGGCAAGAAAAATACAGCTTCTGACAGACACAGATAAACAGCCTGCAAAGAGAGCAAGATTCACCTTAGGAAATTAGACATTATTTTCATGATTATCCATCATGAAACACCTCCTATGGCCCCCACCCCCCACTGGGCCAGGTCAGCCTAGGAGAAAAAAGACATATGGGAGCAGGAGAAACACAAAAGGGTCCTAGAAAGAAAACAGATCTTGGCCAGGTAGCCAGAAAACAAAACCAACAGGAGACCAGGCATAAAACAGAGCATCATGGCCAGAGCAGAGCCCAGCTGAGCCAAGGACTGAGAGAGCCAGCAAGGCACAGCCACAGGCAGGCAGGAGGGAGCACAGTTTGAAGGAACATATTGTGCAGTATAAATTCTGTGGGTGTAATCCTCTGGGAAACAATCAATACATCTGAAATATACCTTTCTATAAAGGAAACATTTGCTACAGGAGCAGGAAAGCAGGAATGCTGAAACTGGTTTGGGTCTGTAATGAAAACAAATATAAAATGGACCGGTTTATACAGAGAGCTACAAAATTCTGAGGAGAGCAGAGTTTAAAAGGAAGCTCACCCTGTCCTCCAGACCGCCAATTACCCCCGGCACATGGACCAAGCCCAAGCTCACCAGAGCCACCACGGCCCAGGAGAAGACACAAACAGAATCACAGAGATCAAAGGAAGGCATGGTATCTGCCAGAAGAGGGGAGCTGATCCAACAACAAAATCAATGCACGCTCTTCCATACTGTGAGCTTGGGAGGGGAAGGTACCAACCAGACCTGCCAAAGGCAGCAAAATGCATGACCTAGTGCTTAAGGGTGGAGAGGGATGAGCATGTGCCAAGTCTCAAAAGAGAAATATCAACTAACAGCTGGAAATCCCTCCTAGGAATGGAGAAGCACTCCTCCTGGAGCACATGGACAACATATTTACCACTGAGAAGCCAATGCTTAAAATATCATTAAGTGTTGTGGGATTATTATTTATTAAATTATATTAAAATTAAAATCTCAAATGAAGTGCTAAATGGAGTGGCTTCCTAGCCTAATGTTGACTAGTGAATGGGCTACTAACTGAACTCTTTAAACGGAGCTTAGTGAAATTTAGGGTAAAAAAAAGGGTTTTGGTAGTTCAAACAGACTTCTGTACATCATTCCAATACAGAACTGCTGATGAAGTTAGTAACTGTTTATATTTCATGTGGAGGTATATCAGATAAAACTGGAGATACTGCTCCACACAGGCAGTAGGGAGTCCACTTGTATGTGGAGAGCATAAGATGACTACTTGGACACAGCAACAGAACTCCCACTGGCTGTGACAGCAGAAAGGACACCGAACACTCACTAAAAGTGATTTGCGTGTATTATAGAATACTCCATACTTAACTCAGTGGGCAGCAAAAGCTGTCTAAATGCCTGGCACCTTATTCCCAACATTCCTGACAGAACCATTAAGTTCCCATTTGGGATACAGAGGGGAGAATGAAGTAATTATGAAATCAGATTCCAGATTTCACATCACTTGACACAAAGAAATGATCCCAGCAGAAAGCATGCTCGGACTATACAAACGAGTGCTCAGACTTGCAGCAAATTCTGTGCATTACCATCTTCACTGTAGAATGAACATGCTGCTGACAGAGGACAATGGAGAAAAATATAATGGGGTGACTGGAGTCAACGATCATAGAAAAATGGCCTCAGCATCTCAGAACAACTATTTATTTTAACATTCTTTTTAATGGAGGGGAATGTATTTCTTTTTTGCCATACACTTGAGCTAAAACAGAAAATTATCTCCTTTTAAAGATATCATACAGAATAGACAGTTGTATTTCATTAAAAATTGAGGCCACCATCCTCACATCCCAGAGCAAGCTGTGATGTATTTCTAATTACTGCACTTTCAAAATACTGCATGTAGGAAGACATTTTCACTCCACTAGTAGCCAAACTTCATAAAAAGATAGCATTAAGGGACACTAAAAGATCACATCTAGACAAATTATTATTCTTTTTTTTTGTGATTTGTGATTTTATTTTACACCTGTAATGTAACATTTTTTCAGAAGACTGTCCATACCAGGATCCCTAATATCTAGATTAATAATGTGCAGGGAAATCAGTAAGAGAAAGAGGCTACTCTTAAAGATTAATTTTTCTGCAATCTGAAAATCAAATATTCCAATCCCCAAAGTGGAAATGGATGTATAAGGATGGGTCTATTAGATTTTAAATAGCTACAGTAAACACAGACAAAGAGATAATCTGGATTAATTTAGATGCAAAAGAGATTTCAGAAAAAAAACCCCAACTGTATTTCAAGTCATTAGAAACACGTATCAAAATATCTATGGAAATAAAATGTTTGGCATCTGATCTGCCATTCAACATTCTGCCATTAAGAAAAAAGATAACTTAATTTGAAATATAAAATGAATTCAACATAACTATGTAACAATTAATGTACAAAAAAGCTGTGTCACTTACTGGCTGATCCCCTCAAATGAAGCTTCTTTGGAGACATTTCCACTATCAGTATTAACACCACGCTGGGAGGAAAAAGATTAATAATACTATGATTCTGACCCAAACACAGGTATTTAAAATTTAAATCATGGGGAGAACTTGATTGCAGTAAGTATTTGGGAAAACTTGCATATAAGTTTACCTGAATCACTATAAATAAAAAACACCCCAACTGTTTGTTCAAACACAGTCCAATATAAAAAATAATCAGTTCCATAGGAGATCAGCACAGAACTCAGGTCAGGAAGTGCTGCTTAGGAAAAAGACAAACTTCGATTTCTAATGCCCTTATGTCTTGAGAAGGAGCTGTGAGACCTATAAAATAATTATACAGGGCAAGAGAATGAAAAATAGGCAAGTTTTCTTTTAAAGTAATTTAATATTAAAATAAATTATTATGCCCTGCCTTGGCTATGTTACTATTTAAATTTGCTTGCTGCTCCCCTACAGCTTTCCATTCAAGCAAGCAGCATAAGCAAGAGTATTTTGGCTGCCACACAGCAGATGAACACTTCTGACATGAGCCTGGGGAACCCTGCAGAGCAGCGTTACAATTCTGTATCTGGAACGAGACCACAGGAGGAGAGGACCAGATTTCCATTCAGCAGCAGACAGAGAAGTGCTCTTCCCTTCTCTGAATACCTCTTCATGGCAGTGGGAGGAATGTGAAAGCACCACAGCACTCTCCTCTCAGCCAAAAATTATGTGAAAATTCCTGATTACAACAGGATTATAACAGAGTGATAACTACTCAACAACTCCATGTGAAGAAATGCACACTAAGAAGCACAAGATGGTCAAACATTCCATTTCCCTCATTTCTCTTAAAGAACATGAAGTTAAGCCATAGGGGCATCTTTTAAGTGTATATGTGCGTATACAAATATAAATCAAAGAAAGACTGAAAATTCTTTTGGGCATCTGTCCTTAATGGATAAAGAATTCAGATCTGAGGCCATGTAACTTCCTGAGGAGGGATTTTTTTTAAGATTTCTGTCTGGTCTCTATCATGGGAAAACAAGAAATACAGGAGCTGTCACTGCATTTGCTGTAAGGGAAAGCTCAGAGTCAGCAAAGAATTTCCATATAAATTGGAGACAATAAAACAGATAGAGTTTACAAAACACCGGTAAAGCAGGGGGGCAGCTGGGAGAGAGGTGATGGGGAAGGAGAAACTTGCAGTCCTCACCTCCACTCATTCATCCTTCTTCCAAAGAAATAAGCAAGCACCATTCAAAATACTTAGCATGCATCTGATACTGCCTCACTCCTTCCAGAAGCTGTTCTTACTAAACCACTCTATGCAGAAAAAGTATCCCCTGAATCCCTGTGGGATTCCCACAGAAAAGCCAAAACATGCTTATGACATGACCAGAATAGCATAAAAGGAAAAAGGAATTTGGAGTCAATGTAGATAGGGTGGAGACCATCATGGTCAATAAGCTTGTCATGTTTTATCAGAAAAACAATACAGCTTTTGGCAGACAGAATGCAGACTGGATGAGGCCAGAGGCTACAAATCTTGAAATCTAGAAGACTAGATTTTTATACATGGGTGACCTCAAATTTGGTGTAAGACAGGGAGGAAAAAATAGAGAATGACAGTGCAAAGAAATGCTACATAAGCTGGAATCCTTATTGAAGAAATTTCAGAATACGACTTACCAAAGTGAGAAGTACAGCAGGTTTCTTCAAAGCCAAGACCCTGGATATCTAAAAAGAGGTTTTAGATTACTGTTATTTGTCTTTTTTTTCTTCCTCATAACCACATTGATATCAATTTCATCAATATTCAATGTATATAAAGTAAATGAGCTGCAAAGAAAAAAATGTTCCTCTGATACCCTTCAGATATTGTAGTATTACTCGAGACATACAACAAGAGACAGTAGAATACTGTCATATTACTGTCAAATACTGTCAAAATACAAAATATTGACAGAAATACAGTTATCAAGTTGATGGTGTCCTCTAAAGACTTAAATACCAACTATAACTCATGTCTACTGTCATCATTAGGAAGACACAACATAGGAGCCTAATATTGTAATGTCACACAGAAATGAGGAACATCAGGGTACTCTATCTTGCACATGTAACATTTACATCAGTATTATTATGTTACAACGTGCTAAATGCTTAGCAAAGAATATTTACTGTTATTCGCACTGGGTCACTTCTACTGACTAATCCTTTTATTAGTCTCCTTCAGTCTCCTCCAAAGATTCACAAACTGAGAACAAAATCACTGGGCTTGTAGAGCACTGGACTTTGAAAGCAGCTGCAGAAGGGTGGGTGCTGAAGTACATGTATCTTGAGGCAATGAACACATGACATAGCTTCATGGAGCACAATTTTATCAACTTTAAACCACTTTAACAGCACACTACTAATATTAACAAAAGAAAGCATATGGCAGTGAAGTTCAAAAATATCAATTCCACCCTTTATTTTTTTCATATCTTAATCTCATGAAGTATCAGGATAACATACATGTTGGTCTGTTGTAAGGCATGAGAATCCTGTCAGGGTGCCCCAGCCAAGTTATCTTCAGTTACCCTTATCAGAGCTGCTGGAATGTAGACACTGCTAATTTTAGAGAAGACGTTGGAAAATGGAATAACAAGACAGCAAGAAAGTAGATAAAGAAGGACTGTACCATCCTGAATCAGAACCAACCAGGTTTTCTGAAAAGTGCATGCAGGACGCGTGGACAACATAGAAGAACCAATCAGGTCATGTGTGATCGTGTGAACTACAGTGGCAGAAATGCGTAAGAATGGAGTAAGGTAAACAATAAATGCACTCTTACGTAATCAAATTGTTTCGTTGTTCAAGGGTCCCATGTTCCCGCAGTTGGTCACTCACTGACATAAAGCTATTCTATAAAAAAGGCCCTGCGTGTCCTGATGGTGGAAAACCAACTCCTTGGCAAACACGACAAAAGTTATAGAAAAGAGCTGAACAGTTATGTTGCAAGCTTCAACAGCTTCTCACTTCAATATAGTCGAGGTCGAAAGCAGTCTTCATTTTTAAATTTATTTACTGGTCCACATAAAGAGCTCTTTTTCCCATCAATGAAGTTTTTAAGCAGTAAAGAAGCAGAGAACAGAACTGCAATAAAGACATTTGTTGCAGAAAGTGACCCAAAACTACTAAGCTGAATGTGATTTTTTAAAATGTGATTTTTAAAAATAAAACATGTATTTCCACTTGTAATTTTCACCATCTGACAGATGAGCACTGGAGCACCTGAACATTACGTGACTCCAACTAACACATGGCAAAAATCAACCTCTCCATAGCTCCCTCCACTCCCAGCTTCTGACATACAGATCAAACTTCATTTTGTAGCTGGACTCATTATGAAAATTAAATGAAACCTCCTCACAGCTGATGAGAGCAAAACTTTTGGTCTAGAGAGTCAGTGTTCTACAGGAACAGAAGAATCAGAGGAGTCTTCTTCAAGCTGCTCTCCATGAAAGTCACATACAGGGCTTGGCAGGAATACTGTCCTCACCTGCTGAGCCTTCCTACCAAAGAAACGATCATTGGCCAGGTGCACAAGTGTACAAACATCTGCTCAGGAATTAAATCAGAAACCTAACTAAGCAAGGCACATTAGCATCTAGAAATGTGAATATATTTGCTTATTCAAGTAATAGGACGATTCTGTAGAAAATAAGCGTGAGGCAGGCAGCTTTTCCCAACAGCTTTTTGGAGGCTTAAAATGAATGAAGGCTCCCAAGTGAGAGCTAGGACATGCAACCTACTTGACAGCAATCTCCTCAAATCTCCTAGGCATGGCAAAAAACTTATTTAGTGACGTGTTTCATTTGGATAAAGCCACAAACTAACAGGTCTCATCATACACAGAACATGCTTATGAGACTGCCTTTGGATTAAGAATTGTGTTCAGATCAAAAGAGCAGCCTTTAAAAAAATTTACAAATGCTTTGTAAGATAAAAGGATATTTTCCAGTAACAGGGAAGGGAGAGAAGATCCCACCAAGTCAGGAGACATCCAGTAAGAAGAGGACTAAAATTAAGCAAAGTCATTGCCACTCACTGATTTTGTATTCACAGAAAAAAGTATTCAGAAACACAGACAACTCACCTCGGTCACATAGTGGGCTTCATCCACAGCATATTTGTTCTTGAAGAATTCAGGGGGATAAATCCTTTGGAAAACAACAGAAAGAAACATTTGGGTTTAGCTCTGCTGTTATATTTAATAAGGCCACAGACAAAGAAATAATATTCTCTACAATCACAACAATAGACTCAGATATGAGGAATGTTTTAATAATCTTATCTTTTACTCTATTTCTCAAAATAGGAGATTACACAGAAAGTTGCCACGACTACAAAAATCAGTGCGTTTTAACCCAGTGCATGCTTAGACTGCACGGTCTCCTCTGAACGAAAGTGGTTTTTTCCCATTCTATGCAAGACAGTTTTGTTAAGGACTTTTGCCATGTCATTTATACACAACTTTTCAATTCAACAAACTTTGGAAGTATGTGGAAATAACAGAAGACCAGTCTGCCCTGTGTTACATTCAAAAAATGAATAAAACATTCTTTTTTTACCCTGGTAACCGCTCTACCACACTGAGGGCTATTAAGACACGGGCTCTGCTGCCTCTATTCCTCAGGACAGCAGACACACTCCTCTAACCCAAGAGAGTGGGCAACTTTACATGTCCATGTCCAGAACTAAATCTCTTCTACTCTTTTCTCCTGATATCCAGCCAGAGACATTTTTCTAAAGGCAAGAACGTGAAGGATCTGCGTGCAGTCAGTCCCTCCAGGGCTCTCCAGCTGGCTTCTGTACCAGTGCTTGTACTGTTGCTCATTCCTTCACTGTATGAGCAGCCAGTTATTCAGAAGACTTCAGTCTCTGATTGTAATCTCCACTGCCCCAAAACTGAAATAAATACAACCTCTGTAATCCTGAAAATGTGATCTCAAAATAATAGTAATTGAAAAAAAAAATTAGAAAAGAAAAAAAAAAAAGAAAAAAAAGAAAAGAAAAAAAAGAAAAGAAAAAAAGCACCCAGTTTACATCATTCCACAGAGTAAAGGAAACGTGAGGAAAAAAAACATGGCTGAAAGTGCTGGAGTTTGGGGGATCCCATGTATTTCGCTTCCTGAGCGACAGCAGGAGAGCAGGAGGTGAGTGCAGGACCAAAGCTTCAACTACGTAAATATTACACAACAAAAGCACAAGACCATCTGGGGAAAGAATATATGAGGCTGGAGGCCAAAGAGCATTTCTAACCCCTGCAGGGAGGACCAGCAGAAGTGGTGGGACAAACAGCTCAGCACCTTGAGGAGCTGCTCCACACCAAAGGCACGTGCCAGAGCTGCTGGCAGTACTAGGGGGCTGGAGCACTGCTTTATGCCAATTTTTTTAATCATGTCCTCCATTATCATTTACACTTCTTCATGCTCCAAACAGCATTGGGCTGTGACATGAACAACAACATGAAACTGTTTATGGTGTTCTCAAGTAGTAAATCACAGATTTTTAAAAACGTATTATCTGTGAAAATACTACTCAAAAGTAACACAAAACTATCTCATTATATGTTCCCTTTTGCAATACTCCTTCTGTAGACTCTTTCTATCAGTGACGGAGATTTCAAAGTGACTATCATTTATCTTTTCTCCCTGGCTTATTTCACATATAATTTAAAAAACCCCACTATATCCTCCTATCTTTATATACCCTCTATATTACAGTTCCCGTACCTCCAACTTTTGGGTACTCTGTTTCTCCTACAGGCATCTCTTTATTCTTCCTTCATTCCTCACACACTGAAGTATTTTAATAATCCAGAAACATGATGAACAGATTTAGCACCTTCAAACAAAACTGTTCCCTTTCACAGTTTTAACCAATTCATCTGGTACCAGAAGAATCCCAACTGTAAAACCAGCTAATGTATGGCCAATGGTAATTTATGTTAACAAATGCTCTTTAGAGCAATACATCCAAAGCACCTTTTTATAATTAGCTGCAATGTTTAAATCAAAGAACTGTTTAATGTAAAGTAAATATTTCATAAAAGTATACCCACAAGTGTGCTGGATTTTATTGACTTCATTTAATGCAGTTAAAGTAAGAATAGGTCTCATTTTCTGTAACTCCAATAAGAAAACTTCTTTCTTTTCACAAGCTCTTTCTCAAGTCCTTTTTTGTTCTTGTTGTTGCTAGTTGCCTCCTATAATTGTGTAGCCTACAGCACACTGCTGCGATTTTAATTCTTGGGTTAATATTAATCCATTCCAGCTTTAATCCTCCCCAACATCTCTTTCTATGTACACTATGACTCTTTCGAGGAACAAAAGTGGCTCATCATTCTTTCAAGGCTGAGGAATTTTTCTCTACTTTAAGAGAAAGAGAACAGCAGTTTCCCATAATCCTCCATCCTCTCCCTCAGTTGTTAAACTAGGTCATCTTTGAGATACTTTTGACTTCATCACACCTAATGACAAGCTGCCACGATTCCCAGATGTGTACCTCCCTGCTCATCTTCTTCTCGCTATCTCACTCAAAAGTCAGCAAGACTTTTAGCACGAAGTTAAGAGCCAAACTTCTCAGCTCCTCTCTGAAGCACTCACAGCTCTGCCTCACTTTTTTTATACAGTCATTTAGCATCTCTGACTAGATGGAAAAATAAATTCATATACACTTCCCACAAACTACCATCCCACAAGAGCCATGATGCTCCAGTGATAAAGCTGCCTCTCCCACTGGGAAGATTTCCACTAAGACCAACTCTGCTGCAGAACCACAAAGGTGCAAAGAAAAAGTGTACATGTAGTCTATATTAGAGCCAAAAAATTCTATGCTGTCACATATAGAAAAGCAGCGTAGAAAGCAACCAAAGGTCAGGGAGAAAGAGAATCAAGAGAAGAAAAGCAGGCCAAGGGAGGCAATTCTGCCCCTTAGCCCCGCCTAGGTGAGGCCCCACCTGCAGAGCTGCCCCAGCCCTGGGGCCAGCACAGGGAGGAGCTGGAGGTGCTGCAGAAAGCCCAGGAGAGACTCCAGGATGATCCGAGGGATGGAGCAGCTCTGCTGGGAGGAAAGGCTGCGAGAGCTGGGATTGTTCAGCCTGGAGAGAAGCAGCTTCAGGGTGACCTATTGCAGCCTTCCAGTGCCTGAAGGAGCCGACAGGAAAGATGGAGAAACTATTTATAAGGACATGGAGGGACAGGACAAGGGGGAATGGCTTCCAACTGACAGAGGGCAGGGTTTGATGGGATATTGGGAAGAAATTCCTCCCTGTGTGGGTGCTGAGTTCCTGGCACAGGTTGCCCAGAGCTGTGGCTGCCCCATCCCTGGAAGTGTCCAAGGTCAGGCTGGATGGGGCTCTGTGGAAGGTGTCCCTGCCCATGGTGGGAGGTTGGAACGTGATGATCTTTAAGGTCCCTTCCAATCCAGGCCATTCTATGATTCTGTGATCCTCAATGGAACCTCTCCATATTCTCTCTACTCTCTTTCATTTTTTCCCCAGTTTAGTGGGGCTCAATGAAAGATAATTTTGCACAACATGGTAGTTACTCTAAAAAGTACCAGTGCAGAGTTCCTGAGCAGATACAGGGCTCAGTACCTATTTTTATCCAATCTGAATGCAAAACAGGCTAAAGTCTAGCACTGATCACCATTGTCATAGTGTATCTTACATTAAAGGCTCGCTGGCATAAAGAAAATCAGAAGTTATATTCAATTATCATAATTTCAAGTACATCTGATACTTCACAGGGATGAGGAGTGCTTCTCTCTACAAATGACTCTCAAGAAGCTAGAGTAAGTTAACTGGTTACAACTTATTAGGTTTGGCTTTGTCATTTGTAACGCTGCTATGGGCTGCCAGTTTCAGAATTCTGATTAATCACTGCAGAGACTACATGCAAAAAACCCCACAGCAAGCCATAAATTAATTAGAAGGATAACCCAAGTGGAAGATATGATCCCAGATATTATTGAATCATGTCTCTTTACCTCTACAAAAATAAACCCCAATCCTTTTGTGAACAGATGTGAACAGAAGCAATGACCTAATTGTTACAGGCTTCAGGCAGGGGCTTGGGGTGGGCAAAATTGTTTAGATTCCCTGGCAACACAACTTGGAAAAACCCACAGAGAATAATGACCATCAGCCCTAAAAAGGCTCAATATCCTTTCCCTATAGTTTTATAACTCCAGCCAAACAAATACCAGTGTTAATTAGAATTGTCAATAGTCAACTTGCAGAATAACAGGAGTCATGATTTTATCTTATAGTGGAAATAAGCAACTCCAAACTCCTGGAACATGCCCATGTACGCATTGCCAAGCATCTAGGCAAAAGTCTGGCACCTCAGTGTACATGGCCATTAGAAAGAAAATATAAGAGTCCTGCACTGATGTTAATTTACGTGAATATGGTCCTCATTTTTCTGATTTTCAGCCACAAAGGACCCCTTAAACAAGAGACTGTCTCTAGTTCACCACTTAAAATTCACCCCAATTTCTGCTGAAAAGGCTTCAGTTATTTTGTGTTAAACATTAAAGCTGTTTACTTTCTGCTGATGTTTCCCATGAAACTCATCTCTCTTCTATGTTTTTCTACCCCATCTAGATGACCTGCTTGGTTTCTTACTCTCAGGATTTTCACAGTGATTGGGAAATGCTGAAGATGGCCTAAAGATGTGAAGCTATGTTTTAAGAAGATCTGAATTCTGATACACTGCCTTATTTTAACAGCTATGGCTTTCTTTAAGCACCAAATATTGAAGATTCATCCTTCAATGATAACAAGTGACAACTTTATTTTGAACAAAATTCTACTGAGGTAGCAATAGGAAAAAATACGTGGTGAAAGCAGCAAAACTTTCACTGTAAAAATACAGTGTGAAACATTAAGTCAGAGAATAAATTAATACCTTACAATAACTGTACTTCATTTCTCTTATACACATTTATCAAACACAAAAACCACCAACAGAAGTGTAAGGGAGCACAGTATCAAAAGCTAGTAACCATAGAACCCAGTCAGTTATTCATCTTAGTGAAAAAATCCAAGTTTATTCTAAACTTTTCCATTTGGTTTAACTAGATTCACAGTGGTACATGATGGCATGTTTAAAAACCAACATGCTTCGCCAAATCACACCAGCTCAGATTTTGCCAGACCACAGTATTAGGACTGGATCCACTTTGATGTGATCCTCAAATAGGAATATAACACTGACTCCTCTGTTTATCCATCAGTAAGTTGAATAGCTATGACAGCTCTTTGTATCTATAAATACACCAAAAATTTATTTTAAAGCTTTTACATATTTGAACAAAATTCAATTTCTTCGCAGTAGTTTATCAACCATGTTATATTTCCACTTTAAACCCAATAAAAACTTGGTCTCATTGTCTAAAAACATTTTAAACCTGTTGTTCATTATATTGCACAAGAATTCATAACATCTCTCAAGTTTCAAATCTTAAGAGATCTGTACAAATTTGACATTACTGTAAGAATTCCATTAAGCAACATTTCTTTGTATGCTAAAGGACGCTAGAGCAACAGCCTTGTAATACCAACATGATAAAAAGTGTTCTAGTTTTCAGAACTGTATTCAGAAGAGAGGTAAAATGAGATGGATCTACATCACAAATGCCAAAGAAAAACTGTGAACAGAATTTATAGCAGCTGATAGCTATTCCTGGAAGAAACGCATCTAAACCAACTGCTAATATATTTGCAGCCTAATTGCTGATATACATGTACATGCTTTCATTTGCATCTAAGCATTTGTCCAAACTTTAATATATTTAACAGTTATTCCTAAAGGTTGCTCTGTATTTTCATGTTTCAGTGTTTCTAGGACAGATTTTCAGTTTTTAGTTTTTACAGTGGATCAGCTCTAAAATGAAATTCAGCTTTTCCTGAAGTAGTCCGATTTAGCTCTTCTTCAGCATTTCACCGAGTTCCTACTTCAAGATTACTTATTTTACTGCATAGCCTAGAATGTAAAATATTCATGTAGGGAAAAAATATTCCAAATGGTATGTTCACTAAGAACATTAAACAAATTATACACCTTTAATGTTAATATTTGAATGGTTTCAGAGAATTCTTTAAGTCCTCACATCTGGCCTTGTCTGCGTTTTGCAGCTATTCTGGAAGATGGGTGTCTTACTCCACTGTTACATATAAATGAAAGCAATAAGTGTAGCCTACCATAAGCACCAACGTGATGAAACTGCTCTCTGCAAAATGAAATATTAATTTAATATCAAATGGCACAGACAACAAAGCAGTATTCCGGATGGCTGACCACACATGGTATCACTGAACGTATATTAGGGCAAATAATGAGAATTACCTACAATTTCTAATCCCTGTATCTGGCTTTAGCAAAAAAAAAAAACAAAAAAAACCCAAAAACCAAGCAAACAAACAAACAAAAACCCCACAAAAAAACTCCCAACCAACCAACAAAACCCAACAGCATTAACTTAAGGTGTTTTTTTTAAAGGAGCAGTAGGAATCTCAAAATAACCAGTCAACAACCCTTTTGAGGAACTCCTAGTATGTCAGGCAGGAAGACAGCAAGGACTGACAATGCAACATGCCATGCTAAAGACTCTCTCCTACAATTAAAATACAGATCCACAAGCCTTAATTGTCTTTTGGATCCACAGCTCCTGGTAAATACCAGAAAGTTATATTCTCATCAGCAGTAATTAAGAATTAACATAGTTGGAACAGTAACAGAATAGACCAATAACAAAGACTTCTACACAATAATGTTCAGAGTACAGCACTCTCTTACTAGGTTCTACAAGTTTTATTGCCTAAAATACATGAAAAATGCACCAAGCTTGTATCACAGAATCAGGAGAGGATGATTCTTGATGCACTGAGACAGAAAGGCTAAAACTAGTGAACTTCACAGTAAAGCTTTCTTCTTCTTCCATTCACCCCTGACTTTCATATTCAGAGACACAGATATAAAACACCACTTTATGGCAAAATCACTTTGTCTTGAGCAAATTAAATGCCTACATTGTCCTGCAGGAAGTGCCCGTATGTGGCAGTGCAGCACGCACAGGCTTACTGCCAGCAAGTCACAGCATGAATTACATCACATTTTTCCTCACTTAAATGAGGGAAAGCACATGCACAAGCAGAAAATTGGACAAGCATAATCTTCAGCAACTGAAGTTCTACACAGTCAACAACTCATTTCTCAGTCCTTGCTAAAATGAGCTTAAAGCAGAGTACTAGCTTCAGAGAGACTGCAGATACAGAGTAACAACCTTGGCAAAATTTAAAACAGAAGAATAGAAATACATTAGAAAATGTAAGGGGAAAAGGGATGCCAAAGCAATGTTTTAATGCTGTCAGAGAGTCACCAACAAACTCCCTTCTCATTACAGTATCATCAAGGTAACAGATGGCAAAGCATTAACCAAACAAGAGGGTGTCAAGAACTGCTAGGAAGAACAACACAGCACACTTTATGAGACACCGGCTGATGTTCCTGATTTGGTCCAAAAAATGCCATCACCTTTATATTCCAAAGGAATTTCACTATCTCAAACAAGAAGATTAAAAGGCATCAGGCTAGATTTAAAACAAAACAGTACAAACAGGCTTGCTGGTATCACAGACAGTCTCCAGCAATGTTTTGACTACCTTAATGGTACTCCCTTTCCACAATTCTCTAGATAACATCTACGTTCTTTGAAAGACGAAACTACCTGCACAAATGTAAACTCAGACTCCTTGCTCCTTTAGATACAGTCAACAGTAAGACGCATTCTGAGAAAATAAAGGACTTAAAAAGAAATCAAGCTAAAGATGACAACTGAAGCTGATCTGACTGGAAAACAAGCAGAACTGTAAGAGAAGCCCTGTCTGTCTGAGGGGCAGAACAGTAGAGTCCACAGGCATGAAGCTGGACACAAAATGCCGGGTATGTGATACTGGACTTCCCAGTGCTACACACAGATCATGCAGAATCAGAATAACTAGAAGCAACAATACAGGCCATTGGACGTAGGATATCTGAAATGAAGTATTGAGGAGAATGTCACAGTCAGTGCTAGTAAAAGCCAAGCACTGACCTACCTATTTCATCTACTTCAAGTATACAGTCTCACTGCTCCTGCTCGGCTATTTCCACTACAGGCATTCCCAAAAGATGAACAGCTCTTTAGACTTTCTATAAATTCTACCTCAAGCAGCAGTGTCTCAATTAGACATTTAAGAGATACTATCAAGAGCTACCCAACAAAAACACAGAAAACTTGCAGTTGGTAACCTTTGCTTTATTTCTCTCTGCAAATAAAATTCTTCCTTGGAGTCAAGGGCTCTGTACAGAGAGAAATGTGACTAAGGAAATGTTTAAACACTGAAATCCCCAAAAGATAATCTTGTAGCATTAAACTGATGACAAATAATCATTAGAAAGCTCTCTTCTCAAATAAAAAGAGCAAAGAATTATAGTGGTTAAGATATTAAGTGTAATTTCTAGGTCACTATATAGTAAGTGTTCCACTCAAACACTGATCTCAATTCATGCTTCTTAACAAAGAAAGTTACATACCGAGTCTGTTAATAGCAGATGTTCTGCTTGTACTTTGGAAAAACACCAATATTACAGGGGAAACAAGTAATATCTAATATCCCACACAAAAGTACTATAGCAAGCTCTGGAATGTGAGTAGCATGTCTCACAGCTCCCATATTAATCGGTAAGAGAATGAGACAAAGCAGCATTGATTTTTACAGCAGCATTAGATGACCTGAACAGCTTTAAGAAGGAAGGGGATGATAACATTCCCATTTTACAACTTGTAAGGAAAGCTAAACCACAAAGAAGTTGAATGAACTTGACACAACTCAATGGGCACAAAGAAAAGACAAAACCTACCCTTGCACACAGCACCCTACCCACTACATCACGTTACCCCTGCCAGACAAAGAAGTATCTGGTGTCCCTCAGGACTGGGGTTGTGGCCACCTGCTCTTGACTGCCAGAGCTCCAGCAACGGGTACACAGCAGTAAAACACAGTCTGCCTGCTTTACACTCACATTTAGCTTTTAAGAAGCATTAGTATTAACGATACATTTCTCTGACATATTTTAACAGAACAGATGGGTTTGTTTTTTTCTTTTCTGTTTATCAACAGAGATCACACTCTTTGAGAGAGTCCTTCCTGAGCATACAGTTCACAGGGAATAAAAAACATAAGGAAAACAGTTAACATCAAGAGCTAAGAATGTGGAATTTTTGAAGTGCAAGAATAGAGGAACCACTGTAGGTATTTCACTTGAGATTTTTTTCACTGACGCACCTTCCCAAATGCAGGGAAACAAGAAGGAGAGCTCTGCCCTCAGGCCAGGCAATGGCACAGCAGAAGGCAGTGTGGAGGTGCAGAGCCTTGTTGGAGCACTGCTGGCAAACCCCCAGGGACATTTCTTTTGCTGCAGCTCACGTTCCAACCACTAGCGGGTTTTTTGTATAAAAATACAGGGCACGCCTGATAAAAAAACCCCCTTAGATTCTCAGATATTTCAAAATGTTATCAGGAGTTTATATCACTGAACTCAGTACTCCTGGTAGCACATTACATAAAGTATAAAATAAGAAATGCCTAGTGGGAGTTATCAACATTCTCTGTCACACCACGGGAATAAGATGTGCTATCTCATTCTGTGGTTTGAAGCCACACCCGGATATTAAAAAAACTCTGGTAGAGCATTGTCAAACATTTGCTTAGTGCTGGTTCTTTTCTCAATACACCTGAATCAAAAAGAGGAGAGGAAAAAGAAGCATTTTTAACAGTTGAGCATTCACTTAAAGGCGTATACTGGTAGAGATGGCCAATCAATGGACTGATACAAATTGCTATTATGGTTTCAAGCCTTCTCAACAAGAAATTTAAGCTGTTGAAGAAAGCAGTAAGAAAGCAAAGATTTATAAAAATAATTACTGAAGTAAAAGTCATAAAAACAATACACATTCCTCCCAGACCAAGCAAGGCTTGTGGACAATGAGAATACTGGGGCAATGACTAAATTGAGCATTTGAGAAGCCTGAGCATTTGATCAGCCCTTTTATTGTCAGTAAAGCAGCAAGAGCAATCCAGACATTAATTATGCTGAAAAAGTAATTTTTATCCACAGAGAAACTGGGCATTGGGATTCTCATGAGGTTTAACAAGACTAAGTGCTGGAGCTGCATCTGTGTTGGGGCAACCCTCAGGGTCAATCCAAGCTGGGAATGAACAGGACAAGAGCAGCCCTGGGAGAAGGACTTGGGGATGCTGGCGGGTGAGGGCTGGCCCTACCCCAGCTGTATGTGCTGGGACTCAGAAACTCCTGTGCCCTGGGCTGATTCTCCAGTGTGGGCAGCAGAGGACAGTGGAATTCTGCCCTCTGCCCCACTCAGGTGAGACCCCACCTGCAGCGCTGCCCCAGCCCTGGGGCCCAGCACAGGAAGGACCTGGAGCTGCTGGAGCAAGACCAGAGGAGGCACTGAGATGATAAGAGGGCTGGGAGAACTGGGATTGTTCAGCCTGGAAAAGAGAAGCTTCAAGGTGACCTAACTGCAGCCTTCCAGTGCCTGACGGAGCCAACAAGAAAGATGAAGAAAGTCTATTTACAAGAGCCTGGAGTGACAGGACAAGGGGGAATGGCTTCCAACTAAAAGAGAGTAGGTTTAAGATTACATATTAGAAAGAAATTTTTCCCTGTGAGGGTGCTGAGTTCCTGGCACAGGTTGCCCAGAGCTGTGGCTGCCCTATCCCTCAGAGTGTCCAAGGCCAAGTTGGATGGGGCTTGCAGCAACCTTGGAAAGTGGAAGGTGTCCCTGCCCATGGTGGGAGGTTGGAACGCGATGATCTTTAAGGTCCCTTCCAACCCAGGCCATTCTGTGATTCTATGACATACAATAACAAATGAATGGGGGACAAGAAATGGAAATCACTGTACCAGGGAGAGAACTGGAATCACGGAAAATAAGCAGCCTGGGGAATTGCAAAGCAAGTCTCGTCAATCAGAAGTCCAGCTTTATTGTGCAGTTTTGAAAGGATCAGATGAAGGGTAAAGCAACAGATGTACTATCTGAATAATAATAAAATATTTGACAAAAACCTCTCTCAAGACTGTTTACTCTCCAAAATCAACTCAAATTGGCTTGGACAGAAACACTACAGTGTAACCTGAAACCAAATGACTAGTCATAATAAAAAAATGGGAAAGCTAAAAGCAGAAAATAAAAATAAATAAATAGATAAAAAGATGAGCATTCCCCAGGCTGGGAAACCCTCCAGCTGTCACACCAAAAAGTGCCGTGTCAATTTAGAGTGATGTTCCCAGAAGTTAATACAATAAACAGAAATGGACTGTAAGTCTTGATTAGTGGGATTGTACAAAGATTGAAATTAGTTCTGACACTACTCAGAAACAGAACTGAGTATGTTTGAGATCCACAGAGGACAGTTCCAGGTGGTAACAAACCTTTCAGATAAACTGCAATGCCAATTCATACAAAACAGTAATAAGATGACCTAAAGTGATTAAAACCTGGGGTTTTTTTAAACAGCAAAATAAAGGTTCAGTGGGTACTGGGAAGGGAAAAATTGCAGTAAACGACCAAACTGAGAGATGCAGAAAAAGAAAAGCATATTTCATTTTAGATAAGAATTTACAATAAAAAATAGCAGGAGATGGTGGATCAGTTTGGAAGGTAAAACCAAAGAACACATAGCTCTGGAGCAGGCTGTGGAGAAGAGGACCTGTATGCTCCACATTAATAAAACTCCTGTAGAAGATGTCCTTCATTCCTGCAAAATGTACATCAAGAAGAGCAATTAAGGTAATCTGGAGTTCGTTCCCTATAACCTCCACACGCACTCCACTATCTTTCCAAAGAGCTGTCTCTACTGTCAGCTTCCCTTCTACACACCTTGCCTTCTCATTGCCAGACCAAGGGTAATTATAGCACCAGTCTCCATCCCCATTATACAATCAGATAAACATACCATGCTGTGCACAATTTAATACTTACAGTTATTCAAAATACAAATGCCTCAAAATCTCACCAATCTCCATTAAGAAGAGATCAAGAAATCAATTTCTTAGCTTCTAATTTTCACAGTCACAAAAAGTTTTTAAGAAAAAAAAGGTAAAAGCCCCCACAGACTGAGAGGCTACTTTCTTTTACAAAAGTGTTAAGGGGAAAAAAGCAAACAAACGAAAAACCCCAACCATATACTTCTGTACTTTTTTCAAAAGGCAGTAAAACTACTCAGCTTTACCGTTGTCAGTCAATCATAATCACCAAAACCAAAGGCTGATTTTGGTTGTAACCTACTAAAAATTTATGACAGTGTTTTAAAGAGCTTCCTCATTAGGTCACTGAGAATAAACTTGCAAAGCATTTCACTGTGCTTTATTACAGCTCCAAGTGCTACTCCAAGGTTCAACTTTGAACACAGAGACAGCTTTCAATCAAATTCGTGGAAAAACATTACTCATAGTGAGTGCAATGCTGGATTAAAGCTGCAATACTTACCAGTGATCCAGCAGAGCTTCGGCGAAAACACAGGAAATTGCACAGGAAATTAGGCATCACAGTATTATTTTACTGTTTGGAACCATTAATACATTTAATATGTATTTCTACAGTTAGAGCATGAAAGTGTTAAATATTTTTTGTCTTCCATTAAAAACACTCTATGTGCAAAGGCTATTAAGTTATTTTGGCATGCTCTCCACATAAAGCAGCTGCTGTACAGTATGTTTTACTTTATAAAATACCTTTAATCAGCACACTGACTAGTACTGTCATTTATAATTAAGGAGGTAAATGGCAGGTGCAGCATTAATTAGCAAAATTGAAGTCTTTGTGAAGACATGCAGTCATACCAACTTAATGGTCTCTAGGAACAGAAACGACTGCTAACAGCTTTGTTGCACCACAAACTTGACTAGGTAAGACTGTGCCAAGAAAAAGGGGCATTTACAAAACAATTACACTTCTGAAGCCTTTATTATCCTATATTACCGGATTCATTTCCTAAACTCTTCCTTCTAAATTTAAAAATAGAAAAATATTCAGGAGCAGAAAAGCCACCCACTAAGCTCAGAGTCATTCTCAGAGTCTGTGTTTCTGCCTTACAAACGACCGAGGGACAAGGGCAGAGGTATAGGTCAAGAGACATGCAAAGTGGTTGTCTTACTTGAAAAGGTTTTTCCAGCCAACAAGTAAGAAATTGGGTGGCCTAGCATCTGGAGAAATGCCCACACCCACAATTTAAAAACAGAGCAATGTTGTTGCAATCCCTTCCATGAACGTAGGACCACTGGTCCTACAATTACCCTCATAACAATTCTGCAACTGCCACCTTAAGAGGCTGTGTGTTTTTTGGAGAAGGTCCACAGTCTGTGAGTTAAATTAAATCTCTCCTTCCTTTTAAAACTGAAGAGGTTATTTTGGCTTGAAGGACTTCTGGAAGGTAACCTTACAACTATTTACAAACCTTCAGAGCATACACATTCAACATGAAGTCCTACTAGATCGGTAACACTTCCAAAGTGGTAGTCACCCTCAACACCAGTACTGCTTAGTGCTGGGCTGTGAGCTCACCCCAGCCCAGACTGGTGCGTCCACCATCTCCATGTCCACCTGTTCTGCAGAGTCCCCAGGCACCACCTCAGCATGCAGCACCACTCATAAAAACAAGTGCAGTGGTGAGGCTGGAAAAATTGCAGTGTTCATGGTCTCATTTGTAAAGTTATGGTCTGCTGATCTCCAAGCAAACGTTCTCAGACACTGCACTGGCTTTGGCCAAACTAAGACTGCAATTTGAATGGAGTCAAAAAGTAATATGAAATTTTTGTATTACTTCAAGGCAAAAAGATTAACCCTTCTGAACAACACATTATCCACGCTATGCTTCAAAAGCAATTCAAATACGTGTTCTTCAGAAGTGAAGGCGTAACAGTACCTCAGATGATACATTTAGTAATACAGCAGTGGTAAAACTGTAGTAAAGAGCCTTTTGCAGTCATTTTAAGAGAATGTGTTTCTGCCAAAATTCACAGATTCCCACATCTGTCAAATGGAAAGCAGTATAAACACAGGGCAAAGCAACTCCACCTGTGCTATGAACTAGCAGACCAGCTGCAGACCTCTGTAAGATACCAACCTCACAAATACCACACAACACATTTCTGCTTCACTGATGTTAAATGACTGTTTCTTCAGTGGGTAGACAGTACCTTCCACAGGCACAGCAGTAAGCACTTCCAAGGCAAACAAGAGTAGATAAACTGCAATGGATGGAAGGCGTACTTACTTGTGTTTTTCTTTCAGTGCTAATTTTGACTTAAAATTGAATCTTCTGGGAAGGAACACAATCTCTAGCTGTGTGCAGTACCCACTGCCAACCAACTTATGAAGCAGAACTGCTACTGACTCACAAACGAGTTATTCATCCATCCTCCTTCTGACAAGCAGAAAAAGTACATGACCACGGCTGACAGAAGAGAAAACAAGATTCAAACAGAGGGATTCAGGAAGGGTAAGGAGAAGAATTTAGAAAACAACAAAGACCATTTGTTATACTCTGCAAGAAGACACAATGACAATAAACCACTTTTAACTAGACGTGTAATTCTGCAAATGGACAGATAACAAGTGCTGCACAAACAAATCAAAAAGGCCACTAATTATAAACACCACAATATTGTGTCTGAGAATGCAAAATGAGATGCTGAAATTTCAGTAATATTTTTAAGCTTTTTTAGATTAGGCACAATCAGCGTGGGTATGAAACAGCTGTTTTGAACTAGCAGAAGAGAACTTAAGGATAGGAAAAAACTTTGCCTGTAAGCACGAACAAGCACCAAGCAGGAGCAGATTTCAGAGTGTACACATGGGGGTTACAGAACCTGCCATCCCAGACAGGTGCAGCTCACAGCTAAAATATTTCAGACAGCAGTATGCAGATTTTATGCCATCACAATTTCAGTCCCCAGACAGGTCTGAGACAGTGATATTCATATAAGCTCTCTGAGAAGACAGCAGCCATGCCCTACCATATGGTCTGGCACAGTTCAGCACATGGGATCAGTTACAACTGTTTTCCTTTTCCCAAAATTAGCATTAAAATATAAGTGATAGCTTCAATTAGAAGTGAAGCATCTTGTCAAAAGTTTAAATTAGAAGCAATCCAATGCTCTGAGACAATGTAAATGATACAAAAATTTACAGTTTGATAGAGGGTTATAAATACAATTAAGACTGAGAAAATAAATGAATGCATAAATAAATCAATTCCTCCACCACTATGGCACTGTGCAGTATTTACTACCCAAGTGAATGGAGAGATGTTTATGGCATACTCATAGAATAGCATTAAAATCACATTTCCCAGCCTGTGAGTTCATTAAAAAAAACCACTATCAGAGAGGCTAAACTACCTTATGCCATTCAAAAAGCTTCATTAGCTAACACTGCTGCAAACTGGCAAAGCAGCTTGAAAATGCCTGCTTTATTATTTAACTTCCTTGGGCTAAACACAAGATACTGACTTTTCTTTATGGTTCACCTTCCTCTCAGAGATACCATGAGATTCATGGGTTCCAATTCTAAGGGTATTGTTTTCCAAATGGTGGCGGATCATTTCATATCAGATGATTACTATCAACTCATCATGTTTTGTATCTTTGTATATATCACTCTATGTACATATCATTCACACTGCATGATTTGCAGTAAAATCTGATTAAATGACATAGCATTGGAGCTCTATAGACAGTTACATCATATGAAGTACTCGGATACACTGGAATGTAGTTAAAAGATAGGTCTTACTTTCCCATCCAAACAGCATAGCTTTCAGGGAGTTGTGGAACAAAAAGCATAGATCTTCCAGTATCAACATCTACTGCTCCAAAGCAGCCTGCTTCAGTTACTCCAAAAGTCCAGTGAAAGTAAGATTCCTAAGTGAAAACAAAATATATTCTTAGAAGAAAGACCTCACTTCTATTAGCTCTAAAAATACACTACAGTACATATTAATTTCTATTTCCACACATCTGGAAGAGGTCTCTCTTGCTTTTGGAGGGGAAGAAGTGGTTTAGGTCTAAATCTTTTCAGACTGGTTAGTTTTAGGTTAGAATAATACAGATCTCTTTGTTGGCAACTGGAAAGGATCAGAGATTAATAAACTACCATAAGCAGGTTAACTCAGCACAAGAGACACATGCTACACATTAAAATACATTCTTCCAATCTAGAATTAGGGAATGTATTATCAGGGAGAAACAATCACGTCACAAGAGACAAGGCAAAAGCAGAGTGCAGCTTCATTGGGTTGCAAAAGCAAGAGTGCTGAAGTGAAAACCCAGCCGTCCCTAGAGAAGAGGAAGCTGCACTAGGAACAGCCCTTAGCCAAGAGTTATTTTAAGAACAAGCACGCAAACAACAAAACACCTAACAATACAGGATTTAAGTTTGGTAAGGACAGACGTATGCTCTAGTGCCCTGAAAGGTGCATCTCCTCTAAAACCAGACGAATAACTACATTAAGATATGCGCTATCTAAAGTAGAATTTACTGAGTTTGTTTCTTCATAACATACAACAGCTCAATTAAATTCACAAAACAAAGTGCTGCAGAAACCATGCAGCGTATAGGATATGCATAATTTGAGTTCTTTTACACCAACATCCCCAAAACTATTTGTGTCAGAAGAACACATGGGCACATAAGGAAGAGTCTAATTTTAGAAGACACATGTTGTAAATTCCAAGAGATAGGCTGCTGTTTTATAAAACCAAGAAATATACTTTTCTATTAATTAATTCAGCTTAGGTTGTTTTTTGGGTCACAGACAAGACTGAAAGAATGAAGAAATATTCCACTGCTATCTTCAAGGTTAGATTCAAACACCAATGAGCAGTAAGGCCCTAAACAGGTTTAGGCCCTTTAAACCAGATAATGAGCCTGCACTAAAGCACTGAAAGTGAGAGCAACTCAAAGCTGAAGAAGCAATGTTATAAAGAAGCCAATTTATTTAAGTGAAGCAAGACAATGCACATCTGAGAAATAAAGGGAAAATAATTTAAAATAATTTAAAAATTCACACAGTTGAAGAGAGTTTCTCAATTTGAAGTTTTGATTCAGCTCTTACCTGGCGAAACACAATACCAGTATCAGTACAGTATCTCTGGGTTTCTTCTCCACCCTGCAGCAGAACAATTGAATTCTTCTGGACATCCTTATTCTGCCTCAGGCGTTCACACAGTCGTCTTCTGTTCAAGGCAAAGAGTGCTACAGGCACTTTCAAAGTCTCATTCCCCAGCCAAAAGGAGGGTCTAGAAGAGATTTTTTTTAATTGACAATTAATGGCAAAGACAGTGGCTAGCACAATTTAGATGCACAGTTTACTTTAGTTTAGTTCAACTCTACTAACAAGAGGCTCATCACTTACGAAGAAGAGAGGTTGTACACATGCATCGCTTGCAAGCAACCATCAAACACTGCTCACACAAGTACCAACTGAAAAAGATGGCAACAGCAGACAAGGCTGGCTGCAGCTACAACCCACAGCACACGATTCATTACATCCCTATAGGCAACACAACACCAAGTGACTACAGCCCATGTCAGCTGAGGAGAGGCAAAGCAGGAGGGAAGAAAATTAGTTCTGAGTTCCTGAAAACAGAAGTGGAAGTTTACATTAAGTCTAGCAAACTTCAGCAAGTCCTCCTGGGAAACTTTCAGTAGCTGAAACAGGGAGTGGAGGGAAAAGATGATGGATAGCAGACACAGGACAAGAGCATTTCCCATACACAGGATCTGCAAATCTCTTTTCTATGTATGTATGTTTATTCTTGCATGCACACAAGCAGCTTCAGCGCGTGACTGAACTCAAACACATGGCCACAGGAGCATGTATTGGGTACCACCGCTTGTCCCTAAGGCAGCTCAAATGTGCTGAGACAGCCCAGAAAGTTTCTGAAAGATTGTACTCAACAGAGCTGCAACTGTGAGAAAACAGTTTAAAAGCAGAGAGCTTGCCCTTATTAAGTAATTTTAGATGTTGAAAGTACTTCAAGAATATGTGGCTGATTCATTCGCATTTGTTTCAGGTCCATAAGTGCACTCTTTGGAGCTTTACCAGTAGAAACACTATAGCTTTTGTAGGATATGGAGCAGACAGAGGAGTTTAACCAGATGATATGAGAAGAATCTAAAAGCAGTTTGTTTTGTGTGTGGGTTTTTATGCTTAATATAACAAAGCTGTGCTTTGGAGCTTCAGTATTAGAGATAATAAATAAAATCCTATGATTTAAGTCCAATTTGTCCCTCAACCTCAGCTTCTCCAAGACTGACTGGATGGTCCCTTTCTAACAGCTATGCTTTACAGGAGATGCCAAAAGGGTGCAGTTAACTCGTTACTATGTTAAGATGACAAGAAATGAACCAACCACCAAAAGACTTAACCTTAGAGGAGCAAAGCTCCACACCTTAATTATTATATAGCTTTCATAGGCAATCTGAAAGGTAACCTTTGATTTATAGCTGCATAACCTCCTAAAAGACTTTATCGACCTCAGAAATGTAAACACTATAATTGCCTACTGCAGACACTGCATAAAAGAGGTAATAAAATATTTTATTTCACTTGCTTATAACTATTTGATATAACAGCCTAAGTAATTTTAGAAGGTTAAAGACTGCTCTTGTTAATCCAATTTTCAAACTATCTGCTTAGAAGTTCAGCTGATGGTGCACAAAACCCAAATGTATTTATTTTTATTCCTTCCCACACACACCTGACAATGCAGCACCAAGGCAGGTGATCATCACAAGGGCTGCAGACTGCCTATTGCAGCACGTCGGCAATGCCCAGAAACACAGCACAAGCTTTTTTTTTGGGGTACCCATGCCTCTAGGAAGAAGGAAGCAAGTTCATAAAATCCTAGCAAAAGCTACCGAAAGTTTTGAGTCAGATAGTGAACCTTAAACTAAAAATAGGCAAGGCTTTCCAGGTACAAAGCTGTGGCTCAGTAATTCAGCAATGCACAAGAGGCTGAAAACGCTGCTCTCCAAGCATGATCATCTCCTGGAGTAAGTACGTGAAAGGGCCTGGAAATCATATGCTCACATTAAGGGACATTTATAAAAGGGAGGAGGGAACATCATCAGATACCCTTATACCACATGTTGCTCTTAGATTTTTGTATCTGATGATAAAAAAAAACCAAACCCAAAACAAACAGGCAGAGGTTGTAGCACAGCCTGTCTCATGTTTTGTTTCAAAGGAAGGAAAAAAGTCACCTTCATTGCAAGTTTACTTGCTTCACAAGTTTGGGAATCTTCTGTGATTTAAAAAAAAAAATGAAGAAAGAGAGAACTCTGACCTCTTCCCTCCAGGCCTATTCCTACCCCCTGGAGCTCATAGGAAGCAGCTACAAAGGCATATTTTTATCTCCCTTAAGTCTACTATTAATGCTTTTATTACACTTAAAACCTTTGACAATCCACATGAGACTCAAGGAGAAATAATTATGTCAGGTAGCAATTCCTACCAGTAGTTTTACTAAGCCGCTTTAGGTGTGCCTTTTACTGGGATCTTAATGCTAAAGCTAAAATGCATTCTAGTGCAAAATGAAAGTTCTTCCGTACGTTTTCTCTAAGTGAAAGCATATTCTTCCTTGGACATAACAGATCCCACCTCCCTTGTCTGAATATGATGCCACAATATTAATGCACAGCAGAACATGGCCTCTGCAGTTGTTTTAGACTAGCACAGTTTCTTTAGGAGCATGGCCTTGGTCCCCGTTTTAAGATTGCTGCAGAAATCATAACAACGGAGCATGCTGGGCCCTGCAGAAACGGCTGCAGGGCCCGAGGGCTGGGCTGAGTGTTACTGCAACTCCTGCTCTTTTCTCAGGTTCTCTGCTGAGCACCCATGTTAATTCATACCTCAGACAGCAGGAGCTTGCCAGGCAATACACCTACTCTCACAACTGGAATTCTGCAGAGAAAACCAACTAAGTTTTAGAGAGACTATTCAACTTAGAGGAGTTTGCTTTCTCCACAGCTCTTGTTCTCTTTTTTCCACCTGCAAGCACCCAGATGGCACCCCCATGGATGGACTGACAACATGGCAGAACACCCACAGGTGCTGCTCTGCCTGCAGAGATCCAGTCACTTGGCACATATGAACCATGCATGAGCTTTCTGCAGCTCACACAGAGAGCTCTCTTCAGAGACAATCCTGAATTTAAGTCTTAGAGAAAGGTGTATGGCTGTACACCTGGCTTTCCATGGCAAATAAAAATTGGGAAAGAGAACTCTCCTAATACTCAAGATCACAAGAAAAAAATGTCACACACAGGACTAGCTGTTCAACAACTAGTAGTAAATTGAATGGGTACACGTAGGTAACTGCCTCACACATATATAAACCCTACAAATACACATGTAATTACAGTGTAAGCAGTGTAACACTATGTTATTTGCCTTGGAACAAAACTGCCACAAAGTTGTCTCTAGAGAAGAAACTATGAGCTTTTCATTTTGGTCCATGATCTCTCATCACTCAGTTATATCGCACAAGACACACAAATGACAGAATCATAGAATGGGTTGGGTTGGAACAGATGTTAAAGACCATCTCGTCCCAAGTCCCTGTCATGGCAAGGACACCTCCTACTAGACCAGGCTGCTCAAGGCCTTGCACAGTCTGGCTTTGAACACTGCCAGGGCTGAGGCATCCATAAACTCCCCGGGCAACCTGTTTCAGTATCTTACTACTCTTACAGTTAAGAATACCGTCCTAATATCTGGCCTAAATTTCCCCTCTTTCAGTTTCTACCGATTACTCCTTGCCCTGTCACTCCAGTTCCTGATGAACGGTCCCTCTCCAGCTTCCCTGTAGCCCCTTCAGATACTGGAAGGTGCTGTGAGTATTCAAACAACCTTCCTTTCTGCAGGCTAAACAGCCCCAATTTTCTCAACTTGTCTTCTTAGGAGAGGCACTTCAGTCCTCTGATTAACTTCGCGGCCTCCTCTGGACTTGCTTCAGCAGAATTATCAGAACTGAATTAATACAACACATTGGCCGGTCTTTTAAGGTCGGTTTCTTCTGTTAGCACAAGAACTCTCCACCTCCAGCCACAAACTCAACCCAAAACTCTCATGTAAAGTTACACATTTGATAAAGAAGTGTATTTGGTACAAGCACTGCTTTGTAGTGCATGCCTCTTTGAAGTTATGCAAGCTTCTGCTAATAAACCTTAGCCAGTGTCAAAGTGGGTATTTGCAAGAACAAAACAGGATGAGAAGCTCAGCTTCCTTTTTTTCTCCAGTCTGGTACCAGCATTCAACCACTGCTCAGTCTGGTAAAGGCCTCCCACAGTAGCTGACTGTTTTCTGCTGGCTATCAATGATCACTTATGCCCAAGCTCACAGACAAGCTCTTTTATTTTATTATACTGCAAGTGAAATATAGCTAGGAACATTAAACTACATCTGTTTCTTTAAAGGATATTTTTCTTTTGCCTGGAGCCGCTGATTTTCAATATCTATTTCAGAAGTTTTGTATTTTCAGAGAGCTTACATTTTGGCACTATATGATCCATCTAACATTTTGGATTTCACAGAATCACAGAATTACCAGGTTGGAAGAGACCTTCAAGATCATCGAGTCCAACCTCTGTCCTAACACCTCAACTAAACTAAACCATGGCACTGAGTGCCACATCCAATCTCTTTTTAAACACGTCCAGGGATGGTGATTCCACCACCTCCCCAGGTAAACCATTCCAGTACTTTATCACTCTTTCTGTAAAAAAGTTTCTCCTAATATCTAACCTATATTTCCCTTGGCGCAACTTAAGGCTGTGTCCTCTTGTTCTGTCAGTTGTTGCCCAGAAAAAGAGACCAACCCCCACCTCACTACAACCACCTTTCAAGAAGTTGTAGAGAGTGATAAGGTCACCTCTGAGTCTCCTTTTCTCCAGGCTAAACAACCCCAGTTCCCTCAGCCGTTCCTCATAGGGCTTGTGTTCCAAGCCCCTCACCAGCCTTGTCGCCCTCCTCTGGACACGCTCAAGTGTCTCCACGTCCTTCCTGAACTGAGGGGCCCAGAACTGGACACAGTACTCAAGGTGTGGCCTCACCAGTGCCGAGTATAGGGGAAGGATGACTTCCCTGCTCCTGCTGGCCACACTATTCCTGATACAGGCCAGGATACCATTGGCCTTTTTGGCCACCTGGGCACACTGCTGACTCATGTTGAGTCGGCTGTCGACCAGTACTCCCAAGTCTCTTTCTGCCTGGGCACTCTCCAGCCACTCTGTCCCCAGCCTATAGCGTTGCAGGGGGTTATTGCAGCCAAAGTGCAGGACTCGGCACTTGGACTGGTTAAACTTCATCCTATTGGACTCAGCCCATCTATCCAACCATTCCAGGTCTCTCTGCAGAGCCCTCCTACCCTCCAACAGATCAACACATGCTCCCAGCTTAGTGTCATCCGCAAATTTACTAATGAAAGACTCAACGCCCTCATCCATGTCATCAATAAAAATATTAAACAGAGCAGGTCCCAGCACAGACCCCTGAGGGACACCACTGGTGACCGGCCACCAGCTGGATGCGGCACCATTCACTACCACTCTCTGGGCCCAGCCATCCAGCCAGTTCTTAACCCAGCAAAGAGTGTTCCTGTCCAAGCCATGGGCTGCCAGCTTTTCCAGGAGTATGCTGTGGGAGACAGTGTCAAAGGCCTTACTGAGGTCTAAACAGACAACATCTACAGCCTTTCCTGCATCTACCAGGTGGGTTACCTGGTCATAAAAGGAGACCAGGTTGGTCAAACATGACCTACCCCTTCTTGTAAAGCAACCGCCAGAACACACTGGTAACCAAAAATCCTATTTTATTTCTGATTTTCCTACCATTTTTCAGTTAACCTTTTGTACTTCCGGGTTTTTTGAGCAGAAAATTCATGGATCTGCCATTTCTGTTCTACTGAGATCCCACAGAGAGGATCCAGATTTCAATGAAGATGAGAAACCACTGAAACTACTTTTCAGTAAATTATCACTTGTTTATTGACTGGACCTTGTTTATTTGTTTGTTTTGAGCAACAGATTCATCAACATCAGCCTGAAGCCTAAACAATTTCCAGTGCTGTTTCCGCATCCCATATGTGAAGCGCAAGACGCCCATGCTAACAGCAGCACAAGGAAATAGGCAATACAACCAAACAGTAAAAGCAACTACGGCTATTCAAGGTATAAAGTGGGTATTTTCTTCACGGCCAACTCAGTGCCCCTTGTAAAGCTGACAGCTTGAAGTCCCGCCGCCGCTCCATGTCCTTGGTACCACCGTGGCGCAGGGCGCGGCGCAGGTGCTCCCGGGGCAGGGAACGCCCGGACAGCGCTGGGGGACACCAGGGCCGGACGGGACCCACCGGGCAGCGGCCTCCCCCAGAGAGCCGGGTCACGGCCAAGCCCCAGCCTGACCCGTGCTTGGCAACTACGGAAACTTCCCCCTTCGTTTTGATACAGTTGTAATGGTAACCTTCTTACAGCACTGGAAGAAACGGCTGAATTTTGCTGTAAAATGTGGGAGAACCCTTGTGCCTTGTCCAAGCCACCTTTAAGCATCACTTCCAAACCTAAGACAACTTAATGGATAACCCACGGCTGGGGACGAGGCACTGCGAGCTGACCCGCCCGTGGGACCCTTCACAGCTCTCTCACCGCCCCGCGCAAAACCCGGAATCTTTTCGGGGAACGCCGGCTCCAGCGCACGCAGCCCGGTGCCAGCCTTATGCCCTGCCTGCCCGGTCCCCGCCACCGGCCCGGGAAACCCCCGGCACAGCGGGTCCCCCGCGCGCCCCCGCCGGCCGCGCCGCGCCGGGCCATGTCCCTCGCAGGGAGCGGGGTGCCGGGGCTCCCGGGGGTGCCGGGGCTCCCGGGGGTGCCGGGTCCGGCGCGCACTCACCCCGCCGCCGCAGCCATGTTCCTTCGCCGGCCCTGCGAGGTCACGTGGCGGCGGCGCCTCGGCGCGGGGAGGGAGCGGCCGGGCCGCGCCGCCCTCAGGGCCGCCGCGCCGCCCCGTCGCAGGCCGGGCTGGCGCCGCTCTGAGACACCCCGACCCGGGGGGTGTCGGCCTGTGGGACCCTCTGTGGCTGCCCCGGCGCTCTCCGTGTGTGCTGGCTTCTAAGAAACAACTCCAGCTCTCGAAGCCAATATAACATAATGTAAATACAACCTTTCACAGGGATTGCTGCCCTACCACTGGCCTCTCCTAAATAAATGGTTGCTCAAAAATCCACTTAATGTGCAGTTCTGCTGTAATTCCTGGAAGAGATGTTTACAACCTGCATTTTGAAGTGGAGAAGGTGTTTAACAGTAGCCTTGGGGCACGGTGTGCTGGAGCCATCGCCGGCCCTTGGGCTCGCCCCACTGCTGTTTTTTCCTATTCACACGGATGTCATCAGAACTCGAAATTACTCGTTCTTGCCTCAAAATTACTTGTTCTTGCTTCAGAATTACAAGATACCTGAAGAAACTGTCATAGTCCAGGGTTCACATGTCAAGTAACTCAATGCAGTTGCAAAAGCAAATACCCAGGAGCATGAAACATCAGATAAGGAATGAGAGCTTGGAGCTCTGCTCAGTGACCTGAATACAGGGCCCGCTGCTGTGTGCAGCAATAAAACAGCCATAAGTGAAGCTCTGGGCTGGCAGGTAACCCTCCCTCCCTGGAAAGGAAGTGTGAGTCCTTGCTCTGGGGCTGCTCAATAATGCCACTGCTCTGTTGGTCTGGCACTGATCTCAAAAGAAAGTACTGTGATACCTGAAATAGTTGGCTACTGCACATGGAGGGTCTGCTTCCACCACAAATGCTCGGGAAAGAGAGGAATGCAGGGCAGTGAGAAGGCAGTGTATGATCATAAAATACATTGATCTTAAAGTTCATGTGGTGTGTTATGGAAAATCAGTGCACTTTTACTAAGACACATGCACAATTATACCTCTTTTTCTCATTTGGTCATACTGTCCTCTAGAAGTTGCGAGAAAACTGCAGCTAGTCATGCACAGCTGGCTCTGGAGTGGTGTGTGAGAGCTGCAGGGCAGTCACGGGCAAAGATTGATTTCAGGAAGTCTAGATAAGAGCATGTAAATTGATAAAACTAGAAAAGTCAAGCAGTCATTCTCCAGCTCTTTATGTTTTTATGTCCTAGAGTCAGAAACCTTTAGTACAAAATATATAATGAAAAGTTTCTTTCGTGAATTGCACATTTGACAAGTAATAATCTTGGCGTCCAGATTCAGGGATAAAGCCCTATTTTAGAAATAATTGGTAAGTTGTTGAATATCAAGAAACTTCTTCAGTTTTTTGCAGACTGAAAAAAAAATTAATGTGAACTGTAGTGAAATATTTTACTGCTTTCAGTCCCCTAGAGGGGCCCCGTTCTGCTTAGGCTCCAGCAGAAGCATTGGGAGGAAGGAGGCAGGGAAGCTCACTTGCTTTTCCTTCTCTCAGGACTAGATAGAAAAGACTAAAGCCTTCAAGGCACTCTTCCAAATACTGTCATTAGTGGCTTTGGGCATTCATCCTTTCCTGCTCCCCTTTGCCTACCCCTGCACTTGCTCTCTGTAGAGTAAGGTTCTCCTGCATTGTAGTAGCAGCTCTCTAAAATGGGTTTTCTGGGTCTCTGTCCTGTTTGTTTTAATTTCCTTGTTGGTCATTTTACCTGCCTTTCAAAAACAATCACCACATTTAGAAGTTACCTGCAATGTATTAAATCTCAGCAGGAAATAAGACTACATTCATTAGGGGAAAAAAATGTTACTACCTGAAATACCTGTTCTTCTGTCTCAGGATTTGAAAGAATGAAACTCCTACACTGTGCACCCTACAAAGGCACCCAGGCTGCCTTTGCCTGGGTCAGGCTGGCTGTGGGGTTCGTAGCCCCTGCGTGGTACAGCGATGTTGGCTGGAGTGGTCAGGGCTGGTTGGCCCTGTCCCCTCAGGCCAGAGAGCCGTTCTCAGCAGGCAGTTCTTGGCTGTTGCAGGGCAGCAGCGAGAGCAAAGATGAGAGAATGGACACCGCTCGGCTTTAGTCCGAGTTTATTTCTTCTGCCCCGGGGGCAGAGAGATGTTAGCTCGAAGGGAGCCGGAGCGAGTGATGGTTACTCGCCCCTAGGGACTGGCTTTTAAGGGTTTTACAAACTGAGGTAGATATCAGGAGATGACCAATACAGGGTAAGGGTACATGACAAAAGATCCAATAGTAACATCTCAGGGGAGGAACATCTTATCTCTAACAAATAACAGCATAGATAGAGGGAATTTCAAACCACGCTAGCTTGCCAGAGCCTGTGATCATTGGTAGCTCTTGTAACAGGGGACAGAGACTGGTGTGAGTGACAGTCTCAGGGTGCGGGCTCCTTGTCCTCGGAGTTCTCCTTTGATCTGTCCTCAGGGACAGAATCGTTTGATGAGAAATTGACCCACTCAGAATTATCCACACTAGCAATGGTCTCCAGGATAGCAACAGTGCACAACTTAAACTCATTTGCAAGGTGGCTATACTTGAAATGCCAGCCACATGAATGACACTGGCTGCCAGACTGGGAGCAAGCCCAGCTTTATTGCACACATAGACAATTCTGATTCAATTCTGAGTCAATCCATGCTGCAATTGTACTCTGCAACTGAGAGGGATAAACCTTAATATCTGAGAACATTTCCCTCTACACCAAGGTTTGACTGACCATTGCTGTCTCTGATCTCCCAGCAGGACTCTCTCTGTGATCAAGAACATCCTCTCTCCTGCTGAAGATTTTGCAATGCAGGCAGCTTCAAAATTCCCACTGTAGCAGTCTGGATGTACAAGAGATGCAAGACTGCAACATGTGATGGGATTCTGCACTAGCACTCTGTATTTTAACTCTTCATACTGCTGTCCAGGATCTTAGAGTTCAGCACCATCAGTGCTGATTGCTTCTGTTATCTCAGCTGAAAAGAAATAATGTTAGGTTAATAAACTTCTTTTATTACATGAAAATTACACGACTGTTGTGAATACAGGTCCAGGCATTTGCTCCTGGTTTTAGAGTACAATAGATAAAATCCAAAGTTAGCAAGGGCAGATGCAGTCCAAATATGAACTAGGGGAAAAGGAAGGGTGCTGCAGCTGTAGTCACAGCACGTGCTTGGGGAGCATCACCTCTCCTGCCCTCTAGCCTAGAGTGGTGTCAAGTACTGAAGCTAAATACTCTTTGACTGCTGCAGTGTCTGAACTTCTCTCCTGCTTTGGGAAAATGCAGTTGTTGAGAGACCAAATCATCTGGGACTGCAGGGAAGGATCACAGAGCTGCACTGAGAACATAGTACCACAGTAGGAAGTCTCGAGCTGCCAATACCATGACATGAAGGGGGGAACAGGGTCTAATGCTCAGTAACTAAGGTCACCCTCCCTAGCAAATCCTTACCTGATATATGATTTCAATACAAGTTTCAATGGATTTTCTAAATATCTAGATAGCTTCCGTATCATACGTGCCACCACAAAAATAGAAATAATGGGAAATGCTGATTTATCAGCACAGGAATTTTTCTAAGTTCAGCTTGCTCTGTTTTTCTGCTGATTATTCCTCAAAAATTTCAGAAGGTAGAAAATTGCTGGCTGAAATATTCTGTGACCTTCTTCACTTGGATGGGGGAGCACTGGCTAGGTAAAGAAAAACAGATTTTGTACCTATTTGAGTCAAAGTCTTTCATACATTGTAGGATCAGCTGTAAGTCCAAAGTAATGATACAGACTGCTATGTTAAAATGCATTAATACTGTGGGTTTTTTTAGTAGAATCATTCTACAGGGACCCCACTGCCTTTGTTTGACATGGTGGCCATAAGTCTTTTATGTGGAATTAAGATTACAAGGTCCCTTCAAAGCAACATATTGAGCAAAAGCATCTGCCTTTGGCATTTTCATCATGAAACGATTTTGAGTAAATTTTCCCTCAAGCACTAACTGTATACTGCTGTATTGATCTTTTGGATCTTGAAATAAAAGTGTGATTTTCCCAAAGCCTGCTTGAACTGAATTATTATAAAAGACAAGAAAGGTAAAGCATTACATTGCCTCATTACTCCCACCATTGACTTTCAGTTAAGAGTAAGAAAATCTAGTATATTCAAAATGTGCCCATCAAGGATCACAGTTTGCAGTAGCTTCTCCAGCTATTGTTTGATTTTCACAAAAATGTAAAATTTTTGAGGGTTTTTTTTTTTGGTTCATTAGTATAGACTGTAATTGTTTCATTTAAATCAATCTGCCCACCAGGATTTATAAGTGGCTGCCACAGAAACTACTATCTCATCAAATTGTATTAAAACAGCACTATCAAAAGTGCTTCAAAAGCTTCCTTTTATAGAGGTTTGGGTTGTCACGTTTTTTTAAGAATTAGTGGCCAATGTGATGTTCTCTGTAATGCTTCTCTAATATCTGGCAGCTTGAAAGAATCAATTTTTGTATATTGCAACATATTGGTTTGCTTCAGTAAAAGGAGACTTCTCAATGATTTTTCAGTCTGTTTGCTCATATTATTATGTTTTTTGCTAACCCACAGGTCAGGAAGGCACAGTTTATGTCTGTCTGTGTGTCCTTTGCCTAGTGTCCAGCACCATGGCTCCTTTTTGGTTTTCTAAGAGTCGGGTGTACTTGTAATGCATTAAAAATGTGACAATGAGTGCAGTTCAGTCATGGCTAACTGCCAGGTATAAGAGATAAGCCACTATCCTGTATGTCCTCTTTTATAACTGATACTAGTTAGTATGATAGATGAACGTTGTTTATTCTAAGTAAGTTTTAATGAACATACTGTAGTGAAATTTTGCAACAGTGGGTTTAGGACACGAATGTAGTCAGTATCACTGAAGCCATTTCCCCAACAGCATCACCAAAGTTACAGCAGACACCACATCTGAGAACAAAATTCCTTCACATTACTCATGATCTATTTCTTCAGCATTTCTCATTTTCAAAAGCACAGCCTCTTTCTACAACAAGGAGTGGCTCCCTCGTTGTATTTTGAAGGGCACAACCAAAGGTGCTCTGCACCACTTTCTACAGTCAAAGTGTGGGAAGAGGCTGCTGAAGTTTCTCTACTGTGTTACAGAAAATGTCTAGCCTGCATGAACGTATACCATTTGTACAATGGGAAAGCACCACTTCTCTTGCAAGTTCCCTGTGGTACCATGAACTTACCTGAACCCTTGCAATATATTGTACAGTTTTAATACAGAACATGTTTAGATAGCTCGTTTTTCCTTTCATTAGTGTCTGCGTAATATACTCTCTACCCAGTGCATAACAAATCCCCAAACAAGCTTATAATATGCATATGTAAATATTTTCTCAAAAGATTAATGCCTTCAGGTTTTTGCAGATTATGATCCATATCTTCACACTGATTTAAAGTCAGAGTTCCCACATTTTTGGTAAGAAAATCCTCTTTAATTATTGTTTATCTGAAATGTATTTTCCACTCTGAAATCTTACAATAAAATTGTAAGCCACTGGTTTATCAAGATCTGTATGTTGTTGATGATGAAAAAATAGCTTTCTCTTACACAGACATTTTAGAATTGTCTGAAATGAGTTCTTTCAGGATTTACATGGGCAGCATTTCTTTTTCTGCTTGAAAGTCCTACCCTCCTTGCTAGGAAAGAAAGGCATGCTTCTGATGCTGCCCTCTAATGCTAGGAACCACTGCTCCTGCAGCTTTTCCTTTCTTGTGCTGCTCTGCAGAGTGGCAACAGTCAGTCTAGGAATGACAGCACGGTTGCCATGGAGCCATGTCTGCCACCACATGAACTTGGCCCTTTGTGGCCAAAAGTCATCAGTGCTCCTGCTCCAAAGTACCTCCCAGCGCTGGCCCTCAGTGTCAACTGCAGATGATGAGATAAATTACTTCCTTTTCCTGGAACCCACTCATCTAATCTCCACTGCATCTGACTGGAAATTTAACCCAGCTGGCTCCTGCCTTCAATTTAAACCTAAAACCCCCAAGTGATAAGCAACTGGCCATCAGATTATCTAATCACAGTCTACGTCCTGGGACTGCAGCACTTTTTAAGTTTGGTCAGACCAGATACACTACCTAGTGTCCAATGCCCCTCCTCATGAGCCAGCTTTAACCTGGGAGCTTAGGAAGAACCAGGGGAACTGTGCAATAACATACTAGAGGACAGAGAAGATAAAAAAACCTAGTGCTTGTGCATCAGGGAATTCAATTATCTTTTGAACTGTAAAAAATGGCTGTTTTACACAACCACTCTCTCCTCTAAAGACATTACACAGCCTCTCTCCAGGCTGCAGAAACTGTGCCAAAAGCACAAAGTTCACTAAGGATGTTATCCGCCTCTTTGCCTTTTAATGAATCAACTGACTGACATTTATTTTAAAAATGGCTCATATTTACAGGCATTTTTCAAAGACTACCAGTTTGATGAGAGTGACTCAGTTTATTGCAGAGACAGCCCTTGTTTGCAGAGTGTTTCTCCAGGGGCACAGGCTGGCAGCCCCCCTGCACAAGTCACACTGGGCACAGAATCTACAAAGTGAGTTGGATGTGTGCATGAAAATTAGGCTTAATGAGAGTCAACTTGGGCAACAAAAATAATATCTACAGTCACCATCTTCTGCTGCCTAACCTCTAAATTCAAATCTCATTGTCTGTTTTTAATTTTGCACTCATGCATATAGAGGTGATTTCTAAGAAATTATTACTTGCCATCTCAAAAAACCTGTTTTGCTAAACTACCCTTTGGTTCTGTACAAGTTTAAGCTATTGTGAGGACAGCTCCTCTTGGTTCCCATCAGCACTAGCAGTGTTAATGCCATTGGTGCGAAGGAGATTCAGAAGAGAAGTTCAAAGTGTGTGTGTGTGTGTGTCTGTGTCTGTGTGTGTGTGTGTCTGTGTGTGTGTGTGTGGTATTTCCAAGCATCCTGTGTTTCAGGTGGCATCTGTCTGCATCCTTGAAAATAAAAAAGGTTCATACAATTTTACTAATGTGGTGGTACAGCCGTGCCATTTTTTCTGCCTCAAGCCTTGACAGGCGTCTTTGTTTGTATGCAGGGGCCCTGTTTGAACTGTTGCCAGGTGTCCTTGCTTTGTAGGCTGGCAGGAGTGGTTTTTGGGTTTATTGTTTTTGTTTTCTTTTCATTTTCAGAAAAAGTGGTAACTTTTTTTGCATCTGTTACTGTTGACAGTAATAACTTCTCTAGTCCAAGCTCACATCATATGATGGCCAGAGACAAAGGATTCAGCTTCAGAAAATTGTGTGGGTTCTCACCAAGTCCCAGAACTGGGGAGATGCCAAGCAGCAATAAAGTGCAGGCTTCACCCTGGGATGCTGTTGTGTCAGGCAGCCTGCTCCCCTCCAGTCCCAGCTTCTTCTCAGTGATAACTGTTAGGGATTTATGCTGAATATCAGGAGGTCTAAAGCAGGTATAAACCAGAACAGTTCCAATATTAAAAGTGATCTAACAGTGCTCATTTAGAACATGGCCTTGTGTGTTTACTTCCTGCTGATTCCATGTTTTAACTGTGCAGCACCCCTTTGGTGTAACCACCCCTACTCTTGTATGAGAAAGGGCAGAAAAGGAATAAAGTTGCTTTCCCAAGACTGTAAAGAGATAATTTTCACTTGTTTCCAAAGATATAAAAAACAGAGAAGGAAAAACCTCTTCAGGCTCAGGCTTTTTTGAAATCAAACCTTGGGGCATTTGGGTAGCGTCCACCAGCTGGGGGCTGCACCCATCTCCCTTGCTGTGTGAAGTTTTCCCAGTCTCACTTTTCTGCAGTAAGAATGGGAAAACAAATCACTGAGACACACGGCAAAGTAGGCCCAATGACATGCTGGCTAACGGTGCTTTGACATCATCCGATAGATTTTATAGAGTGTAAGGTCCCATCAGAAATTCGTCTGCAGTAGTTTAGGAAATACTTGCTGAAGATTTGCAGAGTTAACAGCTTTGTGGGTGTTTGCTGTTTGGCTATCTACCTAAACAAACAGCTGGTGCAGCTGGAGTCAAGTCAGGAAAGTTGTTACTAATTTAGATTCTTCGGGCATGTCTCTGCTCCAGGCACAGAAAAGACTGTGCTGGAGCATACTGGTACCCCAGCTATTTTTAAATAACCTAGCTTGGTACTGGAGGAAGTAAGTTACAGTAGCACAGAGCTCATCATGGATTCATTTACCTAGCTTTTTGGCTCAAATATTAGTGCCAGCAGGATTAACTAAACCCTTTTAAAATGAGAAAAAGGAGATAAAAGGACTTGATTCAGCAACAGTCTTATGCAAAGAGAAAACTCACAGTTGCTTGCACTAGGAGCTATGACAGGCTACATTGATGAAGACAAGAAGCTTAAATTTGCTGTAGTGGACAACGAGATGAGGGATGGGGGGCAGGGAGCCAGTAAATACAGTGCCTGCTGTGGAGAAGGGTCTGACCTTCACTGTGAATCCTCTATGTCACTGCAAATGGAAAATGTCACATGGGAAAAAAGGAGACTCCTATTAATCAAGAGTCATTGGGGTAATGTGCACTAGAAGAGGAGGAGGGATTGTGTCTGGACTTATCTGCAAGGAGCTGTATGTGCTGCAAAAGCTCTGACTTTCTGCTTCTGGAAGACTTTTCTAACTCCAGTGTTAAAGTTCAGGGACCTTTCCCACATTCCCAGTGCTAGCTGGCAGAACCACCCCTTTGTAATGATTTCTTTTTAACAGTGACTTGTTTTATGCATGTGACTCTTGCCTGTTAGGAGCTGGTCAGACAGGCAGGAAATAGCTCAAAGGAGTCAAATGCTCACTGTGTGGTAACTTCTGACCAAGAGGAAGGACATAGCCCCACTCACCCAATAACCTATTGACCTACCCCTGATCTGAGATTTATGCCCTTTGCTAGCTTGAGAGGCAGTGAGAGTAAAAAGTGCAATAAACAAAAATGTAAAATATAAAATGGAACTATCCAGTAGACTTCAGACCTCCAGCAGGAGCCGCACTACTTGCTGGGATTGCAATCCGTCAGAACAGGACTTGCTGGAAAAGCAGCTTCTTGTAAAAAAAGTGCCTTCTTGTTCAGAACATTTAGGGCCCTGGCTAAGGCCCAGACTGGGGCTAGGTCCTCACAAAAGTAAAAGTGAAGACTAAGGAGCTGTACATTAAGAAGCCTCCTAAAGCTATGCTAGCCAAGCCCAAAGGGGATCACAGTAGAAAATGTGTCTAGCTATTAAATGGAGAGAAGAACAGGCCCTGTAGTGCACCAAAGCAAGAGTGAGCAATGTCATTGCTGCAGCACAGCACAAGCCTTGCAGACTCTAATGAGACAGGCTGACTAACAGGGAATGGATATGGGAGACGTTCAGCAGGAGCAGGCCTCAACCTTGGAACTGAGCCCAAATTCTGAAGCAGAGTAATAATGAGAAAGGCAAGATCAAAGGAGACAGCTCTAACAAAGAGGTGAAAGAGATGGGTAAAGACACACGAGCACTTACCAAGCACTCGGCTCCTCAGTCCTTGCTTCCCACTTGACCTCATGTTCTCCTGACTCTCTCCCATCATCTTTGTACACCTGAGCCTGGTGAGCAGGGACAGCCTGTAGCTGAGCTAGTGTGGGTATGAACAGCACGCCTGCTTGATACATCCACAGCCATTATGCATGGGTAATTTTTATTACCCAGAGGCATTTCTCTTTTACATATCCCTAGCTCAAATTTTACTGAAATAATTTTCTTTTTATTGGCCTCTTACATTGTTAGAGTGCCCATGATTTCCCCTAACATGACGGAGCTCCAGAAAATGGAGTAACTATTATAAAGACAATTTCAAATATAATCAGCTAGGTTCAATTCTGCAATTAGTTGTGCCTGGGCAGCCAGCTGAGTCCCTGAGAGGTTCCAGTGACCTCAGTAAAATCAGTGGTAATCTAGAGACATAACCTCTAATCTCTACACTATCAAATGCAGGCTCAACTCCACATCAGTTTAAGGATCTCCTTTTCCCATGGCCTCTCCCTCAGACCAGGAGCACAAACAGGAAGCAGTGCCCCTTTCCCTCCCACCCTCCCATCTCCTTGTGAGCATTTGATAGCAGGAATAGCTCCCAGCCAACCCTGTGCTGGAGGCAGCTTTTGTACAAACAGTATTTTCTGTTCAAACAGGCATTCCCAGCTGCTCCTGGAGAACAGAACATGAGTATCATTGCTTTTCTGGCTGAAGCTGTGTGATCTAAGCTAAGCTTCAATCTGACCAATAGGTCTTTCCTTAAAAAGCCAGGCAAGAAGCAAGCAATGGGCTCACAGTGCTGCTTGCACCTGCAGGTGGAAAAGGTTCAGGGACATTATTAATCCAAACATAAGAACAGATGTTTCCTCTCAAACATATGCAGATTACATGGGCAGCAGCGATTTGGCCTAAAAAAAAACCAAAACAAAACAAAAAGAGAACTTATATTCAGATTAGAAAACTAAAGTAAAAGAGAGATGATTTGAACTATTTTAGTACGTCAAATACTTCCAGAAAATCCAGTTATCAAAATGTCCAAGTGAACACTGCTATACTCACTGGTCTGAAGGTGAGTATTTTGATGGTAGAATGGTAGGATATACAAATACCAAGTGCTTCACACACTCCAGAAGTACTTCTAATCAAATACTATTCACCCACTTATCCATACCTATCCATACCTATCCTTACCTATCCACACCACACTGAAGGGAGAGCAGGTAGCCAATTTTACCTTGCCTTCTTCAGTCCTGGGAGCCAAGGGTAATGAGCTGCCACCTCAATTTTATCCCCATTTTTGAAGAACAGATCCCAAACTTAGTCAAGTTCACTGAAAGACTTCAGTTGACCCAGGGCTTTGGTTGATCCTTCTACCCTAATATTTTGTATTACTCGGATGGGAAAAAAAGAGATTCTTTTGTTAAAAAAATACCAGAAGGACAAAAAATCCAGCAGAATAGAATTCTGAAGTATCAAACATAACCAACAGGGCTCTAAGGAGAAGGACGAAGCAGAAAGCATAAATAACATGTAACCCAAAAGGACCTTATAAACATGTTACACACCTGAACTTTTGAACTCAATCTTCCCACTGTACTATCATGTATAAAACTGGTATGATTGATGGGCTTGAAATTCACATTTCAAATTTTGCAGATGAGATTAAATTAGAGAAAACATCCAAACCATTTCTAATAATGGAGGTATTAGATTGATTATACTCTTGGATTAATAAATGGTAATTGTAGGTGCACAAAGACTTTTAAGTCTTCAAGCAAAGGACTTGCAAAAGAAATAACTATTATTTGGAAAGGCACTGGAGCAATCTACCTCGTAAAAGGGATAAAATTTACAGTGCAATATTGTTAAGGTTTTCAGACAATGTACATATGAAATGAAAAAATAAAGAATCAGATTGCAAAAGGAATAATGGAGAGATAAAAGGAGCCACAGGTTTATTTTGTGAGGCACTTGTTAGATGTCACAGAGACTTCAATCACTGAAATGAAAATATATTTTCACTGTACCAGTGGCAAGCAGAGAAAGAGTAATATAATTAAGCATATACTCAAACACACAATGTAAAACCTCTGCTATCACTTGGAAGAGTCAACAGTAGAAAAGGCTGTTCCACACAGGGAGTCAAGGCTCAGCTACACAACACTCCAGGTATAGCCAGTTCAATGCAACCAAGCCAGCACAACGCACCAACTGAGGAGGGGAAACTCAGGTGTTTGCCCTGTCTTGAAAATATTCAGGGACTGATTCATTCAAGGATTCAGGTAGGCATCGAGCTCCTCATGATGCCTGTATGTACCTGTGGATGCTGAAAAAGCATCAGCAGATAATTTCTTCAGTGCTCTGCAGCATTTTGTGAGAGTTCTCTTTCCCATGCAGATTACCTTAAACAATGTTACAGTATTGTAAACTTCTTGCACCTGCAGGTTGTTTTGCAGTATTGTTATGGTTTCAACTAGATAAATGCTTAGGAATGGGTGTCTTAGAACTTGACCAATCTCCTCAAGGGGTGGATGGCCAAAAGACCAATTACTTTATGCCATTTAACACACTCTTGCGAACTAACATATAAAAGCCTTTGGAAAGATTATTAAATCACTTCCATTTATCTCTGAGCCTGGACCCTGTGTCGTTTCTCTACTCGTCCACGGTGAGAACAGCAACATGTACCAGGTTGGCACAAAAGGTACAGTAGATGATATCAATCTAAGTCTTCTGCTGTGTTTTTTAGACAAGTTGAAAATGGGAATCCCCAGTGTTTCAGGATTAGGTAGCAAGTGAAAAGGATACAAACGGAGTAGCTATAAAATCTCATGATTGATCTAATGTTCCTGTGCTTAAAGTAGGCTTTTATATCCAAAGTTCTGCCAATCATATAGAAATTGCTGACAAAACAATGATAATCAAAACTAAGGATTTAGAAATGCAATCTTTCTTGAGCGATCGTAATATTGATAAACAGGCTGAGTGCTACGAATGCACAACCCTGCCCATATCAGGTGCAAGATTTCTGCTCTTGCCTACACATACATAACCATGGTTGACTCTCACCAGTGTTCCTTTGATTAGAACTATTTATTTGGGATTTTTTAAAGTCTTCATAAAAGTAGCATATATTCTATGGAGAAGTGAAATGATCAAAGTATTTGCAACACCTACTACCTTTTGTAGTCCTGGAGCAATCAATATTAGTTGTAGTATTATCCAGCATTACTGCGACAGAGCTGTCCTGCAAAAGCTTAAGGAAAAGCAGTGTTGGATCAGCTGTGAGGGCCAATGAGAAACAGATGCCACACACCAGAATTTGTTTTCATCCACAAAATAAAGTCATTTTCTTCACATGCAGCAATGGTTAAGTATTACATCTTGATCTATTTGTCACAAAAATGCTGTGTGATTTCCAAACCTCCCTCTACCCTTGGCATTTGCAAAAAAGGAAACCTTCCTGCTATTCATATCGTATATATATACATATATATATATATATATTCTGACAAACTGGGGGCACAGCAGTGCAGTAGCCAAGGGCTTGTGTAGCAGTATGAACAGCTTCTTTCACACATGCAAGCTTTGAATTGAAGCACAGCATTTATTTGTTCACTTGTAGACAAACATGGAACCTATTGAGAGAAAGCTAACTGGAGAATTGCAGCTTAAATACAATCCTAATCTTACAGGCCTCAGGTGAACTGCTTGAATGTGGGAAATGTGAGTTCAAACCCTTTTGCAGTGAAGAAATTCCTTGCCTTCTAACCAACACCAGTTCAAAAAAAGGAAATTTGAATGGATCCATTGGGGGACAACTCGTGGCAGCAGGGGAGACCTGCACAAACCTGGCCTCCTGCCCTCTGCCTTGCCTATCTCTGTAGTAAGAAACCAGGGCCCCTATTTAGACAATCTGCCTGAAAATCCCGCCTAAATGCCCATCTCTCCTGAAATCAGTCCATTCTGCTAAAAATATTTTAGCAGCATCTCAGTTGGAAATCAATTCTTGTGTAGTTTTCTAAGCACTGAGACACACCTGTGTAAGGACTCCAGCCATAGATGTTCATCAGGAAAACCTCTCCCCAATGTCAGTGTGTTGAGACTGCCAGATCATACCCTGACACCATGGAATTCCTCCCACCAGCCTAAGGGGAGCGGCACAAGTGTGTGCACGGCATTACTTTGTTTCCAAGGCCCGGTGGCTGAGGCTCTGTGGGCCCTGTCCAGAGGAGAGCTCCGGATCATCCCTGCGAGGGGCAGGGAGTTGCCAGCCACCCATGGCCAGCACGGCAGCAGCCTCCTGGGAAGCTGCTGACCTGCCCAGTGCCAAGCACGCTTGTGATGATTCCCACAGCAGACTGCTCAGAGCTATGTAAAGAGCAATCAAAAGACCTCCTGCTTCAAATGAACCATCTTAATTCACTCCAGGACCTGAAAACACTTTTGAGAGAGAGTTCTAAGAAATAGAGCTCGTTTTTACGAGACCTGCAAATTTTAGTCCCAGCAGATTTGGCACCAAGTCTCATAATAAAAAACAAACCCCAAAAGACCCCCAAGCAAACTAAAATCTTAGATGATTGAAACTGACACCTGTTTTCCTGATGAGTTTCTGTTTAAATTCAGACTTAATACAATTTACTCCCATAAACAAACTCAGTCTGGAAAAAAGGGAGCCATCCTGCTTTATTGTTTAAACTAGACCTTCTGGAGACAGTTCTTACTTTGCAAGAAAAACCTTTTTAAAGGTGACAAATAAGACTGAGATCAATGTTTTATTAAGGACAAACTCTTGCTACAACCTACACAGATTATTTTAAATCATGTCATTGTGTCTAAATTACAATTTTCATTTGAATAGCATTTTTGGATAGAGAAAGGATTTATTCTCAAAGTCTGGAATTCCTATCGGAGTACCAAAAATACAGCAGGTGCTATCAAAAAAAGTATGAATTCTAATATTAAAGCTATTATCCTGACCAGAGCTCACATGTGCAGCACAGTATATATACTTGTAGTTATCTTTATTTCCATTTAGACATGCTCTATAGCAAAAGCAGATTTGTCATTCTAGCCATTGCAGTAGCATTGAAGAACTTTTAAAACAGGAGCAGATAAAAAGGATGTAATTACTCTTATCTTGGCACATTTGCACATTTCTCTCTTGAGAAAACCATACTTCTGCACATACAGTTGTTTGCAAGCTAATGCTTTAGGTACATTTCTGAGTAGAAGTTAAATTGCTTGTACATTTACAGTAAATTTATAGCTAAACCTAAGTTGGGTTGTCTCTGAACAAAGCAGCTTCTTTGGAAATGATAGCAGGTATTAGGTTCTGTGCACTTAATGCCCTATCAGAGGGCAAGTGGCTATGGGTGTCTGCTCTGAAGGAAGCCACTTGAGGCAACACTGTACTGAAAAGGTGCATAGATTTCAGAGTGCAAAACCAGTAGATATTTATACTTTTACTTAATTATGAAATGCATCTAGATCACATGCAGAATATTGAGCATAGCTCGCTGCTTGTACCATTGCCAATATCCAACCTCTGCTCCCACCTGCCCGACTAGGACAGCAGAAAGAGATGTGCACACAGAGCAGCTCACCCTTGAGTTTGGGAGATGGACAGAAAACTGAGCTCTGCAAAAAGCTCATCCTCCTTGGGGACAGAACACTTCATGCTGTGTTGTGCTGCTGCATAGGCACCAAAACAATGGGAAAGGCACAGATAAGGGAGACACAAGGACCTCTAGGGTTTGGGGGTGACTGCTTTGAAGTGAAACAGGGGTGGTTGCATACGGGTGTGTAGGGCCACGAATCCTTCCTTGGCTGCAGCAGGACAGTGATGGGGCTGATGACCAACATGGAGCATCTCCTGGGCTGAACTCCTTCCACCAGTTACACAAGAAGACTTCTGTTGGCAACAGACACAAAATGGTGGGGGGCCAGCTGTAGGAAGCTGTTCATTCTGTGTGTGGATGATAGAGCCACACTACCCTGCTAAACAGCCCAGTGCATGCACATGACTTGACTTGAACCTGGAAGAGACTAAACATCACTGCGAATTTTAGGACTATAACTTTAAAAGCCTGGTTGAGAATTCAATCAGAATATGAAAATTACACGCATAAACTTAGTTTCTCTGCAAATGTGACACATGCTCCAAACCCCTCTATTGACAAGTTTTCTGTCTCTTGAAATTAAAAAAATCAGAGCTCCCAGCTGCAAGGTTCTGACTTCCATTCTGCTCTGTATGCTATATTTGTTAAAATTATCATAAAAGAAAATTGACATTTTCATAAACTAGAAGGATTGTATTAAGGTCATGCAATGGGTATTTATAGTCTTGTTACTCTTTAGGCCCTGGTAGCAACTACCAAAAATAATCGTGTAATGTGATATTATCACACTCCTACTAGTTACAGTGTGAAAGTTAATTAAAACATGGTTAAAATTTTCTCCATGGAAGCTCTGAAGAGAGGCCTGAAGAAGGACAAAGGCAGACCCTGAAACACAGTTCTGAAAGCACAGCACATCCCACTGTCACTTGGTGTGAAAATTAGTGGCCCGCCATACCCCAGTGGAATTGCTTCACCATTTTCTGCTGCACCTGCAGGAAGAGAGCAAAGAAAATTAGCAAAGAAAGTGTCATTTGGATTTGTATAGTAACAAGTAATACGACTCCAAAAGTTCATCAATTCAGGCTATAATTCCACCTTAGATTATGATCATGTGAATAAACAGTTCCCTCTGGTTTCATGGATTTAAGACACCTCCAGCCAGACTCTCAGAGGAATGCAATGCTCACTGTGGGCAGTGAGGGGGAGTTTCCATCTCTGCTAGTTATATTCTTCATGAGCTGCTTCTCCTTCCTTCCACAGCACCCCCTCCCCCCGCCCCCATTTATCCCCTTTGCACATACAAGAGCAAATATTCTTCCTCCTCCCTCCCCAATACTGCATCATTTTGGTCTTATGTGGAAAGATGGAGCTAAGAGGCCAAAAGTTTAACTTCATTCCACAGCCCAGAAGAAAATGATAAATTTATGGCAAATCACAAAGTGTTACCCTGCAAACTCAAGAAGGTGCAAAGCAGAGCCATCTGGCAGTCTCTCCTCCCTCCCTCTGAATCGCTGTCACATTTCAAAATCAGCCTGTGTTTTCCATCAAAATTGGGAATCCATGGGCTACAGGCTGGGAAATATCTCTAGAGTAGGTGGAACAGGGGGCAGAAAGCTTGAATCCTTACTTGATACTTTTGTGATACTTACTTGATACTTGCATTTTTTGGTGATTACTTCCAATCTGCTGCTTCTCCTGCTCCTAGGAGAGGGAGGGGAGATGGCAGCTGGTGGTAGGCACTCAGTCAGTCCTTTGGCTATAACCATAAACGTTGGAGTTATCGAGAGGCAGGACCAAAGCCCAAAGTTTTTAAGGGTCCTTAATTTCTCCAAGGTCATGAGACCAAAACAGTCATTCTACCCCTCCTCTGGGTAAAAAACATCCTTTCCCCCAGCTCCACTCCAAAGCTGCAGCTATGCTGACATTTTTGTAAACATTTTGTATTTTGCTGCATTTGAGTAAACAAGCTTCTTTTGAGAGACAGCAGCGTGAGCCCAAATTCAACCCTTTTGATGAAAAGAGAATTTTTCTCTGTGTAGGTATGTGATTGTTTGGGCTCCATCTGAACAGAGTTCATGGACACACACGAGTACCCGTGACAACGCAGCACACAGAAGCCTGGATATTCTGCATGGGGATGGATGGATTAGAACATCCACAATGATGAGGGTCTTCCAAATGAGGCATGACAGCAAATCACTTTCATCTGTGATGTAAAAGAAAACCTTGGCATTTCATTCTACATACTTGATCTTTTCTAAGTACCTTCCCATTTGTTCTATAAATAAATAATAGTTTTACTTTGAGTATGCTGTTCTCCCAGGTAAGTGAAAAAGGCTTCTTCCCTTATCGAGCACAGAAAATGTGCTATTGGCTATAGGAGTGTCAACAAGGCAACATTTGTATAGCCCAGCAAACCCCAGGAAAGAAAAGAAAACAGTAAAATTATACATAGAGTGGCTTCAAGTGTACTTTTTTGTACTTTGTTCTCATTCTGTCTGTTCATTTCTGTTACCAATCCAAAATTCTTAAATCTTTTGGGGTAAAATACTAGCTTAACTAGCAAAACAAAACTACACTGTAATCACAGTTTGACCCAATTACTTCACTCTGCTTGGCGATCATTCCCTTCCATGGCTGAGAACTGCAATGTAGAGCCATCATCTGGAGTGAAAAAACTGCCCAAGAACAGGATTATGCCACTTTTTTATCCCCTATACTGATGTGAGGCATCCTTTATACAGTTCCTTGTGAGGATACAGTACACTGCAGCATGTACTTCCATGCATTTGCTTCTGAGTCATGGAGAGCTCAATGTACATCTTAGTTCCATATCTCTTCCACACAAGGATGACTTTTTAAAATTTTTTTGAACACAAGCCATAAATTCTTGATCCAAGTACTGTGCTTAATCAGGACTTGCTCTCATGTCACATTGCATCTCTGCATAAAAAGACAGAATGTGTCCTTTAAATACTATGGCAATATTACCTCTTACAAAGATGCACAAAATGCCACAGAATGCAGAGTGCACTTACATTTTTTTTTATTTATGCTGAGATATGTGAACAGTTCTACTATTACCATTTATTTGATTGGGGCAGTTTTTACATATTCATGCTAATTCTCAGGCAAGTGCCTCAGTCCGATTTATGATGTAAGTTCTTTCTATTTTTTAAGCCATTCATGCAGGCTTTTCATTAAAGTAGAGGAGAATCTATAATGGATTCAATATGTAATGCTTTGATCAGCCTTGAAAATAGACCTATTTCTGCATAAGTCATCAAATATTACATGCACATGAGTCTAAGTTCTGAGAAAGCCAACTGAAATGAGAAGCTGCCTCTGAAGATGATGCTGTGGGTGCTGGGAATTAGAGAGATTTTCCATTTTTTCAAAGTCTCCTTTCTACTTCTGTACTCAGATCTTCCTTCCCAAGTCTGTATATCCTCCCTTCCCATATCCTACAGCCTCTGTGCCACCTCTGCTCGTGAAACTTCCTGGTATCTTGTCCCCCATCGTGCTTATCTAAGGCATGAGACATACAGTATGAGGCCTTCCAGTATTTCTGTAGCACTGAAACTGGTAACTGGCCCAAGCCTTTCATCTTCATTTGGCAAAGCTTCTACTGAAGTCATTGGTTAAACAGTCAATGAGTGCTTTTGCCTGATTTGGCGTTAAATGCTGTGTATATTAAAATGGGAAGAAAAGCAAAGAGATGCTGTCAGTTAGCATCCCAGTATTGAGTACAAATTTAATAATCAAAGTCTTTTCTCAAATTGGAGCAGACGTGAACTCTTAAGAATAGGGCAGAACCTACCAGCAAAACATACAAATGAGTTCTCAAAAGCTATTTCTATTAATAATGAGCCACCAGTCCATCTAGACAAGATATTTAAGTTCCCAGGGACATTTACAGGCTAATAAGTGAATCAAATAGGGTAACAAGGAGACAAAGGAACAGAAATCTTCAAGGCATCAGCTACAGTAAATGGAAGCAAATGAGAAGATATTCACAGCAGTTTGCTGTGAAGGATCTGCCAAGGGCAGAAGGTAAAATCGAACTCCTCAGGAGCAAACCCAGCAATGACAGACATCTATTTGGTTGTCTAGCATTGCACAGCCAAACTGAACAAACAAATTCATGAAGAATATGAACAGCTTAATAACTTGACCTACAGAACCTCAAGGCCAAGTCAACATCACTGGTGAGTCAAACTAATTTTAATTATGCAGTTCTCTGACACACTACTAGAGAAGACCAAAAATCGCTCGATTCATATTTGACAAATAATTGATCTGCAAACTTATTTGATTTATTTGAAACAAGGTATATAATGACTGACCTTCCCATATTTATTTTCAGCTCATAGAGCTGCATAGATTACTTGTGAATATATTTATAGAACGTTTTATTGGATCAATTTTTCAAAGATGCTTATAGACAGCCAATGTTTTTTCCTTTTCATTTTCTTGCTCATGTCATGCTGCTACACTGAGAGTTATGGATGGCCAGGAGCACAAGAATCAGAGCCTCGGGGAGCCCTCATCCTTCTTGGTTACAAGCAAGAACAGCAAGCACCTCTTCATTAGCAGCTACGAGAGGACTTACAACACACCAGTGGCAACCCTGCCTCCATCCATCAGCACCATTCCCTTTTTACCCTAGGAATACCCAAACCACTGCAACAGTCTTGCAAACAAGAGAAAGTGTATATTCTTGCCTATTGACAGAGCCTGAAGTAGTCCTGTAACACAGATTTTACAATGCCTAAATTTTTACATTTCTTTTAAGGTCACTCTGTGTAAAATCAGAGCCATTCAAATTCTTTCTGTAAAGATATTTCAGTAAAAAATTTGCTGGTAACATTAGAAGATGCCTATTGTTTAATCCCCCACATCTTTGCTGTATTTCTCCTGCTGTTCTTGTTGTGCTTAGTTCCTTTGCTACTGGCTCAGTAAAAAAGCAGACCATAGTGCTACAACTCATTTAAATACATTTTGGGAGGGGAAAAGGCAAGCCCTATACAAAACCCTAACGAACAAGATTGCTGTAAACCCTGAGGAGCTGCAGCATTGCCTCTGTGTGTAGGTGGCCTGAACAAATGGCAGACACAGCAAAGCACCAGGAATCTAAATTCTACTGCAGAGTTGGGGATCGAGCTCAGTTCAAGTGTAAACAAGTGTAGCTCCATCCAAATCAGTAGCTGCGCCTGCTTTTCCCAGGAAGGTTTTCTGCCAAATGTGAATTCCAGTGGCATGTCCCTGCAGCCAAGGCTGGCCAACCTTCCAGAAGATACTGCTGCCAACAAGGAGGGACAGCACTGGGAAGCTTGGTTAGCCAAAAACTGCCATTTTACAAACATTGTTGTTTAGCACTGCTGTTATTGTTTCTCCTCATTGTAGGCTAGGAAGTCTGTACTGCATGGGAAAGGCGCAAAATGATGAATTCCCATGCAAGTGACATGTTTATATGGCATGCTTGCATGTCATCTTTTCTTTGCTGGGAGCAAGGCAAAGACCAGATCAGAAGCTGGAGTTTCAGTAGTCAGCAAGGTCCCCTGAGATTCCCCTCTGAAGCCCTAACATAGCAGGTACTAGGTACAGGTCATGTGGCAATTTGCAGAATGTGGAAAATCAAACAGCAGTACAAACCCAGCTCAAAATTTGTGAAGATTGTGCCATGATCTTTTTTAAAGCGTTCTGTTCTGTGTGGTAGAGATTACAGTGACGTTAGGTCAAACCCTGAAGCAGATCAAAGCTCAGAGGGACTGTTCTCACACATAGACCCTACTTCAAACAGAGAAATAAGAGAAGGGGAACAGGTAATGAAACATACTCCAAATGCCAAAATTCATCCTGCAGCTACTGCTGAGCCAGATTAACTTGCCATGGCATGCAGGGAGCAACAGCATCACCAGAACAAACAATCCAACTTCAGTGTCTGATACCGCTTAATCATGGTGAAAGATGTTTGGCCTGTCTACCATGTGTACCCCAATCAGAGATTCCTCACACTTTTACAGCAAGTGTACTCATCTTTCTTCCTAAAATAAATAATCTCTCAGGCTCATTGCAAACCACCAGTGACACTTAGTATTCTGATCACTCCATGCAAGTCCACCTGGTATATTGTGTTTTAAATCCAAGCACTGTTATGGCTATGCATTTTCAGTAGCTCCATGGTAGAACACAATAGTTACTGTTCAGTAAGAAGTAAATCTAAATTCTAGTCCTTGACTGATGAGGTTTATAGAACAGTGGTTTTTTACACTTTTATGCATCTTGAAACCACATCTGTCAAAACATGTTAACTAAACAATAGGATACTTAAACACTCACTGCAATATCAAGAAGCTTTTTCGTCCTCCCACTTCACTGGTTACAAACCTTTTTGATCTTAAACGGTGACAAAGGATCATTGGAAAAGTCCCCACTGTCTGGTAATGTCTGGAAAACACTATTTATCCTGGACAGTTTATCAATGTGTCATTTAGCTCAAGGAGATTATAAAAAAGGATGAAGCACATCAGCTCCAGAGGGACTTTCAGAAATCTGACAACCCCCCCACTTGGCTCATGGCTCACCTTCCCCCACATCCCTGCAAAAATGATGCTACTAAGATTTCTACTCTGCTGCCATATGGATGGAGCTGTGCAGTACATTCTTTGGCTTGGCACTGGATGAAATCCCTGACCCCGATTCCTGACAGTGTGAGGTGTGATTCCAGACCAAGAGGGACCAAGAAGCACATAGCACTTCAACAGCAAAGGGCAGCAAAATACTGGATGTGCTCCCAGGACTACTGACATCACTTGCAGTTTCTGGGGTGACCTCAGGTCCTTTGTGAACATTTTTGCTCTTCTTTTAGCTAAAGTCATTGATAAGAGCAGGATAGATGTGAGTTCAAATCTACCTAAGCTCTCAGGTCTAAATAGTGTAATGATAAAAAGATAATAATTTCCTGTAAACCTGTAAACATCTCTCACTTACCAGTGTCCAGCTCTCCTGTCTGTAGGTACTGCTCATACTTCCCCATTAGCCTCTCCAGCAAAGATCAAACTTGGATGTCTCATAACTCCTTGATGTGATTTATAAAGCTATCTTACCTGTTTTCTTCCTAGTTTATCTCATGTAACCTATTTGTCTTTTTATTACAGCATCTTATCTGCCCCTTATTTGTGGTAGCTATTTATCAAAGACTTACAGTAATACCTATTCCTCCAACATTATTGATGTGGATGCCTGCACAGCCAAAACCCAGACTGGCTGTACTGCTGCAAGGGTAACAAAGCTCAGGCTGTGGAGCAGCAGCACCACTGACCAGCAGTCCTGCAGGATGATTTCACAGCCCTCCCACCTCAGCTGTGCCCACAGGTAATTTCACTCACCTCAGGTGGGACGTCCCCGCCTCCTCTGTGGGTGCAGGGGATGCCCCAGCGTGGCTGTGCACCTGGGGTGCAGCAAGACCACAGCTCACAGCCACCGCCAGCTGTTTGCTGCAGCTGATGAGAGTGCATAGCCTATGGTGAATGAGTTATACTGGTATTTTGCTGCATGACAAAAGACATACAAGTCTTAGATCATTCAGTATGTAGACCCCTCTAGAGATGTCCTTGGTTTTATAACTCAATTGCCAATACCAATACTATTTCTGCCATAGTTGTGGTTATTTTCAATCAAATACCTCAGCCAGTGACAGCTCTTTGCGGTTGGTTTTGAGTCTAATTTGTTAGGTTGTTTAACATCAGCTTTAAAGAGGTAATGAAAAGCAAAATAATGACAAAAATATTGATCTTTAATATTCAAAAAAGGCAATAGGAAAAATGCTTGTTAGGGTGCATGTATATTTATATACATGCGCACATATCTGGTGGAGAGAGAGATGTTTTAAGGTGTATGGTCAGTAAAGGTATGCGCTCTCCCAAGCAGAAGGGCTCTGTGGGGTGCCCTGGGAATGCAAAGCACCAACTCCTTCAGAGACGTGTATTTGTATTTGTAAGCTGTAGAAAACTAAAGTCCATCTAATTGTGTGTTCTCATGAAGAGATCTCATCAAACTTTTCTGAAACAGAGATGCCACTTTACCCATCCTATAAAAAAACCATGTGCAGCCAGACTGTTTAAAATGCCCTGTGTTTTCCCGAGCCACGAACTCCGCTGGGTGCCTGGGGAGCTGCTGCGGGCGGGGCCGGGTCTCTGGGGCCGGGCCAGGTCTCCGGGGTAGGGCCGGGTCCCTCGGGCGGGGCCGGGTCTCTGGGGCCGGGTCCCTCGGGCGGGGCCGGGTCTCTAGAGCAGGGCCAGGTCCCTCGGGCGGGGCCGGGTCTCTGGGGCCGGGCCAGGTCTCCGGGGTAGGGCCGGGTCCCTCGGGCGGGGCCGGAGATGCTGCACACGTTGCCCGCTATGAATTTATAACAAAACTGTTAGTGGCTGCTTTGCGCTCTGAAGCCAGGGGCGTTACTTCAATGGACATACACACCTCCAAATATGCTTTAAGCATACTTCTTACAAATTTCTTCTACTAATTTAATCTTCACTAATTGTATGAATTCTTGTTAGCCCGGTAATTAAATGCCTTTTCCCATGAACATTACTGTAGGTTGATAGACAAAAAGTAGCAAGTTCCAGGCACTCATGATGTATGTTAAAAAACTTACTAGTTTTTGGATTGTTGTCTTTCTCTTGTCAATTTAATATTTCCATGTCTTTTTATTTTTTTAAAGCAGAAAATAGGAAGAAATTGGACTTGAAATTCTGATTTAGATATAAATTCTGACTAGTTTTCTTCAGAACTGGCTAGTCTTCACCTTCTAGCCCTGTCTTCACACAGACATTTATCTAATCATTAACAAGCCAATTCTCATTTACCAGATGTACCAGGTGCAGAAAAATCTTAAAATGGGCAAGTGACAAGCATGAGAGGAAAGATGAGAAAGAAAATGAGGTGTCAGGTTTGTAAGTAAAGGGAGATACAAAAGAGGTACAGGGAGAAAAGCAGGTGAGAGTAGCAGTGCTTTTATTAGTTGTAAAAGTTTTATTAGCTTTTTCCAGCTCAGGCATTGAGTAGCAGACAGGAGAGCACATCAGCTGGCCAGGAAAGCTGGCATTAGTCTTGTGCCCTCTGGGAAATGCAAGTTCCCCAACCAGAGGGTTAGGAGCCTTTTGCTGTAAGGAAGATGAATCAGACTGAACTGGGATACTGGAGGAAGGATCCTGCTGGACTTGGGAGAGGCCAGGGACTGAAACTAGAAGGGGGATGTCAGGACCTACAAGATGGTCTCCTTTAAATGCTCCACAAAGGCTTCCTCATGCACTGGTTAAGCCCACAAAACTTGAGCCATCAGAGATGTGGACGTCTGGGCAAGAGGAGAGGTCAAGCCTGAACAAGGGGTAACAAAAGGCACCATTTTATCTGCAGGAGAAAAGCAGTGGGATGCTTCAAGTACCGAGTGACCTGAACGAAGAATACAATAAGCATTACAAAGTCTGCAGTAATGAGGGAAAATAACTTCTTCTTTTCAAAATCAAATTCAAGTCGAAGCAGCCTTAGCAAAAGCCACTTTATATAAATTAACACAATTCCTTCATATATCACAATGACTGGCTGGGCCAGAGGACTTTCCTTGCCTGCAGTTGCCTCCCAGATGTGGTGCTTTGGCTGCGCCGCACTCGGGTGTGTGCGGCAGAACTGCTACAGAGCGGCTCAGCATGAGGACAAGGGCCATCTGTGATACTCACCAGCTGCCTTCTGCCTCCTCAAAGGAAAACAAAGGCCAGATCATCTGAGATTGGCTCACTTGGTTAGAGTATGGTGCTAATAACACCAAAGCTGTGGGTTTGATTCTCATATGGGCCATTCAGAGTTGAACTCCATGATCCCTGTGGGTCTCTTCCAACTCACAATACTCTGTGATTCTGTCATCTAATTAGTTTGCACTAACTCAGTATAGATTGAGAACAAGGGATGGAGGTGACTTAAGACATGCTTATTTCTGTGTCATCACTGAGCAACCCTGGATGAGCAGGAGGGCAGCAAAGGTCTGCCTTTCTGCAGCAGCAAAGCCCTGGTGTGCCCACGCCAGAGTCCAGTGCTGCTCTCCCAGCTGGTCTGTGTCACCTGGTGTGCCCAGCCCTGCCAGGGCAGGCATCATCACACTGCAAAGTGGGCTGGGAGGTCAGTGAAATCACTGAACATGCTACAACTAAGAAATTACCTCAGAACCCAAATAACTGAGGAAACTGGAGGAAAACCAGGAGTGTCATACCTCTGTATGGCAGATGTGAATGCTGATGATTTTGAGGCTTTCTTTTGAACAATAATCTCCATCAATAGATGGACAACAATTAAGACCTATGATGAAAGTAACTATCACCATCTGCATAAAGGGAAAGAAAATACAGAAACTGAGTCTTAAGGGTACTTGAGTAGGTCTGGTCTCTGTGATTGCTTCAGCCAATTAGTTCCTGAGGTAAATAGCCTGTAGGTCATTATACAGAACTACTCAGGGGCATCACTAGGAACTCACTTTGGAGAAGTCATGGAGAGGCACAAAACAACTGGAAAGTGACGGTGCCCATGCTGAACACGGGGGAGGATGGCAGAGTGAGGAATGAAAGGGCAGTTGAGAATGCTGAAACAAACAAACAAGTGATATGTAAGGCCAGGGAGGACATGAAGGAGATGAACGGCACTGCGCATGAATCTGTCATGTAAAAGTAATGTCAAAACAGTATCATTTCATTTTGCAACAAGGTAGCAGGCCTTGTGGTGAAGGGAGAACGGCGAATGTCGTACTTAACCTACTAAGTCTCTGACACTGTTTCTGATATTTTTATGTAAGCTATGGATACACAATGTAGATTAAACTTCTGTAGGAGGATGCAAGAAAGACAGGCTGACTTAAGCTGGGGAGGAGTTGATTGTTTACTGCTCGAAATGGAAGGATGCACAAAACAAAGGTATTCCCTTGGGATTTGTCCTGAGCCAGCTCTGTTCAATGCCACTATGACCTGGAAGGTAGGATTAGAGTATTCTCAGTACATTTGCAAATGACCCCCAGCCAGAAGGGACTGCAGATGTGTGGGAGGACAGCATCAGAATTGCAAATGGTCCCAACAAGCTGGGGAACTAGCACAAACAAGAGGGTGCATTTATAAGAGCCTGCAAAAATACTCCACTGCAGAAGTACAAGATGAAGGAAAATTGGTTAGTTGGAAGTTCTTTAGGAAAGGATCTAAGAAATATAGTAAATTATACTGAGCGGCAATCAAGAATGTCATGATTTTGAAAGAGACAGGCATGCATAAATAAAGGGATAGTCTGCAAGTTGTGCAGTTTGTTGGGGGAGCTTAGCCGTGTGGGGCACTGTCCTTTAGGAGGGACCTGGACCACTCGGTAAGGGTCTGAAGGAGAGCAGTGGGAAAGGTCAAAGCCTAGATAACAGGCCTACATGGAACTGTGAATGGGTATGTTTATTTAGCCTAATGCTAAATAAAAGCTAGCTAGCTAGCTTTAGTGAAAAGACACAAGGAATCAAATGCTTTCTTTGTCCACAGCTGACAGAATAGGAAGCAGTTTGGAACCCAGCATCCCCAGGCCTGCACAAAAGGAGGCAGCAGAGCCAGTTTGTACAGAAACTGCAAATGAAGGATTTTATTAGAGGAAAAAAAAAATTCAAACCCACTGGAATAATCTGAAACCAGGTTACCATGGGCTAACACAGCTACTTCAATAATCAGTCCTATGATGAGAAAGGCATAGTCAAGATCAACAATGATCTTAACCACTGAATACTTGAGTTCAAGGTTGATTGCCAGTCAATCAAGGTGAAAAAAAAATAATGTCAAACAAATCCTTCTTCAAGGATAAAAAACCTCCATGATTTGTGTGTTCAGGTGATTGCAATATTATAAGAGAGGTCATCACATTGAATATTCATAGATTGCCTTAGGCAATGCCTTAAAGTGATCAGAGAAATCTCTGACTGCCCAGCAATATAATTTTGTTTGTTCTTAATTGAAATTTAGGATCAAACAAGGTCGTGTAATTGTCCTTAAAATGCTCCCCTCCTGGACATTTATCCTGTTCAACCTCACCTCTGACTGTCTAGCCATGTTTCTTGGGCACTGCTTTTGTGTTAGCTGCACAGAGCCTACTCCAAAACCTCCAGAAGGAAGCTCCTTAAAGCACAGGCAGTGGCAAGGAGCCTGTCATCGCCATCCCAAACCCTCCAACTCCTGTAAACACGACTTTGAGAGTCATGACTCTTCAGCTGAAGCACACCAGCACAGCACTGCAGCCACCAGGACCCCCTCTGGATCCAGTAAAGTGGAAGGCCCGTGGCCACAGAAGCCTGCTTGGATCCAGCACAGGCACTGCCAGTCTGGAGCGGAACATCAAAACACAACCACGACACAACTCATTTCTGGCAACCCACCCCCACTGCCTGGTTCACAACCACCCTGCTTTTCGTGGCTTATAGCCATGATGACAATATTCATCCTGACAAACTCCCACATCTCATTCTGACAGTATGCACAGCACTGTAAAATTAATGAATTAGCAGGAGTAGAAAACTACTCCTTTGGAAGAAGACTTCTGGAGCAATATAAAGCTGCAGAAAACCTGCCTGATTTTTCTTTTGGCAAGTTCTGCTACTAGCTTTAAATTAACACTGCAAGTGTTCTCAACTGATTCTCTACAGGAACTAGTCAAGTGAACCTGAGCACACCAATTGCACATTGAAGTTACACAGACCTCAGTTTTCTGTCTTGGAACAAATAAGGTTTATTTTTAGGTTTTTATCTTCACCTGAATCCAAAGTACACTAGAGCTTTGTAATGTTAAACTCACAAAGGTCAAAATCAGAAGAAAATTATTGCAGCAGCTGTTTCAAAGTGAAACATGCATTTTACAGAGATCTGCTGGTAATGTTTTGTTCTGCTTCTCTGTTCTTTCACAATTCTCTGTGCAAAGAGACTCTTTTGACATTGGCATTGTATTCTGCAAGTGCTGGCTAGGAACAACTCCTCCAGCTTACACAAGGTTTTTAAAACGACTTTTTTTTTTTCATATTATCTTCATCTCTGCCATGTCAATTTAGCAGTGATTGAGAAAGGTTAATTGGGGGTTTTGGGTTTACTTTACATCTTGAGAGTAATAGTGTGGATCTATTTGTTTTGTCAGATTAGGGTGGCTTAAGAGCTAAGGAAACTTTTATGTTACTACAGCTTCTGTATTCAAGTTAATATATGATGAAGAGGAGGAAACTTAAAAATGTGGAAAAATTTTGTGGAAATCTGAGAACTTTCAAAACTATATATAAACTATGTAAACTTTTAGAAGTATATAAGGCATCCCACATGCTTGCTACTGTTGCCAAGAGCAACCTGGAAGTCAAAGTCAACAAAAGCTCTCACCCCAAGTTATCCATGTCTCAGTCACTATCAAAACCTCTAAAATATATCAGATCTTACAGTCAGCTCTAATTAAGAGTATTTTGGTGACAGGATTTAACTCCTCCTAATCTTGATAGCATAGTACCTACATTTTCTCTCAGCTTTTCTTTGTGTCAGATGTTGTGGTTTCCCCTACCAGGTCCATGTTCCCCATTCCCAGGCCCTGCTGTCCTTTGTGGTACTCTTCAGGAGGCTGGAATTCACCAGAGACACTCAGAGCAGCCATTAGATGTTTTTACTTCCCCTGAAAGACCTACCCAGTGCTAGAGCAGCAGAAAGTCAGGCAGTTCTGTAGATGGTTTCATCAGTGTCTCCCTTCGCAAGTTCTGCTGTAGTGGGATCAGGAGACCAAAGCAGCAGGTGCCAAGATCCTTCACACCTCCAGCATGTGGGGATCATGGGTTTAATTCGGATTAGATTGATCTTGATCTTTCCTCAGGGAATCAAAACTTTCTGAAGAGAAAAAGCATTAGGTCCACTCTAAAATAATCTTCCGGTCCACAGTGCACTTCAGACCCCAGTGTCCTGTTAAACACCAGGCACCATGGTCAACATCCAATCAAGTCACTGCCCTACCTAAACCACTGTGGCAAAGGCCTACCTTCCTCCCTCCTCTGTCCCAAATAATTGGAAAGTTTCTTAAGGTAACTGGGGAGGAATGTTGCAGATGCCTTGAAATCAGGGTATCATGCAAATCTAACAATCTCAGTTATGAAGTGCCTTAATTATGCCCCACTATCTTCATTACATAGGTCTAATTCCCATTTGAAATACATTGAGTTCCCAGCACAACCATTAAATTTGATTACCATAGGATTTTTAGGAAAGGGTAGCATTGTTGACTCACAGAAGTCTTCTGAGCTATTTCAGCCATGCTTGATTGAAGGAGTAGTGCAAATTTCCCTTCTCTGCACATTACAAACTTCATCTGCTTCCACTTAGTTACAAAGTTGAGATCTAAGAAAGGCAAAATCCCCAAGGCTGACACAAAGAAACACCCTGACTTATAATGTCAAGGCACGAAGGAGTAAATTTCCACAGTGAGCTACCCACCTAGCTGCAGTTATTACGTGTTAAAACTCCCTGTACACCGGGCAGAAAATTTGCCCCTAAGCATTGTTAAATTTTTTTCCCCATCTTACAAACTACCGGAATACTAAAGTGATTTTTAGGAAATTGCTCTCTCTGGTAAAAACTCACTATCTGATATCTAAACATAAGCCTGAAACACAGAGGCCAGATCCAGCCCTCTAATTCAGAGTAGGTAGGGATTTTCTGACAAAACATGTTCTGTCAGAAGATGTCACTTAATCAACTTTGCCCCAAAAAGGAGGCTTTCATCTATTTCTTTAAATGTTCTCTGAAAAGTGTCTCACTGCCACCATGGACAGAGCAGGCTCTTATCCTGCCTAACTCCCAGCAGAAATTGGACCAGAAGATGTGGGGCACCTAGTTGGGACTCTCCTTGCCAGGAGCCCTCTCAGCCTCCCATTTTCCCATGTGTGCTATTTATGGAATAATCAACCATTTAGTGGCCCCAAGTGGCCCACAAGAGTAGCCCAGTGGTTCTGCCACCCTTGGAGGAGCAGCAAACTAGAAGGATGTCTCCTCTCCAGCCCTAATAACAAACCATTAGGACTGGATGCTTAATACTGGTGTCCTGGCACATGGCTCAGTCCTAACATTCTCAGTTAACCCACTGAAACTACTGTAACTCTCTGTGAGCTTTGGCTAAGTACAGGGGGGAGCTCTGGCCTATGGCAAGTTATCTAAAGATAGTAAATAGTAGGGATTTGTCATCTCCTCTGCAAGATGTGAGAAAGGCTATCTGCCAATGTGCCCCGCTTGCAGCACTATCAACATCCCGCTCCCTTTGCAGACTTTGGCCAATACATCACAGACTGATGCTCCTGGTTGAAATTCATTAGAAAAGATATGTCTGGGTGACTGCTTCTGCAGAAATGAGATTTTCTTCTGGAAACTGTGAGCTGATAAAAATTCCCTTTGTAAATATCAAGGTTGCTTGAAATTTTTCCATCTAATTTTCTTTTATGAATGTGTTGAGGGATTTTTGTGAAGGATGTTCAAGGAACGGACCACAAAACAGGCAATGGCAGACATGTAGGGCTTTTCCTCCTGAAGCAGTCCACTTTTTATGGAAATGCTGAAAACATTTTTTCTCCAATTCTGAACTAAAAATATTTATTTTTGCATCTTCTAAGGCTTCTACAAGAAATTGAAATTTTTCTTCCAAAAAATAATCATTTTACTAAAGCAGGCCAGTGCTTCCCAAAGGAATGAATAGCAGCCTGTTACTCACAGCTGCGCCTTTCAGCCCTGCTCAACATATTCTGCACATCAAAAAGAGAGAAAGATGTGTAAAACTATTGATCACTGCTGCTTGAATGCACTGAAATTCTGAATTTAACAAAAGCACAAGCCCAACACTGGAAATTGCTGTACATTCCCAAGACAAGCACATTATGAGCATGGCTAATGGGGAATTTCTCATGGTGCCCCAAGTTTAGTTATTTTCCCCAGAAACAAAACCTGCCTCGGTCCTGTTGCAGGTTATAATCAAGGCATCTAAACAGGCCGTCAATTAACGTTCACCTTGGGAGATTTTATTATGTCCATAAAGAAATACACTGTGGCCACTGCACTCACACACTGAAGCAAACGGGAATTATATTCACTCAGACCAAGCCTGAAATAATGCCTTGCTAGTAATCCAGCCACATTATTTTAATTCTCTCTAATTCTCTGTGTTTGTGGAAATCCCACAAGAGAAAACCTAAATAAATGAATCATAATTATAAATGTTGTTTATGTAATTGGTAAATGGTGCAGACATAAGTGAGCACTGCTTATTCCTACTCAAATACCAATTAAATCTGGACACTGCACCAAAAAAGTGCCCTATAGTACTCCAGATTGAACATGATCCAAAGATAAAAAGCTCAGCCCACTACTGTGATTTGTCTCTCTTTCTGTCTTACCAAACCTTCATATCTAAGCATGCCCATACACCGTGGGTCCCAATCTGGAATTATGGATCAGATATTTTTAAGAAAACATAAGAAGCATACTTTTCATATCCCAGGTGCAAAAGGAAAGGGCAAGATAATCCGTCAGCAAACTAACCCCTTATCAGGATCACAGGCAGTCCCATTACTGCTATGACAGCTAGCTCAGCTGTGAGCCAAATGCCTGGAAAAGGCCAGCCAAAAATCCATCAGTAAAACCTCATTTATCACTGCTAAGGAAAAAACCAGCGCTACCATACGAGGCTGGCACTGGGCAGGGCTGGCACTGGCAGGGCTAGCCGGCCCCTCTTGGCCAAGGCCAGGCTCCAGAACAAGGTCTGTGGCACAGGGCAGCCTGCGGGACTCGGCAGGGAGCTGGAAACAGCCACACTCCCATTCAAAACAAAACCTTTCAAAGCAGAAATAACAGTGTAGGGCATGGTGATTTGCAAAGCTCAGAGGTGAGTGTGTGTCCTGAATCACTTGAAGCGTCCTCCAGCGAGGAGCCACAATGCATTCATTACAATATTTTACCAAATGAACTTTAGAAGTTCAGAAGATGGATTTTTTAGGTGGAGAAAAGAAGAGTACAGACAGGCTTTTGAGCACATCCTAGCTTTTTGTTTCAACTCTGTATACCAAGGAAGCCCAGAGCACCTGTACCTTTCTCTAGAAACATCTTTTTTTAGGCACTCCAGTGCCAGTGGAGGCACTGGATTGACAGCTCCGGAGATTCATTCTGCTGTTTACCCACTGAACAGGCACAACGCAGGCAGCACAAACCTTGCTGAGCCTGCCCGACCAATGTGCCTTTGGCACCTATTAAAAAATTTACCACCCTCCACAAGATGGTATGCACTGCAGAGGCGAGCAGGCTGGATGCCTCAGCTGGCAGCTGCCCCTTGTCCCCCCGGCCCTGGCACTGCTGTCCTCCCTCTGACCAGGCCACTCCAGGGTGTATCCTGGGACTAAGCAGGACAGAAGCACACAACAGCCATGCAAACTCAGAATTCTTCATTTTCAGCAAGAACCTGTCACAGTGTCAGACACGAACACGCAGATTCAAACAGCAGGTTAGGACCACCAAGCAGAGCAAAAGGGCTCTGCCCACCTTTATTATCACACTTTTATACCTCTTCTAAAACAATCATACATTGGTAGATGAGGTTAACACCTCTAGCATTTTACAGGATAGGAACACAGTCTATCACCTTTCTCCGCCTTGGAGAAAGGAATGATCAACAATGTAAAAGTTCAGTAAACATCCTTAGCCGGTTAGAAAAACAAGAGCTATGTTTATAGAAAGTGCATGAAAACTTCTACTACAAAAGTAAAAACATGGAGCACTGTGAAAACCAGGGTGACAAGAACCCACATCTAGCCTCTTAAAACTGGTGCCAGGCAATTTGCCTGAGGGATCTCAGACACAGCAGATTCTTAAAGGTGCTGCTCCTTATTCCAGCAGCAGCCTGGCAGTCTCTACAGAAGCATAACAGTGATGCAGGAGCCACAGAGCAGAAGTCTGCTGTTTAAATACCTTCTGTACACTGTGTAAGCAGATTCAAGCTCATCTTCCTCAAATTGCTTTACTAACCACATTAACCTTTGGGGCTCCCCTTTGTTTCCTGGGGTGAGTAATAATTCAGGGATACAGCAGTAATGGCTGAGCTCACTTTCCAGTGAGTACTGTATGAGATTACATGGGAAGCTGTGGTTTCCAGAAATGATGTATTATTAGTGCTGCATCTAAAATGACCCAGTAATTGCTTAATGCTTTATATTTACATAGGCTGTACATTATGTTTGCTCTGAGAGAGGGAAGGAAAGCTAAGCAGGAAAGGAGTTTGCAACAAACCTACAGTAAGCAATAAAGAGCTATAAATGGTAATCTGTCAATAACATCAACTTCATGAAAGGCTTGATTTAGAAAAGAGGAGCATCCTCAGCTCCCAACAGATCTAAACCAGCCCAAACTTATGTAGTACTGAGCAGGATCGAGTCCTTCCTGAAGGATGAGCTATTAAATGTAAACATACATAAAGTCTTACTTGACAGATCATATTCACTATTAACAAGGGGAAAGATGATCTTCCACATAAGGCACTGGTGTCTGGGACTCTGCAGTGACCTCCAGCTCTGCCTCAGATTCCTCCTCAGTGACTTCCTCAACATCCCTGTTCTGCTCATCTCTACCCTCACAATGGGGATCATTCCTCCTCTCCTTCCCTCCCTGTACATGTACAGTCCCATGTAAAAGGAGGTCTCCCAGGCCAGCTGTAAACAATTATTTGTAATATTAATTTTTGAGCTTTCTTTCTTTCTTTCTTTCTTTCTTTCTTTCTTTCTTTCTTTCTTTCTTTCTTTCTTTCTTTCTTTCTTTCTTTCTTTCTTTCTTTCTTTCTTTCTTTCTTTCTTTCTTTCTTTCTTTCTTTCTTTCTTTCTTTCTTTCTTTCTTTCTTTCTTTCTTTCTTTCTTTCTTCCTTCCTTCCTTCCTTCCTTCCTTCCTTCCTTCCTTCCTTCCTTCCTTCCTGTAATTGCTTCCTACAACACCATGCATCACAGTAATGTTCTGTCAGAGTGGGTTGGATTTACACGGTGGGAGAAAGGGGAAAGGACCCATTTTATTTGATTTGTATAGCAAATGTATAACTCTACAGAGTTCACTATATTCACTAAGAAACTCATGCTGAGGAAGTTTGGCCTCTTCCAAGTTTGCTGGCTGCATTTAAACTTCCATCCCTGGGAAATGGAGAACAGTCATGCACACCAACTTGTGGGCGCTCATCTGTTTTTGAAAACAAAAACTTCTGCAGATTTTTATAGCAAAACTGCCTGGCCTGAGAAATAAACAGCCAAACCTTTGTGAGTAAGTAAGCATGTGCATGTGTGTGCAGCATGATTTGAATACAAACTCAAACAGGCAGTGGGTAACCAAAGTTTGCAATCTCCTGGCTTTCCAGGTCTTCAGTCTTCAATTGATGTTACACTGAACACAAAATGAAAGAGCTTCATCAAAATTAAAGAGGTTCATCAGCCTACATGTGTAGGCTGATGAACCCCTCTGAAATGAGCTGGAATAGAAAACAACCATTAGGCCAGGAAGTATAAAAGCATGTGAAATGTGGGAAAACCCTATTGAGTGAGGACTGTGCCTGAACCGGCAGCTGTGGTGGAGTGTGGGGATGCAGGTGAGACCAGGAGCACTGCCCAGCCTCCCAGCAGCTACACACTGCTATAAAGTGTATGATACTGCACTGAGAAACTGGCAGGTATGAGAGCATAGGAAAACTGGGAGCTATAAAATCTCTGAGGATATTATAGAAGGATTACCATGTTATACATATTGCAGTCTACTGTGGGCAAAAAGAAAGAAAAATAAGAAAGAAAGAAAAAACCCAACCAAAGTTAATTCACTCAATTTACATACAGTTGTGTCCTGCAAGTAAAATACAAGATTCAGCTATACCCAACTTCTTCCTATACCAAAGGAAAGCTGCTTGATTGGCACAGGGGTGAGCAGCAATCAGAGCAGAAGGAGAAGCCATGATAAAGAGTCAGGTGTAGGAGGGACCGGCAGGCACGGATCCAAGGTTATAAAACCCAGGCAGGTCTCCCATTAACATGACAATTGCCTCTCAAGTGTCTGCTGCCTGTACAAACTGCACAGGCCAGTGTGGCAACATCCAAATACACAAGCACAAGCACGGCCCCAGGGCACAGCCAAGCACTGCATCACCTGCTCAGAGATTATCTCAAGGTACAAACATCCATGCAAAGAGTTATAAAATAAAATAATTTCAGTCCCGGTCTTTGCAGGGAATCTCTCACTGACATACTCCCCCTGTCTCTCTGCATCCCTCATCCAGTGGAGTGGAGTGGGATTGGGGGCAGTAGTCTCACACTGCCCCACAGCTGCCCAGGCTTCCCGTGGGGACCAGCCACCAATGACACCAGCCACCAGGCCACTGCCAGCCCATGCTTTGTGCACCCAGACAGTCTCTGAGTTGAAATCCAGCACAAGATACACAGGGCTTTGGTGGAATGACAGAGGAGCCATAGTCCTGACATCAGACACTGGGGCAGGGGTTGTAGCCTAACTGTGAAGCAGAACACTCCCTTCCCAGTGTAATTGCTTCTCTACACCTTTTTGATAATTCACACATATGATGATGTCGACAAAATAGCCAGGGGAGGTGACAGGACCCCCTTCCATGTGATCATGAGAAGGATTTACACAGTGACAGCAGCTTACACCACAAAAGGTAAGAAACCCTGGAGGAGATGCCACCATAACTGGCTACTGAGAGAGCTTTATGAAAATATTGGGAAGAAAGAACTGATTAGCGGAGCATATGAACTTTTTAAAAAGGAAGATCTCAATTTTATGCCCATGGCACCTCAGTAAAAAGCAGAAGAAATATAGAAAGTATGTGAGACTGATGAGGAATTATTTGAAAATTCATAGAGCAGGACCAGGCATTTAGTTACAATGACTGAATGAGATGTGTTACTGCTCCCTCCAAGGAGTTACTGCACAGAGAGAAGCCTCTTCAGTTCCAGTGTGCCTTTGCTGGGGCAGGGATTCCTGCAGGTTTGCAGACAGGAGAAGGAAGATTTCAAGGTGTAGCAGCACCTCAGAGAAGGGTGCCTGCATCTCCCGAGGCAGGAGATGTGAATGCCATCCAATGTTCAGGGAATGATAGAGAGATCACACTTGCCTGAACAATTAACTAAAATCAATCTGGGCCCTAATAAAATGTATCCTGTTATGGACTAACCCAACCCACACAGAGCAAAGACCTCACTGACATCAGGGGGGAACAGCAGAGTCCCAGGTGACACTTGGCAGAGACAAATGAAGGAATGTTTGCACAAAACACCCTTTAGGGGGACAGTCAGCAGGAGTCCCAGGTGAGACAGAAAGGGCAATATTGAAAAGCTGCCTTCCCATTGCCTTTGGAGGCTGTCATAAGACTTCCTGGCAGGAGTCTGGCCATGGACAGCACTGCACAGGCTGAAGAATCTGGCCAGCAATTTTTATTTTCTGACAAAAACCTCAAGCCCACCCCACACATTAAAGCTGTGCAACAAGATACTATTACAACAGCTTGGACGGAAAACCTTCCAGCTGATCAGTCCAACCATGGAGCTGAGTAGCTTGAGAAGTCTGAATACATTTAATTTACTATTTTCACCATGGAAATGCTCAACAAAACTGACCTTTACAGTTTCAATAAAACTGGATTTTCCTGTAGGTCCCTTGTCAGCCCCTGCAATAATAAATGGGAGTGCTAAAGCCCGGAATTATTAAAAACTGAACAAGAATAAAATGCTGTCCCAGCCCCACTGCTGCTGAGCTGGATCTGACTGCATTCACTCTGCTGGCAGAGCTGTACTGTCCTTCAAACTTTTAAAAAAATACAATTTCATCTGTGATTTTGCTGATGCAAATCTGGAGGATCTGCTAACTTCTTGCTGGGTCCCACTCAGAGCAGAGTATGGCCATTGCATCTCTGCTGACATGGCTGCAGCTCCTTCCACCTGGGGCAGGCCATTTCTGAGGATTCCCGGGTACTGCTGACTATTCTGGTGTGTTTATCCTTCCTCATCAAGCTCTTCATTTACCTGTTCCTAAGCAGAGCACTAAGACTCAGTGTTCTGGCACCAAGGAAGGTGCTTCTTGCTTTGCCCTCCAAAATGCTGCTTCCCTCTGGCTGGCCAGGCCAAGGATAGACAAGGGTACAGATGAGGAAATGGAGCAGGATGGGGGAAATGGAGACGGGAATGGGCAGACACTCATAGAACTATTTCACACCCCAAAGATTCTTATGTTTTTTTACCAAGGAGTTTTGGCATACCTGTCCTTCAGACTATGAGCAGTCTCAAGAATAATAGCTATAAAACATGGCTAGAAAAATACTGATATCTGTTTAGACATATGCATTGTTAAGTATCCATCATTTAGCAGCAGCTGAAGAAAGAAATTATTTCTTCTTTGTGTTTACTTTCTCCAGTGTCTGTATTCAGGAAGGTATCCTCAAGAGTGATGAAATTCAGGCATTCACTTCTCAGTCAATGCTTCTGGGACTGGGTAGTTTTGAAGTATCCAAATATACATTTCACATGCTGCTTTTTTAGAAAAATATAGATATGGGTAGACAAAACGTGAAACAGAGCCGCTTTTAATAAACCCCTCAGGTTCCAGCAAACCACATTGTTAACAACATCTACAAGCACCTTCCAACATGTCCCTGTCCTCCTCCCGCTGCACGCTGTATTAGCTCCAAAGGCCGTAATTTCTCTTGAGATTCAAAATGGGCTGTTAACGTGCCAGTTGTTAACACTGTACTCGATTCAGATATTTCACATGTCAGAGAGACAACAACATCTGACTAAAACCAGGAGCGACATCACACGAGGCTGTGGTCGGGGCCGGAGCTGCCGTGTGGCCACAGGCGGTGCAGGGGCCCCGGGACACAGCCCTGCCCCGGCCGGCTCACGGCGCTCCCCGTGCCTGCCTTCCCCATCCACCACGCACACGGGGCTGCACTAAATCAGGGCTGTGTTTGCCATCCTTCCATGAAGCGCTGCCTGGCTGTGGCTGCAGTGTATTGCAGGGACAAGATCGGCCATTGCCAAGGAGAGGTGATGGCATTTCCATCTGAAGTGTGCTTCCAAGCAGGCTTCCATACATGCTGCTTGCTTGCTTGCCTAAAAGAAAGATGCAAAACTGAGCTAAACCCTTTTCCTTAGCAGGTTTACAGATCCTTTACACTTTCCAAAATACAAAATCATGCAAGTATCTGTGCTTGCATCACCTTCTTTCCTTTGGCTATTATGACAGAAGTTTTGGGTCTCTCTGTTTCCACGGTGGCATTAATCTCTGGAGGCCCAGCCTCAGCTGAACCTTATTCAGTACATGTTGGCTGCTGCAGAAGTGCAGAATGTGCTGCTCAGTAGTGAGTTTGCAGCTCTTGGTGCCCCCCTGCTGCTCCTTGTACAGAAGCATGAAAGGAGAAATACCCACATTCTGCTCCCAGTTACCATGGACCTGGTGATGGAGCAGTGCTTTGTCCAGATTCCTCATCTCTTCCCAATAGCTCCTCATGTGCAGGTGTCCCAGTCCTCTTCTGGGTAGGCATGCCCAGCTGCTGGACAAAACCTGGCTGGAACGGAGGGCAGGCAGATCCAAGAGCCCCAATAGGTGCTTGCACATGGGGAACTGCTGAAAGCTCCTGCTCTACCCGAGTTGCCAAAAGCTCAGTCTCTGCTTCAACACAGTATTTTTTCCTTGACTGCTTGAGAAAAATCATTTCTGTTATTCTGAAGGCTATCGAAAGTAAAAGCCAACAAAAATAAAATCCCTCTTCCTATTTCCTACTGTCATGTAACTTGTTGCAGTTACACAGTGCATGTGCTGCACAGCTCCTTGAGCTGCATGTGGGGTCAGAGCCACTGCGGAAGACACACACCAGATCCATGGGATGAAATGATCCATGCCCTGGAGAACTTACAGCCCCACAGGGTAATGGCACCCTTGGGGCTACTGGGACACCTTCAGGGAGGTCCAGGTTCACAGAAGCCTGAAGAGTAAATTCAACTTTCAGAAGAGTTAATTCAAAGTTTTAAGTTCACCTGCATTAGCAGCTTTATGCTCCTGCCCAAGAGCCCTGTCTGCCAGGACATCCGCACTGGAGAGCCAGCCATGCCTTCACAGTGGGGAGGCTGCCAGGCTTTGTCAGTACAAGGCAAATTATAAAATTAAGGATTTTCATTATTTATTTCATACCTCCTAAACAGAAATAATTTTCCTGAAAACCCATAACAAAGCTAGCTGAAAAACAAAGGAAGTAAAGGGAGCAAGAGAAAAGCTAATCCTGAAGTGAAGATGAGGATGAGCCCATCAACAAACTCTGAGGTACAGCATTTTATCTAAGACCATTTATTTGTTGCTTTTTTTTGTTTACTAGAGCTTTAGATCTTTGATCCTACCACTGCATTTGCCAAAGTCTGTACAGATGATTGCACCTGACACGTTACCTCTACTAGTGACATTCAGATGCCTTTCAGCTGTGTGACCAGCACAGCTGCAGAGCAGGATGCTGATGGAAAGTGGATTAGGAGATTGCTCATCCTCTCAGAAAGTCACCTGGGACAGCTGTGTGCTACTAAGCCCTGCATCAGATGGAGAGAAGAGGGTATTTTGCACAAATTAGGAATTTGGTTTAATTGTCACAGTTCACAGCTTCAGCAGGAACTCAAGGCATGAGGCTGGTGGTTCACACTCCAACAAGAAACATAAGAAAACAACCCAGAGGTTTTTAAAATAGGCATGGCACACCAGGCAAAGTCTGTGGCAGAGAGAGGGAAGATCCCAGAGCATCAACATCCCAGACCTGCGCCAGGCTCTGTGCACTCAGAGAAAGGGCTTTCAAGGAGCGCTGGCCTCCCTCGCTGGCATGGACATGAGCTCTGTACTCCCTGCCAGCCACCTGGCTAGCAAGTCAGAGCATATTTTAAGCCAAATGCTTGTGAGATGGGGATGTAGGGGAGGCGAAACCTCTTTATTCTGCAAAAATTACAGGACTGACACAGTTCTTCATTTTATCCCTGGTCAGTACACACAGCATCTTTGGAAATGTTCCTTCACAAACAGGGCCAAACGCAGTGCTGGTGCCACCCCCCTGTCCCTGTGGTACACAGAAGTGGACTTGCCCTCTCCTCCTATCACCTTCCCAAGACAACTTCATATGAAACTGGACTCAAAAGAACCATGCAAAATCAAAGACTACCTGAAGGAAATTAAGCAAGCCCCTTTCAGCATGCCATTAAAGCCCTGATTTTAAGGAAATAACCTTGTGTGCTTCAGACAGTTTGTTTCACTCTGCTAGTTTTTCAAATTATTTTAAATTACACATGCTCAAATAGAAAAGGATAGCAGTAAATAGGAAGCTGTAACTAAATATTGCTCCTTAACAGTAGCAGATGAGTTGCCAGCCATACCATACAATGGTATAAAATATATACAGATTTTCCTAATATTTCTCCATCACTTTGATTTAAGAAAAAGATGGCTCCTATTTGCAGCCTTTCATGGTGTGCTCTGAACACTGCTGTGGTCTTCCTTTGGGTTCCCTATTATTTATCTAATTTCCTAAGCACATTTCTTAAGAATTATTCAGGGATATTGCCAAGTTTTTATATTTTTACTGAGTTTTCCTCAATCCCAGTATCCCCACAGGAATGAAAGCAATTGAACACAGAATCATAACATTTGTTGATCTGTCTTGTTTTCAAGAGATGCAGCTCTTTGTGTGATCAAAGAAGACAAACACAGGCATTTGCTCTGCACCACAACCCATCCTTCTGTCTCCTCTGTGCAGTCATTAGTTCTGCTCACCCGTTACGTACTCCCTGGGTAAGTTCCCTGTGCTGCATGGCAGCAGGGATGCGAAGAGAGAAAGTGAGGCTTGGTGTGACCGCACACACTGCAAGCACAGACAGGGAAGCCTGGTTCACTGGGCCAAGAGGAGCCCTGGGCGAGGAAGTCCGAGGCCTTGATGAATCCAATGACAGCCACTACTAACAGCCGCGGGTGCAAAGAGGCCCACCCCAGGGGCCCGGTGCCACACTGTGTAGCGTTAGTGTGTCACTGCCTTACCTGTGAGGAGGAGACTCTTCCCAATCCCTGTCCCTGCCAGGACAGCTCCAGCAGTGATTCTGTGCCTCAGTGCCAGCTGTTGCCAGGAGCCTGGGCAGCCCCTACTTCTGCAGCTTGTGCCTTGAAACAGACATTCCAGAAGTGCCCCAAAATAAACACTAATAGCTGCTGGGTCAAACTATTTGCTGGCTCAGTGGACACATGGGGCTTCCTTCTGCAGCCTTCTCTGCCTCAGTTTGACTCCTTTGTTAAAAATGCTGAGGAAAAGATACTTTCACTTTCAAATTAGATTATTATCTCAGATTCACGTTTTCTCTTCCCTTAATGAAAAGCAAGTTACTACAGCATGTCAAATAAATAGCCCTTAAGTAAAATACAGTCAAATTCTTCTAATGTATTTCTTGGAAAACAGGGAAGGCTCATGGTAGATGCAGCTGTGCATTAGTGTCCCTCATAACCCCCAGCAAGATGATCAGCATCTCTGCACCCTAGTAGAAAGCAGCACCACCTCCCTCTTGTTACCAATGGCATCCACTTTCAAAAGCACTCTCTCTTCTTTCTCCCCAGTTTCCTTTTAGGCTTTTCTTCTCACTCCTGCCATTGCTCAGCCTGTGAGGCAATGCTCTGACATCAAGCCTTACTCTGGTTCCCAGAGAGCCTCATTTTTTGAAAGGATGAGATTTCCCAGCATCCTCAAGCCACTTTACATTTACATTTTCCTGTCCTTTTTTTCTAACATATGCCCTTATCCCTTCATTTTTTGTTTACCGCTCTTATCCCCTTTAATATTTTCCCCATTATTTTATTGATTCATTTTTCTTTTTACCCTCTTCCCTTCAACTCTTTGCTTCTCTTTTTTCTCCCTGCCCCATTCTAGTGACGCTTTCTGGCTAGATGTATTACCCGCTGTGCTGAGGGGAAGCAGTGCATCTGAATTCAAGCTGCACTGTACAACAAGAGGAATACTATATATACTTACAGAAACAGCAAATCAAACTCTTAGTGTTCTCGTCCCCCTGTGCTACATTCCCAAAGCCAAATGCCTCCCATTATCAAAACAATTTTAAATAAAGCTAAGGGGAGAATTAAATGAAAAATAAATTGGGCATCTAAAGCCTGGTCCGGAGCACTCGGCTGCTCTCACTTCAATAGCTGCACTGCACACGTTCCACCAGGCCCCCACTCTGCAGAGCAGGCTCTATTTGCGGCGCGTTCTCCACTCTGCCACAGATGATACGGGAGCCCTGCATTGCCAGATAAGCAATATATGTCACTCTCCTTTGCCTAAGATGAAAATGAATACATTAATTTATTTTCTATTATGGGCTACAGCACAAATCAGAGAGGGAGAGGGAGCACATTCCACGCTTGGCTCTGTGCTCGGAACTGTGCATCACCCCATGGACACAGGGCCTCCCTGCACACACTTGGCCAACACTTTTGTGGTAAACCCTCAGATACTGCATAAACTGCATAAAATGGGTGTCAAGAAATAACTACTGCATGATTTTGTACTTTTTACACTGACAGCAAGTGAATCCCAACCTACCTTTTAACCAAATCCTTTTCGGACAGGCCCTCCCCAGCTGGATGGGGGCAGAGCACATCTGGGTGACACATGTTCTGTGCATAGCCAATAGAATATCATCTGAGAAATAAAAGTGCTTTAATTGAAAGCAATCAAAAATCAGAGTTATGCCAAATAAATCCTTTTTTTAGCCCTAAACAAAATGAAAATAAAAACTGAGAAATCAGTTGTTCAGAGGTCAGAACAGAACTACCTAAAAGGAGATAATGCCACATGTTTATAGATTCTATGTTTTTTCTTTCCATTTTAAAGAGAATCATTTCCAAACTGGCTGACACTCATGTGTGAATTATGACGTCTGGCTCTGGATGTTGCAGATACAGGCAGAGACTAAACACACATATACTACACCCATCCTGCTGACACAGAGCTCTTTCTTGCACTGCTAAAGGGATGCAGAGGAAGTAACAAATAAATGCTCACGTTTAAATTAAGATTCAGAAAAGGAAAGTCTTCTTGTCGATGAAAAGCTACAGAATATTTACACGTACACCTGTGCACACACTGTGGGGGGGAAGGAGGGAGAATGAGACACGGGAAGGCATAAAGATCCTACTGTTCTACCCAAAACACACTAGTCCTGTTAACAGGGAAGCAACCAATCCTTGTATACTAGCAAATTTCCCAAGTTGTGGTCTAATATGTATCTTTTGCTTTTTATTTAGATGTACTCTTGGACTACCAAGTTACAGATTTAAAATACATAGAATCAAGGTAGGGAACTGTAGGGAAAAGAAGAAATAGGTTCTGCCTGAAGACTCAATTGAATTACTCTAAAAAGATTAATTAAAATTGAATTCTCTTTCAACACAAAATCTCCTGTTTGCTAGTTCTTGGTATGTCTGTTACCTAGTTTCCATTAGGAGATACTATACTCTGTAATGAAATAAACTTCAAGGACCCTGTGGGATTAAACAAAAAGTTTACTGTATTCTGAGAGCTGCAGGAGCAGCGAGGTTCCAGTGCAAGCTGGCTTGCTTAATGAGAAAATGTTCACATGTCATCACTGAATTCCTGTCAGGGATCCCTATCATTGCATTTTAAGGTACAGAAGGGCAAATAACTGAGTGTAGATTAGAAAACAGCTTGATCTGCAAAGTGACAGCCAAAAGTCAGGTCTTTATGCGATCACTCCAAAAACCTAGGGAGAGGGGAGGGGAAGGAGGGGATTTCCTTCAACCCTGAGAACAGCTTTGTAACTAGAATAAGAATTATTAAAAAGGAAAGGCCATTGGCACCTCCAGCATACGGCTGTGGTTTTGCTGTCAGTATTTGGAGAAGCCATCCAGGGAATCACCTACATTAGGGATCAGCGCGAGTGAATTAGATACAAGAGTGAGAGATTTACATCGCAACTGGTGCTTCGGGTCTGGCACACTATAAAATATTCCTTTGTGTTTTACCATATTGCATTCGGAGCCTAACAAGACACTTGACATAATAAGAAACCACTCAAAATGGACCTGGGGGCAGAGCCTGGCCCTAGATGATCTAAGGGAGAATTTCAATGTAGTGTTGAATTAACAGTAGCACAAAAAGTCACTAACCACTTCAACTGTACAAGGAAAATCAGTTTGAGAGAGACAGAGCAAACATTATTTGTGTCCTTTTTTTCCTGCATATTTTACAGCATTTTCCTGCATTTTACGGCACTTGCAAAGATACCGTAAAATTCCCAGTGTCATGAGTCTTGGCCCCAGCAGCTGGCACTCATATCAAAGGATAATATTTGTGTGTTGGCTGTTTGGGGCACTATAAAGGAGCCCACCAAACAGGTACTCACCACATCCCAAATCTGTGCTTCCAGCTACACAGCCAGCAGCTTTGTAATGGAAAGTTAAAATGTAAACACAAGCTGCTGTTTCAGTGCAATCACACAAATGTAGCAGCTTATGTTCTCTTTTCCTTTATTCCCAGAACGGACAGGGTGCCTGAATCAAGCTACAGCTAATCCTTTCTTTTTTTTCCCTTTTTTCTTCTCCCTAAGTGCCCAGTCAATTAAATCTTGCTTACATACAGAATTCTTACTTGCCTTATTCCTACAATGACAGTTGACAATGTTCAGACTAAAGGATGCCAAAATCTGGTTTTCCCTAGATAGTAAAAATACAAACAGAAATCAAACCCAAGCAGACTAATAAAGGATTACAAGAGCTGACAATGCTTTGTGAATTTGAAAGGTTACATTGCTTGGTTCAAAATAAACCTGAAATCCTGAGTCTGCCTTGAGATTTTGCCTCCCCTGTTCACAACATTCTTCCCTTTGTCATATGGATAGTTGTTCACAAAGGAGTTCACTGACCTCACCTTCTTCATCTAGTCCAGATGACCCAAAGTGATGAAAATCCAAAGGTATTCCAGGAAGTGACCTTGAAGGTGCTGTAGTGATTCAAAATTCAGGGAAGACTGAAAGCCTGACTCTGGAAGCATCACAGCTCTAGCTCTAAGGTGAACGCCAGTTCACCTAGGCAGCAGCTGCCTTTCAAAGGACAACAACAGATTCCCCAGTTGATGAGACATCTGCTACAGTTTCCCACAATTCCTGATTTACAAAGAAATAAGAGCTGGTTTGCATCACATACATCAATAGCTGGGATTTTTCCCTTCTTACCCTTCAGATTGTGTTACATCTAATGAGACAAGATGACAATGCCTGTTCAGAAGTGAAAACAAGAGAGGAAAATCTACAGGCCAAAGATAGTTTACTTTTTTGGTTTTTTCCTCTGAACTGATCTGTTAGCTTTGCTCTGAGAAGCTGGCCAAACTGAAAATCACAGGTCTGTGTTGTTCTCACCCTCTGGGATGTATAGATAGAGAGATAGGTAAGATATAAAGTACCTCTTCCCAAACCACACCCAGCGTGGCAAAAAAAAAATTAAATCAACATGGTTTTGCAACACAAAAGCCACCCCCTCACTTTCGCCGAGGACCATTTGAAATAAAGATGGATCATAGTGTGAGTCATTTCTCCCTCCTCTCTGATGCATTCACACACACCTACCACTGCAGGGGGATTCAGAGAAATGACCTGAATCTCAACCACCTTTGGGTTTGCAAACAAAACCCAGCCAATGAGGTCACGCAAAGCCAGGCCTAAATCTATGGCTTCCCCTTTGCCTCTGGTTTTGTTCCTCTCAGTATTTCAAACAGTGAAAGCACAGGAGAAACAAGGAGGGGTACCATGTAATGAAACCATGTATCACAGAGCAGTTCCAGAGTATGGCATTCCCATTTCACAAGAGGGGTATTCAAGCAAGCAGACTAGGTGAAATCCCAGTTTGACCACAATAGTTGTACTTATTTTAATTGTTTATTGAAAACAGCATGACAGATGCAAAACAAAGGGAGAATGAAGAAAAAGAAACATTGGCTTCATTCACAGGCTCAGCTCCCCCTGCATGAACCACACACAAAATCAATTCTTTACATCATATGTTAAAAAAAAGGTTTAACTGTTAATAGTAACATGAGAGGAAAAAGAGGCAGCAAAGAAAAAAAAAGGTGGCAGGAAAATCTGGTCAAAGACTGGTTTGCTTTGGCAGCATGTGGGCGGCATGGATGATGCAGAGGTGCACTCCCGGGATAAAGCAGCAGAAGGTGTGAGATGCTGAAGAGAGAGAAAGGATCATGATAAGGGATCAGGAGCCAGGCCTAACCTGAGGCTGGTAATAGCCTCACTTTGGCATTATTTTGCTTTGGTTGGTCCTCAGAAGAGTGGTTCAGGAGCAGGCTTACATGCCTGCACAGTGCTCCCTCTCTGCTGATTCATACCACCAACTTACAAAACACAAAAAATTGAGAAGAATGAATGCAAGTTTCAGGAGATCTGCCCCTGTTCCCAGCAGCCTAAAAAAGAACTTGTTTATGCCACCTAAGAAACGGCTGTGACACATTCCTTCAGTGATGGAATGATCCCACTAGGATCACTTTTGCTGGTCAACATCGAGCATACTTTTCTCCAATTCATCTTTCCAGTGTGATTTATTCCACACACCCACTTGGAAAAACATGCTCAGCACCATCACAACAGCTGTACAGCAAAGCCCATCACTATATTGATAGATCATGGTTTCATTTATTGCCCAAACACAGACAATAAGGAGCTGCATATGAGGTGCACACAAATTCTGTCCCTGAGCTTTACTGTCCCAGGGAATGACAAAGCAAACCCATCCAGGGCAACGAAGCCAATCCTAAAGAGCCCCAAGCCCCAAATGCCAGCACTGATGGGATTTGAATACGTCCTGTGAAGACCCAAACTTAGAACAGCACATTGTATCACCTGCAACAAGTTAGTCCTTAGAGAACAGCATCACCTTCAGGTTTGGTCCTTTGAAGAGCCCTCAGCAATTACTCCATCTAAACCACCATTTTTCCAGGATGTACAAAAAACAGGAGCAGTAAAATACTCCAAACCCCTGCACCCTTATACGTTGTTCTGGGGAGTATTTCAACACACATCTTTGTATGTCCTGCAGAAAGAATCCCTTCCAGTACCTACCCAGTGTAAGGAGCACAACAGCTCCAGCTCCCAGTTACTCTAAGGTATTGATGGAGTTTCCAAAGAGTAGCTGTGAATGCCATTTTTGGATTCTGAGTCTGTAGGTCTGGCTGTTCTCACTTAAGACTAAATCAAATGCTTCTCAGGCTTTCCTGTCTAAACCATATTGTTCCTTCTGGGCCCTTTGGCTATATTTTATGAAATAACTGATGTTCTCCATCTCCAGGGGGAAATTTATTACTGCTTCTACCAAACAATGAAACATATGATCAAATACATCTCTTCCAGTTCTGTCTTTTGAGGTTTCTATAATTTTTCCAGAGATTTTTATTTTGTTCCCAAAGAATGGTTTGTGTACCCTAAAATTTGTCCCATTGATAATTTTTGGTCTGAAAAAGACACTGCCTCTCCATAGAAACCTTGCCAAGTACTACCTATGCAGAAGCACTACTCCAGGGGCAGAGTGCATGGAATTATTTCATATTTTCTTAATTTTGGTTAACTCCCAGGAAATTCACTATTAATCCACTTTCTTCTATCCCTAGAGTTACTCTGGGCTTTCTCCTCTTCCTCGACCCTCGCTGGCACTGTCCCATACCCCAGCCTGCCCAGCTCACCCTGACTGGCTTGTTGTGTGAAAGCAACTTTAAGAAAATGGTCTTTAGAGAAAAGCTGTGTTCCCCCCGTCAGGTCTGGTAACTCTAAAGCAGCATCAGTAACATAATCAGATCCTGGAACTGGCCATAAAAGAAACTTAACTCCACCCCAAGAGTCTACATAGGCAGATGTTTGAACTATGGTTTTACCAAGCACCTTGTGCACACCTATTTCAGCTGGGTGCCAAAATGAGGGGAGCTTGCAAATGAGCTTGCTCCCCATGTAGTTTACGTATGGGGCTCAATTCCAGGTGCATTAGCATCCTGTTATGAGTTGTATTTTGAGGGGACGATACAAAAGGAATGAAGGATTAGAGATCTGGGAGACAACATGGCCCAGATCTGCTTTAGACACACCAATGAGGCTCTTAATTTGCTGCTTTGTTGCACCACACACACACACATACACACACACTCACATATATATACTTTTTTCCCCATAAACCTCAGCTGCTTTTGCTGCTTCTAGAGAAGGGTGATTTTGAAGTACCCCTTCCAAAGCTGGGAGGGATGTTTTCAGTGTTGGTGTTTATTAAGTTCCTGTGGCAGCTATTTCCAAGGCTGCTTTGTCATACATTTTTTTGCAAGAGGCTAAGAACGGTGTAGGGGCTTTGCAGATAAGGATTTCAATTGCAAATTTTATACTAAAGTGTAATAGGAACATCAGAGAATTAAATAAAATTATATTTTTCCTAGATGTCTGCTTAAAAAGGAAATTCAGGATTTTATGGATGCCCCAGAGACAAACTATTACATTACATTCCTTGCCATTCTTATTTGAGTTCTGTCTGTTTGAGCACCTCAAATAGCACAGAATCATTCGTAAAGAATGGGCAAGAGAGACTGTGTCCATCAATATTTCAAGCTTGGTTATCAAATCAAGAGAAATTCATGAGTTCTGCTCCAGCTCAACATTTTCAGGTTTGATACTATTGTCTGACAGTTTAGAGGGTTTTCCCTCTGCATTCTCATTGTCATTAATATTTTATATAATGTTCCAGTTGATGCTATTGTAATATTTATTGATTTTTTTTTTAGTTGGCTGTACTAACCAGTTTTTTCTTTTCTCTTTCAGCAGCGAGAAATTCACACTCATTTGCTATTTGTGGGGTGATAACATAGTGTGAAGAAGCAGTAATGATGACTGACTGATAGAACACACCATATGTTCTCTTCATTTTTCCCTGTGCTATTTTCTGAGAAATGAATGAAGACTCAGTATAAGATAAGCTTTCCTATATATAGTATAAAAAAAAAAATTGACCTTTTTTTTCCAAATAATTGGCAGGATGGGAGAAATAATCTTTTTTTCCTAAAGCATTCAAACAGTATTGCTATAAATATCAGGCTCCAAATCACCAAGATAAATAATTTCCAGTCTTTCCCACCAGAAACATGTTACATGTATCTAGGCACCAAAAACAATTTTACAATTAATTTCACTCACCCCCAAATGTTCTCCATCTTTCCACAGCAAACATTTTGAAAATATAAGTTGCATTTGCTGATGACTAAGCAAAGGTAAACAATTCCTTCCAGTCTTAAAAGAAACTAGATTCTATATAGGACTCTAAGTGACTGTGTGCAATGCATGATAATCAGAAATCCTGATTATAAGCACAGTACTAGCATCACTACATCACAAAAAATGCACGCAGAGTGTCTGAGTCCATGAACTAATAAAACAGAAGATTCCCTTCAATAAATATTGCATTTGCTTTAACATGTTTTAATATCAAAATAATTGGAAATCTCATTTCCTAGAAATAACAGAATAAAAATCTTTTATTGTTCTAGCATATGCATTTAACAAATAAATTCTTTTCCTACATAAATATTTTCTTTTTTTCCTCCGTCCTTTTTGTTCATTCTACCCTCTCAAACCAAGGCTTTGTGATTATTGCTCTTCCTCCTAACTTTGTAATAGCCACTAACTAGCCCCAGACTACAGCAGAGCCACACACATATCTGCTGATGTTATTAAGCAGTCAGGAGCAGAAACAAAGAAGTAAACAAAGGGGATTCACATTGCCTTCTGTTCCATTGGAGAGAGAGAGGGGAAAAAAATAAAAATCAATCCACCAAACACAAAAATAACCCCCGTTGGTTTAAGATACCTTATTTTTCAAATTCATGGGATTTTTTTAAAGTAATGGAACCAAAATTGAAGAAAAACATAATTGTGAGTCCTGCAGGCAGCAGGGCAGAGAACTCGCTGTCAATAGACCTAGTGCCAGGACTCTTGTTTGGGCTTTGTTTTCAAGGTCATCCATTTACAGCACTTTTCATAACACAACCTGAATAAAGAGTAGAGCCACATTCTGCTCACCCTGCTCACAAAGGCACCCACCACAGATGTAGCAGGAAGCGTTCCTTCGCCGGGCGAACAGGAGATGGCCCTTGGAGGACGGTGCTCTCCCCGGTCACCTGCCATAGCAACAGACATCGAGCAGTGTTTTACATTTATAGCATGCAACTCACTTTCCCCAGTTAGACTTATTATTTTTGCTGTGACAGCTTACGCACCCTGCACCACAGAGAGCAGGACAGAAGGTGCTCAGGTAAAGCAGTGACTGCAGTTTTCACATGTTATTCTCCCTTTGAACTCCAAGTGGCATCTTCCGCTGGAAAGCAGTCACGTGCACCTTCTTTTCCTACAACAATAGAATTACATAAAGTCTGATCTCAAAACTCTCAATCAAATATTCCATCCTATCAGCAATGAGCTGGCTTGCTTAAGGACTACAGACTTGCGTCCTTAATCAATACTTTAATAAATAATACCTACTTAGAACAATTGATTGCTGGGGAGCAGACTAAGTATAATGTATTTCTGCTAACCTAGTCACAGGAAAAATGTCATAGTTTATTTGTAAGACACACCTGAAATTATTCTGAGGGCTGTAGATAGGATCCACCTTGACACACATTTGCCACTGTACACACGTGGTTAAGGTGGGTGGTGGGTACTTAACGCAGCATGTCTGGATTTGTTTGTTGGCAAGCCCCGCTCCCGCTGCCTCCGGGCTGCCAAAGCTCCGCTCTGTGCCTCCCTGGCAGCAAGGGCAGCTCCTGGGACCCACGCTCCAAAGTTGAGGAGTGGGTGCACAGCACAGCCTATCCCCTTGATGCCAGGCTCTGGGGGCACTAATCAATCTAATTAAACGGCCATTTCATTACACTAGCAATAGCCAGGCATGCCACCGAGGCCATTCTTGGGGATTACAGCCATGCCCTAGTTTTGCTTTCTCTTTATTCTGCTGCACAGTTGTGCGGGAAACCCCTCTCTGTATTTTAGGGCGGGAAATAGCCAGCAGGGAGTGCAAGAGGCCCCTTCTGTGCTGTTACTCCACAGTCCATATCCAGGCTCAAGTCAAGGCACCTTGGTGCCCACCATGCCCTGGCTATAGTGTGTCTGCTCCAATTTGTTGTTCGGGAACACCATCACTGCAATTCTCTTCCAATTACTTCCGTGTCTGCCCTTGGGGTGTGTGTTCAATACCTTCTTCTGGGAGCAAGTATGGGCCACCGATCTTCCCAACCAGTCTCAAAATACATATATATTCTACAAATTGCAGCCCGGAGGAGACGCTCGGCAGGATGTTTGTATCCACACGGAGGATATGGAGAAGCCTCCCTTCTCCGTTCCTCCCAGACGACACCCGGCAGCAGGGGCGCAGAGGCTTCCCCCGCACCCTGCCCGGGACCTTTCCTCCCTCCCCGCAACGTGCCCCTCGGGGGTGCAATATTCCGCCGGGAGCCGCGCGGGCAGAGGCTCGGGATGCGGGAGCCGGGAGCGCGCAGGGCGGTCACAGCCGCGCTCGGCCCGCAGCGCCCCGCTCCGCGCGGAGCTGCCCTGCAGACAATGCACGATCCGGCGGCCGCGGGGGCGGCGGGGAGCTGCGGGCGCCGCCGGAACGTGTCAAACTTGAGAGGCAAGAGCACCACTGGAAAGGCGGCGGCCCCGGCCGGCCCCGCCCGCGCCGCAGCGAGGGAAGATGCGCCGGGGGCGCGGCAGGACCGGGAGCGCTCCCCGCCGGAGGCCGCCGCACCTGCTCCCCGCGGTGCGCGCTGGGCGCGGGGCGGCGGCCGCGGCCGCCAGCGGGGCCGGCGCCGGTGGGGCGGGAGGCGGGGAGCGGGGCGGCGGCCTCCCGTCTCCGGGCGGGCTGTCCCGCTTTACTCTCCTCCCCGCCGAGGATCGCGGGCGCGGAGCCGCGGCTGCGGCGCGCAGGGCGGCGGCGGGAGCGGCGCGGAGGATGCACTGAGCGAGCGCGGGAGGCGGCGCGGCCGCGGCTCAGGTCAGTGGCGAGATCCCTTTCCCCAGGGCCGGGACGCGCTTCGCTACCTGGATCCCCGCATCCCACGGCCGCTCCCCAACTTTTCCCCGCACCACTTCGGGAAAGTGACCAAACTTGCGGTGGGGCCGCGCTGGCGCCTCTCGTCTCGTGTCCCCTTCTCATCCCCGGCGGCGCGACCCCCTCCCCTCAGGGCTGCTCTCCCGGCTCGCGGCGCCGTAATTACCAGCGCCGGTAACGAGGTGGAGGTGACCGCGCTCGGGGCCGGGTGGGTGCGGGTCGCCCCGGGCTGCGGCGCGTCCCCTCCGCCCCAGCCCGCTCCGCTCCCTTCGCAGCCGGGCGGGGCCGGCCCAGCCCCTCCCGGGCACAGGGGCACCGGCACCGGGACCCACCTCCGGGTGAGGATGGAGCCGGCGGCTTCGCCGGGCTGAACGCTCTTGGGTACGAGTCTGGCATGGCTTTCTGTAACGAAAATAACGGGATCCAAAGCAAACTAGTTGATAAATGCAGGCATCTCCCTAGACTGGAAACCCTGTTCACCCGGAGTTCAGACCATGCGAGCAGGAGCGGTATGAGGGGACACGGAGGCAGTTTTTAATTTCTTGAGTTATCTTTAGAGAACAGGGGGTTGCTTTGGGCGCTTGCTCTCCCGCAGGAGTGCTTCTCGGCACGTCCCAATTCCCCTGTCCCTGCTCGGCCACACTGGCAGCTCGGACCTTGCAATGCCCCGTTATACCTCACCCAACCCACCAGAACGGGTGTGTTCAAACTACGGCAAACATACAGCAAAGAATGATTTGTACAGTATGTTAGCCCCAGTGTGCTAGGGATGGGCAACCGGACAGCACCCTGCTGACGTCTGGGATTCCCAGGTGCTGGCTGTAGAAGTAGCCGGAAATGAATGATGTGATACCTGGTCATAGCTGTGCCATTAGTTTTTTAAGCTTTTTCAGAGGTTAGGAAAACCCCTTATTGTAACTGTATTATAATATTGCTTTCTATCTGTAGCTGACTTGCATTGCACGTAGATGAACATGTTTAAAAAAACCCAAAGGTGCTTTTTTTTTAATGTTAGACACCTACCCTGAAATTCTTGTATTTTATTGCAAGATTTAAAAGTTGCAGCTATTAAGAGAATAGGCTGTATCTACAGCAACAGGGAGAGAGGGTGAATGGTAAACCGGAACAGTCTCAGAAATGAAAATTGGAAAAGCCGCTGCTAAATCTGTTTCGTTTATTAATGATGCTCACCATTTGACAAGAAAGCTATCCCCAGTCTATCCCGAGAAGATTTCATTTTGTCAGATGCCTGGCGTCTCATCAATTCCTTTCATGTCCCTGGGATTTTCTCTTTTCCAGGCTCAGGCCACAGCAGCTCTCTGTGTTGGGGATAACTGTTAAGCTCTTCTTTTGAATTCATGAGCTTCCAAATTAAACTTTTGCTGACACCTGCTACCTAGCCTGGTTGAGCATAATGACAGTGTCACCCAGGCTACTGGAGCTCTGCCACCAAACAAAGTAAATCACAAACAAAAATAATTGTAAGGTGTCTGGACTAGGTAACACAGTGATTTGGGGGAAGTCTGGGAAACTGGCTCCTGGAAATCCAATCAAAGTCTGCTTCTAATGGAGCAAACTTTCCAACAGCAATCACAGGCAGGAATTAAATCCATTGAGTAGATGGCAACAGAGATTAATAATTATCATCAATTAGCTGATGGAATCAAACAGAACAAAAGAAGGGTAAACAAAAACCTGTCTCCCCCTCCCCCTTGAGTCCAGTCCCACCTTTATTTATCAAGAGTCAAGGACCTCTCCTGAGCACTGGTTTCAAGTGCCAAAAAATTTAGCAGGTGTCATAACATAAGGTCAAGACTTAATTATTTATATGGAGACATCAATCATCCTGTGAGGATGATTTATTTATAAACCACCAGAGCTGTAAAACAAGACAGTAAATTCTGATTTCCTCCTGCTCCTTCCTGAAGGGACCAGGGAGGTCCATGCTGTGGCCAAATGACCTCAGGAGCCTGTCCCAGTTTTTGCCCAGCCCCACATGGAGGAGGCTTTTCTACACCTTTTAAATCGTGCAACCAAAATGCCACCGGGGAAATCTCATGCATATTTGCTACATCTCAGTAATGAACATTTGCTGATTATGGATTATCTGGAGAATTTAGCTTTTTAAACATTATTCAAATTTTTATGTTTATGTAAGCTAATAAGACTGAGGAGATTCAGTAACTACTCTTTGCCTTATGGTATTTGAAAAGTGTGTCCATGGGGTTTAGCTCAGCATCTTCCAGAGTCGCTTTTAGAAGACTAAAATAGAATTTTTCTGCCTGAGAAAAACCACCCTATCTCTACTCAGTATAATGTTCTTTGCTCACAATTAATGCCAAAAATCAATTTTCTAATATACTTTTTATGTTTCTGCTGAGCACAAACAGGATGGCACAGTAAAAGCTTTTATTGCCATCTGATTAGACTGCACTGGGGTAAGTAAGTGGCTTGGGCTGGTAGGGCTGTGATTTGCTGTGCTGGATGCTGCAAACACAGAGGAGGGCATGGGATGCTGAGCACTAGCCACAATCCTGCTCTCAGGGACATTCAGAGAAATGTTACCAACTGTGTGGGCAGAAACAGGATCAGGCCCATTAGGTTTTCTGATAGCTGGACAAAGTAATGAACATGCGCTTGGGATGTTCCTTAATCTCCTCTTCTGGGATTTTGATAAAGGGTTAATTACAGCCAGGGATTCTCAGAGATTTGCCCATTTATTTATCTGTTAAGAGAAATCATGCTATTGATCTTATTCATGTGACCATTTTTCAGGCAGGGAAGTGATTAACTTTGAGTGAAACTAGTAAAAAAAAGAATATAGGAAGAGAGATGGAAAGGAAAGTTACGGTAAAAATAAGAGCTAGGAGGGAAGGTTTCCTTTGCTTTTCTGTTGTTATCTTGTAAAACTGTGTAGCCCAAACTCATCAGCTTAACCATCAAGAAAAGAGGAGCACGAGGAGTATCCAGGGTATCTTGTGATCCTTCTGAACTTCATGGCTGGACTCATTTTTGGCAAGAGCAAGTCAGTAAGCTCTCCTGCACATCCATTATTCTGTTCCCACTGATTTTAAAAGAAGACCATTTATCATTCAGTGACAGAAATAGTAAAATAATGTTTCACTGGGTTTATAAGGGGGTATAAAAAAGGATGGATGAGCTGGCAACATCTTCAAGGAACAATTAAGACATTAAGAGTGCAGGAAAATATTTTTGGGAAATAACTATTCAGTGAGAAAATAGGAATTTAGGACCCAATTCAGTTATGAGATGTTCCTCAAGCACCCTCTGGATTTTGCTCAGAGCATGTGAAAAAAATGAAAAATTCATAGTATTTCTTGTAGGCAAGACCAGTCATCTGCTTGGGTATTTTTATGGTATACTGGGTATATTTATAGCATTTAGTAATGCCAGCAACATTCAATGTAAAGAGTAACAGATGACTGTATCGTGAAACAAGACACTGGCAAGGCAGGTGGGAAATTATTTCCAAAATATTGCAGCAACCAGGCTGGGAGAAATCTAGGAAGATGGTAAACATAGCAGACATAGGTAGCTTCAAGCAAAGCCAGGGCTAAAGCCCCAGGCCGAACCCTACACACGTGTTCTGTAGAGGAGGAGAGCCAGGACTCGCTGTGTGCGAGCCCCAGCAGAGGTGGCTTCCATGCCACTCCAGCCTCGGTGCATCCAAGGGCACGGGCGACAATAAAATTGCAGTTGGGTGCAAAGAGAAGAAAGGAGGGGAATGAAATTGTATTGGCTCAGCTGCAAGAAACAAATCACAGATTTCCCTAATCAGACAGATGATGCCTAACTAGGGCACGATGTGAACCACAAAGAAAGGTGGCAGATTTCACAAATTAGTCATAGCAAAAATGGTGAATTTCACAGCTTGAAGTGAATTCCTGTTAGAGGATGAAACAGCACAAAGTGATTAAGAGCTCTAACTGATAGGAGCAATAAGCATGTGAGACTTAGTCATCACACAGCAGCCGACATTTCTCCCTGGCTTCAGCTGAGCCACAGGAGCAGCCCTTCACCCTCCAGTTTTTGATGCTGAGTGGGAGCTGGTGGGGACAATCATAAACAAATGAGGCCCTACAGATGTTTCCTGGAGTTTTCTGTTTCTATGAGGCACAACCATGGCAGTTCAATACGAGCTGGAGCAGCCACTCTGTAGGGAGCTGTTCTTCAGGCACAAGTTCTGCTCCTGGTGCCACCACTGAGACCTGGAGCCGTGGCTTCAGCAGTGGAGCACAGGCCATGAGAAATCAAGGGATAGCAGGATCTTATCTTCACAGCATGACCCCACTGCTGAAGAGCAGAGAGGGAAGACGGCTGAGAAAAGTTGGAACAAGGGGGACACTGTTGCAAGCACACTCCCTGCCATGCTGGGGACAACCTTCCAGGTCTGGCATTTTTAGAGCCACTAGGTGCTGGCATGTGCCGCCTCATAGTAACCACACCACAGCATTCATCCCTAACAGAAAACAACCATTAAACAGTCTATTCCCATTTACCATTCTTTCAGGGGATCAAAACCAGTGTCACAAGCCTCTGCCTCAGGTAGTGTTGCATGACTTTTGCTGGTAAAACATTTCAGTAGCTGTGACCGCACACTTTCAGGGAGATGTCTGTCAACAGATACTGGAATGTTACATTACCATTTGTATCACTGCTTAGATGATGATAAAAATTCTGGAGAAAAATGTCACCATTATTTCTTAATACTTCTTAATACTTTTGTTTCAATGTACACTCTTCTGTCATAGCCATTGAAAATCCACAGAGCAAAATGGAAGCAAAGTGAGCTAATACCAACCAGGACAAGGCCACCCTGGCAAATTCCTACTCTGGCAGCATAAGCCTCCTAAAAACTCTTCCCGCTGGCGGCAGCGGCGGGCAGGCTCGGGCAGTGCCCCGGCAGCCCCGAGCGGAGGCCGTGCCGGGCAGGTTAACAAAGCCCGGCGCTGGCAGGCGGAGCCGAGGCGGCAGCGGAGACGCGAACCCTTCGGAGACCAGAGCCTGGCAGCTTTCCTCTGTTTATTGAGGGTGTTCCAGCACCGTCGGGTCCACTGAGCGCAGCTGTATTAACATTGTGCAGGGCGAAGGAAAGCTGTTGAAGTTGCCAGGATTGAAGCCATAGGCGAATGTAATGAGGCAGTGCCAGTTCCTTCAAATCCCACCTGGAATTCATTAGCCATCGGCTGGAGGTAGTGGAGCACCTGCATCCCAGATTATCAAACACTCATCCTCTGTGCAGAGTCTAGCTGCACCTCGACTGGGCACTGTGTGGCCACAGCTCCACTCCTGACCCAGCACGAGAGGATTTTCAATTGTACTGTGAAGAAAGACCCCAAGAGGAAGTGATCACTCTTGGACGAGGATGCAAATACAAAGTTTGAAAAAAATTATCATTTCTAAACCATTTTGAAAGGAATGCCCTTGGAGTCCTGGTAAGGAACTAGAAAGGACTTTTAAAAAGGCAGTCGTGGGAGAGACCCTCTTCTCCTAAACTGATTTTTGGAACTTGTCAGGTTTTAAGAAATCTTTCAATAACATTTCACAAATCAATGCTAATTTGATGTATCGGAGCTCAGCACTGTGCCAATTCACTGTCAAACCAGTATTAACTAGGCATTTTTGGGGAATGCTTATAGCTCAAGGTCCATTAAATATGCAAACCTGGCAATTATTTCACCACCCTTAAAACACTTAATTTGAAATGTTCATCAAAGCACCCATAAATGGTCTTTCAGTCTTCATCAGAATGAAGCCTCCCCCTCTTGAAAGTGCAAGTCAGTGTCCTGGGAGAGAGGGCTGGTGGCTGTGCCTGGGATGAAGACCGGAGGCAGAAGGGGACTGATGCTGCCTGCAGTGCTGCCAAGAAGCACAGCCACATTAAGATCTGCTAGGGCCTGATCTGCAAACCGCCATTCATACAGCAACCAACCTCGTGAAAGTCAGGAAATGTTAAGTAAATGGCAGTCCTTGAAAGAGCACTAATTACTCACCTTGGGAAAAGTGGTCAGATCAGTTATATAAACTTCCTGAGTTCTTTTTGCACTTGAGTGCCTGTGATCTGACATCCACTAGGAGCTAAATAAAAGTTGCTTTATTTTTAAACAGTTGCTAATTTAGCCAAAACTGCAAGAGATCCCGATCTTTAATTCTGGATTCCTTTAATGCCTGCACAGAAACAGTTTGAGAGAGGTCGGTTTCTCCTTCTAGTCAGTGTGGTCCTCAAATACAGACCTGATCCCCTTCTGAGTTCGGAGAATCACAGCAGTAGTTAGCTGGTGACATGTATATTTAGATGACTGAATTCAGGCACCTACGTTTGGATATGTGATTTAATATGCCTTCATTTTTTATGTCCTGAAATGGGGATACTACTTAGCTCAAAGAAGCTCAATAATTTTTGTGTTGCTTTTAAGTTCTTTAATGGAAGATATTACATAGATAATTATTTAATATACTTGAACAGGGTTTTTTGCATGAGCTGCTTGAGCTGCTTAAAGCACATAAATCAGTATGAGTTGAATTAGTAAAATAAGTTCAGAAATCTAAAGAGTCCATCAGAAGTTAGACTACTGCATAAGAAGGGGTAAAAGCTAAGTTGCTCTTTCATTGGCAAAAAGCAGACAGATCATAGTTTTGTGAACCTTTAGACTTCTCATTTCTCAGGAATCACAAAATCCATTTGTGAAAAGGTCTAGGAAATAAAGAAAGAAATTGTACAAGGATCATCCTGGTCAGTAAAGCATGTGAGTCTGCAGGCACACAGACAGGAAGATGCCATGAATCTCCCCTTTGTGTTGCGGTTCAGAAGAGGAGTTATTTTCTTCAGCTAAGGAGATGCCAAAGGCTCAGAGAAGGGTGACAGGACAGAACGCAGCCCCTTTCTTGTAGCAGAAATGTATTTGCCTGGTTTCTCAAGTAACAGAAGAGAGAGTCCCATCCTAATCTGCAGTGATCAAAACCTCTTTGTCTGGGGGTTATCACTGCACTGGGTGTAAGGCAGAGCATGACGATCTATTATTTCATCCTTCCATCCCCCAGTCCAGAACTTACTCTACCCAACACAGATCTCCACATCCACCAGTCCTAGGGAAAGTTCCTTCCCTGCCGTCTCTATGATATTTTACAAATACATACATGCTTTTTTCCAGCTTTCCCCGGAAGTATACTTTATCACATTCACATCCAAAAACTTCCCTCTCCAACTGCAGAAGCTAATTTATTACTCTTCTGGCTTTTCTTCTCACTGACTATTCAGATCACATTGTCAGTGTTTCTTCAAATAATACCAAAGCCCTGTGACAATATTTTAACGAGTCACTTATAACTTACTAGCAAAATAGTTCACATCTGCCTGTTCATTATGGCTGTATGATCCACCCAAGGAAGCTGCTGTCCAATAAATTACTGAACCGTCTGCCTTCACACAGTGCTCCCCAAACTCTTCAGCATCTCTTCACTGCTTTCCATCACCTAACTTAGAGCCAAGATGAAGGATGGCAGCTGTTTCAGCGCTTAATGCCAGTATTGCTTTGTAGACTAGGGGGAGGGGATTTCCTTTCAAGATGCCCCTCTTCCCACTGAGACTGGCAGTAATATTATCTCACGTCTTTAAATACCGGTCTTGGAGTTATCAGTGTGACAGCAAGATGCAGAGGTTTTATGATACAGAAAATTTACATGAACAATTTCTTTTTTTTTTTCTCAATATTTAAAATCTAAAGTTACTTTTGAATCCTAGAATTAATTAATTATTTCATCATTTTCTCATAAACACTGTAATTGTTTAATGCTTTGGAATAGCACTGCCCATATTGTTTTGTGTATGCTGCCACTTCTGGAGTTCTCAGTGTCTCCCCACAGCATTAGATGTTGTAGATGCATGTAACACGTGTGAGTCTATAGCTCATGTAAAGCTCTTCCACTCTGTACCTTACACAGGAGGGCTACAGCACTGATAGCAGCCTGTACATAGTATCTATAAATAGAATATCTTCACACTTACCTGCACTGTGTTCTTCTAATACATTATTATTAACCTCTGTTGCAGCACTTCAAAATACTAGAATCAGCTTGTTACTCTGCCTTTAGTTTACACTGGGAGAAACCTCAGCTCAGGGGAATGTCAGGAGATTATCTGAGGTCTCTGTTATAGTAGCAGCATGTTGCTAGCACAGAAATTCTTCTGGTTTTCATAAATATTTGAATAGGGCTTTATCAGCCTCATCATCATTTTGGGCTGGTTGGAAGAGGTTTCCCCCCATGATTGCAACCCATTTCCAAGTTGTCACGGAAAGTCAGTCGGTGATATTTCAATCAAGTGTTCCTATAACAAATTCCATTCAAATTCTGTCTGGAAGGGAGTTAAGGTTTCATCCTGCTGCTTAGAGAATGATATGCTAAATGCAGCTTCCCTTGGGCTTGGCTGCAGTCCAGCACTTTGTAATTTATCGTTCTCCTTCCCAGTTCTGATGTGACCTTGGGACTGCACGGTGAAGTTCTCCCAGCTCCGGCACTTTTTGCAAAAGCACTGTCCTAGAGTCCTTGCCCCCTTCCCAACCAGCACATGGCAGCAGCAGGGCAGCTCCTGGGAAATCCAGGGCAGTGCTCTGGCACATGGGCAGGTGGGAGCAGCAGCAAAGGGGAGTGCTCATTTTCTCTTTTTTACTATTAAGAGCAAATCATGGAACATTGTTCTTAAAAGACAGAAATTATTAGCTAGCTTCAAAGCATGAAATTCATTCACAGAAGAGGTTTAAATTATATTAGCCAAAGGCATTTTCTGTAGAGACAGCCACAAAACAGCTCTAATTGGAGATGTCCAAACAGCTGTTGTGCCCTATGTATTTATATTGAAAAAATAACTTGGAATATTATGTTAACATGAAATTAAATTGAAAAAAAGTTTTAATATTTTTAGTGCTCTTATTGATAGCATACAGGGGGTGCCTAAGATGCTTTACTGAGAAATGTAAGTGTCCACGGCCAGAGGAGCTGACAACCCAGATTGTAACACATGCCACTTTTAATAGAAAAATTGTGTAATTGAGAGAAATTATTGCCCCTTGAAGATTACATTCATTATAGATTGTAACAGAGATATGTCTTCAGAATGACTGCAGTCCCCTTCAGTTAAAGAGCTATTCAGAAATACCAGTGTTTGAGCTCATGGATGTAGCTGCAATTGTTTTAGCAGAGTTAGTGAAGGAATGCAATTTAGAGAAGGTACAGCAGACCTGTGCAGCTCTTTTGTTTCTTTATTCTTTCCAGATTTTCCAAGGACATATCTTCTGAAAGTACTTGTTTATACTTACTTATCTGCAGTCCTTAGGATGGGGAATAATTTTAAAATAAAAAGGGATGACTTTTAAAATAATGACTTTACATTTTTAAAAAAAATTTAAAATCATGTTTTTAAAAGTATTTTATATTTTTTTATTTCACCAGTAATTGCCATGGATTTTCTGCAAAACAAGTGATATGGATTTAGCTTTGAAACCAAAGAAAAACAACTCTTCATTTTTTCACTTGGTCTTCAAAGTATTGCATCTAACATTTTTAGTGATTGGCATTCACCATAAATGAACCTTCTCTATAACCCAGTTATATCCCAGTTGTATCTTTTGAAGTGCTTCTTCTATTACCTGTTGTGAGGCTATCAGAGAATCATTATGCTAAGTAGTTCTTTGTAAACAATAAACCAGCAAACCCAAGAAACTCCCTTTGCTAGATGCTCATCACCAAGATACCACTGGCAAAACATTCATCAGCTCCCTGGACAAGTCTAAAAATGGTGGCCCTCAACTGGAGAACTTCAGCACAGATTTGTTTGGCTTTTTTGCTTCACTTGTGACACAATGACAATGAAACGATTCCACTCGTGGGCAGTGCCCCCAGGTGAGGTGTGTGGAAAGGCCCTTAGGCAGTGCTGCTGGGTGTGCAGAGACCTTAGCAGCAGTGCCCTGATGGGAAAGGACAACTGGCAGTATTTATGGCAGGTTTCTGTGCAAGAGGTTTCTGTGCTCTACACTGAGTATTTATCCTGGCAGTAGCTCTAACTGTGCTGTAAACCATCCTGGGTGCTGGTTGCTGTGAGCCCAGGAGTTTGACTAGATGCCAGCCAACAGTGAGCTCTCTGATAATGGTGCATCATTTCACTGCAGGAGCCTCATGCCCGTGGGTAGCAACAGCCTTCCTGCTTCCTCCCACGCTCCTCGGAGCAACTAAATCCCATCTCCAGGGTGTCTTCTGGACTATAAACTCACTGTTGTTTATTATTAGCACATCTTACGAAGTATGAGGTGTGTGTTAGAAATACCTCTTTAAATACATGTTAGAGAATTAGTATCAGCCTGTCTCCAACTTGGCTGACCCCATTCCCATGCATTTCTAGGGCAAATAAGTAGTGGGGAGAACTTGTGCAGAGAAGACCCACCACCAGAGCTCATAACTTCCTCCAGGAAAAGTCTTCAAGTCTTCTCTTCGCAAAGTCCTGCTCAGCCCTGGGAATCTCCTTACTCTTTCAGTGGAGACCAGTCACTGTTGGCATTTGCAGTGCTCTGAGCAGAGGCAGTGGTTTCTTCCAACTTTCCAATGTTGCAGAATTTTTTGTATGATCATTGGCATTATTCATGCACGCCTCCAGCTCCTCATCCTTAAGTGACTTTGAGACTTCCTTCTATAATCCATCATAGCAGCCCTCTTGGCTGGCCTTGCCTTAGTAACAACTGCTTCTTCTTCCAGCAGTTCTCCTGACACCTCTTGTCAGCAGGACAGAAAGCTGAGCTCAGTATGAGAGGACTACATAGAATTCATCCACATTTGGGTGGGAAGGGAGGGTGCATGATGGATAAAGGAGATATGTAAGAGAAGAGCACATGTCAGAGGAAGCAGCTGGGCTTGTTCAAAGCAGCTCTGCCTTGTAGTTCCATGTATCACTGTGTGCCATTACCTGAAGCAGAGCCTGTGAGACCAAGGAGTACTCGTTCAGAGCTCATCACAGCTGGCTCTTGTGTGTCTGATTAAAGCCTCTCTGCTTTTTCCAGCCATACACCATCTCACTGGCTGCATAAGCCTGGCAGTTATGCCACACTGGACACTCTCCCTGTTTGGCTATTCAACTGCCCTGTTCCTTTCTTTTCTCAGGGCTTCTTTTCCCCTCTAATATCTCATCTAAACTTTTCCTTTCTTAGCTTCAGGCCATTGCTCCCTGGCTACAATTTTCTGAGACTGTAACTAACTTCCTTCCCTTCTGTCGTTACTTTGGTATTAGACTCTGGTCATGTTCACCCTGAGCCATCTCTTTCAGTGGACTATGAATTTGGCTTTCTCAGCCTCTCCACATGTTATGTTCTCTTATCTATGTGTTATTGTCCTCCTTTGTTTTCATCTTCTTTTGAAGTTTTCATATACTTTTTGAAGTTTGGTTGCTAGAAATACACAGCATTGTGGTTTTAGATGGCTGTTATTTGTATTGACTTAAATGCACTTTCCACTGTTAGCTGTATTGTCTTACCCAGAAGGGCTATTTTTGTTTATATCGGTTTACTTTATGAAATTATCTTTCTCCTCTCCAAATGTAATTTTGCAAATTAAAATATACCAAATAACTCTCCATTTTGCTGCCAAGGTATCAACAGAAAGCAGTAAGACTAGAAAAGGCAACTGGTTGTAAAGGCTCCTAAGGTCAATTTTTGTTTGCTGCAAAAGCTTTGCATGAGTTCGGTGCAGCTTCTGCGCAGGTAACACGGGAGGCAGGACTGTCCTCAGGATTATCCCTGTGCCATGTGTAAGGATCTCTGTTATTTTGGAAAGTACTATCAGCTACCTGTCCCCAGACATTCAGTTTCTCCAGTTAATATAGCTTCCTCTGATTTATCACCAAAATATGAATTTCTGTCCTATGGGATTTTTTAAAGATTAAAATAATCTCAGTTTTAAAACTTGTCATAAAATAGAAAATTCTTGAGAAGGAAATTCAGTTTGTGGAAAGAAGAAAGACTCCATCTAGATGATTTTTATCCAGCTTGGTTACTATGATTTGGCTGTACTGACGAATCTCCCCTTGTCTGAGCTCAGCATGCCACAGGAGCTGCCTGTCCCAGTCCACCCTGCCCTGAGCTCTCCCTAGCAGGCCCCAGGGCTCAGCCAGCACCAGACTCCAGCACACAGCTCTGCCTCTTTTACCTTGTTGCTTTTCCTAAAGTTTATAAAAAATCTACACCTGACAAATGTAAAATGCAAAAAGCCTCAGGAAAAGGTTTTATCCTATCATGGAAAAGGAGATAATGCCTGGCAGTGAGATCTTTGTATGGTGAAAGAATTGCACGTCCCCCAGAGCAACAGGGAGGTTGAGAAGAAGGGAGAAATTTGAACCTAAATTTGTAAAATGAGGCCATATTAAGATTTCTAACAATATCAAAGATCTGAAAGATGGAAACAGCCTCCTACACTGTAGCACGCTCGGCTCTGTGGACGTGCTCAGGATTGGATTTCTGCACGTGTGCCATTCCCTGTGCTGCCTGCGTTCAGCCTGGCACTCATGGTGTTCCTTGTCAAACACAACAATCCATCAAGTGAGCAGTGCTTCTCCTGCTTCTTCCTTGTACTCCCCCAGTACTTAGTACCAGTCCCTTGTTTTGCTTACTCCTTTATTCTGTGAAACCACTGGCTCTTCTTGTCCTGGGCTTGTAATGGGTTTGCAATTAGAGTCTCAATTCTGAAAAATCATGAGAAAAAGAATACCTGTAATAATATTGTTTTTAAAATAACTAATTCTTAGTTCTATATTGACTTATTGAAAAAACCCCTGCAATAACTACTAATAGCAATGCACATGAGGACTGCTGACGTAAAGGACAGGACAAACTTTCTCAAATATCTCCTGTCTTTGAACTCTATAAATATTTATTCGTAGCAATACTGCTGATTTCACTGGCACTTCACCTCACTGTCAGCAGAGCCATGACAGGTTCATAGGACAATACTAAGTGAACAAGTAACACCTGCAGAGCTCGCTCCTGCCAGAAGAATTGGACTCTGAGTAATTTTTCTTTTCAGTGGTTGAACCAAAATCAGTAGGGGGAAGAACTGCTTCAGTTGTCCAAAAGACAACTTGAGTGTTTCATTTTTATCACTGAAACAGAAATCTTCAAAATTAAAAATAATTTCCAATACAAAAATTACTTTTTTTCTTATAAGTGTCAAAATAAAACATTTGGATTTTTTTTTTTAAGTTCAGAGTAATGTTTCTCATGTTTAATTAGTTGATACCCTCATTTAAAAAAACAAAAAAACTCAACAGATAGTTCATAAAACACTTAATAAATGAAAGATCCCAGCAAGCCTCAGCAAGGATTACAATGAAGTAATTGCCTTTTAGACAATCAGTGTTTTTAATAGACACTGAAATGCACTCTGGAAATGGGCTGTTGCATCTTTTAGTTAATTATTAAATTCAAAATGTTTGAAATATGTGTTGTAAGATAACTTTATTTTAATTTTCCCAGCAGAGATATTGACAGCTCCTGGATGATACTGCACCGAACTGTCCGCTTTCATGGCATTTTCTTTTTAGTAATCATTGATCCACACAAATTTGTCAGTTCCTAAATAGGAGCTCATCACTCACATTGCTTGTGAGAGCTCTGTCAAGGGCTGAGCGTGGCACAGAGGATCTCCTGCTGTGCAAGTTCACCATATAATCACATGATAGTTGGATATGATCTGGATCCTGATATTTTGTGGCTGGTCTAAATACAACAATATAGCAAAATACTATGTCTTTTGTCCACGTGTGCTGACAACATTTCAAAAGGGAAGGTAAAATCCTATGGTGAATCATAAGCAAAATAAACTGATTTGGAAAGCTGTATTTCCTGTCTGTCCCCAAGAACAAGAGCCTCTCATCTCCATCCCCACCCTGTTTGGGCCAAAATACCACGTTTTCCTTAGTTGATTGTTTAAAAGATTGGCCATACCAACTCAGTTGTTCATGCAATAGGAACACAAAGGTCTTTGCCATCCTTCAGCAGATGACAGGGATGGCTTAGCCTGTCTGGGCCCTCAGCACGAGCCCTGGTCCAAAACCCAGGGAACAGGCTGTGCTCTTTGCTGATGGAAGAGGAGGGTAAAGCAGGGTGAAAGAGGGCAGGGAGAGGCCAAGGAGCACGTAGTCCATGGTAAAACACTGATCCATTAACTGGTTTTGCCTTTCCTGACCTCCTGTCTCTGACATTGCTCCCAGCATATCCCTCCCCAGCCCCCACGCTGACTGCAAAATACAGTAAATAAAATCAGGCAAAGACAGCAACCCATGCACCTGCTTAAGGCAAGAAAAGAGGGATCTGGGCTGTCCAGGGGCCCTGGTGAGGCAACAGACATGAGGCAAAGGGGTAAAAGGGTGCAAGAAGGAATAAATTCAAGACCTAGAGCTGAGACTCAAATATAAGAGTGAGAAGAAGCCAGACGAGCTGAAAGGGGAGCTGGCATCCTTGCCCCAAGGGATTCATGGAGAACAGAAGGCTGCCTGGCTGTTAAAGTGTCCTTTCAAGGACACCAAGGAGGATGGGAACAGTTTATAGAAATTCCTGGTGGCAGAGACAGGAGTCTCCCACAGGCTGGACCTTGAATCAGTCAAAGTATGGCAAAGCCTTGCTTTTTCCTCTCACTGCTCTAGGTCTTGTCCTAGAGTCACTTTGAATGTTATGAAAGTAAACACCTTCTGGAAATGAAATTGTAACTTCTGGTATAAGAGCACACATAAAGCCCTAAAAAACCACTGACATTACAAAATCGTGTTTTAGTGGGTCTGGTCCTAAGGAGCAACTGTGGCTTCCAGCTGTTGTACAGAGCCTTGACAAGCATCATCCTCTTTTATAATTTTAGGAAGAAAAGACATCAACACTTTTGTGACTTCCTCCCTTTATAGTGAGTGCTATGGGGAAAACAGATGGGGAAGGCCTCCCAGTCATTTCTCAGAGAATCCCTGGATTAGGGAAGGAGAGTCCTTTAGGACCCCCCTAGATTCCACTACTACATTTATTCCTTTTTTAGTGATTTCCAGCAATTCTCACAGATTAGTACCCCCTCAGGACAGTTCTGCTCACAGACACATAATGTCTGTCTTCTCCTTCCCTCAGCATCTCCCCTGAACTGGTATCCTTGGGAAGCAGAAAGGTTTACAATTCTTCCCCGCTTTTTGTCTTGTAAGCTGTACTCATTCTCTGCTGCTACACAAACAGTAAACCAGGCACCTAAGCAGGGATTGTCTTTGTAATATTCCATTTCTCTGTCAGACTTCAGGTCAGGTGATAATTTTGGGTGAAGTATTGTCTGCAAAGACAATGAACGCAAGAAACCATCTTTCCCCCAGCAAGGTATAAACTACATGATCCAAGTGATTTTCTCTGTCACTGTCTATGTTTCTACTATGGAATAAACTGCTGGGCAAGGAGAAGGATTTATTGCTTGGACTGTAGTGATGGATACTTCCAAAAAAGCTCAGCTCAGGTTATCTCCTCACCGCCTCATAAGGGCAGTGTGTGTCCAGCAAAAAAAAGGGTATTTCCCTGCCGTGCAGAGATGACCTGGAGAGCACAGCATATTCCCCCTGAAGGGTGTCACAGATGGAAAGGATTATTGGTGTGGATGGCTCAGGTCTTAAATATCAGCAGGAAGTTGAGGCACATTTTGGCTTTCTTTGTTTTCAGCCTTTCTGAGACATATTTCATTCTAGAATGAATACTTAGGACTTGTGTCCTAAGAAAGCTCTAGAAATACTGAAGCAGGGAGGAGAGTTCTGGGGAAATGCATGGATCACAGCATTTTCCGCCCCTGGAAGCCTGGAGCACATTCATAGCCCAGCCATTACCAGCCTCAGGGCAGGAAGAAATTTGCAGTCCTGATGCCAGGAGAAAACTCTTCCATGAAGCAGTCTGCTTTTAAGATCCTATTTATTATACAGTCACAGGTCAGTCTGTTGTTTTACATTTTAAAAGAGAATGCCATAGTCAAGCTCTCGTACCAACAGCAAGGTACCAGCCCTCAGCCTGGAACATTTGTTTTTCCAGGCAACTGAAGAAAAAAACCCTTTAGTGGGTTCAACACAGGGAAAAGATTATCATGTTTATAGTATAAAGACATGAAGGTGACTCGTGGATGTTTATACTTCCCAGACTGAGAAATGTTATTAAAGGGAACAGGATGTTTTGAGCCTACAGCATCCCATTTTTTCTATGAAATAAAACTCCATAGTATCACAGGGTCAAAGTTTTCTTCTTCTATTAGCCTCTCAATTCTATTAAGAAATTATTGAATATTCTTTCCCTGCCTCTTTTTCCTTTATAATTTTTTTTGTTTGTTTGTTTGTTGTTTGTGTTTTGCTTACCAGATATAGAAATGCTTCTCTTAAAAGTCCATTGTAGTCAGTGAATGTCTGTAGCTGACACTGGATAAAGTTGTCATTATGATTTAGGGTTTCATTGATGGTGCTTTATTATATTTATATTTTGCAAGAGGTTTTTAACTCTCATTTTGTGTGTTCATGGAATTGTTTAAAGTGAAGGGGCTTTGCCATACTAAAAGGATATTGAGGAGAGCCTGTTGCTATTACCATGCAAGCCAGACAGTCTGAACAGTCTTTTAGTCGGATGTAAATCCACAATTATAAATCACCATGTAAAGGGGACTAGCAATCACTGCATTTTGATCTATCACCACAATACTTTTCATATAAATATACTGACCATAATAGGAAATGTAGGTGCATTTTCTGTGTCTTTATGCAGTGAACATCTCTTCGAAGCACCATTTGTGCTAGACGTCAAGAGTATCTCTGAATAAGAACTATTCACAAAGAAGAGATGGTGCCAGGCTTATGCACAGCAGAGGGATTTAAAAAAACACAAAAAACCTGCTGCGTGGCAGAACTGCATAGGCCTGTAAAATTTCTACAAACTGGGGTGTACAGCATCCTTGTAGTTGTAGTTGTGTACACGTAAGGCTTAAATAGTTCCCTCTACTTCAAAGAGCAGGCTGTCCTGGGAGCTGTGGGGCAATCAGAGTTTAATTCTTACTTTTCCATGGATTTCTGTGGTATTTTCTGCAAGTCATTTCATTTCATTGTGCCTAAGTTTCTTCATCTGTAAAATAAATCCTTCAAATACAATTGGATCAGCTTCATACAGCAAATTACATCTGATGCTGAATCATGTCTTTTATCTCTCTATCTGCCTGCTTATTTTTATTGTGAGCTCCTCAGGGCAAAGACTATCACTTGAAGTCTCATATATAATAAAAGTGTCTTTAGCACCACAGATCCCATTCTCAGGGGCTGGAATCTTACTGTAATAAAAATAAACAAATGTGATCAGCCATGGGAATTAAAATAAAGCATCCAAACCAAAAAAAATCTATACTTACGACCTTCTCTCATGAATACAGGCCCCCACAACAGATACACTGTTTAGGTGCATCCCTGGGCAGATGTAAAACACTTCAGGTGTTTGGCCAATTGGATGTGTTAAGAAAAGCTTTCTTGCCACAGCAGAGCCATTTAAGAATCAAATAAAGAACATAGTCTAGGAAACGAGGTAGTCAATGTTTCAGTGACCTTAACAAGGGTTTGGAATGGAACATTAATATTCCTGAACCTCTATTTTCATTTGTAGGAGCAGGTTGGCTAGTCTAAACATACCTGAGGTGGAGAAAAATTGGGGGAAAAAGAATTTTTCTGGTGACACAGACACATGGGGGTGGGGTACCTGGAAAAGAGAGCTGAGAACACAAACAGGTCAGCCTTTTTCCAGAGCCAAGGCTACCAGCCAGGTTTTGTGGCATGCTCCCATAACATAGAAAAACTTATTTTAAAAATTCTTTCTTAGAAGGCAGAAGCTAAAATTTTGTTCTTACTGAAAATGTCATCTCCTGTTACAGAATAGAGATACAACCTAAACAGAAACATGACAGGGATTTGGTCTACTGAGCAGTTTCAGAGCATGTTTACCATACTTCATCTGGTCAAAAAACTGAAGAATGGAAAAGATAGAAATATTTTATTTTTTTAATTCCTAGATTTGCTAGATTTGAACATTATTTGCAAATAAATACAGAGGAGATAATAGGCTTATTAGGCTGTAGAAACACGCTCAAAAACTGTGGGAGGAGGTGATGGGTCATTGAGGTCAGTCCCTTCAGGTTAAGCAGGAGCTCTTTGCTCAGACGAAGCTCAGAGTCTCTTATTCAAGTTGGTTGCAAGTCCAGAGCCCAAGGTTGTGTCCTAATGATAGGCTCGTGATACATTGCTCGTTATTTTTCACACATATTAAACTCATTTTGTTCCCAGAAGAGGTCTCTGGGGTCAGCAGATGCCCCCGATACTCGTTCCCTTCCACGGCATTAACGCGTCTGTGGCGGCGTCTCAGCAATTTTGCTTGCTGGGCCTATGTTTTAAAGAGCATTATTTTCTTCCAGAAAAACATTTCAGTTCTTGCAATCAGTGCTTGTTTCTGTAAATTAAGGAATGAATTGGGCCAAATTGTTCTCCTCTCTTCTAGAGTTATTTGCAATGTAGCTTATGCTACTGTCAGTACATCCACTGCGTGCTTTACAGGAAAATGAAATCATTACGCACAGCCACAAATTGCTAGACCTCTTTCATAATCACACACTCTTAATTGGCATGTAAGCACCAAGATCCCTGTAATACATGCAGTAAAATGTCTCTGACTTTTTTTTTCTCCCAGGTTGAAAGGTCAATGAGAATATTTTTCTTTAATTTGACAGGCACACAAGAAATAATGTAAGACTCATTTATGGTCAGGTAATGCACAAAGAAATCAATAAATCAAGCTAAGGGGAATATTAGATCATGCTCATATCTGAACCTATCTGGCTTAGTTCACAAAAGAATCAATATGAGGCAGAGAGCCCAGTATTACTCGTGATTTATGCTCTTGCATCTAAGGGGAGAAACATTTCCAATTTTTAAGTCTCTTCATCTGAAACAAAAGGTGAAAAAGAAACTACGGTTGACTATTACAACACATGCAATAGATACGTGATACGGTGACAGATTACAGCTGCGGGGGGAAGGGATGGTTCATTCTACTTAATGACTCAGCACATTGTTTTAGTATTTTCATCTTCACATCCCGCCTCCCCAAAATGTATTAGTACAGAGCTATTAAGAAATAAAATTGGCTAGATTTCCGAAAGTTTGATATTTGTAAATGAATTGCAATTGATAGTTCTCGGGCACAGTATTATTAGAAAATGCAGCATATTGTAACATACAGCTTTTCTTCACTGTCTTCTTTCAAATACTACTCAGTCACTAATAAACCCCACACCTAAAGACGTAGCATGGCCAAATATTAATCCTGCTCCATACCATCGTATACACATAAGCTTTTGATCCTTTTGTGAACATCCAGGATTTACATGAAAGATTTCTACTTCTATAGTACATCTCTCAACTAAATAAAATCTCCAGTTGGCCTCGAGTTGAGCCTCCCCAAGAGGCAGGATGAGGAGTGTCAGACAGCATTGCTGAACGCTGCGCCAGTGCACAGGGGTGGGAGGCAGAGGCAGAACGAGAGAGCTCACAAAGCAATTAGGGTATGAAAAACACACTGCAGTGATGGGTGCCATAAAAGCGTCAGGGGAGCTGGGGCAAGTAAAACATCCATTTCAGCTTCAGTGATTTGTTTTACATACAGTGCTGATATCCTTCATACAAATACCAAATGCAGTTTAATTTAAATCTTGGAAGCCATTTAGACTAAAGTAAGAGGCTGACGTACTTTTCTCCTAGCTAATGTGCACAAGAAGAATCAATAATTTTCCCAGTATATTTTGATAAATTATTACATCAGACATTATTGATCCAGTCAAAGAAGACGTAAGTCAAAATAATGGAAATCACTTTGTTGTGATCAGAAATGCTTGGGATATTCATTTGGAAAAGGTTGATAACAAAAATGGTCTATGGGCTTTACATTTATTGATTTAATAAACAGAATAAGCCTTGCTGATCCAAAACAAGGTTACTTGTATAGGTGTTTCCAGGGGTTGTGTTGCTGAAAGCCAGTCTATATGTCTTCTGTATGTGTTTGAATTATATTTTAGTTCAGCACACTGAAAGCATTCATTTTAAACATCTGTTCCTTTCAGCCACAATTTTCTACTGCATTTTGCAGCTGAGAACCCTTAGACTTCATTCTGGTAGTAGGCTTAGTACTCTTTCAAGTATTTATTTGAAAGTTTTTCATATGTTTGTGTCATTATTAGTAATGAATGCGTTCATTAATTTACACGCGCTTTATAAACACTGGGAAGGATCCACAAGCCTCCCACATGAGGCAATTGTGTTGGGGCTATGCTATTGACTCCTGCTTGGGTATGTCCTTCTAGCAGAAAATAATAGAGTGTTGCACATTTCAATCCAAAAGACTCCAAAACGTTTTCAGAAACATACCTGGCAGTTAACAGAGATCATCGTCCATCCCAGGAGCGCCCAACCCTCGAGGCACTGTCTGGCAACAGCCTGGCAGTGCAGAGCCCTCAGGACTGCACGAGCAGGGAGCAGGGGCTGCCGTATCAGTCTCTACACGCAAGAGAGAGAAAATAGGAGGTAGAATGGGATTTATCTGGGCAGGACACAGTCAGGGTACAATATCCACAGCTTTCTCTCCCATTGTCTTCATACCACTGGCGTCTCTTCTGTTTTGGGGGTCCCCCTAGTCTTTGTTTCTTCCCTCACTAGCTTTACTGTCCAGGCACTATTCCCCTGGGGAATTCCCCTGGGGTTCAGTTTCCTTTTTGCATTCTCAGCTTTCCACTTCCATGCTTTTGTTGTTCTCATGGTCTCCAGCTGTCTGTTCTCCATGAGAGTCCTGCAGCAAGCACCCCGAGCCCGCAGCCCTGCCCGCCTCCCCAGGGCCGCCGGCCCTCCCGCAGCGCCCTCAGCAGCGCCCTCAGCAGCGCCCTCAGCAGCGCCCTCACACCCCCAGCAGCGCCCTCAGCAGCGCCCTCAGCAGCGCCCTCAGCAGCGCCCTCAGCAGCGCCCTCAGCAGCGCCCTCAGCAGCGCCCTCAGCAGCGCCCTCAGCAGCGCCCTCAGCAGCGCCAGCCGCGCTCCGCCTTCGCCGGTGCCGCTGCCTGAGGCCTCTGCAGGGGCCTGAGGGCGATGAGAAACAGGGGCTGCAGCAAAGACGAGGTGTCTGCTCACCTCACCCTTTGCAAGGACGTTGAATGCTCTCGGTAAGAGCAGTATCTACCAGCTGCTTGTAAGAAAGCAGTGGACCTGAATGTGTTTCACCTGCTCTCTCACAGGTGGCATTTTCCTGGTGCCCATTGGAGCAGGCCAGACCACTGCCTCTGGGAAGGGCAATTTAACTGAGCGTACAATACAAATATTATTACCATAGCCCTGAATTGCAAAAGAGAGTCAGAGCTCTGCTGCATCTCTGTGAATGTGGGGGTTGGTTACATCCCATCCACTTCAAAAGTCCTTCTAGCACAGGAAATATGTATGTGCAGGTATGGCTCATTGAAAGTTAAAAAATTTTATTCCATCTTCTTTTCTCATTTGGAATTATTCCAAAATTTCTCTTGAGTATGAGAAACTATATATGCTTTCCTTAAGGTCTTTAGAAATTCCTTGCTCTGGTTCTGGTGTAATAAATACCACCTGACATTTGAGTTAACAGTAGTTACAAAGCCTGGGCCACACAGGACAGCAGTATAGTGTGAAAAATTAAAACATCCATAGGTACTGCTTATTTGCTGCGAGTAGGAGATCCTGAAAAAGAATTCTATATTTCATCCCAATCATCCTTCACCATGGCCAATGCCTAAAGATATGTGTGTTTTCCCTTGCCAGCAGTGCATCTAGCAGGCACAGCAGCTGCGTAGGAGTTGTATCACCAGGGTGACAAGAGTCATCTCCCAGACAGGTAGAAAATGATATGAGCTCTATGGCACATGACTGGATTGATCATACCTGCTCTGTACCTATTTAAAGGTACAGTAGCAAAGCACAGCAAGTTATACTCGCTAACCCAGTATAGCAGCATCACAGCCTCTCTACTGAGTTGTAGTTATGAATCTCCTTTAGACAGTACAATGCAACTTTTACTTCTGGATGAGATCTATTATTTTTGCCACCTGCTCTATAGTAAGACACCTGGACCATCATTATCCCAGACCAACTTTATGGGTTCTTTTGACTGCCCAAATTGTTTCATCCTAAAACTCACCAGAATGAGCAGCAATAGAGTGAGAAGAGCTGGCTGGGGTGGAGTGGAAGAGAAACACTAACTCCCAGTTCCTGTACATGCTGCAAGATGAAGCAGAATTTTCTGAGTTATAGCAGTGGGACATGGCAAAGCTTTCTGGTCCTTTCTAAACAGCCCATATTTCACTGAACTGAGGCCAGGCTGTAAAGTGTAAGACAGACAGTGCTTAAAGGGCCATTGCTAAACATTTTGTTTGCTTTCCAGGCACTGAGTTCAGCTCTGGACTTTTACATGCAGTAGTGGTTTAGGATTAGATTAAGAAGTACTTCATGCCTGGGATTACACCCAAACTCGGGGAAGTAATTTCAGCTCTCTGAGGAGCAGTCATAGCCTAAAGCAGAAAGGCAGCTGTCCTGTGCATGGTGAGGTGCTAAGCACTGAGCTCTTAACAAGACACCAGAGAGTAATTTGGTGTCCGTCACCTGAAAAGAGATATGATTTCCCCAGTGGAGAGCCTGGTGTTTGTACTGCAGTCAGGTCATAATGTTTGTATCTCTGTTAAAATGGCATATTATTCCCAATGCCAGCATCTTTCTGAGAACAGAGGCTAAAGTAGTATTTCTTGTTCATACTCTATACGTCTTTTTCCTGCAAAGCTTCACTTCTTTATTGTTTCTTATTTAGAAACTCTTGAGTTATGAAAATAAAAGCTGTGACTTTTGCTTTCCAGGGGCTGGAGCTAAGTTAATGTTGAGCAGTGCCAAGGAGCAAACAGGGTTAGAGCATATTTTAAATTGCCATTCTCTTGCTTGTAATTTATTCCTCCTATCTCCAGCATTCCTCTGCAGAGATATTTATAAAAATAGGTGTTCCATGCACTGTATATCACAGGTTTATTTAGGATTGTTGTTGAAGATTTACACTGCTCAAAAGAGCAGTCATAGCAGATAATTCCATTTGCAAGCTTCAACAAAATATTCTGGGGAAAGTGCTGTTGTCACTGTGAAGAATTTTAATGATGGCAGGATTTACAGACGACTTATTTGGCAAACAAGGCTGTGGCAAGATAACTCAGCAAGTTCCTTTGCCAGTGGTGGTTTTATATTTTTGCTGCTGCCTGTTAAACACACCTTACATCCACCTCCCAACCCTCTCCAGAAGTTTCAGCACCATGTTTATCCTGCAGTGCTAACCTTCCTAAACATGAAACACCTCTCAGGATCTCAGCTAAAACAGTTGCTGGGCGCCTCACAGACTGACCACTGCTTCTTCTGTTATAAAACTTGTTCAGTAAACGTGTTTTGGATTTGCCATTACAATAAGGAAAATAATAATATTATATGATCACGGGAGAAGCTGGGTTAAGATACTTCTTACTTTCTGGGAGATTCCTCATTAATTCACATCTGGCTGACCACAAGCTTCCCTGTTGCAATAAATTAATACAGTGTTTTAGCAATCCATTACCAACTGTTGGAGGGAGTGAGGAAGAGAGGGGTTTGCAAGCTGGTAACTCCCTTCACCTCACAGACCTCACTGACCAGAAACCCTCCGTACACATTTACACCTGCAGGGACATTCCAGAGGGATGTCAGTGATATTCTTGCTATATATTACATGTAATATATAACTATTATGTGTCATATATTGCACATAATAAGTAATGATAATGCAGTGCTATATATTGCACTTATCCAGCCTAGATTCCCTTCCCTACAGACAATCCGCTTTTCTATGTCACAGCCTTGATAACCCCTGAGAAGCTGCTGCTTTGGCCACCTCAGGGTCCCAGTGCAGCAGGCCATGCCACTGCTGAAAGGGCATGAAAGGGGAGGAGGAACTCAGTGTCTGTGGCCTTCCCTTCACTACTGTTCACCGGTTTCTGGAAAAGGGAATTTTTGCTGCCCCTTCTCATGTTGTTCCTTTTCAGCAGAACCATCAGATTTTGGTGTTGTCAATCTGGCATCCCTTCATTAGCACTAGAAAAGCTCATCAGCATAATTCTGTGTATATTGCACTGGAAACCTTGCAAGATGCCACAGAACTCCCCTGTGATTTTTTTTCCTTTCTCTCATTGCTTTTCTGTTGTTGGCTAGAACAAAAGGAGTTTCAGTTAATTATCTGTGTATTTGCTGAAACCACTAACCTACATCCCAGCTAGCACAAAACAGTTGCTTGACTGAAGTTCTTGGCAGATTTAAACACTTTCTGGTTGTAAGTTTAAAAAAATATACTCCCGTTTTCCAATTTGCACATTCAATTTCTTCTTATACAAAAATAAACATTCTACTTTTTTCACTATTCTCCAGTACCTAAGGAAAAGGAGGATGATTCAGTAGCTGGAAAACTAACCTGAACTGTGGAAGGTCCAAACTTGTCCTCTTTTTGTCCGCAGATTTCCCCCCTCTGTGGGCAAGTTCTTCAGTTTCCTCTGCCACAGCTTTACCTTTGTGTCTTGGTTTGAAAGACAGGTGTCAGACAAGAAAGGCAGGAGCCTCCCCTGAAATGGAAAATGCAACCCCCTTCCCTCCGAATTATTATAAGTTTGAAAATAAGGGGCTTTCAGGCAAAGATATGAGGGATAGGAATAACAGTTCTTTACTAATAAATATATATGTATAACAACACAAACAAACAGCAGTAGCTGTGGCAGTCACAGCAAACAGCAGCCCAAACCTAGCGCCGGCCTCGGGCGCTTTCCCCTGGGTGCAGTTCCTGCGGGGCGGCTCCCGGTGAGCAGGGCGGGTGCGATGGTTCCCCCGCGGCTGCAGGGGGCGCTCCGCAGCGAGCTCGGGCAGCACCGGGAATGGCGGAGCGGGGTCCCGGGAAGGGATGGATGAGAAAACCTCACAAAACCCCTGGGCGTCCGGCCGGATCCTCAGGAACAGCAGGCTGGAACAGCAGGGGCGAGCGCAGATCTCGGGTGGCAGTGAGAGGTATCAAACTGCGGAGCTGTGGCAGGGAAACCCGGCAGGTCTCTCAGTCGGCAGAGCGTAGGAGCTCCGTTTCCAGACGGGACAAGGAGGAGAGCAGGCTTAGAAATCCCGGGGTTTGTCCGCAGAAAGCAAAACAGCCAAAGAAGCAGGAACCCGCAGTGTGACCGAGACGTCCACACCGAAGGCAGGCAACTCCCAGACTAAACCTTGAGCACCCAGGCAGCCCCCGGGTGTCCCAACCCCCAGGTGACAAAAGGGTGGCCAGTCCCACCCCGCCTCTGCGGCCAGGTCTTTTGTTTCTTTTAAGTATCCAGCGGTTTGTCCCCTAGCAACTAGTATGAGTAAAATTCTTTAAGAGAAAAAACAGGCTAAAATCCTAAACCCCAACACTTTGTAAAATGCAAGCGACAACATTGTTTTCACAACTACAGATTGTGAAAATCTCAGCTATGACAGTGACAGGAACAGTGCAGGTGATTAAATAGATAAACTGTACTGCAAGAACAGAACATGGAGGCATTTAATCTGGTTTAGTACTTTGAAAGTATATTTATCTGCATGAATATGACTTTCTTTCGGTGCCATTCTGTTTTGATGCACCATTCCTTAGCTGAATCAGTTTCCTCAGTTCACTTCACTACCCAAAGTGTAGTGAGAAGACAGCTCAAAGACATTATGCCAATGTAATGCAGCATGCAAGATGAGATGGCTCCAAGTATTAGCTTCTTGTTAAACCACCACCGAACAGCAAATCATAGCCCTAGAGTTTCAGGAATAATTTCTTTTGCACAGTAGCACAAGACATAGCTGGAACTCAGTTAATGTTTCCACTGATTTTTCATAGATCCATGCCCTTGCATGCAATATCCAGACAGATCACGTGCAAAGTCACAGCCATCTCACTGACAGATACAACTGAATGTCACTATCTATGCACCCACCATGTTGTCCTCACCCTTGATGGTAATGAAATGTGATTTTTTTTCTCCTCTTGGGGAAAAATTAAACAGCTGCAAGATGTGGAGATTTTATCACGGGTGTGAAGGGAGAGGGTTCAGATGTCTCTCTTCTGGCAGATAATTGCTTAGTTTAATGAGGAGGTTTTGTAGTATTTTTAACCATTGCTTTTGTGCCTTGTTTAATTATTTGCATATGGCACCATCAAGTTAAAAAGAGTGTACATATTCAGCACTTCTTCTCAGTCTTGTATTAGACATTAACAAAAAGAAACACGAGGATAGGTTCCTTGCTAATGATGATGGAAAATTAGTTTCAAAATCCCAGAGGTGTCTTGCAAGATACACCAATGATATATAAAGGCCCAAGGAGAGGAATTCAGCACAAAATATTGCCTAGGCTTTTTTGGACTGTTTCTCCAAGAGATCCTTTTCCCATTTAATTTTGTAGTTATGAGGGAGGATGGCAAAGAGTAAACACAGAAGGTTCCCAGAGATTGCAAGATTGCAATACTCACAGCAAGTAAGCGAGGCTGACAAACAGCGCAGGTGAGACAGCAAATGCCAGCATGGCATATACAGTAAAGGTTACATGCCTGGAGACCTACAGCAAAAGACAGATTCATGGCTTTTTTTTTTTTTAAGTCTTGAGCTAGTGAAAAGTTGAGTGTCTGGAGAGGAGCAACGCTTTATGCATGAGTCATAATATTTTGAAGGGCAGCAAATCCACAGGCAGGAGCACAAGGTAGGAGGAAAACAGTTCCTAGTCCTTTTCCTCTCATTCTGCGAGGTGCAGCCTCCAGTTATTCCCAGGCACCTCAGCCAGAGAACAAGGACCCAGTTCAGAGAGGACCATGCTCTAGTTGCACTCTGTGCTACCCTATGCTTGAGCATCTCATTTGTGATCTTGTGTGTTCTCTGATAAGGTTGTTTGAGTTCAGCAGTTGTTTTAAGTGTGAGGGGAAGACAGTGTTGATCATTAGGACTGACTGGTTTAGTCAGTTGTGAGCAGTCATGTGAGTGTGTAATACAAACCACATTTAATGTTAAGGGATCTGTTTGCCCAGCTTCATGTTTTCCTGCAGCTAAATTGGGAAGAGCTGCAGGAGGGAGGGTCAGGTGATGCTGCTGACATGGCTCAACCATTTCAATACATCAGGTAGGTCTTCAGTTTGGGGTTTTTTTTTATTTTCCTGAACAATAGACTCCTAGATTTTGTTTAAGAGGGCCTGCATACCTCTAAAGATAAATACCTCTATGGCAATAAGGTATCTTTTTTTAGATAATTTTCAGAACCGTTTAGATATAGCCCATGTACACACTCAGCTTGAGAATTCCTCCACCACACAGCTGCTGCTCTTTGCCTACACTTGCTGTTTGCATTATCTTCCCTGTCCCCTGGGTTATCCCTTTAATGGCTTTGACATTAAACACCTGAACAGTTGTTCAATATACAGAATAGGAAAAAAAGGATGAGGCAAGATGGATAAAAGATAAATAGAGGTGACAAAGAAGGAAGCACTAATGGTTCAAACCAAAATAGCTCTATGTTTGAGGAGGTCGTTGAAACACAAACACATCACAACCATTAGCCATAAGATGCACAGTTTGCTTATGTTAGTCTTGGTGCTCTCAATTTACTGTTTTACTCATCTCCAATATTTTACACACAATTTTGATTTTGTAGTTACAGTTTAGTTACATGGGAAAGAGGCTCCAAAGTGTTTTTGTCACACAGTGTGTGCTGGAAGTGTGTTTGAACCAGAACTAAGGGCTTGAAGAGGTCTCAGGTCCTGCTTGTTTTGCAGTCAACATTTAGCAATATTATGGTTATGATGCTACTTTAAAAGGGTGCAAAATTCACCTGTAGGAACAATCAATAAAATATATTAACGTTTTGGTAGAGAAAGTAATGGACTGGAAGCTGGGAAAAGCCAGAATAAAATCTAAAATAGCGCACTTAACACCTCTGTTACACCTGAGTATTTTGGGGATCTGACACTGGTCCAGCCACTCTCAGGCACACACAGCAAGACAGTATTTGGGCAAAGCTGTCATTTTCCCTGTGGTGCATGTACATAAACTCTAGTCACTGTTAGCCCTGAAGAGGGCTGCAGAGCTGCAACATTGCTGTCTGGAACCACAGGAGTTCCTCTGCTGGCTTCTGCAGTTTGTTAAATTAAACTTTTACAGCAAGATGTGACAACCAGAGCAGCACAGTGAAGTTTTCTTTCTAACCACAGCTTAGTACTAGTGATCAGCCCACACACTGCTAATTGCAAGTAGGGTAGAAATAATGTGCAGCCTGACTTGACTTTTAAAAAGTGTATTTTCCTCAAATCCTACACTGTTTTTCCTCTATCAGAGTCACACAACCATGAAGTGTCATCTGATGAGGCAGCAGAACATAAAAGGTGTAGATTTCAGGCTCTGGATATTTTCATCTTGCCAGGATGAGTAGAGGCATTGGTCTGAAAAGAAAGTTGCTAAGGAGACAGAAGTTGCTTTCAGTGAACTTGAGCAAAACCAGGACAGTCACAGGACTTCCTTGAGAAATACACTCCAGTAAAGCTCAGCTGTGTTGTTACAGCAGCCCATCCCTCTGGTGTGGGCAGAGCCCACCACTCAAGAGCCAACACCCTTGCTCCTCTTTATACACCCAGTGACTTGCTGTCAGGCAGTGCAGAATTGGCTCTGTTGGCCACTCTTGTTGAGATGAGAAGGCACAAAATCTGTTACGTATCTTAACTTAGTCTAGCTAAAAGGTATGAAGTGACTGGGCAGGATCTGGATCAACCTAAGGGAAATTAAACAAGAAGGATACTCTTCCTTCTTAAAAACTCGACTTCTCTCTGCTGAGAGGTTTTATAGTGTGCATTTAGTGTAGCAACGTGATATAGCTCCAAGTTTTTTCCTGAAGTTTTTTCCTGGAGTGCTTAAGAGTGTCTTGTATCAATACATTTTGGTGTCCTTGAGAGTGTTTTGTATCAATGTATTTACCATGCAACATGTATGTATTATGAAATTATAGTAATTCACAATATTAGTTTTGGTAATATAGGATAGAGAATTAATTTATCTTTGTCAAGGAACGCAGCCCTTATGTCACAAAATTATGACCAAAGAATACATTTTCAAAACGGTATCATTTTGTTAAAAAGCCATTTTGGACAGGAAAATTGACTTGGTCTAATCAAAACCCCAACACTATATAGAACACAATGTAAAATAACAGAGAGGTGGCTACACTTTTGTGGGCATCTGAGCATAAAAGGTTGAAACAAGATTACGTGTGAAATGAAAGGACTCAAGGGCACTTGCTGTCACCTACCTACTGCTCTACCCATAGAAGGGAGAAATCACAGTAGAGAGCACCTGAATCAGGTAAAGAAAAATCACGTGGCATTTCATTTTTCTGTTTTACTGATTTCAAGTGTTCAAAATTCTTGAATGACACTCTCCAAAATAATGAGGTTTAAAAATAGTAAATGTCATAAATGCTTTCTGGTTTTCATTCCATAATCAAAGAATTACAACACTATTTAAGGTTAAGTGCCTTATTATTAATCATTCATTACCTGTGACTGAATTAAGGGTCAGCAGCATTCAAACCAGTCCTGCAGGCACTTGCTAGCTGGCTACTACCCCTTTCTTAATATAAGTAGCACAACTCTGTCTCCAGGGACTCTAGCAAAACATTAGCTTTTGTAACATGACTGGAAAGGTACCAAGTTTGGGTTATTTTCAGTCTGTGGGAGTAAGTTCCAGGAAAAGAGCTGGCTGGGGAATTCTCCAGCAGAAGGTTTTTCAGTAAGAAAATGCCCTTTTCGCACAACCAAGGTTTTCTATGTGGAAAAAGAAAATTTTTAAAAATACATTTTTCCCTGGGAGAATCAAAACAAAGGCTGGCCCAGCTGCTGCCTGCTATACACTCCCCAGTTCCACTTTCAGCAAAAATTGAGTTTAACAGCTGCTTCCCAGGCAAGCTGCTGGACGTTAACAGTCCCTAGCTCTCTGTCCTCCTGGCATGTGCCAGCTGCGAAGGGAGAGGAGCAGGATGAAGTGGGGAGGATTGGAGCCCTCCACATTCCTGGTGAACCTTTGCCAGTTCCCAGGCTTGTTGCACGGCTCTCCAAGTGGTGAGCAGCCACACACAATGAATGCAGTACTTCAGGGCCCAAGAAATTAAATTTTTCTGAAAATCCGTTTCTACAAAAATGTCACTTTGACATTTTGTCCTGGTTCAATGCACCTGTTTTCCTTGGGGAACAGAGTTTCTGTTTTCTAGATGATTCTGCCCACGCATCGCAGGCTCTTGGGAGATCCCCCTGCCAACCACTCCCGTGTGTGTAATGAGGACATGTGGCTGAGTGACCCTGCTGGCCACGGCCACGGCCACGAGGAAGGACTGTCCTGGAGGTGAGGCCTCTGCAGAGATGCTAGGGTACCTGAGGAAGCAGTTAACAAACCAGCCTTGAAATTAGATCTGAGATCAGAAGAAAAGCTCAAATCCCTCTATCCACCAGAGCTATGCAATGTTCATTCCAACCACAACATAGAAACATGCGTTTGATGGCACTTAAATCTATTGGTGTCTTACAGCATTTTGCAACAGGAATATATTCATCTCTTTGCTTAGTCGTAGGAAATTGCAGTGATGGATTGACATCATTTTATGATTGCATGTGATGCACAACCAAAACACAGCTCAGGCGCTGAGCTGCATCCTAACTAAATGCTCAGTATTTGTTAATAATGAAACTTCAGTTAGCTTGATATAAGAACTGCATATAAAGGATGAAATAATAATTTATTATGCTTCAGTGGAGATTTTTAAGGTAGCCTGATTTTCCTTGAATGCATGTGTTTATCATTATCAGCCTGAACACAACTAGCACTCTTCAAGATTTTTCATTGAAAAGAAATTGAGCGTGCAAATACTCTTTCATCATAATCACACTGACTGTGCAGGGTAATTGATAAAAGAGCCAAAAATATATTGAAATTCAATATTATTTTAGTCCAGATCAATATTAATAATTGTTTGTATTTTTAAAATGCAATTTACAATTGAAAAATGTACAGAGATCAGTCCATACTTGCTAACACATCAAATTTTCCTATTAAAGTTAAAGGCACAGTAATTTTACTTCAAAATGTTTCTTACAAAGCAAGAGAAGGCATTGATCTGTGAAAACAGCTATCTGTTATTTATATGAACAACATTAGAACAGATTTTGATTATAAATGAGCTGAAAGGTCAGTAGGTATTTTATTTTGAAGGTCTTGATTTTAAATTTGGATAGCTTAATAAAAATATTTATGTGGGATGGCTCCCAGTGGAAAGTGCACAGAAGGATTTCATTCTGTCTGGAGTCAAACCCCAGTTCTGTTGGTACCTTTTACATAACCATTAAATGTGAGTGATTACAGTAAACTAATAATAATTTCTTTGATCTTCAGTCATAGAACCATGGAATGCTTTGGAAGGGACCTCAAAGATCATCTAGTTCCAACCAGATTTCAGTCTAGTTCCTTCTAGGTTCTTTTGGGTGTGAATGCCTTGATTTCAGTACCAAATGCAGATATTTGAGTTTGCAGTGATGTTGTCTTAACCCTCAGCAGGAACTTGATCAGTGCCAGCCCACAGGAGAGATGACCCAGGGAAGGGATGAATTACCCTGTGTGGTACAGGGCTGCCCACACTAGACAGGAAAAGATCCCTGGTTTGTATTAGATTTACTGCTTCAGTGTCTGGGCCCAACTCACCAACATGGTGGTGTCTCAGCAGTACAGTCAGAGCAATGGTGCTGGGAAGAGGAATGCCAGAATGCCTTTTTTCCTCCTCAGGAGGAGTCCTCTGTGTCACAAATACTTTGAGAGTTGTTGCATTTCCTGGAGGAGGCCCCAGTCTGCCTGTCCACATTACAGCAGAGGGAGGAAAGGACTGAAGTTTTTAGGCTGTGTCTGCTGTCTCCTCACTGAATACAGAAGCCAAGAAGGGATGGAGTTACAAACCAAGTCTGATGTCAAGTGTGTGGAGTCAATAGAGTATATCCGTTCATATTTTGGAATAGATCAATGGAACAACAGGAAGTTTGTTGGTGACATTTAGTGATCTCTGGTATTTGCAGCACACAGGTATGCCTAGCAGCTACTTGCCTTATCTGTTCTTATTACAAATCATACAAAATGTGCTTAAAAATAACTGAATAACAAATCAAATAGTAATATTCTCCCACTGTACCAGCATCACAGAACTGATTTTGAAGAGATTTCATACCTGTTCAGGATTCCCATTACAGCTCAATATCAAAAATTGCGTTCTGTTTAAAAGGCTGAGTAGTTGCACTGATATCCGTATGTTTCCTCTGACTGCTCTAAGTGTGGAGTGTCTGAAATTCTGGTGCAGAGTAGCTTGCAGAAAAGGAACAACTAGAAGTGTATCACATGTAAGAGTCCAAGTTCTTTGTACCGTGACCATCATACTGGTGTCTGCTCCCCTGTGTAAACAGGACCTATGGACAACCTTGCCCCTCCTTTCTCACCCACCCAGTCTTACACTTAGTGCAGCCATGTCCTGATGAAACAGCCCCATTTCTGAGCACAGCCTGTCTGTCTCCTCCACAGCTCTAATCGCAGCTGCGCCCTTCTGTTGTTCAAAGCACAGCTCTGCTGAAGTTGCAGGTGGGATTGCACCCCTTGCCCAAAGCCGACCTTGGCAAAAGGCAAAACTTTTGGAAACCAAGGAGTGTAAGGGTAGAACAAATGTTCACTGCCCTGTATAAGCAGTGCTCCAGTATAACACCAGTAAGCATTCCTTCACACTGCCTTGCAGCTGGCACTCTAGCCCAAATGTGACAGCTCTGTTTCTCTGCTTCCACATGCACCTGCTTCCACATGCCCTCACTCACCATCACACAGAAGCATTTCACTCCTTGAAGTGATGGAAAAGTTTCCAGATACTTCTCTTCCCTCATACACACCTCTCAGTTTGCAGATCTTCCCTTGGTCCCACAAGGCATGAGAGCAGGAGGGGCTCAGTCCGGGCCAGCCCACACACATGATGCCTCTGCACAGCCAGTGAACTACCCCTTCAGCACTCAGTGCAGCTTCCCTTTATATGCTGCAGTAACACAACGACTGAGTAAAAATAAAAATTCTATTTCCTGTTGTTTAGAAATGGCACTTCAAATTAAAAAGCAAATACTTGTTTCTGTTTGCTGTATTCTAGGGTAAAAAGTTTCATTTGCAATCAAAACATAAAAGGTGTTTTAAAGCAAAAACAGTTTCCCAAGTAGATCTAGTTGTAGAATATGTCTTCTCAACTAACTGCTTTGTTTTAACAAGAGAAAATATCTCTGCTCTGACATACAGGCATAGTCTAAGTAAAAAAGCACCTTGAGTAAACAAATGGTGATTTTTGATGAGGGAGAAAGCAAATTTCAGTAAGAAACAAATTAGTCATAATGGCTAGAAGGATTAAGAGGCAATATTAGCTGACAACACTCAAATGTACACCATTACAGAAGGTGCTAGAGTCAATAAAGGAACCCTCTCCACAGCCACAGCAAAATGTGGCATTTCAAGGTTAGGAGGCCTATTTTCTTCTTCCTGATGAAGAACATCATCACGAACCCACAGAGTGTGAATCGGGAGCTTGTTTTCCTTCTGCTTTTGCAGAAATTTTGGTGTATTTTGTTTCCTCAAGTGCAGAATTAAAATCAGCCTCACTGGTGACAAAGGTTTTTAACTCCTAGGTTACAGGGACCATTTCAGAGTTTTCCTTTTTTTTTTTTTTTTGCTTGCTTTTGACTCCCAGACACAGAATCTCCAGATATTCAGACAATTTTATCCTTTAGAAAAAGGAAATACCATTGAGGAATCACAAGCCTCCACACTGTATTACATGAATTGCATTACATATGGCATAGTTGAGCCATAACGTTGAGGAAGACAGCCCTACACGTATATATACATAAACCCACTCAGAATTACTGCTATAAATCTATTTAAAATCTTGTGATATCAAGAGGTGTGGCATGGGAATAAAACTTTTAACCAATGGATAGGAACACACTAATCTTTTATACACACATACATATATTTATACATATTTATCAGCAGCTTATAAAATCTTCCCGTTTTGCCATCTTTTCCTCCTTATCATAACACACCTAAAACTGCAAAGAAACATTCATTTATTAAAGAAAAATTCAAATTTACAATTGCTTCATACTGATGCAAAGGAGGAAGGATGTATGGGGTAATCACTTGTTGGGTACCCCTAGAAATCCAGCTTATTCCATGTTGCGCTGACCACTTGACCGCCCGGAGGCCAAGCAGGCTACTAGCTTGCAAGTGTCCTAGTGGCAGGAGAGTCTGCAGCCTAATAGTCCAGTGTGTGCTCCAGGAGGAGCAGTCTGCTTCAGGCTCTCTGTGGAGCTGGCATCAGTCAGTGCTAACAGTTGCGATTAGCAGAGGCAAAGGAGAAAAGAGGGACTCTTTGTTGCTAACATCCAGGTCTTTATTACCTGCCCGGTGGTCCAGGTAACTCAGAAGCAAAGACAGGAAGCAACAGAAGAGCACGGGGAGACCGTTGTACGGCCTTTTGTACAGCTGATAAAGGGGCGGAACAAAGGGGACAAACCAACAGGGAAGTGACAAACAAGTGACAGATACCAAATAACAAGAACCAAGAGGAGGGATTAAGTTGAACGATCCAATGGGGATTACAACAACAAAGAACTTTCTAGAACTTAATTGAATAAACGTGAAGGTAAGGTGGTGCAAAGGAGGAGACATAACTTAAGATTGACAACTTGGGGGTGTGGTTGGTTCCTCGGCACCACCTTCACGTTCGCCCTCAAATCCACTGTCCGGGGCAGGAAAGTCCACCCATTGAATGTCCTCATTTATGCGGAGCCTAAAGGTGGACTGGGCCACCGCCACAATTCCAGGTGCATTGTATCTTCTGAAAGAAGGCATTTTCGTTTGAAATACCCAGGGAACCTATGGAATAGACAAATAAAGCAAGACAACTGAAGAAGAGTATAATATAAAGCTGGTATATAACAATGTAATCATCTAAAAAACCCTATGAAGATGTGAGTTACTTTAAATAGAAGAGAGATTCGGGCAAGTGGAGGGAGAGGGAAGCATTTCAGACCAGGCCTTAACAAGAGCCAAGTGAGCAGCTGAATAACCAGAATCTTTCTACTGTATTTTACAAGAGTTCAATGCTCTCCACATGGCATATTTCTGTATGTAATATCGGATGTGGGATAACATCCCTATAAATCCTGCTGCCAGGCAGTGCCTGGAAAGTTTGGGCTGCCGTGCAAATTGTGTGCCTTCCCCTCCAGTGTGGAAAAAAGCTGGACAAGTTCATTATTAACACTCACTGTTTACACTGTCACTGTGCAGTTCCTGTGAGATGTTAATTTGAAACACAGTAAAAAAACTTTTTCCATTTCAAAGGCAAACTGCTTTTGAGACTATGTTTTAGTTTAGGAATAGAATGAAAACCCCTTGAGGATCTTCGAGAGGTGTGTTTTGACTTGCTAAGGCCCTGCTGCAGTGCTGAGGAGATTAGTAAGACATGATGCCTGCTACAATTTGCACCCAGAAAGATACGAAAGAAATCTTCTCGACTTTGAAAGGATTTTTTTGGTTGTTTATTGAGTGCTGTCCCATTTGGTCCTAAATTGTATATGAAAGTGGAAACCAGAAGTGCCCACTTCCTCTTGCAACATGTGTTGGAAGTGAGAGGAGCAGCTTTAGCAGATTGGCCAGGGGTTTTGGAATGAGAAAAAGGGGTTATACGTTATCACTCTTGACTTCAGCCACATAAAATAATAACACAGCTTTCTGCAGTTATGCTGAAATTCAGGCTTTGGCACATTATATGGCTTTAAAATCCCTTCTAGCATTGTATGGGTCTAAAGGACAACACTGGTATTTGTGAGAGTAGAACTGGACCCACTGGTACCTGACAAAACAAGTTTCCACCAGAGTAAGAGAAAGCCTCTTAACCCCCCTTTCCCCACTCTTTCAAATGGATTGACGTATAGGTGAGCAAAAGAGGCTCCTGTAATTTTCAGGATTCTCTTCCTGTCAAGAGTTCCCCATTTTGCATAATTGGAAGAGATGCTGAAAGCCAAGGCAGGTAATGGCACCAGTGACTGGAGAATAGAGCTGTTAATAGGCAATAAGTTCTGCCTGATTTCCTGCCACACTGCTGGTGTGCACTGGTGGCAAGTAACAGAGGTGGTCAACTCAGCATGTTCACTTAGGATCACTGGGATGCAGGAGAGGCTAATAAGGCAGCCGGAGGAAGAGGTGTCAGCTCCTCGAGCTGGTCCCAAACTCAGTAGGTCCACTTCACCCGAGTGCCAGTTCCTGCCTCTGCAAGTGGTTCTTGGGAAAATGGAGAGTGCAAAGCAGCACTGCACAAAGTCACAAGGGCAGGTGTGCTTTCCCTTCCTGGATTCAAACTGCTGATCTGGTCTGTGCATCAGGCAGTGCTCGGGATGTATCCACTGGAGCCACCTGGGCGAGGGTTCACCGTTGTCCTGAGGACACCAGCTGGTATCAGGCTGAGCCACCCTGTGCCGGTTTTGGCCAAAACCTAGCAATATATCCTCTGGGAGAAAGTCAGGTCACAACTATCCTTCCCCCCAGCAGGTTCAGGAAAGAAATTCTTTGAAGGAAAGTGAAGGAGATAAAACCTATGTATTAACAAACACACAGGAAAAGGATAATAATACTAAATAGTAAAACCCCTCACTATAATGAGAAAACCTGGGAAGAAATTGGAGTCCTCTCGTAGGTGTGGTCCCTCCTTCTCGGAGCTGGTGTGGAAGGTGGCCTTAGGCCCCCTCCGGGCCTGAAGAGAAGTTCTCCTGATGTGTTCTGATGTTGTTGAAACAGTCCAGAAGAGAAAAAAAGGAAGGAGAAAAACCCACCAAAGTCCTAGGAAACATGCCAGAGAAAAAGGGAAGGAAAAAGCCCAAAAAAATCTGGCTGAAGAGACAGGCAGGGAGCTCCCTCCATGCGGTGCTACCGCTGGAGAACGCAGAGAGGTCTCTATCTCTGTGTCCTTGGGAACTTGCTTTGAAAAGTTCATTTGTTTTTTCCTCCCCTCTCAAGCTCAGTTTAAAGGCACAAAATTAATTTTTTTGGCATAGAGCCGTGATACGGGATACACATCATAGAGTCACCCCAAGACACACCCCTCCCCACTCAAGTATTTCACTTCTTATCTAAAAGGATTTCAAAATTGGAGAAACCTTTAACTTCTCTGTTCATTTCATCAAAGTAGGTTTAATGCCTTTCCCCATATGAAAGGAAAATATGAATCCAGATCTTTTCAGAAGAGAATTTTGGGGATGTTTCAGGGGCAGGATATTTTGAACAGTTTCAACTTTAAAGTTAGTATTTCACCTTTCTCCAAAATGCTTCTTTTCTGTTATTACACAAAGAAGAACATGATTATATATGAAGTTGATATAAGACAGACAAAATGTTTTGATTTGAAATATCATTTGGAAACAAATTTGTCCTTTCCAAATCTCAGGGAGAATTGAAGTTTTTGTTCTACTGATACATGAGCACGAATATAGTGATAGAAAGTATAGCACCCAAAGATGAACATTTGATGAATGGAAGCAGCCACAGGATTAATAATTTCCTACTTCTTTCTATGCTAAAGAAGCTAGAGGATTTGGGGCATAATACTTAGGATTCATTTGCATTTCCTATTTCCAAGAAGTGCTAACAGATACAGAATAATATGACTTTTAGTATCTCCACCTATAGTACAGTGTCTGCTTTTGTAAAACTCCTATAAAAAGTTAGTTTTGCTGGTGAATATGAATAGTGTTCATAAATCCAATCTTTGGTTCTGTAAATGTTACAGCAAGCCTGATCTAGAAGTCAGGGGTAAAACAGAGTGGACATTTGAGGGATGGGAAAACTCAGTGCCCTGTGTTTGAAGGCCTTTTGGCTCTGTAAGACCTTTGGAGCAAGGAAATAGTGCTTGGCTCAGCTGCAGAGTGAGAAGCAGCTGTTGTTCACACACCTCCTAGAAACAGCTAATGGATCTAGAAGAGATCACTTCAGTAATAATAGTAAATGATTTTCCTATATTCTTGTAGTAGTAATACTCCCTTTTTCTTAATTCAGCTAATTGCCCGGTATCACTATCCCAGTATCTAACTGTATTACACAAGTAAAATTATAGCAATAATGCAGATAAAAAGTGCTTCATTATGGTGCCTTTTCAGAACATACATAACAAAACCCAATAGAAAAAAAACCCTCACGTCTCCCAGCTGCTAACAGCTCCAGTTAAACTTCCTCACATCAGCTACAGAAGTGCTGGAATTTAACATGTAGTTTTGGTTGCTGTCAGGCAAATCTTGACTTAGAAAAACATTTCTGCATTAATAAGCGTCTCTCTCTGAACTGCGAATCCTACTAGTGTGTGCTTTAACTGGGGACAGGCCACAAAGGGTAAGACACTGCTGAGGCTGTGGCTGTGCACTGCCACATTTCTCTGTACAGAGAACCCGGGCAGTGGTACCTCCAGAGTTCCACAGCACCAGAGGGATGTCCCACTTTGCCTCCCAGGAATGGCATGACCAGAGCTGCAGGAGTGCCTAAGCTGATCTCTGCTGCTCAGTACCTGGTTGTGCAACAACACACAAGGTGCCTGGTGGAAAGGCAGGAATCCTTGCTTCCAGGAGACACCTGCATCCTGCTGCCTCCTTTGAACCAACCTCCAGTGGGTTCTGGCAGTGCTCTGAACCACCAGCCTGCTCTCAACTGCAGGAAGAGCAGCTAAAGCTCACACAGCATGAGAAACGAAGTTTATCATGTATGTGTGAACTAGGCATTTACATTCATTCACAGGTGATTTGTAATTGTCCAATTTAGTGATAAGTAGATATTTACAAAGAATTTGGGTGTTTTGTTGACTTGCTGATGTATACGGCAACAGTATATAATGCTGATGCTGGTGTTAGTCTGTGTTTCTTGATTCACTGGGAGCTGCTATGGCACCTTGCAGTGAAGCCTCAGAAAGGGACAGTATAAAGGTGTCCTGCAGTGGGCAGGCACTTTACAGAGTCTCTGGCCCACCTTGATCCTTGCCTTCCCCTGGTTCCACAGAGGTAAAAAGCCTATTTTGCTCTCATCTTGGCACCAGTGCTTTTCATCTTCAGGCTAATTTAGCTGGGCTGGTCACCAGCTCTGCAGTGGAATGACAGCACACCAGCACCAATTACAAAGAGGGCCAGGCAACTTGGGATCTGCAGGGTGGCTGCCTGTGAGCAGCCAGAGGGAGAAATGAGGGGCTGTAGCAACCTTGGACCCTCTGTCCCTCCTGTTCGCTGCAAATGGCTCTTGGTAAGCAACTGTTGGCAATGCTGTGAAAGCTGCATACCCTGATACCATGTTTTTCTAAGACAGTCTTAGATATGCTAGGCTCATACTGACCTCAACTGAGGATAACAAGCCTTTTCCTGGGGAAAAAGGGATAGCTTATCCTGCCACTTGTCCTTTTCTACAAGGTTTTATTTTACTTTCCTTTGATGCATCAATGTGGTTAGGGAAAGATCCAGTTCTAGATGGACCAAAGGCAAGCTCCTGAGTTTCTGCCTAAGGATTACACCATGCCCTTAGATTGTATCTCATCAATGCTATTCTTCATGCTGACTTGTTAGCAGCAGACAAGGGAGAGAATATCATGTCTGCAAAACTCATGGATGAGCAAATAGCCATGAGCTATCAGACACCACCCTGAGTGCAGCCTGCCTGACCCACCTCAGACTAGGGATCAAACAACAGAGGTGTTGTCTTTCTTGGACTGATCCAGTATCATAACACCAGACTGCTCGCAGTGAAAGTGTTTGGTCATTAGGCCTCCAGGCAGAGATTGCTAAAAGCAGACCTACATAGCACTAGTTTAAGAGCCACTTTTGTCAGAAGATTTAAATAAATCTTTGCAGGGTCTTTCAATACTGCTTGGGAGCAGGGAGAAATTTGTTCTGCTTCTGTGTTTGTAAAGAAAAGATTTGGTGCCTGAAAATTCTGCTATAATATTCAAGTATTTTCCACAAACATATTTGGAATTTTTTTTACCTAAAACTGTACATCCTTTTCCTTAAAAGGCTTGCATTAATGATCCGACACCCATTGTCCTACCTGATGCTAATACTTCCTCGGCTCACAATTCATAGGAGTACTGTGGTGATTAATAAATGTCTTTGAACTGGAAAGTGCTGAGTGCTAATTACTATCCGTGCACACTCGTGCTGCTTTCAAGTGCAGAGCATTCACATACCAGGGTAATGGGAAAGCTTAGGAAAACAGATATTGATACCTAGGACATTTATCCACCATAAGAATGTAATAAGGAAGAATAAATTAAAAGTTAGATGTTTCAATTCATTATTGCACATTCTAATGAACCTCATTCCATCTGTTTGATAGGTTCAGGGCAGCTGAAAATGGACTTCAGATTGGAAGCTGCTTGCAACCTTAACTGCTTGTGCTCTGGGTAACACTAAGAATTATAAAAATATGTTATTGCCCATTGTGAGGAGCACAGTTAAAGTATGTGACTGCAAAGTGCAAGCTGAAGGGTTTGGATTCATCCAAATTCTGCCCTCCAGATGCCGAACACTGGATGGGTCAATCCAAAGCTCCCACATAAAGCATCCCTCATATGCCTGAGGAAGTACTGCCTGATGAAACAGTTAGGTCAAGCTGCCCTTAGTTTTTCGTACGTTTTTCCCCTCATCCATCTTTAAAATGATGTGATCGAAGTGTAAAGGGTATTTTCAAATGTTTCCTTAATGAGGATACTTTGTTCACATTTATCAGTCAGTGCTAACTGCTTGCAGAGTTCCTCTGCTCCTGTAACTCAACAACCAGCCTGGGAGGGCTTGGGAAGCACATGCTCAGCATCTATAAACCAGCCGTTGCTGTTCACCAAATTTGCTCACAGAGGACATGTTAATTAAAGTCAACTGATAGGAAAAATAATTTCAGGAGAATAGGGAGGAGGAAAGCTTAGACCCATAATTTAAAGATCTCTGACATTTGTGTTTTGTTGAGAGGTAGTCATTTTGTTGAGAGGAAAGAGGTTCTCTTTCCTTCTTGGACTCCTATGTTCACTGCTTGCAGAAACATGCAATGGCTACAGGCAACAAGCAGCAGTCTTTCTTTAGAGTTATGCAAGTACACATGGCGTTTTATTCCTTCAAATATGTACTTTCATCTAGCTTTTGTTACTGTTGTATCTTGAGGTTTCCTGAGGAGGCTGTAATGTCTAAACTAAAAGGTTTTGTGTTCCTGGACACAGTTGTTCTATAGGATGTGGAATAATGTAAACACTCTAACTGTTAAAAACTGCTATTGTAGCATTTTGTGCACTAATTAAAACCTGGCCAGGGATATTCTTTCTTGATGCTGCCTCTACTTCAAACAAAAGCATTTCAACAAATCAAATCCAAGGAAAATGGTTTCACATTTTAAGCTAATAAAAATAATTGGTTTAGAAACCCATATTTGCTCAAGGGTATAATTCATTAAAAAAGACCTTAAAATTCAACACTAAGCAAATTTAAATGCCTTGTTATTTGAGGGTGGATAATTTTTAGCTACTCCCTCTCAAGAGATGATTCTGCATTTCTCGCCCGCTCTGTGTCCCACCAGCTGGGGGCATTCCAAGCAGGGAGGGGCAGTGCTGCCACCTGCGCAGGGCTGGGAGGTTGGGAAACCCTCCAGGTCTCTGCAGCATCACAGCCTTCCAGAAAAACCTTGGGCAAGGCACCTGCCTCATGCCTGTCCTGTAAAGCTGCAGTTGTAGCTTCCCATGGGCATGCAGAGAGCATAAATAGGTGACAAAAAGGAAAACCTCTCTGTTAGGAAACAAAATACAATTCTTAGAAAGCTCTGAGTGGACCACTTTACAAAATGGTGGTGTGAGTTTGCTGTTGTACCAGCCTTGCCACCATTTGATTTGGTTGGAAATGCCCATTTATCCAAACCCCTGCCTATGTAGCCAAACAAGTACTGTAGTGAACAGGAGAGAGCGTGGGTTGTGTTCCCTGCTTGCTCCTAACA